>CM022486.1:17169702-17269560 GCA_011952105.1 Coreoperca whiteheadi | reverse complement strand
ATTTCATGTTATTTAAGCATAACATGCTATCATAAAAGTTTATTGTAAATCAGTCAGTCAGTCAGTCACTTTCTACTGCACGGTGGCAGATC
Organism: Coreoperca whiteheadi; assembly: GCA_011952105.1. Classification (NCBI taxonomy): domain Eukaryota; kingdom Metazoa; phylum Chordata; class Actinopteri; order Centrarchiformes; family Sinipercidae; genus Coreoperca; species Coreoperca whiteheadi. The sequence goes on along the minus strand of CM022486.1, from coordinate 17,269,468 downwards.
AGTTAGCGCCCCCGCCTCTCAATAAGTAGCTTGTGGGTTCGAATCCCCGACCAGACCATGAGCTCTCTGGGTTTATTGTAAATGAATGAATAAATTGGTTTACTTCTGACTCAAGGTGATTCTGGGATTATATCCGACAATTGAGCCTGTTGGAAAAATATACATCGACAGAGCATAATATGAATACAGTGTTGACATTCAATATTTACATAAATGGATTAGACAAAGAGGTAGTCCAGAAACACCAAGTGCAGAAGCTTAAACCAGGGGTTGGGTCCCTTTGCACGTGTCTGTGTGTGTCTTTTTGTGAGGAGGGTTGGGAGGGTGGTGGGGTTTGTACCTATATTTTTGTTTTGTTCGTTTTGTTATTTATATTACACTTTTTATTGTTATTATTATCATTATTGCTGTTGTTGGAGCTATGTATATTAAAAATATAATTCGGGTTTCTGTGTTTTGATTTTTTCTTTGTCATCTTATTATTATTGTTATTTAGTTAAATTATTACAGAAACTTACAACTTTTAACATCTACACAAGACAGGATTATCTGAATTCAAACTATGTAGATAAATAACAATAACCCTCATATGTCATATACTTTGTCTTCATCATAAGGTCCTTAGTTTTGCTCTGGATTTTACATGAGCCTACTTCACAATTTTATGTTATTTTAGTTGCTGCCATATGTATTTCTGATCATAATGAGTTAAGAACATATCAGGAAAATGTAGGTTCAACTTAGGTTTTTGTTGTTGTTCCTGTTTTGTGAAAGGTTAGTACTTCACCAGAGGCAGCTTAAGTGCACGTACACTTGGAAAGTTGCAAAAATGTGTGCTATCAACCAAATTCTGCAAGTTGAGCACTTTTGTGTGTTTGCCTGCAATCTACAGGGCAGTGCAGTGGACTGGAGAGTGTCTGCAGTGCCCCTTTGGACACTCCTGAATGGAATGGACAGTGTTGACCCATGAATTTCACTGCGGACCTGCTGATCAAATAATTCATTAATGTTAATAAATATCAAGCAGATCTACTTAAAAGTACCACTAAACAGATATTTAATTCTTTTCACAGAAGATATCATATGATTTGCTAGTGAATTTACCTTTTTCAACTGTAAAAAGGAGCCAAATTGAAAGCTTGGCCTACTGCAATGCATTTATTAAATATTTTCTTTACAACAGTCAAACAACACATATGTATATGTTTGCTCTTCATCATAACTACAGCTGGCTATGAAATAAGGACCTCAAATGAAGCAACTAAAGCAACTTTAGTATTAAGTTAGTAAACTCAAGACACAAATCGCATATGGGTGGCAAAGAAGGCAATCAAAACTGTATTTCCCACTGCAAATCAAATTAGTATTTAAGAGGTTTGCACAAAAGTCAAAATGAAACAAAGTAAATGAATAGAGGTCTATAATATATATCTTTTTAAAATATACAAGGTTTGCAAATGTAACAAAACACAGATCTACAGGCCTAATACCAACCTCTTCATAGGTGCATAGAGAACTCACAAATCTATCTCCAAGTGCTTAGAGCACACTGCATGTGACAAATACTGGCTGTTTATTTACTACAGACCAGTATAACCTGGAACATTATAACTGAAGCAGTTGTAAAAAGGTGCAATGGTAAGCCCTGAGCACACAAAGGCATAGCAACCTCGAGGAAAATGGCATTGTTTAACATCTCTATGGAATGGTTGTGCTAAAAAAGTATCATTTGATATAATTTATTGTACACTGGAATTTGCATATGGGAAATGAACAACAATAATGGCTCTTGTTACCATTGGTTACCACTTTGAGAAGAAAACAAACCCTTTCTATAGAGGAAGGAATTAATGTTATGCTGTGACTTTTAAAAATAATGTCCAAATAATGTTATTTTTTGTATGTTTGTCATATGTAAAGAAACGCCAACTGTTATTATTGCATGTAGAAACTGATGTGGAGGCACAACAGGCATCCAGAGTATCATATGATCCAACTATTATTTTCCAATAGCTTAGTTAACGAGCCAGCCGATGATCCTTTTCTCTGACTGAAAAATTGGGTAGCTGTGATTTTTAATTATTATCCTTATTAGAACCTTCAGACAGATGATTTGTGAATCAATTTTGAAATTTAATTCAGAGAAGAAGTGTGAATGTGAAGTTGAAGGTACACTATATCAATTGGTACAACACAACCAATGCAACGGATATTTACATTTAAGAGAAATATATGGCAATACTTCTGCCAAGTCTGTATGCAGCGGGAATAACGCAATGCATCAATGCATTCAAAGTAGAGCATTGGTGTATTACAATACTTCATTATTGGGTCAAAACCTCATTAGGCATAATGGAAACTTCATCAACATTCCTGTGAAAATACACATCAATCCACAGTGTCATCTGATGCACTGCATTAATCATTCCTCTACTCCAAGAACTGTTCATATCCAGTCCTGCTGTCAGTCACTCTTTGGCAGTTCCTCTGTAAATCCACCAGGTGTCTCCCTCCACCTACGGTTAGTAGGAGGCGGTGGTGATGGAAGTGGAGCAGCCGGGCTCGATGTTCTTCAGGTGGCAGGAATGGCAGAGAAGGTGGCCGTTCAGAGGGTAGCAGCGGTGACCCTCCTCATCGTTAAGCTCCATCTTACATTCCTGAACAACACAAAGGAGGAACAAGCGTGAGACACCTCCACTGGAAGGTTACATGGGCTTGAACAGAAGAATAGAGGATACTTGGTGATTTTTGCTTTGTATTGACCTCATTTCCAGCCACTGGACAGAAATTGTTGAAATTCAGCATTTAGAACAGGTTCATTTCTACATTTACAAAAAGACTGAAACTTGTCACTATTAGCAAATCTCAAATCTGTGCATGCTAAGAAAAGAGAAAAACATGCTCTGGTCAATACATTATTCCTTTATGTGTGTTATGGCTTACAGATACAAGAAAGAAATCTGTTTGCAAAGGATTCTAATGTCAAGATGGTTCTCTTTGAGCTACTTGAAAGATTAACACAAAACCTCTAGAAGGATACAGCCACGCAATAGTTAAACTACTTTACAGGGAGCTGCTCCTCACAGGCCACTGATTTTTATTTTCATGAAGTGAAAGAACATCAGCTGTCAATCAGCCTTGAGCAAACAAAAAAGACGAGGCACTTGAGTAAAATGATGAGATAGGGATGATGAAGTGTTGCATACCTGCTCTCCTAAGCAGTATGTAATTACTGCCAAGACTGTAATTAAGATTGGGGATCTACTCGTTATGTTTTCTCTTAATGAGCCATTCAGAGGGTCCTTGGCTCAGAGCCACTACACATGCATGTTTTCAAATGCAAAGCTTCATTTTCAGTTTTGTAACAGAGAAATGTGACGTGTTTTAACCCACCTCACAGTGATAGCATTCCACATGATAGTCTTTGTCCATGGATACAACTCGAATGGTTTCATCAGACCCCTGGAAAGAAATTCAGACAGACAAACGCAACTGAAGCCAATCTCGACAGAAGACACTCCACTGTCTTATTCTGTTCAGTCTGACAAAAGCTTCAAAAGATCGATAAAAAGCGTGCTAACACTGATGTCAGCCTAGAGCTGAGATTTCTCTTCTGCCTACTCTGCATTACAACCTTTGAGCTCAAGGGTTTGTCAAATGTCCCTTTAAGCTACATTATCAATGAAGTTCCATTATATTTTCTGAATTTACTATTGAAAAACTCATACTCAGGACCCTCATAACAAAATAGGACTTACAAATCATACTGGCAAAAATAGATACAGACACAAAGTATGGCTGCACAGAGCCAAAGATTTAAATCATTTACAAATCTGTACAAAGATCCTGTATCTCAGATTGTGTGTGCTCTTTGGCCTCCTGGTTATGCATGATCACAGAGACATGAGTTGTTTTTTTTAGTCATCTTTCTTTGGTTACAATGTCAGCCTGTGAGGGAACTCCCATGAACATATGTACAACAGCTTACATAAATGCACAAGATAGACTAAGCCCCCTTAGCCAATACACACACACACACACACATTACCTCTCCTCTAAATACTGGCCGCACTGCTTACTCAAAGGGGAGGGCACGGGACATTCCAGCAAAGTCAACTCTAATTTTGGACATTTCTTTGCTTTTGCCAGCATGTCCTGCCTGTGTGTGAACTGCACGCCTCCCTATTATCCATCCGTGCTTCCTTAACAAAACATCAAATCAAAGCACAGAGATATTAGGCCTCACGTTGTTTTGACCTGTAGGCCTGTGGGAAATATGCCTATAATGAACTATCTGCTACTTGCACAGCTAAGTCATAACTGAATAAACATGAAGGTCCACAGGCAAAGGTGAACACCATCTAGATGTAATAACGGCATAAAGCCGATCATTCACACCACGCTGCATTTTATGCTACACTCCCTCTCCACTGAAACTTGTCTTAGGGGCTTTGACAGCGCTTGATCCTAATACACTACAACTGATGCCAACTATGCCACCACTAACAGTCGTTCTTTACAAGAGGGCTGATCATTCTCCAGAGTCCGGTTAAAACAAATCCATGAATTTATGATTGTCCATTTCAGTCGCATATTGCTGGGAAATTAAGAAACCTGGAATTCATCTTCCAAACATACAACCTATGCCTCAGTCAACAGCAACCGCTGAGTGTAGTCGATACTGGTATGTCACTTAATATTTTAAGTTATCACAGTCACTTGTAAACTGAGAAGTAAGGCATTTGTGGCTAGTATAACCGGACATGCTATTAAATGCATAGAATTTAAAAAGGTCCTTTGTTGCATGTCACTCATCTCTCTCTCCTCTATTTTCTTGAGAAACAACATCTCAACCTGTGACATATTTTGGCAATTTTATCTTATCATTGATATGAGAATTTTGTTAAAACATGATAATATGGAGAGACAACATATGAAAATATTAAATCATGAGCTAGTCCTAAATAAAGGTGAGTGTTAGCTTACCTCTGAGGGCAGGATGGGCTGGTTACAGGCTGCACATTTAGGCGCCAGGACCCTGGGAGAGTGAGATACAGAGAGAAACAAGTTTTCACAGATTTGTTTGAAATGCACTCACATAAGTGAACTAAAGTCACTGAATTCAAATTCACTCTGTCCAAAGACTATAAAGGACACAGTTCATATTAAGATGTCCCTCTTCCGACCTTTAAACCCGCTGAGCCTCCCCCTCTGCCCCTCCTGACTCTGACTAGATTAAAGATCCTGATCTGACTAAGGAGATGCCAGGTTTGCAAATGTGCTGGCTTTCCCTGATACACGTGATTCCCCAGATCTGAAATAGAGTAGAAAAAGAAAAAGCTAAATTAATTCATTTTTTCCACACACATGGCTGGCACCTGGATGTCTGAAGGAATAACAAAGGGCCTCTCAGTGAGGATGGGCATGACTGTGGCTAAAAGTCAAACACATACTGTATACACAATAAGGTTTGTCTGATTTAATCAGTGTCGAGAACATGTGGGAGCTGCCAGACAGTGATCAGCCATGTGCCTGGCTGTGCTGTACATGCTGTCCTAGCAGAGAGGAGAAAGGCTGTAACTGTTGAGATACTACACATGCTACTGTTGATCATTTCTACTGCAGTATCAATTTTTCTCACACACACACAAAACCTTGATTTTTCCCGGAAACGTTAGAAGCTCTGTTTTTGTCCTTACGGACCATGTTACTGTTGAGTTTGGACAAGAGGAGCCATGGCCACATGCCACTCTTCCCACCTCTGACTGGACAGTCATTTTTTCTCCATCCCCCACCTTCTCCTTTCCTCCCTGACTACACTTCTCATGTGTCTGCCACACGTGGCAGCGAGACACTCAGTCGACCCTTCTCAACCGGATCCTGCAGTAACAAGGGAAAGTCAAGGGGCTGTGCTGTCATGTAACTTGGAATATGACACCTAGACCTTTTTTCCCCCCATTGTCACGCTCCATTAATGTAACACAGATAAATCTGGGTCATGCGCTCGTTTCTTCCTTTGAAATACTGTGTAACAAGTGAAGTGACGCTCACCTGTGGTAGTCTTTGAGACAGTAGATCTTATTTTCAGTGTCCACGGTGAAGGGCACTCCATCAAGGCTCTCATTACAGATGACACAGCGGAAACAGCCTGGGTGGTACGACTTCCCGAGGGCCTGCAGGATCTATAGAGATAAACGAGTGAAGAAAATCAGGACATCAATACTTCATTATTTAATTCTGCTACTGCTGTTTCATATTTCCTCACCATTTGTATCCAATAAAATTAAAATAGTCATTGTTCTTAAAATATCTTTGCCCTTAGATTAGATTCATTTTTAATGGTCCCTGTGGGTATAGTGGGTCGTGACAGCATTTGGGAATAGGACAAAGCAAAGAATAAGCCTACTCAGACACTCAGGATAATATAACAAGTAATCATATCTATTAAATAAAGCTAAGAGAAAAACACAGCAATAAAACAAACATAGTATGTCTTCTTAGGCAGATCTCGGTCTGCTGGATGTGTAGACTCACGTCTAGAAAGACCCATCGTATGCTGCAACACTGACTGATCCTGACTTGATCATATGCTTTGAGTGTGTGTGTTTAGTTATTACCCCTGACACTGTTTGTGTGTGTGTGTGTGTGTGTGTGTGTGTTTCAGAGAGCGTGAGATCCACATGCAGAGCCAATTCTTCCTCCTGAGTCTTTATCCAGATGTGCCCACAGAAAGGTCATTTAGGATGAAGTAACTAAGTAATTCTGCTGAGATCACCTGGCTCTGACTCACACACACAAACACAGACTGAAGTACACACAACTGGAGAGAAGTAACAGACACTTACCATGTCCATGATCAGATGTCCGCATGCGTTGCACTTGTCTGCAGACTGCTGGAAACCAGAGTACTTCAACAGAGAGAAAAGACGACAGTGATGTCATTGGAATTTGGTTATTTAACGGATGACTGAAATCTCTGACTCTCTGTTTCAGACTGAGCGCTAAGCAACTCCACAATGTCTCCCAGGCATAATCCAAAGTAGCCTTGAAGGTTTAGCATTTGTAGTTGTACTAAATCCCCTCCTTAAAACTGCTTAAAAATCACTTTCTTTGAGATTGGCATTTAACTGATACAGTATTTAAATCGTCAGCTCAGCCTTATTATGTGTTATTCTGTGTGAGCAGTGTCAGTGAGGAGAGGCCACACTGACAGGCCTGGCAGAGGAGTAGATGTAATTAACAGCACATAGAGGGAGCAGAGCCAGAGAAATTCAATTCAGCATACATTTTGATTTTAATAGAGCAACTTAGAGCTTTTGGTTGAAAGGCTATTAGATGAGGTTTTATACAGAGAGGACTCCGTGGGTAAACACGTACAGAGCTACTGACAGTGTGAATACAAAGATGAGTTGGAGAAAAACTTGCAGCAACCAAAACCCAAAAAACACATTAAAACACAACATGCACACTGACTAAAAAATGTGTGCTGGAAATTATGACAAATTTCAACAAGGGCTTTCAATTGTGTTTAATGTATATACTATGATTATGTGTACTGAATGTTTTTGCAAACTACACGCAATCATTCTGGACTGGTGTGAATGACCTGACCGCCCTCCACCCTATGAACCATAGAAAAGCAGATTCTCCAGTTACGGACCTCCTTCCAGTCCCACCCAAGGGAGGAAACTGATATGAATCAGCTGCATTAGATGCTAAAACCTGGATCACAAGGTCAGTCTCCAACCGATATTTTGTATTTAAGTGGAAGGCTGACTGATTAAAGATTGCATTTAAGTGTGTACTGTACAGTACATGACAATTTTTTTTGTACTCTTATAGTCAAAAAGGTTTTAATTATTATGTTTGAAGGCAAGGCCTTATTTCCTGTCTGCTAGATTTCCCCCTCCTCTCATTTACTCTGCCGGTATTCTTCATGTGTTCAGTTACAAGACACTATGGTAAGAAAAAAGAAGCTGGTTGAGGTATACTAGATGTTGATTGTGTATTGACCACTCACCAGAAAGTCCTCTTCACAGAAAACCTTCCCTCCGACATAGTAGAACGCCTTCCCTCTCAGCCTTCGACCTGCAGAAACAGACAGAAAAGTCCATTTGTAATATTTAACTCAAGCGAAACACAGCAGGACTCTCAAAAACTACCTACTGGAAGGAAAAAAAACTTTTTTTATTATTGAAATACAATAAGTAGATTAAAGCAGACAAAAAAGGTAAGGCAATGATGAATGTTGAAATGTTTTAGTGGAAAATCTTGCAAAGCCATGAGCCCAAGCCCAGTTATATAGTTACAGCACTAATGCATAAAGACCATTGTGATTAATTACAGCCATTCGAAGGTAATGGACCCTCTTGCAATATTCATTATATCCTGCTGAATCTGAGGCAGATAAATCAAACAAACGGATCTATGGTGTCCTGGTGTCTTAATATAGGCTAATATTGCTTGGACACAGAGCAGGCTGCACTTAGGACAAGGAACACCTCTGGATCAAACACATGTGGGGTAGATGCTGATCAAATCCAATTACTAGACAGGTGCAACAGATTAAACACTTTGCTCTTTTGGATTTCAGGGCAACAATAGGCCAAGACCTACAACGACCTGCTATTCTTCTTCTCTGTTCCTTTCTGGTGTTCCACAAGCTATGTGTTTTTCTGTGCACTTTAATAGTTCAATGGTGTGGATCTGGACACACACACACACACACACACACACACACACACACACACACACAGCTATTCTTGCCCAGGTCCCACAGGAAGAGGGAACATTCCTCACATTTTCTGAGTGGGAGGTGAGGGAGGGGACAGCAGGGGAGAGGAGGGGTTAACCTCGGTGAACAGGAGCCTTCTTTAGCTCCCATGCTCCATCTCATCATCTCATGCTCTGTTTACCTGATTACTTGTGTCCTGATAATCTCACACAATCATTTAGTCACTAGGAATTGCACAGTTTCATTCTTAAGACAGAAAGGAAATGCGCATCTCTGTATTGGACATTGTAGGGTTGGCAGATATGACAGTATTGACCGTGAGATGATATATTGGCCACCGTTTTGTCATACACTTTATATTGTGGTAGCTGTCCCTTAAGGACAATGTTTCTAATTACTGATGAAGATTTTTGCATCCATATGATGAAGCAGTTCGATTTGCCAGGAACAATAGTGTTCACGCAGCAACCAATGTATGGCCAGGGCTCACACAATAACTAACTTAAGAGGAGACCAGTCATTTCGATCAGGCCAAGGTGTGGAACTGGCCTTCGGTAATTACTGACAGACATACTTGGAACTGTGTCCCTAAAAGAAGGAGGGAAGGATGAAGGGGATGAAAGTGAGATATGGGCCGTTCCTCTTCTTCACATTCCTCTCTTTTTTCCCCAGTGAGTCAGAGAGGGAAGGCTCTGAGCTTTGGGGAAAGATAAGAGCTTAATTAAAGTCAGGAGTCAGGGCTGACAATTTGAAAAGCACAAGAAAGAACAGTGACTATTGCGCTTTCATAAAAATGTAAAATACCTGAGGGACAGAACGAAACACAAGGCCATTTTCTAATTAAAACGTTCTTTGAATTCCCTTATGTAATCCCATTCAGAAAATAAGAGATTCACAATGACCCTGCCATGACTTCCTAATCGAGACTCACCCCTGTTCTTTCCTGTTAGTAAATTACTCAAGTGAGACATCTCAGCAAACATCCCTTTTATACCAATTTCACATTTGTAGACTGTTTGCTCTGAGAATCAGTCTCACCTAAAGTAATTTCCTGTCCTGCTAAAGACATCTTTGAATGTTAAATTGACAAAAGAAGTAACTTCCCTGCATTTACAAGAAGTATTTCTGTCTGAATGCATTTCTCTGACTGTGAACTGTACCTGGGACGTTTGGTCAAGGTCCTGACAGTCTACCCACCAGATGTTAACATACCAGTGGATTCAGGACCAATCAGGTCCTTGTTTGTATTCTCCAAAGCCTGCCAACTGGCTAGGATTAGGGCCTGATATTATGAAAGTAGAATTGCTTTCTGTTTCTATCTATTTCCCTCTTTTCTGAGATCTCAGATTATCTGAGTTGGCTACTGTGTAAACCAGTTCCCCTGATTGCAAACTTGAGCTTAATCTCCAACTGGAATTGGGCTGCACCGTTAACTGTTCGTAAACAGTCAATTACTAGCCTGGAGGGAAGACCCCCCCTGCAGTGCTGAATCTCTGACACGCAGCCTGAGCTCGGCTAGCCACCAGGAATGTTCTCCTGCCTCTCAGTCACCTTGGGGGAACTGGTGGAGTGAGGGCATGAAGGAAGTTCATGGTCATAAAGACTTGTTATGCAACAAACGTGACAGATGTCTTGACATACAGAGGACGATGAGAAGTGTATGTATGTATGTATGTAAATGTGACTGCTTCGTGCTATTTACTGTGTGGGTACAAACATGAATGCAAGTGTATGTATCAGTGTGCCCCTGCATGCTGGCTGTGTGTGGTGTGCTCTCACTGAATGATCTCCCTGTCCCACACTATACTCCCATCTTGTTGAGCCCAGCTGACATAACAGCACCCAGTGTCATCCTGGAGCCAGACCTACAGAGGGCCCCTATGCCTGCATTCCTCCCCAGCTGAGATGCTTTTCCCTGGGGCCACTCACAGTGAACACAACCCTTATGCCCTCACATGGAGCAAGCTATGAGAGGTATGTGGTGTGTAAACTCCTCTCTGCCCCCACTTTAGATATCAGCATCACTCTGAGACACACACACACACACACACACACACACACACACACACACACACACACACACACACACGATGGAGGGTAAAAGAAAACACAGAGAAGTTAATCATACATTTGGCGGCGTAACCAGCAAGGTCAAAGGTGCTGCAGGATAATGGGCCTGAGTAGGGGCCTCGCAGTGCCACAAATATAATTGGGACAGAGATTTTAATTGGTTGGAGCAGAGCGCCGGGTCATACTTCAGCTAGGGAAGTGGACTTCTATCCAGCCAGGAAGCTATGGGTCACACGTACGTCGGACCGTGCAGCCACGGATATGAACCTCGACTGATCCCTGGCTGTACCTAATTAGTCAGGTAAACTGTCTAAACTGACAAAATAAAACCAAAAACCTGGTCAGTGCAGCGTTGAATGAGTATGTTTAGTTTGTTGAAACTTGTTTTGTATTAAAAATTAAAACCAATATAACACAAATGAAGAACAGCTGTCTTTGAAGTTATTATAAAAATTGTTAAACAAAGATGCCCTGTAGCTAACTAGTACAGGCCGACAAGCCGTCATTACAAGTGCCATGAAGTACACGCTAATGCTTACAATCCCCGCCTTTTTTTGGGTGTGATTAGTGGTTTTAAAAGTCAGTGATTCTCAGTCTCAAGCTCTGCCCAATACTTGGATATGCTCTCATTCACACAAAAGTTATTTTATTGACTGATGAGCGAATTAGGTCGACAAAAAAGTCTCGTCTGTGCGTCTTTGTGTGGGCTGGAGGAGTGCCTGGCACACCCAGAAACCAAACACCAGCAGTATAGGACAGTAATCCCCAAATAATTGTGCGTTTTTGCTCGGGCCAGTAAACGACTGAAGAGGAAGATAGCACTTTCCATTCAAGAGAACAGAGGTCTGTGGCAGCCTATTAGTCAGGAGGTGACATGAGCTTGACATGTGAATCGACAAAAGAGAGAAGGTGAAAGTGTTTGAAAAGGAGCAAAAGACTTAGAGGAGGTATGCTGTGTACGCTCTTACTGCATGCGCTGCAGGTGAAGCAGCTGTCGTGGTAGAGGCTACCCATAGCCTGGCAGGCCTGGTTGGCTCCATACACCGCCTTGTTGCACTTAACGCAGACTCCTGAAACACAACACAGCATATGAGAAAGTCAGAAAAGTCACACATATACGTCACTTATACAGTTAGATCAATACAACACACATACTGATGTAGTCACATACTACATCAACCCATACTGAATCAAATACTAAATCTACAATATACATTAAGACAGTTAGTTTATTGTATCAAGACAATGGGGAGTAAAGAGTTGTGGGGGCTATGATCCAGATAAAACCATACAAAAACAATGGAGAAAATCCCTTCACAAAAGTCAGGAAGCTGGTTGGCGGGCTGTATCATTGAAAGGGGAAATATATCCCTATTTGCTTATTTGACTTGGCTCAGAGACTGAGAAGTCTGTTAATAAAATGTTCCTACCCTAACAACACACACAGTCAGTGTGGCTTGATATCAAGACACTGGAGTCTACTTAATATTAATTCATCCACTCATCCAAGCCAACGAGATTTGCAAAGTGTGTGCAGAGAAAACGAAAAATGTCAAAAAGAGATCAAATCCCAAAACACGTCTTCTTCTGTGTATTGGGTGAAGAATACCAGTTTGGGCCTTATTCGCAATATTACATAATATCTCCTTTGACCTTGGACAGCTCATGAACAACACAGGGGTTTCCATGTGAACAATATATATAACGATTTTCTGTCTGGAACTGCTTAGGATGCAACACTACTTTCCTGAGACCTGGCATGAAAATATTATCTTTCATCGCTCCACTTCCCTGCCAATCTCTGTCTCCCCATCTGAGCATGCATGACACGGCGTGATATGACAGCTGACACATGGACTGTGACAAGTGACAACCTCCATCACTGCTGACCCTAATCGGTAGTCAGCTAGCTGCTAAATCAATCAGATACAGTACGATATGACCATCCAATCATGAAGTATTAAGTTAAAGTAACACTAACAGAAGGGGCGATAGCATTGATGGAAAGTGAAAGCAAGACCTCGAGCATCTCTTTTAGTGTGAGGGTGAGTGTGTGTGCATGTGGTTATTTGAGTGTGTATGTTTTTATTGAAAAACTCCCTGGAGACAGAGAAATAGAGCTCAGCAGAAGAGCGTGGCCCAGCCCAGCAGAGCCCTGCCCGGTTCCTCCTCGAACACTGACAAAGAAACTACTGTTTCCACTGTATCCAACACACATCACGCGGCTGCCTCATCCAAAAACACGCTGTTACATTTAATAACCTTCTTCAAATGTTTCTCTTCATAGACGTTCAGTAATACAATAAGCAACTGGGCTATATATAATTCAACTAAAGCCTCTCCTAATGCCACAAGGGAGAACACATCATCAGGAGCCCCAATGGCTGGACAGAAGATTTAGAGATAATAGAGGGATAATATTAGAAAGCAGAAGAATGTTGCTCTTATGTAAGCTATCTTGTTTACATGATAACACAAAGTAGTCATGCCCTCAAACTACTGAAATAAATGAGTGAAGGCCTTTTAAATCACATTCTCTGCTGTAAATGCTGGCTACAAACAATTCATGTCAGAGAACAAACAATTTAGCAGGACTACAATTCTCAGGAAAACAGCATACATACAGTAAAGAACACAGTGCTTTTTAAGGACTTTTTCAAGATCTGACTCTGAGCCAAGAAAATGTTTCCTTTAAATTGTTTATAGCTTTGATTTATATGCCCTATGAGAACAAAAATGCAGTAAAAATCCATTCTCTCTTTTCCGTGTTGGGACCAAAAATTCCTTATTTTCGTAGTAACCTCCTTGCCAGTTGGGCGACTAAAAAAAAAAAATCTGCTTTTGGCTAGAGTCCCATGTTCCAAAACAGTGTGATTATTCAGGGGACTGACTGCTTGCTTCAAGTAGGGGGAGGGGTAGCAAAACATGCAGCCAAAACTTCACCCCTCCTCCTACCCCACCTCACCTTTCCCAGCTGTCAAAACTCCCAGTAGATGGCTGCTTGCTGGCCAGTATGCCACTGACTGAAAACATTGTAGCAGCTATTGAGTGTAATCACTTCAACAGTTAGCCCCGAGGATTCAGATTCATCTGTAACACATCCATAACATGTTAAAACCTTGACTTTAAAAGTAGCAATCCATTCATTTTAGGTAACTATTTCCACTGTTTCCATTACTTCTGGCTAGTGGTGGAAGAAGTACTTTTACTTAAAAGGGACAGTTCACCCCAAAATCAAAAATACATATTTTTCCTCTTACCTATAGTGCTTTTTATCCACACCATCTAGATTCTTTCGTGTGAGTTCCTGAGCTCTGGAGATATTGGCCGTAGAGATGTCTGCCTTCTCTCGAATATAATGGAACTAGATGGCACTAGGCTTGTAGAGCTCAAATCCCCCAAAAAATACATTTGAAAAACTCAACAGCAATGTCTCTTTCCACAAATCATGACCCGCTTACTCAAGATAATCCACAGACCTTGTTGTGAGCAGTTTCATGTGGGAACTATTTTCTTCTACCGTTAGTTCCTTCACAACAAGGTTCAAAATAATGCAGACATCTCTATGGCCAATATCTCCAAACCCGGCAACTCACACCCAAACAATCTAGATGGATAAATAGCACTACAGGTGAGAGGAAAAATTTGTATTTTTGATTTGGGGTTGAAAAGTACAAAACTTAGCATCAAGATATATACAGATATATATACTATATATATATCTTAAACTATAATTATTGATGTGTTAATGTGTACATCACTTTAATGCTGCAGCTAAAGATGGGGCTAGTTTTATTTACTATATATACTGCTGGGTAGCTTGGGACTTTCCCCCCAGGGATCAATAAAATTGTATCTTATCTTAACCTATAATAATACATCATAATACTAACTCTTAATCTGTAATATAGCTAGTAACTCCATCTATCAAATAAATGTAGTGGAGTAGAAAGTAAAATGTTTGCCTTTGAATTGTAGTGAAGTATAAAGAAGCAGACAATTGAAAATACTCCAGTAAAGTACAAGTATCTCTAAATTGTACTAAAGTACAGTACTTGAGAAAATGTACTTAGTTACTTTCCACCACTGCTGGTCAGTTATTCCAAATGTGATTCCACTACTTTTGGCTAATTATTTGAGAGGAAGTGGAAGGAGTGTACTGTGTTTTTAATTATAACTTTAAAGGTCTGAGCAATAAAGTAAACATTTCTAACTACAAATATGACTATATTCCATCTATACACCCACCACATACATTTAACTTTAAAAGTAGCAAAAGTATGTACATCGCACTCTCTTTCACTGAAATGCTATGACACCTATGGCTCACTTTTACCACAGCACACACAGACACCACACCCGTATATGACAAAGCACATTAAATTCAGTCATATACCGCAGGCCATATATTCATAGACAAACAGACACATAGACATGCATGAGAGGATATCACATACACAGACATAAAAGTCAGCCCCCAAAAGCCTGCCAGAGCAGAAGCCAAGAATCCCTGGGAAGAGTTAAGACGAAGATTTCCACTCAACAGCCAGATGGGATAAATTAATCCTCCATCTTAACACAACACTAAACGTTCAACTGAATGTGTGTGTATGTGTGCGTGTGAGAAAGTCAGAGGAAGAGGGGAGGCAGAACACTGGGTTGTCCCATCGCTTCTCCCCTCTTGGATGAATTTGTCTATAAAGCTCACATCCTCTCAGGCTCTTGCGGCCAAGGACAAAGGCGCATCCACAAACTTGTGCCTAAATCTCTCCGTTTGTCTACTCGTCCATTCAACTGTGCCGCGGGCACATCTAAACTCATCTGGGACTCCCCTCCCTTTTGTATCTTAGGACCTGATTTTTAAAAATTCCTTACTTCAGACATTCCTCAGTGTTCCCCCAGTCCAGCCGTTTGGCACCGGACTCATTTACCCAGAACCTCCAGCTGCAGTTATGCCAATCAGCACTCTGTGCACGGTTGGGAACTCTGATGAATCCCAGCCCTGTGTGTGGACACAGCTCGGAGTGGATTGGTTAAACACCGCCATGGCACTGGCAGAGACTTTTAAAAAGCACATGCAGTGCCGTCAGGTTAAAAGAAACATTTGCATTAACCTAACAATCTGCAAACACAGATGGGATCTTCAAATATGACAATATAATAAAGATACTTAAAAAGTCTGCATATACATATATTTTTCACAACTATGACGGCCTTCTATGACGAAACTTAAGTTTTGTGAAGAAAACTAGCCTACACAAGTTTTTTTCTGGCATAAAAGCATGACTCAGAGGATGAGCTGCGGCCTAGTGGGAAACTCCATACGGGAACCGTGTGGGCTGTGTGGGAACGTGTGTGTGTTAAAAAAAAAAACCATGTACTGTATTACTTTTAGACCTACACGTCCGCTGACTGCCCACTGTGCGCTCCCACACATCAGTAATATTCACATCTCTGTGCTATTTATGAGCCTTGTCGTGACAGTGGCATACGCCAGAACACCTTCCCTTATACACACCGATATACTGTAAGCACACCAGAGGGCTGAGGAAGGCTGTGATTACGATCATGACATTCCAGCAGGATATCACCCACCTCACGCTCTCTTTCTGTCTAACGGGACGTCGCGTTTTCGCGAATGGCCTTGGCTCCAAACACCTGGCCACCACGTGAGCGCCAGCTCTCCCCGCAACAAGCACACTCCCAGCAACATACAGTATCTCGCATCCATTTACTGTATCTGTGACAACAGCCTGTCAGCTGACCTCAAAGCAAAGCATGGGGGTGTTTAATGTTGCATTAATTTCCTGATAGCGCTCCTCCAGTCCAGATAGAGCAGCTTAAGGGTTACAGGCAGTGATAGGAGGAACAGAAACCAGTATTCTGCTGATGACGGACATTCTTCAACAACCCTGCCCAGCTCTGTTTCTCAGCCGGTGACTTTATGTATTGATTATAATCTTTACTCCTCTTTTTCATGTATTGGTAATAATATTATACATTTAAAATATATCTAGTTCCAACAAATGCAAGAATATGATCTCCAAGACAAAACATGCGTTGTCTTAATTAAAAATGTGCCCCCAAATGGCACAACGAACAGTCATAGGGGTTGTTAGTGGTTATCATTTTCCTGTGCGCATGTGTTTCGTCATGCCAAGCATGGATGCAAAGCTCATAAAAGAGTCATGAGAAATGTGCAAGCGCAGGTCTGTAGTAATGACATCATTCAGAAAACAGTGAATGCCACTGTCAGTCAAACAAACTCAACATGGGATGGAACATTAAAACAATCACAGACTTAACGGAGCACAGATCTGACGAAAGTGATTAAATTCTCACTAAAGAGTTGTTGTTGTTTTTTTAAATCAATGTTGCCCCAATAGTAATCCATTAAATCTCTGGGGGGGGGATAAGAGGGCAATGTTCTTCTTTCTGGCCTTGGCCCCACCTTTTAATGCAAAAGGGCTTGTTTCAGCTGCCAAGAGCGCAGACAATGAATCATTTAACAAAATACATGAAACAAATTAGAAAATTATTCTGTCTGCATTCCACAGAAGAAAAGAAGAGGCTTCCCACAGCGTCTGCCTAATAAATTCAGCTATTTTATCAGCAAAGACGAACGAGAATGTCACCAAACAAAGACGTAAGACAACTGGGTTGCACTACTGATTAAGCCACAGAAACAGTCTCACACACACACACACACACACAACAAAAGTGCATGTGACGGGAATCACAGAAGAAGGATGACAAAGTGTGACAGTGTGCGCATGTGTAAATATGAAATCAAAAACAAGTGGATTTATGTTCTGAACTGTGGGTGGGCGGTTCTGTCGCTCAATGGGTTTTACAGCAGTGGCCTAAATGATAGAAGCCCCTTGTTGGTGAAGGGTGGTCTAAACTGTCTTACCAAAATAGTCGGCCTTTGGTTGGACATCCATCTCTTTTTCCAGCCGCTTAGTGAGGGCTTCTAATTTTATTTCTGCTGCTGAAAGCCCCTGTTCAGGGGGCTGTGTGTGGAGAGGATGGCACAGTAGTTGGACAGGCTTGGGGGAGCACAAGACTTCAGCTTCAGCACTGGTGGCCTGTCCGCAGCCAGGTATTTGGCTCTGACCTTGACCCTGGCTGCTGATTTTGGAGACATTGCCAGGGATCAAGGCAGCAGATGTCACCTGGGCTTTGGGTTGAGGGGTTTCAGAAGATGCAGGCAGGAGCGAGGAAGCTGCCACAGTACCATTATGGCTGGCAGAGGGTCTTGAATTTGGAGAAGGTGGTGCGTAATGGGCTGCAGGCTGTGTGGAGTGCTGCTGTATGTGGAAGTCAGCTCCTCCTGTGAAAGCACTCAGAGGCAGGGCAGGGATGAGGTCTGGTTTTGCTGAGCCAGAGGGCTCTCCCGCCCATCCCCTGGCTGGCCCAGCAGAGGAGGGTGGACTCCGGTTTACAGGAGGGGTGACAGCCTGATTCTGCTGGGATGGATGACTGTTGGCGGGGGGAGATGCAGACTGGCGCGGGGGCTGCTGCTGAGATGAACTTCTGCTCCCAAACCCAGACAGAGGTGGGGAACGCTGTTTCTCTGTGGATGGGGCCCATGCAGCCGGCTGGCTGGCCGGGTGACGAGCATGTGTGGGCGCGCTATGAGAAGCGTTTCCTGGGCTGGGGGGAGTAGGGGTGTTGTGCTGGTATGAATGTGGCTCTAAGCGCTCCTTATTATCGTAATTGTTTCCGTAGCCACATGCCCTGCCGGCTGGAAGTTCAGACTGAATGCCTGTGTGGTGTTTCTGGCCGTCAAACTGTGCGTACTGACTCCCAGCCGTGGTGCCCGGCACAGGGCCAGAGAGTATCGGGGGCTTCGCTGCCGCTTCACCCGGCTGTCTGAAACTATTGATGGGCGGTCTGTCTTTGGTGTAATATGTGCTGCTGTGGCCCCCATTCATTTTCATTGCCTGGTTGTTTTTTGCCATCTCCTCTTGGTGTTTCTGCATGTGTATTTTAGTCATTTTGGAGGCAAAAACTTTTCTAGTCTCCTCAAAGTCGGGGTTATTTCCTGCATCCCTCCTCGTGCGAAATAGACCATCTCTGGATGCTTCATACATGTTTAGGTCCTCGATAAACTTACTCGCCTCGAGTCCTAAATCCTCGTATTTATCCATATCGAAGATAGTTTGTGTGTCTGCTTCAATAAAGTAAAGTTACAAGTAGTTACATGTAAAGGCTAAAGCCTAAATAAATCGCAAGTCTGTAAAAGAGGGATGTTTCCAGAGGGAATTATTAGCTTACAGTCTAGCAGCTCGTAGTCTTGACAGGCGACAGGAGTCCAAACGCGGGGTGAAACTTTTCTGTTATTCCAAACTTTCCTCTTTATCGTCCGCGGTAAACATTTAACGTAAAAGTGCAAAACTCCACGTCCTCCTCGGTGAAACTGCCCGTCCGTCCAGCTCAGCTATGCCCCGAACAAGCCGCCGTCTGTCTGGTTATAAATGTGAGCAGATCCCAGATCCGATGGCCTGGACGACCCCACAAACTGCCCCCTCCTCCCGCGTTAGAGTCCCAGCGGGGAGCCTTCATTCAAAACTTTATCCTCCGCACCTCTGTCAGGGGAAAAAAAGCACTTCGAAAGGAGTTAAAATAGCTGTGGCTAATGTGTCGTTGAACTGATAAAAGTAGTCTAGCGCTAGCGACCGGACCGTTGGAGCACGGAGCCGTACGTGGCCGCCGGTTGGGACTGAGCACAGGGAACAGTTTGTTTTTAAAGGTGCAGTGCTCGAATTAAGCCACAAGTAAGAGTTGAGTTGGAACCAGCGAGCTTACATGTAACTAGCTATGGCTTGTCTTAAAATAGCGCAACCTGGGGGCAGATATCCATCCGCCCGTTCAGCCCTTAAAACTGGCCCTTGCATCCTGTGTCATTTATAAAAATATCGACAGCTAGTTGACTCAGCCGGTTCACTTTGAGGCAGAGAAAAACTTCAGCATTTTCCTGTTGCTCCATAAAATTAAAGGGCTGAAGTGGTAGTATAAAGGAGCCTTTGCTATGGACAGTGGTGGAATATAATTAAGTGGCCTTAAGTAGCCCTAGAGAACTTTTAGAGTCCTTCCATTTCATGCAGCTATAAAATATTATATATATATAATGTTATAACACTTAGGTGCCGTTTTTCCGCATTTAGAACTTTAACTTTTCATAGTCTAAGTACATTTTTACTAATAATAGGCCAACTTACATATACTTTTAATTTATATCACTTGAAATGCAGAACTTTTGAATGATTGATTTTACAGTTTGATACTGCTATTCTTACTGAATCAGAATCAGAATCAGAAATACTTTATTAATCCCTTGAGGGGAAACTCTTTGTAACAGCAGCTCACTATCACGTCAGCGCACACAAGAATGGTTTTGAATACTTCTCCTACCACCGTGTATGGGTTGAGCTATGGTAAAAGACAAGGAAAGAAAACCAAATGGGGGATAGGTAACTAATTTGGGCTACATTTAGGAAGTTGAAATGTTTTAAGCTGGTACCTCAAATGTTCACTTAACATTAATATCTTGCTTAGCCATACATATCCGCAAGCAGTTTCCCACATCTCATAAACAATGTATGTAGTGGAGTAAAACCATATAATGATGCCATTTCTACTGTATGGGTGTGTTTTTCTTGTGGTTGAGGGGGGCTATTTACAGTGCCTGTTCCCCCTCTGTTTTGGTTGAATGGCGTCACACATTCCTGCTCACGAAACACACACACACACACACACACCGTGACCCCTCTGTCTCCTGACCCTGGCTGGAGTATTTGAGACAGAGTTGGGGTACAATAGGAGGAACTCATAATGTGTATGGAAAAAAAAAAAAGGTTCATTAGACCAGCAAACACACATGAACACATTTTATTTGTGTCCTAGGATGGAACCTGAGTGTGCATGTATTGTCTGACAGCCCTAGTTGATGTGAAATAATATGGAGCCAGTATGCTAAGGGGGCCTCTGGGCTGCCAATGGTGGTGTAATTAAAACAGAAGGTTTATAAGACATGACCATCTGTATGCTTGGGAAACAGTCACCATAATACAGCATTCCCTTCAAGCAAGATGCAAATTCCTCACACATAACTAAAAGCAGCTATATCCCTGAGCTATTGTAGTGAAACCCCCAGAGACCTTGTTCATGTGCAATCTGGTGTTGTTCACAGAAAAGGTTAATGTGTAAGTAAGTATTTGAATGAATGGAGCAGGAGCTACAAAGTTGTGGTATATTGGCATTTAGCCTACTTATAAAACTAACACGCATCAACCAGAAAGCTGTTGCTGCAGCAAAGATGGAGGCATACATGCCATTTATAATGTGCATGACTGCAAGATACATTTGAGCATCACAAAGCAATCTCTACTATATTTAGGGATTTGAAGTTTAAAACTGTATGAAAAATGTCACCTTCAACATTAAAGTGCTCACGCATTTTGTAATTACTTTTTGTAATATCTCCTAGTGAGGTTAATTCAAACATGTGGTAACAACAACAATAGGGGTTTTGGAAAACTTGAGATCATTTGGTTTCAACGATTATGTTAATAGATCAATTTGTGTCATTAGCGCCTCATTAAAGGAGAAAAAACAGAAAGATTTGGATTAGAACTTTATGTCCAAGTACTGACTCTCCACTAATTAATTTTTACTAATAGATTTTAGGGGGTAGGCAAGACGGGCAAAGGCATTCACAATATTTTCTAAATCAATTCAATCGATTTTACAGTAATATTTTCTTCAGCCATACAAAGCTGTATTCTCACAGTTTCACAGGGATGTCTGTTTCTGCCATGTAGGAAAACCAAGCAGTCAGGTCAAGTCAGTAGTATTTATTTTTATTTATTCAGAGGGCTTTACAATCTGCACAACATACAGCACCCTCCAAGCTTAGACTGCTGATTAGGAGCTAGTTTGTTGTACTGTAAGGCATTTGCATAAAAGCATTATGCAATTGCAAAATTGATTCAAATTCAAACAAGAGCAGAAATTGGTGGCCTTTACTTTATAAGGCTTTTAAACTGAAGCAGCTGCAGTACTGAGTAAGATACAGCCACTGTGTGCTAAGTGCATGGCTACTGTTTTTCTTTCTCTCTGCAATTCTGGATGGATGGAAATGGATGGATTTAACAGATTTGACTGAACAATTGCAATAAAGCTCTGGCAGATTAGAAGAGTGGCTGAGAAAGTAATAATTGGCCACACCTATGTGACATTTTCAAACAATTTCACATACAGTAAGGACTACATATAGTGGATGCAATCAAACATATATACATAGATCCCTTTGAATGCAAAACATGTCACACCTGTGTGAGTGTTCTTGTGCACAGCTTTGGACATAGCCTATGTCACATTCACACAAGGCCAAAATGACTAAAAGACTGTTACTATGGAGATGCACAGTAAATAGATGAATAACTTTGGCAAGTGTGGTGCGTTCACATAAACGCAAAGAGATTAGCTTTGTCTTTAAAATCTGCCTGTATAATGGCAATCACACAATAAATATCCACGGATGACCAAATTACCAGCCGTGAGGCCAGCCTCCGAGATAATGAGCTGTGGCATTACTGCGTCCCACTGTGAGAACACGCAGCCCAGTCCAGGGACTCATCTGCTGCAATGGAGGGTGACTGCGACTGCGCTGCTGTGCACTCCACCCTGTTTTCCACCAGCGGAGGTTCTCAAGAGGAAGGGGCTGTGCTTTTCTTTAACTCATCAAAGACAGTCCATTCTGTAGATCTCATGTGTAAGAAAGACTACGACTGTGGTCTGGAGAGAAAGTGAATCATAGTGGAATACTGTTGCCTAATCAACAATCCTAGTTGTCATGGAAACGGCAGAGCTGACAAAAAGTGTTAAAGGACTCCAGGGGCTGTTAGTGGCAAAATTAATTGTTAGAGGAAATGCAGTACAGCTCAGACCTCATTTTACTGAAAACACTGGTCAGAAATACCCTACTTATCTATTTCATCAAACAGTCTGGGAAGTGGTTCCTGGAATTTCTGACCCATTTAAAATGACTAGAATGTTGCAATTTTCGGTGACACAGCAACTTCAGCTTATTGTTCAGGCCAGTTCAAGTTCAGACCTGTTTATTAGCTGGTGTTAACTAGCAAGGAGAGTGAAAAGGAGGGTGCAACAAAACAGAAACTGCAGCAATAACACGACAAGAGGAAGACATCAAGGGTTAAACATGAATCTAATTCTCATTTCCTACAGCCAGTCTGAAAGTGTGAAAGAAAACATGGCACTCAGAGATGAGTTGACAGAGGTTAACATGCCCCTCTATCGGTGTCTAGTACTTGCAAACCCACTTTCTGTTTTGTGCTGTGACAGCATCTGTTGAGATCAAATTCACAGAATCTCAGGCAATACAGATAATAACTATGCAGCTTTGGCTCTTTGCTCCCCTCCTCTTATTTCTGGTTTCTCTTCCTGTTATTCTGTCTCTCCTGTGAGCCTTTTCCTGTCACCTGATGGTCAAAGATAGAGCTCAGAAATATGGGAAAAGAGGTCAGGGGGCTCATTAAAGAATGTTCTGTTTTGCCTTCTGTCCGCACATTTTTTATCCATCATGTTTGAATGAAAAACAAACCTATTATTTACATAACGAGAACCGGCATGATTTTATCAGTCACAAACTGACTATCTTACACTAGAAAAATAAAAGCAGTGCCTCAAATGGAAGCTGACATTGCAAAAATGACATGTATCTCACTTTCCAATGAGATCACATTCCGTCTTGTTCATTCACACCGTGATACCAGACAAAATGTTAGACTTTTCTTTTGTAGCCACCGACAATCTTGTTTACAGGCGACGTGGGCACTGCACAGCAAGTGCTTCAACATATCAAATAACTGCTTACTCACCAAGCCTTCAAAGACAGGCCAGTGGGTGTACACATGGATACATTTCAGTGCTGCTGGCTGCTCTGCCAGTACAGTGCTAATGGCTGAGTCATGTTGACCCAATGCTGAGACAGAGATACTGTGCAGATGAATAGGCACAGTGCAGCAATGGACAACCAAGATATGGTGGCGAGCTGAAAATTCCCTGACCACATCGGGCTCTTCAGTGACATCCAATAGACCTTCTGGTGGTGACGGGGTTCACAGAGCATAGCGTCACGTCCAGAAGCCAAATAGAGGTCCGTTTATGGTGCTCAGAAGAGAGCTGCAGCTAAAAGCAGCAGCGGAGGTAGAGACAAACACTGATAAGGCACATCATGACTGCGTGACTCAGCTGAGACGCCAAGCATACCGGCATATGGCAGGTGGAGAGGTGTGAGGTTGTGTTCCTGGGTACAATGCTGAAAGTGGTGTTTACAGGAGAAAGGGGGAATGTGAACAATGACTGCAACCTAAAGTGATGTTTGGGCTCATGTGTGATACTCAAACGAGAGGATGAAGTGCTAAATTTCCCTCTGCAGTTTTTAAAGAGACTAGAAACCCACCACTTCTTGAATCTTTTATTAAAAACAGGAGAATATAAATAAAATACCTTTAGACATATTTACAGTTAATATAAGCCCACTTTCATCCTTTCACTTTGTCTTAAATTGTGACATATAAAAGTCCACCTCTTTTGTCTGTCTCGCCCTGCTGAGTCACTGGTTGACAGGCATTCACAACCATCTAGCAGTTACAAAAGTAGTGGCAAATGCCCAAACATCACTCATCAATGAGGAAGTTGATGAGGGCAGTCCTGGGGGAGAGGATGGCTCTCTTGATGCTGCGCTCGCCGAGAAGCTTCTGTCCGAGCGGGCTCTCCAGGATGAGCTGCTGCACCCGCTCCGAATCTTTGGACACCTGCAGAGGCACGGTCACTGTCCCACAGGCCTTGTTGTTAATCTGAGTGTAAGAATTAATAGATAAATAGAAGGGATAAGTTACTAATCTGTCCTGTCAACTGTTCCCCTTTCAACAGGTCTCCATCTAAATGAAGTTCTGCCTTGTCAGGCTGTACCCAGACATTTGCCTCCTGGCACAAAAGTCCCAAAATAACAGACTCCACCTCTTCTTCCACATATACAGTGACCCTTTGCAACTAATAGTTAGTGGTAGGTATGGGAAGGGCACGCAGTCTTGTAATGTTTAGAAGCAAGTGTATGTGTGCAAACGGTGAACGTGATCATGTCTCTGGAAGTGGTTGAAAATGAATGAATGGTGTGTGTGTGTGTGTGTGTGTGTGTGTGTGTGTGTGTGAGGCCAGTCAGCCTTGGCCTCCCTTCTGGGACAAACCCAAGTACATGATTAGAGGACAGAGGGAGTGAGGTTCCCTCCACAGGGCTGAGGAACCCACAACAGAGAGCTCAGTCTGAAGTAAAACCAACATCATCATCATTGAGCACTGGGAGTTCAAATATATACTGTGCGTGTGTGTGTGTGTGTGTGTGTGTTAGGGGGGAGGGGGTGTATAGGACTTTGCATAAATGCATAACTGAAAATGTGTTTTTCACTCCCAGACACCGCAAATATGAGGATTGACAGAACAGAGTTGTATACACATACACGTTTGACTTTCAATACTTGCGTGGACCCTCATTGACATAATGTATTCCCTAACCCTCAGTAAGTGGTGAGGACTGGCCTTATAATGCAGAAATGTCCTCACAACGATGGTTTGAAACTGAAACTGGTACTCACAAAGAGAGCAATACAACATTTTTGGGGCCTTGTTCTGCCTTTATTGGATAGGGACAGGAAATGCGGGAGAGAGGGGGGGGTGACATGCAGCAAAGGGCCGCTGGCTGGAGTCAAACTTGCGCTGCTGCAGTGAGGACTACAGCCGCGTACATGGGGCTCTATCAACTGAGCTAACCGCACCCCCCAAGTTGATTTTCTGAACCTTCCCATCACAGATTGATATTTTCTCTGTATGCCTTTGAAAGTGCACGCACACGGTCTCACACACACACACACACACACACACACACACACACACACACACACACTTTCATTCCCGATGATGACTTATACTGCCAAACCGAGGGCTTTCGCTATTTGAGTGATTGAGCTCACGTGCAGAAAAAAGGAACAAGAAAGGAGAGTAACAGTGAGCACATCACTTGACATGCAGACACATAAACACACACACAGGGTAATCATAGCCTCTCTTCAAAATTACAGACTATGAATATAATCATGGACCCAAGACTTTGGCTTTAAGAGTGGAGAGTTTGAGTGAAAATGGTAGTGTCTGCAATAGCAAAAGTGTGTGCATATACCTTAATAACACTCATTATTTATAAATTTATGTATAAATAATGAGCAAAGCGCTGTCGCTGAGTGAAAACCCCTTCTCATGTTCTCAAAACCAAAAATTAAGAAAAGTAAGAGTTTTATTTTTAGCTCAACAACCAGGTTTTTTTTTTCTTTTTGCTCATCCAGTCTGGTTGAAAGAGTTTCATGAGGACAACTGTGGCAGAACTTCTGTGAAACTCCACACAACGAAAGAAAAAAAAGACGACGTGTGTGTCCATGTGATCCTACCAGTACAGACAGCTCCACAAAGTCGGGGACATCCAAGTAATCAGGGTCCACGTTCGGCCAGAACTGTTGCAGGACGTCTCCTCCCTGCCGGAGGAGGGGGCTGAGGGGGTTTTTCACCTTGCAAAGACCTGCGAGAGACCCGGGAGGAAACGCAGGAAAATACTTGCTGTCACACTGAGGAGATGGTCTCTTGTGCTGAGCTTTGCTCAAATAGCCATCACACCGACTCAGTAAAGGGGAGATATATATATATTAAGTGAAACTAGACCAGAACAAAGTGAATTGATTGTCTTTTCGTGAAGCAAGTTAAATTAGTTTCCTTCTTGTGGCTGAAGGGTCATTCAGCAAAAACACCGACCCCTGTCCTGACTAGTGTGTAGTTAGTATGCATCCCCCCTGAAAGCACAAGGGAAGGATGTGAACTTCCTCTGTCCTGAACTGTGTGTGTGAATTACAAACAACGCGCAAGAGTGAGAAGTACAATGTGACTCGGTGCAGTGTAGGTCACATGTTCCTCACTTGTGTCTCCTATTTATAAAACTACATATGTAAGCACAGCCACTCATTAAAGAACAACACACCTCTTCCTCCCAGTGATCATCTGACTACAGCTATCAGCTGGGCAATATGTTTCTTTCCAGAACCTTCTTTCTCTCAGGTGTGTGCAGAAAGCTTTTGTACGTGTGTCATCGACCATAAGGGAATGTCCTCAAGGCCGGCATGGGGGCAAGCTTTAACACGAGGCAGGAAAAATGACGCTAGATCTTCCTTTGTATTGTTTTTTTTCTGCACTTGGCCAGAAGCGCTCAGCACTGCTTTCAGTTTTGTTTGATGGACTGTGGGAATATTTCAGGTGAACTGTTCTATGGCTACGGCTTGTCCAGGATGCATAATAGTAATACAATTAAAACAAAAGTCTCAAAGTTTCACTGACTTAATGGCTGTTGATTACATCACTGCTGTTGCATTCACTGGTATTAGATAAGCAGCAGTGTCAACATTACGTTTATCTGAGGCAACTTCCTCTTACAGACATTACAAATAACCTAATTTTACCACAAACCTCACATACTTTTGTTGCTGTGTGAGTCTATGAGGTGACCCAATTGATACTCAGAGTCTAAAATAAACAAATAAAACTCATAAATTAGCATAAACATTTAGTTCAAGATGCGCCATCTCCAGATTTGTCATATGATGCAAACTTTTCTTCCTGCCAACCATTTGTGGGAGTGTGTGGGTGTTTGAGTGCATAATGTATTATTTGTGAATAGTATGCATCTCACCAACCTGCCCAAAGTTCGGACGCCAGGTGAGGGGCCATGGGTGCTGTCATCATAACCAGCACAGCCAGAGCTTCTTCAAACTCCACACTGTGTTGCACCACTCTGACAGTTGCACTCTGAACACACATAGTGGTAAAAAATGCGATTTCCAAAGTGTTCAGTAATGAACGATTAATGTGACATCTTAATTTCAAGGTACCGGAGGGCACACTCACACTCAGTGTGTTGGTAAGTCCCATCAGGCGGGAAATGGCTGCGTTGAAAAGGAAGTCCTCTGTGAAGTGAGATGTCACCTGAAAATACCAACAACGAAAACCCAACAAGTGACACATACAGTTAGTAAAAATTATAAAGTGTGAGGCTTCACGCTCTGTGTTGGTTGCTGGACATGCAGATGCTTCAAAATGGATTGGCTGGGTCATGGAATATTTTTGAGTCTGCCTCTGATGAATTATTAGAAACGACTGGCCCAAAAGAGGAAGCCTCCTCCCTGTTATCCCCATGTGTACCAGCTGAAGGCACACAGCGTGTCAACATTCCCCTGCTTAGCCTTCTGGGAAGAAGAACCCATTTGGGAAGGGCCTTAGGGAGGAGGAGGTCGATCACCGAGGCTTTTCTGAGAGATGGATCAAAGGACAGCCTCGGCTTTGGGGGCTTATGGCAAACAGCCTGAGGTCCTTTAAAAGCACCAGGCCTGAGGGATGGAGAGAGAGAATCAAACCCGGCAGCCAAAGGAGGCTATTTATAAAGTGGGAAAGGAGATGGAGTGGATTTAAAATCAATTTCCATCACCTTCTTCTTTTACTCTTTACTCTGGGGGTTTCAGGTTACCGTGGATGTTCAGCATTGGATGGGAAGGCTGGATCTCAGGACTATGTACTGTTGGGCTGTGTAATGAGTGGCATATTACCTTGGACTATGCTTTCATACAGTACCTTGTAACTGATAAAAGGCATCTTACCATGCCTACCAACAGCACAATCTACTGCAGTGTAAAAAGGCTAAAGGAAATTAATTATTTAGTACTGCACATAAAAAAAAAAACTAGCAGAAAAAATTTAATTCAGAATAGACCAAGGTGACAGGTGAATCATCCCACTGCATCTATCTTACTGAAGGTCGAAAGAACAACAGTGACTTGCTGTGAAAAGTTGGGAAATTGAATATGGGCCCATTACTGACCCCTACTGGTAATGACGTTGCAATATCTGACTGTTAATGTCACCACGTGACATTTTCGGTCATTTATTCAAGACCACAGTCAGTCTGAGGCTATGGAGCTGCTACCTCTTGAACAGCGTAGTTCTTGTTCTCCCAGATCTTCTTGGCCTCTGCCAGCTCTTTCCTTTTCAACAGGGAGGGGTTGGGGATATCTCCAAGTTGCCGAGCCCCCCTCAGCTTGGTCACCAGCTGCCAGAGCCGAGACTGCCAACGCAGAACCCCGGGGAGGGCGTCGGCTGAGGTGATGGACACACAGACACAGAAGAAAAAGATATTTTGACATACTGTGGGAGAGACACCTTCAAAAATCTGATTTACTTCATTTGAAAACAACTGGACCCATGTCTTTGACGAAGCAATACATGGCATACAGATAAAACTTAATCTCGCTAAACTAACATGCCCTGGAAACATTCTGAATTTATAGTGCTAAATAGCAACTTAAGGTGTCAGTGTGACTATGCAGTGGCGTCACGGCTCACTCTTGACATTCCAGAGGATGTCCTGTTCAGGTGGTGCGGCGTAAAGGATGTAGAGTCGAACTGTGTCCACGCCGTACTGCTGCACCACCTCTTGGGGGTCCAGACCGTTGTGTTTAGACTTGCTCATCTTCTCCCACGTCACCTCAATACGACCACCGCTGCATGCCACCGGCTCCTTATCTAGAAGAGGCAGGTAGTCAGAGGTCAGAGATAGACAGACACTCATTCAGTCATCGCCCAGCTTCTTTTTTTTAAGATAAGAAACATCATTTTAATCGCACAAATGAAACTATTAGTATTGGTTCCTATTGGCTCATGTTCAGTTACAATTAAATGTAATATGTAAGTCCTAGTCAATCTGAGTCTATAGTACCAGGATCAAGAGGCTTCCCTTTCTCTGAAAGCCACCAATATCTCTTATTCTTCAAGCAATAGAGAGAGGCTGAAAATCCTTGGGCGTGAAGCCAATTGTATGAGACTTCTTAGATCTCTTCGAAGGATTTCTTGTGATTTGACTTTTGTCAAGAGTAGCTGGTTAACTTGTCATTCAGCTGGGAAAAGCTTTAAAGCTTCAAAACAGAGAGGGGTTGCTATTAGCAGCACAAAAGGGATGAGGTGGGATATTGATGTCACTACACACTACATCAACAAAAAAAAAAGTAGAAAATGTTGTCATGACTCCGTATTTGTTTTATTAGCATTAGCTGTTTGTCTGGCAGAGCACCGTGGAGGGAAGCCCTCTCCTCTCCAAACATCCTGCAGATTCAGGTAGTGTGTACCTGTGAAGTCTATTTCTTCTCTCTTTAGGTACTGGCCACTGTCTGCCAGTTTGAAAGTCTGGCCCTTGATCAGACCCTGGACCAGCAGCTTCCAAAAAGGCTCCCTGAAAGACAGAAACAGGGTTCAATTAACATACACACATGTACATGCACACAGCAAAAGCAGATGAAGAAATGAGTACTGCACCTGTGAGCGACGAGACCCTGATCCTTGCAGAAGTGACACAGGAAGCGAGCATAGTACAAGTGCATGACAGCGTGCTCCTTCCCTCCTATGTACACGTCCACAGGCAGCCAGTGATCTGCTAGGTGGCGCTCAAAAGGCCTGCAGGAAGAGCATGTTTGGGGGAGCTGTGACTTGTCTCTGAATTTAGGTGGTATTAAGAGATACTGTATGTTGACAATAAAAGTTTGAAAAAATCAAGTCTCAATCTGGGAGACTGCAAGATATTTGAAGATCTTTAATGCTTAGTTTAAGTAGTCATTTTTTAGTCTTATTGTTTCTGCACTGAACTTCCCAGAGATCAAATGTCAAACACTGCGTCAAGTACGGTGACATCTTTTTTCCGTCCTTAGATTTACGGTTGATGAAGTTTTTGTAGATGTTGTTTTCTTTTTTAATGTATCCATGGAAGCTTTCACGTCTCATTCTTAATGCATTCATTTCAAATGCATGACATCCTGCTCTGCAGAGGATTTTCTTTCCCCCCAGGAAACCCAGACAGATGTTTACAATGTTTAGAACAGCAAATGTAAGAGCTCTCGTGACCTAGATATAAGCTTGCTACATGGTGTTAAAAGCATTTTATCAATGTAATTTTATTTTTCTAGTTCTAAAATGTATCAGATGAATAAGAAACTGAGAATACAGTGTCAAATTTCACAAACTGTTCTTAGAAAACACTGGTGGTTATGTGCTTTAGAAATATCCACACACACTTCCTCTAGGGGGCAGGCTGAATCTGATACACAAGGATCCAGGGATGAAGCAAACAGAAGCATCCTGAAGCCTCCTCTAGCTCACTGGTTTCACACACAAAAAAACAAACAAACAAACAAAAGAAAACATACTGAAGTAATGTGTGTTTCACATTTGGCTCTAAAGACTTCCTCTAAACTCAGCATCTCACATTAACAGTTAAGTCCCTGCGGAGAAAAACGATCTGATGAACTGAGACCGGGCTGTTTCTTTCAGATTTCAACAAGAGAGCTGCATGTGGTTAGCTTGACTGGCATAGGCCGGCAGCAGAGGCCGGGATTCCACCTAATGATGCTTTTTAGGGCAGTCTGCTATCTCTGTGTGTCACCTTTCACAGCAGTCGTTACTCTCCTGCACACCCTCCCTGCCTCTTGCCCTCCCTCTCTGGCTGATGGTGTCTCCGGATAATTGGACCAGGGAAAAAAGTTATGAACTCACAAGGCTGAAAATAATTTTATTGGCATCAGGCCAGGGGAACTCTAATACATAACCACACACACTTCCATATAAAACACCCTCTTCCTATTTCCTTCTTCCAATTTCCTTCTGCTAACTTGCTACTTTCAACATATCTTGCTTCCTATTTTCATCGTTTCCCCTTGTGTCCATGAGGCTCAGCAGGCTAACTGAAATGCACAAAAAGTGTAATTGCTTTTTCTGTTGTGCTATAATCTGTCCCGCTAAGAAAAGTGATGGGGAGAGCAGTCCCCCTCCCTTTTAAAGCAGCTTTACAGCTAGGTCAGGGCACTGGGAAATTAATCTCTTTGTTAAGCTCAGGGTATCGCCACGATCCCAGCAGGTGACAGCCATGGCTCCATAATCTCTATTGGCAGGGAATGAAACTTCCAGGCAAGTGTGTGTGTGTTTGAAAGTGTGTAAAGAGCGGCAGTATATGCATGTTTTGAAATGGGTAAGAGGGAGAGTGCAGGTGATCTAACAGTAAGCATAATTATGTGTTTGAGTATAACGTCCCTACGGCGCATATAGAACAAAATGTGTGTGGCAAGAGAGAAAATCAAGTTTCTAAAATATTCGCTTACTGCTGGAGACACTCATTTCATTTTCATTTGAACAAACAGAGTGTAACTAAGACTTGTGCAATTTGTGCTAAAATCTGTCACAGTGTGAGGAAAAAGATGCAAAAGGAGAAATAAAGAATAGAGCTTGCATTTGGTGGCTTCACTGAATCAAAAATGGTTGAAAAACAGCAAAGTGAAGGCTCAGGAGGAGGCAGTTCATACCTGTCTGGGTTATGAGGGTCTGTGTATCTAAAGTAATACCAGGCTGAGTCCACAAATGTGTCCATGGTGTCAGTCTCCCTCCTGGCTGGGCCCTTACATCTGACAGAAGAGAGACAAAGAAAGTTGGCAAAGGCAGCACAAAAATCAATATTAGTCGGACAAATTAGAAAGTGAAATAATGAACGATACTAGTTTGTATGCTTACTGAAATGGCACATTATGTGATTTATGGGTGCGCGCGCGTGTGTGTGTGTGTGTGTGTGTGTGTGTATGTGAGAGAGTGTAAAGCTGGCTCCATCTGGCTGTGGGGGTCATGTCCCTGTAGAGACGCACAGCTGAAGCCAGACTGGCACCAGAGCTCTGTTTCTGTGCCCTGACTAACAGGCTGTGCTAACAGGGAAAGAACTGGCAGCCCAAACACATGATCATGTGTTTGTGTTGGAAATGCCACCTCGTGCCCCTTTCTATCCAAGCCAAACAGCAATTGGGTACGTGATGCGAATCTGCCAACATCACTTTCACAGTGGAGGAGAGGACATCCGCAAAGACACGGGAAAAAGAGAGCGTTTGAAAATAGTTTTTTGTTCAGATTTGACATAAAGCACTTAATGGAACGGTGAAAGCGTCTGCCTTTTACTTTATAATGAGTCTCAAAAGACTTAAAATCAGTCTCCCAGAAAGATAAACAGAAGCATAGATCTGAGCTTTACTATGTGCAACAGAGGTTGTATCATTTCCTGGACCTCGTGGGACGTCTCCGTTTAGTCGCTTTCTGTCTACTTATCTAACATTTTCACTCACACAAACATTCATCTCACGGTCAATTTTTTATAATCTCACACTCACTAACACATACATCGCAAAGCAAAATCCCTCGACCACCTACAATATTGGTCTATAATAAGGTCGTGATGATGAGTTAAGAGCTGAAGGTTGCCTAGCAACAAGGCTAAATTGTAGCAAGGTTAATGTTTGGAAGCCAGGTGTTATTTCATATGATGAAAAAGCCAGCAGTAATACGAAGCCCATTCCATCACAAAAGAATCCAGAAATAGAAACTTCACAGAATGGAGAAAGAAAATTTGAAGAAAAAAATCTGCTTGAGCAAGCGAGATTTCTCACCTCCTCTCTTGCACTAGACTGGCCAGTCAGAGGCCAGATTGTGGTCATTTGACAGACAGCAGGTACTGGCTACAGTCAGACTACTGAGGATCAGACCAGACATCACACAGACGTACTCTCTCTGGGGATGGACCTTCTCTAAGCCATTAAAAAGGGGCCTAACAACAAAAGTAGGTAGCTAAATCTGAAGCAACCTGTATGCATGAGTGCAAGTGTGAGTGTGTGTTCGCAGGATGAGCCAGAGAGAGCCAAAAGGCTCTCAAACAGATGAGGCAAGAGAGGCAGCTGCCCACTCTACGAAGGCTCTCTTCTCATGGAAAATAGCCCTCCATCTGTTGTGTGTCTGAGTGACTGCCTGCGAATGTGTGTGTGCCGCGCTAACTAGGCGGTCTCTCCCTTTACCTGTGAATTCGTGGAACAACACACACTTGCACACAAACCTTCCTGGCCAGGCTAAGCTGAGGCAGGGTTCAGTTGGCAGGGTAATTTACAGTGCTGCAGAGGGTCGGAGACGAGATGAACACACAGGAAATGACTTCCTCAAGGACAAATAAAAGCATCGCTCATCACCCTGCTCGTCTGTGTTCCTCTCAAACTTTAATTGGACATGGTCGATGAGTGAAGGGAACACATTTCTACAGACACTTAACAACGGAGGGGAGATGGGAAGAGAGGAGATAACGGCTTCTTGCCGATTATTGCCATCAATCAACGCTGATGGGAAAAATTATAGCAGCTTTGTAGAAGTGAGCGAACACAATCTGATGACTTGTGCCATCTGCGACTGAGTGGGCCATTGTTTTAATCAACATGGTGCCGTGACGGTGATTAGTCGTATTCAGAGAGGAATTCCCATGTCAGCGAGGGACTCTGGAGACGCCGGCTGAGTAGGCATTCTCAAACATTTTCAAACACATTCACCAAGATAACTCACTGGTGAGTGGTGTGTGTGTGTGTTTGAGTAATTACGCCTGTGTACAAAAGGTAAATGTGTGTGTGTGTGTGTGTGTGTGTGTGTGTGCATGTACAGCATTTGTGTGCGCGTCTCTGGAGGCACAGCTGGCTTATGTAACCTTCATCATCATTTCATGCTGCTCCTGTCACAGATGCCACTCATTACATAACACCGTCAGAATAAAAGCATTAATCACACAATTCACAGGCTCGCTCTCAATGCTCTGTGTTCTTGTAAAGCTGTCAGTCCTCTCAGCCTGCCTGACAGTTTTTTTCTCAGTGCTGGTGTCCTGAGGAAATGCAGGAAGTATAGAGGAGAGGCTTTCACTGCAGAGGGTTTACACATGATTCAGTTCTCACTCCATAAAACACCATAATGGACAGGATCATTTTCCCCAATCGCTTATGTTGTGCAAAAAAGAAATAACAGGTCCTCCAGCCTGACTCAGTGACTTTCTTAAGGGGACTTCAGCAGGGTGGTTTGCTTACTGTGTAAATGGGATCTAAGGTCTAAAACTGAACTTCATGGTTATGAGGAAGAGAAATTATTTAAGGGATTCCGACACTCAATTGGACAAAACTTTTCAAATGCCTTTGTTGTTGGGAAATTTTAAATACTCAAAATTAGACAACAGTCTAATTTGTCAAAATCGTTTGTGGTTCCAAATCTTTTTGACTTATGACTCCTTAAAATTAAGGAATGTCGTCTTGTGACCAGTTGTCACAAGTTGCATATGTCTAGGAGTTGTGCCCAGATCCACCAATTTTACCTTCTAACTTCCCTGTGTTACCTGTTGAGTATTTAAACCACTTTTGACGCTATGGACCAATGTATTATGTGCGCGTCCCATTGTTTACACATTGCAGCCAATAGTTTCACACTATTCCACTGGTCACCATGTCAAGAAACATGTTACCACTGAAAGAAACACATGAGCAGTGAAGAGCAAGGCTGCAAGCTAATAAACATGGATGTAAACGATGCAGGTTTTAAGAAAAATCGGTTTAGTTTTATGAGGAAGAGAATGCATTCAACATGTTTGTTAGACCTCAAGGGTACACATGATGTGTCTTGGTGAGTAACACTGAATGAAAGAGAAACTTTTTGTGTTTACAGGTAAACTCCACAGAGCACCTATAGGATTGTTTCATTGAAGTTATTGTTAAGGGGCATGAAAAGGTAAAAACAAGACAACAAAGAATATTTTTTTTTCTCGCAACCCTTCAGATTTACCTTGTGCCTCAGGATTTCGCATGTGACGTTCCAATAAAACATAAAAATAAAGGCTTTAAATAAACCATTTCAGTGTTCTTACCTGGGACATTTGCAGCTGATCCATTCATGAGCGGCCGCCAGTGGCGACGCACCCTTTCCTGACAGAGACGGCAGCTTTGGTAATGTAACTGGTAACTCCTCCTCAGGGACAGCAACTGGACCACAAGACCCACAATGCACCACTGGGATGGGTGTGCCCCAGTACCGCTGTCTTGATATCAACCAGTCCCTGAGCTTGGAGCTGGTAAGGTGGCCACCGACCTTCTGCTCTCTGGCCTTCTGGGTAATGGAATCAAATGCCTGCATTCTAGTGAGGCCTGAGAACTACAGAAAGAAGAGGACAAAAGAGAAGGACAAGAGAATTCAATTTTCTATAGAGAGACGGTGTAGTAGATTTAAAGTTTAATAATCATGAGTCATTCGTATTTTTATCAACAGTGTGTTCATCATCAACAGTGCTGACCTCATCAGAGTTAATCAGAAGTTGTGTCCCATCTTCCTCGCCTTTCAGCACTGTGGTCCACCTCAGGTTTAGAGCTCTGGCCACAGACAGCTCCTCCTCACTGCAGTCTGGGATACCTGTCAGATACAGGGGCAGTGTGAACATGTAACTCAGTAAAAAAAAAAACCCACAAAACACAAACATGGACTTATGAAGACACACATATAACTGATCTCTTCAGAGAGTTAAAAAAAAACAAACCCTCCCTGTGGTGATATTAAGCATGTTGTGATGAGACTAATCGTTAACAATCCCTTGGGTTCCCCACCT
Organism: Coreoperca whiteheadi; assembly: GCA_011952105.1. Classification (NCBI taxonomy): domain Eukaryota; kingdom Metazoa; phylum Chordata; class Actinopteri; order Centrarchiformes; family Sinipercidae; genus Coreoperca; species Coreoperca whiteheadi. Next base: position 17,233,025 of record CM022486.1, on the reverse strand, counting down.
CCACCTCTCTGTGAGACAAACACCAATTGGTTTCACATCATAATGGTCCACAATTACTGCATGGCAAAGACATATAGTAAAATGGGCCAGTTTCAAAATGCTAAGAATGTTAAGGCAGCACCTTTTGCACAAGCACATATATTAAAAGCTCAATTACATTTACATCTCCTCATATATGTGTGGTACAGATTTAATTAAGGGAAATGAAAAATGGATAAATGATTATTCACCTAATAAAAGGACCTTGTGAAGAGGACAAGTGTTCCTCTTTGTTCATATACTCAGCCTCTGTCTATAACATCAGCTCAGAGATGCATACAAATTACTTTGTGATTGACCAGCTACAACTTCTAGATGATTGTAAAACCCACACACACACACACACACAACAAAAAGTCACCAATCACGGTATCCAGATAGCCATGAAATGCCTCCTTGTGTGAGATGACCAGGGGAACATCATGGCCGGTGAACAGGTTGAGAGCGGTGACCTCTGTCAAGGAGTCTGGAGAGCAGAGGGCAGGAGGTGTGAGAGAGGCAGTGCTGCTTCCCCTGGTAGCTCATTATAAACACTCATTTACCTCTGAGACAGAGAAAACCTCAAGGGAATCCCAATTAACAGACACCCCAGTGCAGCTACTACATCCATACCTTGACATTGCCAAACAGGCAACGATACGGAATATATGTAGATAAATATAGTACAAATCTTTACTGAAATACCAAAAAACAAAGTACTGTAGATTGATTTTTCACTATCGCACCACTTTTGTTATTTATAAAGCACACACATAAGGTGCAAATAATCACAACCATTGCAAAGTACTGCTATTCAGGTGTAGAGGAGCCATCTTACCCCTGAAAAAGTAATGAATTAAGTTACTGATAAAGAAAACTCAAAATGTGTGTCTTTCCTAAAAAAAAAGAAGCAGTAAACGGCCCAAACACAGAATGGTTTCAGTGTAGAGATGCTCACCTCTGCCCGGCTGAAAGGCTTTCTCCAGGGCAGAGCGGACTGAGCTGCTACCGTGCAGCAGTCTGTGGGAGGGCAGGATGGCCAGGTACGCCGCTCCGAACACCATCTCTGGGGAGGAGCTGTAGGCTGACAGGGTCTCCCCCGTCTCCACGCCGTTCACCTGGGAGATAAGAGAAGAAGCACGTGGAAACCTCTCAGCGTCCATGTCAACAGCAGCACTGGAGCGGAGTTAATGAGGGGGACCTGCGGGCTGCTCAGGCTGTCGCACAGTGGTTTATTTAAAAATATGATGTCTACCATGTGCGTTAAGTCATTTTTAAGTATTGTAACATAGTTTTAGGCACAGAAGAATCTGTGCAAAATGTTCATAATTGATTAATATTTATAGTCATAGCTTATTTATCAAATAAAAACCTCAAATATTTTCCAATTAAAACATTCTAAACTAGAAAAAGAGCTGCTTCCTAATGACTTTTAGCAGCAATCTTAATGACTTTAGTGACTTTTCCTGTCGCGCCATCACAAAGTCCCAGTTTTTTTATCCATTGAAATATCTCAACATCTACTGGTTGGGCACAAACTTTTGTACCGCCATTCCTGCTTCCCAGATGATGAATCCTTCTGACTTGATCCCCTCACTTTTCCTCTACTGCCACCATGAGGTTCACATTTGTGGTTTTGAGTGAATTTTACTAGGAAGTTTTATCTTTAAAAAAAAATGTAACTTCTATCAACTTAATAATTAATTTACGGTCTTTGTACTTGTTTTTCTGTTGTATGTGTTCTTATTGTGTATGCCGTAGTACTGAAGAAATGCAATTTGGTCACCCTGTATACCGAGTAATGACAATAAATTCTAACCTTGATCCTACGTATATTTACACACAGGTGCTAGCATGGCTGTGGCCTCTTAGTCACATTTGTCAGTTGGTCAGGCTAAGTAAAACTGACATCGACTGCGGGATCAGATACCTTGTGAAGGGCATTTGTCAAAATTTACAAAAAGTTGTACAGAATAAATGATTAACAAATTAACTGATAAATTGTCAGTCCAATTCAGTACATTGAATCTTGGAGATTGTTTATAGCATGCAGCATGTGCTATACGTAGCTCTTTGATACATACTAAGCCTACAATGTCTTTAATCCTATAATTGTTTATCGATGACACACACATTCTAGGGGGTTCTAGGGCAATTAGCATATGTCATGTTGTAGAAGACACACGAACACATATCTTCAGACTCCTGGGGAGATAATTCAGTGAAGGGTTCCTGTTGCGACGTGTGATGATGTAATATAAGACAAGCAGCCATTCAATTAACTTAAATTATGCATTCTGCCTTATACACGAAGAAAGACACAAAAAACACTCATATCCTTTAACCCTCTTTCCTCTAGAAGTATGAAACTTTTTAAATTAAGGGACTGACTTAAGTATTTTATATATTTTTTCACATTTTTTTTCAAGGAGAATGGTTTAATAAGTGTGCTCATAGGGCTCTCAGTGGGCATTTTGTGACTGCTCAGTTTGATATGACAGACGTGTGAAGAAAGTAAATATGGCTCTTAGAAAATTCAATAGAAACTAATCTGTGACATCATCTGTTTGGGTAAATCGTTACTTGCAGATGGATGCACCCGCTGAAAGCAAACAACAAAGTGAAGATTTTCATGTTTTGGTACATGATTTTTAATAGAAATTCATACATAAACAGAGGTGTCTAAGAATCCAAAATAAAGCAAGCAATCAGTGCTTGGGGAGAAAGAGATGAAAAACGGAGGAGGGCAGGGGGAGCAACAGGGAAACACTTGGTGGAAAAGGGTTGAGAGATTGAACAAAAGTGAGAATGATGAATGAATAAAAAGTGAGCAGGGGGAAGGGAGCTGAGATTCACCTTAAGTTTGAAATCGAAGTAGCAGCCAGTGCACTCTCCAATCCAGTTTGCCTGCATGGCTTTGACCCCGTACCACTCTGGAAGGTCTGCCAGGGCGTCCAGGAGAGGCTGGAGGAGGGGGACAGAAACAAAGACACAAGTTTACTACTTTGTACAAGTTTGGAAAGAGCTGATTTTCCACTTCACCGTGGAAAATAGATTGTTTTGTAAGGGGGCACGCCGGTTTCTCATAACTATGAGGCTGTCTACGATAATGCAATTGACTCCAACTCAATGTGGCCTCTTTCAAAGCCTAGCCAATTTATTTTGACAAAGCAGCAGAGCCGACCAGGTCACATTATGCAGACAAAGAGGGATTTTCAAAAATCCTGACCTCCACTCGCCCTACTTTCCTTGATATCACAAAGCAATCGCATATAAAGTGTGCACTACTTTCTCTCTCACACACACACACACACACACACACACACACACACCACAACATTTATTCTGCATGATTAAAGAAAGCTATGCATATCAACGAGACTCAGGCCAAAAAGCCACAGCTGGGCCGAGGCCAGAGATGTTTTAACTCTCCATTTCCTTTTCAGTCTGTCACAATCTATTACCCACAATCCCCCTCACTGTGCCACTCAGCATGCAGTACCTCATCACAGAGATATCAATACAAACACAAACACTGGCTATAGTCATCACCAGCATGACTGCGGAGTGTGTCAGTTATGGATTTGCTCCAGAGCGGGAGTAAAGAGACATAAATCCCAGCGAATCTGTGTCAGGGTGATGCAGGGACTCTTGGAGGAGACACAGCAAAACAAAAGATGTCACCAGCAACGAAGAAAGCAATGACGGACAACTGATGATGATGTTAAAAGAGAGGAGGCAGTAAATGCTTTCACCTTCCTGGACTAGAAAATATAGTTTGGCACAGAAACTGGAGTAACTGAAAGACTCACAGCAAGGACAGGAGTCTCCATGGCAACTAAGAAAAGCTTGAGAGCAAAAGCATGGTATAACAATAACCGAGGATTGTGTGTGTGTGTGTGTGTGTGTGTGTGAGATACATCAAGTACCTGTTGGACAAAAATCTTACAATACAGCAATACAAAGTAATGCTTTTTCCAAGCTGGTTTAGGGATTTGAACCAGCAACGTCCAAGTCACAAGTTGTTTGTAGTTAATGTACCTAAATGACACAAAACACCAATATTATAGTTGAACAATACACTGAGATCTCAGTTAGTTCGTGAATCATTTAGTGCAGTGTAATAGGTAACAAGCCTGATTATGCATGAAATCGAAAACTCTGCTATTGCCACGTGATCATTTTGCATCCTGCATGCGCCAATTAAAGAAAAAAACCAACCAATCTTAGTAATAACATGTAGTCATCTGGATAGAAGCAATACGGTTACGATTCATGAGGATCCTGTTTGGGTACAACGTGGAACATCCTGACAGCCAAACTGATGACCGCTGAATAAGCATTGTCTGAAGTTAATGTTGTCTAACAGACTCCAACATGTGTACATACGAGCTGAGAAACGCACCCGCAGGGAATCACAGTCCAGTTACAGCACTTTCTATTTGGCACGCTCCGGTTTGACACAGCCCTTCTTTCTCTCCATCTGTCTGTCTTTCTCACTTCTTTTCCTTAACACCGTCCTCTTGTTTCCTTCCCACTTCTCTATTCGTCAGAGAAAATTAGAAATGCAGGAACACATTGTCACAGTAGGCTGCTTCCACCTCCGCTCGCACCTCTAACATGAACAAGCATGGGCGACTTCGGCACTGCAGCTGAAACTAGGTGACGCCTGACTGTGGACAAACTGATTTTTTTTTTTTTTTTTTTTTTTTATCAAAATGACAAAATTGCCAAAGCAATTAACAAAACCTCAAAGGGCAACCTTGTGTTTTTGCAGGTTTTAGCCCATTTATTAGAAATCAAGAGGAAAATAACCTGCAACTATTTTGATTATCCATTCAAGCCAGATGTCAAGCAGAAATGTCCATTTTTCTCTGGTTTTAGCTTCTCAAATATGAGAATGTCCTGCTTTTGTCCAGTTTTATATCATTGTAAACTGAATGTCTTTGTGTTTTTGAATACTAGTGTAGCGTCCAATTAGATTGATATTGTTTTTTTATAGGTGAACATTTTTTTGGCGGTTAAAATACTTGATCCCCATTAACAACAATACAGAGCTGAGCTGTATGTCTGCTTCTCCAAACTGGTTACTGCAAGTAATACACCGACTATCGATAAATACGTCATACCACACCTCTTCAAAAAACCCGAACTATCCCTTTATGTGCTTTCCACATCCACACTTTTCTTCTTGAGGACCACTCTGCCCAGTGGGTGTGTTAGCACACGCATACCCTCATGTCTAACAATGCACATGCATGTGCTGCATGTATAATGCATGAACCGTCGTTCCTGTGGGCGATTAACATAAGTCCAGAGGGGGTCATTTCACCCTGCAGCAGGCCTGTGCTGTGCTCTGTGCCACGCCAAAAAGGTAGAGGCTTCTCATCAGCCGACCAGGCTGCCTTGTGGTATTACCCTGATTCCTGCTGGTCTCTTTCTCCTTGGTCGGTAGACGCCAGGCTAAAAATGACGGTGTCCAGGGGTCTGATTGCAGAACCAGAGTGGCAGGGCTGCAGCTGCTGCTACTGAAGTGTCAGCCATGATTGTTATCAGAGGTGTCCACTGCTCATTTTGGCCCGTATTTAGCCATTCAGACCCGACTTGTCACATACACACTTCTCATCTGTCTCTCTTACACACATACGTACATCAAAGGGCCATACCTTGGCATAGTTTGTGGTCTTGATGAACCATTGTGTGAGCAGCTTCTGCTCCACCAGGGCACCAGACCTCCAGGAGCGACCATTTTCATCCACCTGCTCATCAGCCAGTACCGTCTGATCAACAGGGTCCCAGTTCACCACAGCCTGGATAACACACACACACACACACACACACACACACACACACACACAGTTAAAATGAAAAAGCAGAGCTTAGGAAGTAGATTTAATACAGACCAAAGGCTTATTTCAAGGTCCTCCCATTTCATTAAACATAATCAAAGGGCTTCTACCAAGCTCTCTTCTTTCCAATTCATTCATTTTCTTCCAAGAGTAATGGGTGAGCTGCCTCAAACATTTCTGTAACTGTCAGGGACCTCGTACCTAAACCAGTCATATTGTTCTTTTCAAATGAAAACCACGATAAATGCTTTAATGCAAAGGCCTTTCCTACCTCTTTCTGATATGCCAGTCCGGCTTCAAAGAGCTTGATGAACAGGTACTGCGTCCATCTGTAGTAGTCTGGAAGACAAGTGGTCACTTCCTGTCAGGAAGAGCCAAAGTCATGTCAGCAGTGTGTGGTGTCGCGCACAAGAGAGCCAACCAGACCTAAAAGCTACCCAACTCTCTGTTTGATGCTCAGCCCTTCTTCAGTTCCTACTCACCCGGTCCCAGTTGAAGCAAAGGCCGAGGCTGTCCAGCTGCTCCCGCATGGACAGGATATTACTGAGGAGACAACACAGAGCAGTAACGTTAAGGTGTGTTTAAACACTGAACATTTAGAAGAACAGATGTGACATTTCACGTACCGTTTAGTCCACTCCCCTGGGTCGAGGCCTCTTTCAATGGCTGCGTTTTCTGCTGGAAGTCCGAAAGCATCCCAACCCATCGGATTCAACACCTGTGGATGCAGTCAAGAGCTCTGTATTATACTGTTGAATCATTAGTGATTAATCAAGCGACAATTTTGATCACTGATTCATTTCAACTCATTTATAACGCAAAAACATGCCAAACATTCTCCGTTTACAGCTTCTTAAATATGAAGATTTGCTGCTTTTCAGTTTTTTTTTTGTTTTTTTTTTAAAATCAATGCAACTTAAATATGTTGACAGAACAAGCTATTTCGAGACGGGGATTTATCAGTATTTTTGACATTTTATAGACAAAATGATCAAATGGAAGAACAATTATGGAAACAGTTGATAGTTGCAGCTAAACCCTGGTTCAAGTCCATTTGAAGTTTACAAAAATGTTTACGACACAGTCACAGATGTGTTTTTTAAGACATATGAAAATACTCTGCTTTGAATAATTTGTCTGATATGGTTTTACCACAAAAAAGTTAAATTGCCTTGTTGAAGATTCTTAAAATTACATGTACTCATCCCCCTGATTGAAAAATCCACAATATGAATATTCAAATATTTTTCTTTATCTGCTGGACACAAGATGTCTCCTACTTCAATGAAAAGTCCATTCTCAGTGTTTGACTTGAGGCTTCAGGTTGCACATTGGAGCCTGACTGGCTTCCAAACTGGTTGTGATTTTGTATGTACACGTGTGGCGAGCACAGAGAAACTTTCCCCCTTCAGCAGATGAACGTGGAAACCGTCTTCTAGCGTCAAACTGAAGCTCAAACATCCAAGTGAAGTAACAATAAGTAAAACATATTTTTGAGTGCAGGGGGACTTCAAAAAAGGCACAAATAATCACTGACCTTTTGAGAGTTTAGCTTTTGCTTACTTTACCGGATATGTGACGAGAGGATTTATGCAAACAGTAACAGTAAAACTCAAAAATATTTCATTGTAGGAGGTCATTTATATTTTAGTAAAATAGCATTAGGTTCCCCTAACTGCAGCACACGTTGACTCTTACGTGATAATGTGTTGTTTCCTGCTGTGATCTCAACTCCATTACACATTGTGGTTAATGCATGCAGACTAACTGCAATTTTCATGTAACTGCAGCTGTTAAATAATTTAAAAACAAATTACTTAATAAGTTATTTTAGACACAATTTTCTTAATCTACAGTCAATTTCCTTCTTTGTCAGCTTTCTCCCTCGATCCGTCTGCACTTTGTATCCACATCCATCTTAGTGCCCACATCTAACACACACCCTCCTTGACATAAATCAGTGTCGACTCCAGACGACTCATCGCTTGTTCCCTTTAGCTCTTCGGCTGTGGTTTTCTGCTCACTGAGAGAGAAATTAGATGAAAGCACAGGAGTGGAAGGCGTGAGTAAAGTAGAGGAGAAGCCGAGTGACAAGGAGTCGAGGACTGGAGAGGATCATTGCATGGACTGATGTTTCAGACGAATTGGTATCCTTGGTAACTGCATGGGCCTCATTTGTAAAGCCGAGTGCTGGATGGTATTAGGCTAAGAGCGCTCAGCACAGCAGACCACTGTGACTGCTCAGGAGGAACAAGGGCACACTGAGAGCGAGGCACAAGCCAAAGATAGCCTATGTAAATAACAAAGCAGAAATAATACACACGCCTCATTAGGATGGATACGCTACTACGTTGTTTATTCAGTGTAAATATTCCATTAAAGTAAGACAGTATTCATTAGGGGATGGGCTGTGATGGATAGTCCCGAGAGCGGCAGAGGCAAATTATCTTTTCACTTTTCACAGCTTCAGCTCCACTTATCCTTATGTCCACACAAAGTGTGAATACTAGCCCGACTCTTTACTAACCTATTATCACGGAGACTGACAGCACATTTCAGAGCATGAGTGACAAGTTGCAGTGGAAGATGGACGTGGGAGTCAGTGTAGGCACATTTTATGACAATCTGTCCACTGTAATGTGGAGTAAGCGAGTGCCAACCTAAGACAGAAAAATCAATCCTCAGCTCCAGGCTCCTCATGCTGATGACAAGAAGGACAGGAGTGTTGGGAGATTTTGTAATTGTGGAGCCACCCAGCTACATGCAAGTGTCCACCCACACAGTTCCAGCTAGAATCGTCTCTCCATCTGTGGCAGCATTGAAGTGCAACTCCAGCGTTTGTCTGTTTTCTCATCACAATAATTGATGCAAACCAAACACTGGTAATTCCTTCAAATATTCAACTTCATGTCTTGTTCATTGGACAGCCACGACTAAACAACCTTTGCCATGTAAGTTTTCATTTACATCTAAAAGTTAATTTCAGCCAAATTATGAAAATACATGTTCTCATTTATTGTATTGTATTGAAATTGTGGGGAAACACACTTATTCACAGTTTGATAACACTCATGTTAGACCGTTTCCAGTCTGTATGCTAACAATATCTTCATCTAACTCTCAACAAGAAAGCCAATAAATGCCATTTCCCAACACATCCTACAACTTATTTGATTTCTTAAAGTTTGAAAAAAAAACAAACAAAAAAAACATCTCTAAGGTTTCTGACTCTACCCCAGTACAATGGAGGGAAATTTAGTTTTTCCTTTTCACGACATTGAATAATGACTTGTCAAAAAACAACATGTCTTTCCAGAATCAGAGTCCTCATTACTCTGAATAATCCTCAGACCACGCTGCCATGCATTTTCAAAGGCACTACTTCTTCAGTAAAAAAAAACACTTTTGGACCACCGCTTAGTGCCGTCCATTTACATACATTTAGTCATTCAGCAGACGCTTTTATCCAAAGTGACTTACAAATGAGGAAGACAAGGGAAGCAATTATAACAACACAAGGTAACAAAATGCATAAAAGCACCAGAAACTAGTCTGTTAAAGCCCAGCACAGTATACAAAGTTAAGGATAGGAAGGTTTTTTTTTTTGTTTTTTGTTGTTGTTTTATGAAAAGAAATAGAAAGGAGCAAGAAGTTAGTGATTGTCAGTTAGGTGTTGACGGAAGAGATGCGTTTTCTAAAAGGTGGCTACAGAATCTGGTGATCTTGTAGGAGCAGGCAGATCATTCCACCAATGTGGAACTGATCCAGAGAAGGTGCACGAGAGTGATGTTTTTCCCTTTTTGGCATGGTACCACCAGACGTCCTTCGTTTGCTGTCCTGCACCTAGTAGAGTTTTTTCACCAGGTGAGCTGTGGACACATTAATCTTTTGAACTACTTGTTCAGTAGAAAGAAGTCCCTTTCTCATTTTACAGTGATCAAATTGCACACATTCTGCCAATGAACTCATTAGAAGCGCACAATCTGTTGATATGATGTAAAACAGGAACATTGAGTCTATAACATTGTTATATTTTATGATAATAAAAAAAGCGTGTGTCACATGAAATACCCCTTACAAGAGAGAAAATAGCTTCAGGGTGTGACAATCAACAGAGTGTGCCTTCCTTAAATAACTAGTGAGTAGACTGTGTGCATACAGCGGAACAAGGTTTGCTTTCTGACAGATGCTGCGATAAAGTACACTCCAGGAAGTGTAGGAAGTTTGCCAGTCATGTGAAACCATGTTTCTGTTCGGGGCCCAGAGAGACCCCTCCTGCAGGGATTCTCTCTGCAGGGGAGGGAGATACACAAAATACAGAAAAAGGAGAGGTTCGTCTCTTCAACAGGGTAAAGACAGGGATGGATGGTGTGAGGACAACGACCAACCAAAGAACTGTACATAGGTTGTCACCGTCATGTCAGAAGGTGTGTGTGACAGCAGGGGCCTGATCCGTCTGTCAGACACTGGTCACAGCTTCATCAGCACCAGCTGTTTACCGGACTCAAACAGAGCGGTGGAAATCGAGTGCAACACTTCGATCTGAAAGAGTCCAGTCAATAACACGCTAGAGTGCTTGTGATCGAGAGTGTGGATTTTACCTTTACTTTGTTTACAGCTAATTTTAACCATAAAAGGAGACCTAAAAATAATCACAGAAGGTTTAAAACCATCCATTTTCCGCAATTGTCAGTTTATAAGAACTAGGAAAACATTTCCTTGCTTTTAATTGGACATAACTTTTTCAAAACTAATTTATTTTGAAAAACTTAAATAGGTCTAGGTGTCGTAACAATTTCTTGGCCCACAGAGGATCATGGACTCATTCAATCTGAGTAAAAACACCCAAAATCAGTGATTTCAATGTTTTGACCCAACAACATCAAAGGATGGCACATTTAAAAATTAGGTCATCGTAGCAGAAAGACATGTTCATAAGAGTGATGTGAGAACGTGAATAAGAGATATGCAGCATCACAGTTCAGTGCAAGTGTAAACACAGCCTCCGGCAGTGCAAACAGAGCTGATATTAATGATATTCTTAATAAACTGCTGTGTCCATGGAGTGATGTAGCACAGGGATACACAGATAAGACTGGGGCAACAGTGCAGTGAGACTTGTTAAGCAAAAACTCAATCAGTGTAAAAACAGATAGCATAAATCTGTATACTCTACTCTTACATTTAAAAACTGGAAATAACTCTTAAACTTGTAATATCACTGGTGAAAACTCTCCATAGACAATGAACGGGAAACTGTTTCTATTGATCCCTAACATATCTGTGAGTTCTTACACCAAAATAAGCTTTAAATTTAGGCTTCAGTTTTAGAATGAGAACTTCATTTTGGTGCAAGAACTCCACTTTTTCATGTTACATTACAGCATTATCACACAATCAATATTTGGTTTTCTTTCTAGGTTTAGGAAAGTTTGGTAAGTGAATTATTAAAAAATGGCTTTAACCTTTAATCTCTGTTCTGCTGAGAGTAGGCCGCTGGCAACTTGATGGATATTTAAAATAGCTTACAGCTTTTTCAGAGCAGACATTTGGACTTGTGAAAATGGAAAAGCACAGATGTTACTAATGACATTAACGATGGCTCTGTTCCATTCAAGTGTCCCAGTAAGCCGTGACAGTTTGACAGGGAGCCAGCATGCACAATACCAGGGCCCTGAAACTGAAGCAGCCAAATGAAATTCAGCCATCATTCATTTTATTATTTACACCGGTGCTTTTCCTACTGTGACATGTCAAAATGTCTTCTGTGAAAATGGCCTCTCACTAGTGTCCTTTACTTTCTAAGTCAAACTAAAAATGTTCTTGACCTATTTTGCGTTTAGTACCAGTGCAGAGTGTCCTGACCTTGCTTGTTTCAGGGAGGATAGTAGGACACAGTAAAAAGACATTTACTACAAGCAGACATACCTGATGGCCTCTCATTCTCTGGAAGTGTCCGATAGTGTCACTGATGGTGTACACTCGCACGTGGCCCATGTGCAGTCGCCCTGACGGGTATGGAAACATGGAGAGCACATAAAACTTCTTCCTGTTGGAACCCTGAGGGAAAACAACAGTCAACATAATGTACACGGCTGTAAGGAAACTTGATTTAATTCCTGAGAGCCGACAATAATGGTGCAGAAGTTATTTTCTCCATCTTCAATCAGGCTTTTGAATGAGTCTTGGACAAGTCAGGACAGAAATAATAACTCATCACATACAGAGCGAGAGCACTGACTGACTTCTATATATTACAATATGAGGCTCTAATGGCGCCTGATTATAGTGTCAGAATCTGAACTGCGGCAGCGCTGATTATGAATGGTTTACAGTAACGACACCGTAACCACGGCAACACAGTAAGTACTGGTTACACCCACTTATACATGATTACAGGAAACCCGAGTCATGAATTTTTCAATAAATTAATTAGAACCAGGGCTGTCATGAATACACTTAATCACTGTCAGCCTGTCCCAGACGGCCGCACGGTCAGACCATTAGGATATATAATCAGCTCTGGGTCTGGGATGAGATACCCGGGCCGGAGCCAGTAATAGCTGGGAAACATGTCGAAGGACGCTTAATGACCTATTAATCAATGAATCTTAGAGAAAAGGCTAAAGGTGTTTTCAGTGTATACACATACAGATTTGTACAGATAGAGGAGTACACTTGGTTTATGGACTTAAACATTTATTTTCAATCATTCAACTGAATTGATAGCTGTTTGTACATTATGAGGGTGACAAATCGGCAGATCAAAAGGCCAGCACTTCTGAAAACTCCTGGTTTTAAGTCTTATCACCTGCATGCAGGACGTGTGTCTTAATTCCTCAACATGTCAGCCACTCACTTCTGACATTTGGTTCCTGGCTGCCTGAACTCTGCTGCATGTAGATCGACAAAAAAAAAAAACAAAAAAAAAAGGATCTGCAACTACTATGATAAGCTAGTAACCAATCAAATAATTTTCTAAACATTTGGCGATTCCATCTTGTCAAATATGAGGATTTGCTTCTTTTCTCTGTTTCATGTCAGTAAAAACTGAATATTGGTTGGGTTTGAACTGTTGTTTAGACAAAACAAGACATTTCATCTCAAGATCTGGTAATTTGTGACTGGCATTTAAAAAAAATTCTGACATGTAATAGACCATATGCTTAGTCGACTTTTTCTTTTACTGACTAATCACAACTTAACTTGACTCGTGCCGCATGGTAAAGAATGATCATGAACCAGGATAAGGTGTTTACATGCCACAGTATCCAGGTTTCTATCGCAGTACTCCAGTTAGTCTATCAAAGTTTCACAAAACTGGATTAAGAGTTTATCCTGGTTTCTGTTTACGCACAACACATAATCCAAAAGCCAGATCATGACCGAGATACTAGTGTACATGTGAACGCACTGACAAATTTTACTTTGCAAATTGGATTATCATGATGTCACCAGGCTAAAGACTGTATGAAAAGTAAAGGCCTTCTCACCTCCTCCAGCTCGTCCTTCCGCCACTGTGCCATAATTCGTGGGTGCCACCATTGTTCCACCCTGCGTCGGGTCTCTGTTCGGTAGTCCTTCTCCCACACCCCTGTCTCACTGAACAGGGTGCGGGTGCTGCTGGGGTGCAGTAGGCGGGGCCCTGAGCTCAGGAGAGCACCCCTGATTTGGGCCGACTGGGCAACACCCAGTGGATACAGTGCCAGCCTTCTCGCTGACACCTGCATGGTTCTGTCACCTAAAACAGGGACAGATAGAGTAAACTGGCGGCCAGATGGACACGAAGGTGGTGCTGTTGGTAAGATATTGAAGTACCAGGGTTTCCGATCTAGAGACGGGTTATCGACAGAAGAAAGCCATCAGATCAACTTCACTGTAGGCCTGGACGATACGGCTGAAATTAATATCATGACATTAATAAGAATGTTTTTCCAAAACCGACATGGCAGATTCAGGTACGATCACATCTAAAACAATCTGGCTGATGTACTGCTAAAACTATTAGTCAATTAATCAAATCGACAGAAAATATATGGCATTGTACTATATTTTGATAATCAATTTATCTTCCAAATATCCCAAACATTCGCTGGTTTCAGCTTCTTAAATGTAAGGATTATTTCTGTTGCATATCACTGTAAATTGAATATCTTTGGATTCTGGGATGGGATGTCGGGGGGGGGGGGGGGGGGGATTAAGTAATTTATTCATTTTGGATGACTCTTGGGGAAATTGTGATTTTTCACTCTTTGCTGGCATTTAATAGATTAAAAGATCAATCGATTAATTGTAAAAATATTGAGCACGTTGATCAAAAATAAAAATAATTAGCTGCAGCACTAATTTGATGTTCAAAGCAATGTACTGTGATACATTACATCAGTAAACACATCCTACATGTTTAACCCAAACATCTCAGTTTGTCAGTATTTAATTACACCTTTCTGGGAATCATTTATTTAAACAACAGGATTTAGTATAATTGACACAGATGATCGTATCCCCATGAAACAATTCCACTTAAATTAAAAAATTAAAAAGATTTATATAATAATACTTAATTATCATCCCCAAACACTGTGATTCACAATTATCACCTTCAGGTTTCCTTTCGGAATCTTTCAACTTGAGAGATACATTTTGGGATCACACTTCCACAAGTGTCTCCACCCAAAGAAAAGAACACTTTTACAAGCTCAATGCTCAGGTGAGCGCACAGGTGAGTTTCTAATGCTGGCACAAGCTAGATATGGTCCGTACATGGTATAAAAGGCATAAATGAGAATGGGATGATAACGATCCCTAAAAAGCCATTACACCCCCTCAACATCAGCAGTCTGCACATACGGGTTCAGACGTCAATTGGTCTGAACAGCACATGCAAGTCCACTTGTTGAGAACAGAGTGACTGATGGCTCGCCTCTGCAGCTCGCCATGTGATTTTTCTTTCACCGCGGCTGTTTCACCGTCTGTGCTCTTTGCACGACGACACTCACACAACAGCATGGTTTTGTGAAATAAGAGGTTTATTCGGCGTGATGTGATTATGCTCTGCCTCACTGACAAGCTGTTCTTTTCAAACCGCCTGCCTGCTCAGATGTGAGAATGACATTTTCAATCAACTGGCTTGCAAAATATTCACTGATTTCTCTGCTTTGAATCAGCCCTGCAGTTGTATACATTTTTCTTTGCATTACAGGACGGTAACTACTCCAACAGCCTCGGGATGTCACCTGAATGGACGTTCCTGCTTCCAGAATATGTCCCTCAAGTTTTGTTCTACCGATGCGTTCAGGCAGAAAGCAAGAAATACTGCATTATAGGAATGTTAAAAAACTGCATTATTCAGACAATTGAGCTTCTTCGAAAAGGTTTTACTCTCTTTTGCATGAGCACAGCAATTTGGCTAGAGTTCCCTGTGGCTTAATTTAGGTCAGACAGTCAGCTGCATGCAAGAAAAAATTATTTGACCCAAATTTGTCTTCTACACAACACACACACACAGACATATATATATGAACACGGTTTCCAAGGTAACCTGAGATATCCGTACAGTCTCTGCCTCATTGGCAGCGGAGGACAACTTCTGCTAACCTGACCTGTCATGAGAATATCTTCACAGCAGTGACGCATCTGGATCTCAGACAGTGAGACCTTTATAGCTGCTGAATGGAAGAAGTGATAATCTGCACACCCTGACACCATGCAGAGATGAATCAAAATGATGACTGCTTATCTAAAGCTATACTTTCTATATGTTCTATGATGTTAAGAATATACAAGATTATTGTGGAGAAAGAGCTCAGTGCGGAGGTGGGGAAATATATTTAGATCATTAGGAGGTGGTTCAAAGTTAAATCAGTTGTTCACTAGCAGATCAAAATACACATCATGAAAGAGGATTTGAGCAACTAAACAGCACATTTTGGAGCAAAAACAAGAGTTTTTGAATGAATACAGTGTCACTCAAATACAAGAAACGTCAATTCCCCACATCATCTGACCAGCCTGAAGGATTAACTGACCAGGATGGAAAGATCTTTTGGGGATAACTCTGAGCTTTTATCTACCAAATGAGTGTAAAACGAGCCAAAAATGCTCCTCTCCTCTCCTCCACCCACCTGCTTGTGGGACTGTGTTTTTCGCTAAATTCTCTCGAGTATAACCTAAGCATCGCAGCAGCCAACGCTCCTCCCTCAGGCTGAGGCTGGGAGAGCCGAGCACTCAAGGTTGTGTGCATCTCTGAAGGTGCAAGTGAGTGGGCTGAGGCGAGAGACTGAGAAAATGTTTCTATGGTGACTGGGCTCATCCGGTCGGGGGTCTCCTGTAAACAGTGACTGCAAACTTCTGCAAACAGCAAGCTAGCTCTGCTGCACGAGCAGATAGAGCAGAGGAAGGCAATGCTTCATCTGAAGATGTGTAGTTATTGGCCATGTCCAGAGCCTGGAATCGTACTTCAATACTTTTTGGGTACCAACTGAAATGTGTAGTGTACTGGCAGTTGGCATCGATATCTGGTTAAATTCTTGGTGTTGTGAAACTAATTGTTAAAAGATTTCAATCATAATTTTACACATTTTAGATTGTATCATATTCAAGCAAAATCTTGGCTGCTTTGCATTGAGACAGAATTAAACACAGAGGCAGTTGGGAAGTTTAACCAAAAGAATTTGTATTTTGTTAAACAGAAAAAGGGATTGGAGAAAAACCTTCCCTATAAAAAAATATATTATTATTATCAGAAAACTCAGGTATCACATTTGTGCCAGCCACAAATTATATGTCATGATGTGACCTCGATGTATTGTAATATTACGTGATTACACATTGTCTGGGATTTTGGTTTTATAAGATCGTCAACGAGCTTAAATGTTGCTATGTGTTGTTCTATGTTTTTTAGACTGTTCAAGCTGAGTGAAAGTGAAATCAGTCACGAATGCCTGCCTGGTCATGGTATGCATATTACAAACAGTCCTGTGTGAATCATTTATAAATAAATCAAGAAGCAGGAACAATAAGCCGATTAAACAATTGACACAAAATGAGAAGATGAGAAAATTAGATCAGCTGCTTTAGTCTGTTTAAAAAGAACTGTAAATTGAATTTATTTATTGGTTTTTTTACTAATTAATGACGTTTTCAAGACCAAATGATAACTTCATAATCTAAGAGTAATGGACACATAAAATAAGTATTAGTTGCAGTCCTAATAAATACCATCCTAAAGCACTAATGTGTGGTCACAAATAGCCCGGCTGCCCTCACATAATCTACAATTAGGACTGGTCACTAAATCCAACGTTAATTATGGATTGTATTGGTGTCAATTTCCCTCTCAGTCATCATTATACTGTGATGCTGTTTGCATGATTCAGTGGAGAAAACTGATAACAGGTCAGTTCAAGGTGTCACGCGTTCAAGGGGGGGTCCTGACACCTGAACCTCCAACGTAGTGAGGAACTAACTTAACCATCAATCGCATGCTACGCACATTTCACTTCCCAACACCTGACTGTGCACAGGTGCGCAGCTCTACATGAGCAGTGCCCTTCCCTCTGTTAGCTACAGATGAAAGTCTCCCCAGACGCCTGTTAAACCCGCTCCTGCTAACGTAGCTCCTTCCCGTCTCTCGGCTCGTGCTCGCCGGCTGACGCTGCTCGCACACAGCGGAGTCGGTACGTTTTAGAAAAGTGACTTACTGTTTTATTTCCAGCTGCCTTATTTCGGCGTTATGGTCGCAATGCCGTAAATCCAATAGTCCGTGTTATATTTGCCATAAACAGCTTTTAAATACGCTGTAAATGACCTGTTTCCCTGGATCACGACTTCGCCGTAGGCGCCGCCATCTTGGATTTTAATAAACTTTATCAACACGGCGTACGTCGACAAAGACAAACTCGTGTCATTAAAAAATGAGGGCTTACGTACCTTCCGTACGTACGTTTATTTTATGAGATACCTTTCATTCAAACCATAACAATATTCTGCCAGCTTCACATTTTCAGCCTCTTGATTTTTCATTCATAACAGGGTGTGTGTACTTGTAGATATCTTTGTGAGGACCAATTTGGGTTTTTGAACCTTGGGTATGAGGACATTTTTGAAAAGTGAGGACTCAGAAAGACCTTCAAAGGTCTGTCTGGGGATTCGGACTTGGTTTTCGGATTAGGTTTAGGTTAGATAGGGTTAGGCATGTAGTTGTGATGGTTAAGGCTAGGGTAAGGGGCTAGGGAATGCATTATGTCAGTGTATAGAAATGCAAACGTGTGTGTGCGTGCTCACGTGTGTGTCTGCATACAAACGTCTGATTGCCAGAGCTTCATTGTTGATTTCAGTGAATGATGGCTCTTTTTTTATTGCAGTAAAATTACTGCCCCCAGATACAGATATTAGTTTTCTACACTGCGATAACCTGATTAGGTTGCCAGCTTGTGAAAAATCCCTATTGATGGTATCCTTTCTATTAGGTAAACATACTGTTTGCAATGCATTAATAGATGCTTGTGGGCCTTTTAGTTTCCAATAAGCCATCAAGACTGCAATTCTAAATGTTAATAAGATGTTAATAAATGGATTTTGGTCCAGATGGTAAGAGGTCAAGTGTCACTGCAGTTTTCTGTTTTACCTCTAACTCTCACTTTATCTTTCATCAAGGACCACAGAGAAAATCGATGATTTTTTAAGTGTAATATTCTTATTTAAACCTCTTGTTTGTAGTTTTAAAGTTTCTTTTATCTTCTGGGGTCAAAAGTACATCATTATATTTTGTATTTACTAAAGTAAATCAACTAATATCACAATCCCACATAAGGAGAATTGCCACAAAATATGACTGAAATAATTCCACGACGCACATTTAATGCCAGCAGCACTACAAGTATCCCCAGGAGGGGCCTTCATTATGCATGATTTCTTTGATGCCAACTTTCAGCGTAAAGTGAGTGCTGACTGAGAGAGCACCTCCACTCCCTCTCATCTTCATCACAGAGCTCGAAGTCTCTGAGGAATGAGATGAAGAGGAGGAGCAGGCAGTGTCTCATCAGAGCTTCTTTTCCACAAGCTCTCCCTGTGGTTCTCACCTTTGATCTGACTCAAGACAGAAGCACTGAAGGAGAGAGGAAGTCAGAGCCGGTGGGGGAAGAGAAGCAGGAGGCTGGGGTATCATTAGCGGGAGATTGAGAGAGTTCCTCAGCCTGACGTCAGAGAGCTAAACCTGGGGCTCTGCTCTGGCCTGCCGTCGTATATCAGAGTTAAATGGGCGCCTCCGCTCAGGGCACAACAGGATGTGGTTGAAGAGGAGGAATGAGAGAGGGAAATGGGTTTTTGACATAGTTGACACTAACTCTCCACATACAGCCAAAGATCTGTCTGCAGATACAGAGGGAGGCTCTCTGATGAGTAAATCTGATACTCACTTCCTCATTGTTACAGTATAAACTGGATGACTGCAGGTGCTAGTGAATGTTTTATTATATGTTAAAATGTTTAATTCCTGCTGAAACCTCAAAAGAAATACTGACAAATTTGGAAAAGTTTCTTTTTGAAAATGTTTTAACAACTGCTCTGTTAAAAAAAAAAAAAAGCAAGGAAAACCAAAGTATACCCACATGATGGATGAAAAAGGTGTACTAAGGGCAAAAGGAGTTCAGCTTGAAGGTCACTTTTTTCGGTCAGCCTTCATTGAAGTTCTTTCATGTTTAGAGTCGATATAACTGTTTGAACTAGACCACATCTAAAGCAGTGGAGCGTGGAAGGCACTGTGAATATGACTGATGTTACATTACTCATCTACTCATTACTCAGACATTTCAAAGCTTACAAATTTAAACTGTATCATTTATAGAATGTATTCAGATGATCAATAGGTACAAAATACCTTCAATGTCTTTGTGAACGAGGGCTTGATTGACCTAATTTCACGGAGAAAAGGTAAAAATGAAAAACAAACAAAAGTATTAAAGCCCCTAAAAATGTGGTTTTGAATATTTAATTTATCTCAACTTCTTACGGCTGCATAGGGAACAATCAAAGTTAAAGTTTGGAGAGAAAAAAAGCAATACTTCAACATTTTGTGAAATATGCTTATTTGTTTTGTTGCTGAAAATTAGATAAGAAGACTGATACCACTCTCATGTCTGTACACTAAATATAAAGCTAGAGCCAGGAGGAACCTATGCTTAGCTTAGCATAGAGACAGGTGGAAACAGCTAGTCTGGCACTGTCCAAAGTTTAAAATATCCCCCTACAAGCACCTCCAAAGCTCACTATATAACAAGTATAGCTATATAACTATTTCTCATTTGTTCAACCCGTACACAAACCAAACAACAAGACAAGTTGGGCTTTTACGGGAGGTTATGGGTCAGACCTTTTCTTGGCCGAGCGCAGTGAAACAAAGCCACTGCAGCCAGCCAAGAAAAAGTGCCACTAGGTAACTCCCCATGAAACCGCAACTTGTCAAGTTTGCATTTCAGTATAAATCCACATAACGCCACATAATTGCAACATCCCTGTTTCAATTCTGGCTGGGGACCTCCGCTGCATGTCATGCCCCAAAAATGGCAGAAACCCCCCCCCCCCAAAATCTAATAATAAAATTAAAAAACAACATCTCAGATAATCTGATTCATCAGGATTGTGTGGGTGTGGTTTGATCAGATTTCATTGACAGTAGCATGGCAACATCAACAAATAACCCCACAACTGTCATCAGATTTTGCTTGATTGAATATTGCTAAGTCCTGAATAGTCAGAACTAGTAGTTTAAGACACATACCATATGACCACAGCATTCCTGGTTTGATTCCTGCCAGAGGCCTTTGTTGCATGTCACACCTATACTCTCTCTCCCTGCACTTCTTGTCTGTATCTCTACTGTTGCTATCAAATAAAAAAAAAAGAATGACTTAAAAATGAATAACAGGGGAAAACAATCATTATTGGTGCACAGAAGTATGTCATATCACCTGTTTCCATCTGAGAACACAAACACAGGAATCGCTCACATGAAATAACCAAAACTGTTCTAACAGTAGCAGATTATTCTGTGCACATATAGGCACCCGGCACTCTCACTGAAAAGCTGGTTGAAAAAAAAAAAATTTCAGGGTCTTTAAGTAATCAACTCATGAACATAAAAACAAAAGTTCTCTCCTGATGATGTGAGGTCTGTACTTGGTGATATTTGGCTGCTCCAGGTCAATATTTCTTTTAAAAATAATGGTCCTCTAACAACGTGACATATAAGGAAAAATGATGGTTATCATATAACAGGAGCAGATGGAGGCTGGATGTCCTCAGGGAGCGGCTGAGTGAGCAAAGCCAATTTATTGCTGAAAATCTGTGGAGAAATAACACACTGAAATAAAACATGGAATCAGTTCTGTAAAAGTCTCATCCTATTTCCTGTTGCCAGCTTTGTCTCAGTGTTCCACTTTATATTTTACTCTAATTAAAAGTAAAATAAACTGCGTGGCATCATTCCTCAGTTTTATGGGCAAAGTCTTTTAATCATTTATTTTTGGTTGCATTAAAGTCGTGAATTGGACAGCTACAATGCCTTTGAGTCTCAGGTACAAGCAGCCTCTGTTGTTTTTCAAACAAATCACTTTTGAAAGCAACCAATCATCCTCCTTTTCCACCCACATCCGCCTTCCCGTTCCCACCATGACAAACAACCCATGGTAATCACCCCCTCTCTCCCTGTTTCGGAGGACAATTGCATTTCACCAGCAGCGAACCAGATGACAAACGACCACACAGAGCAGCCGGAGCAGCAACGCGCTAGACAGAAAGCAGATGAGGGGAGTGGGGGTGCTGACTTGTCTTCACCTGTCCAAGGTGACCTTCTCGTGGATGGGTGTGTGATTCACAATCCACATCCGCTTCACTGAGAAGTAGGCCGGTGGTGCCACAGAGAAGCAATCTTACACCATCTCAGCTCCCAGAGACCGGCGAGGAGTGGGCTGATGGGCCTCTGCACGCCTGTGTGACTGTGGTTCAGAGAGCCGGATAAGTGTGGTGTTATTTCCAAGGCCTGTTTCACATCGACAGCCCATTGTGTCTTTCACTTTTCTGTTCTCATGGTAAACAAACGCCTCAGAGAGAAACATGGTGGCACAGAGGAGATGAGGAAATGTGGATCTAGAAACAAGATCTTAAAGAATCTGCAAAGAAGTGTCTGGTAGCATCACCTTCCATCCTGATCACTGCTGCATGACTTTCAGTCATCTGAGATGAAAACTTCAGCTTCTGCAACAGACAAGCTGTTCTACAAAAATATGCATTGTTATGTCTTCTCTCTTGTTGCCCAACCACTTTGCCTGGTTTCAGAGCAGCTCCTTGGCAATTAATGTTACTAATTAGTGTGTAACTCCTCAGTTCTGCAGATCCGTCTGCAGTCTCATGGATGCACTCAAACCAGCCGTGAGAGAGGCTCAGGTGGCAATCCTATTAAGATACAAATACACTGATTTTTAAATTGTCGTCTGGTTATGTCCTCGAGTAAGAATGTAATTACTGCATGTGTTGATGAGCGTTTTAATTGCTCTCACTTAAAGGTTAACAATGAGATAGAGAGGCTAACCTTATAGTATAAAAGTAATTGGGATATATTATGTCATATAATATGCACTTTAGGTACACGCAGTGGTTGAAAGTACATTTATTCAAGTACAGTACAGTACTAAGCAGCATTTTGAGGTACTTCTGAGGTACGTCACTTGAGCATTTCCAGTTTGTGCTATGCTTAATATTTCTACTGTCAACACTGTATTGTTCAATCCATTACATTTACTTGGCAGTTAGTTCAGTTTCATACAATTTAATTTATTTCACAAGAATAATCAACACAGTATCATACTTCAGTACTGCTTTCCAGGGAGTCCTGGGTCATACATACATTGATAACAGTCAAGTTTACTTTTCAGATTAAACTTTTCAGTCAAAACATTTCAATGCACTGTTATATAAGTAGCTACATTTAGTTCCACAGTGATTGACTGAAGCATTAAAATTATGTTAATGCATCAGTAATGATAATCAAGTAATGTAATAAAGAAGTCTCTGAAAGAAGACATACTGCATAGTGAATTTTAACTTTTTTAAAAACGTTTTAATACTGGGGTACATCATGCTGATAATTCGTCTAAGTTTTTGCTCAAGTACATTTTTAATCCAGGCTTTTAATTAAGTAGTTCTAGATTGTAATATATAAGTAATATAGGCCATGGTTTGATTTGCAGGTGCAATTAAGGTAAGTTCAGGCTTACCAAGCTAAGTCTGGTAGCCTGTACTTAGTTTCAAAGCCTGAATTTAACAGATACATCACATCCATTTCTGCCTGTTATTCAGCTTAGTTATTAAAGCTCTTTTTTGTTTCTTCAACCTTCCTGCCTGGAAGGTTTGTTATTAATATTCCCGATCCCCTGCAATATTCATGCTACTGACTCCAACCACGACTATAACAACAATGTTGATATTAGTGTTATTTTTATTTATCCACTAAACAGACCCTATGTTTCCACGACACCCCACTGCTCCTCTGCAGCTTTGTTGCCGTGGTGATGAGTCCTGGCGGTGATTAGAGGTATGACAGGACTACTGGCGGCAGACAGGGGATTTACCGGGCTCAGATGTAAAAGAGGAGCTTGGGCATTGTGGCTATGAGGATGCACGTACCGAATCCTCAACTTCTAATTAAGCCAGTTGTCTGCGTGAATCTGTGGGTCAGACTAATGGTGTCTGATCCAGCACAGAGCTGCTGAAGGCCAGCCAGGAGCCACTAATAGGTCTTCCTTTTAGTTTCCTGAATAAAGAGACACATTTTGACAAAATAAATCTTTCATACATTCTCCTTCGGCACAAGAGACTTTTATCTTAGTCCCATTTGCATTTTTGTCACCAAAGCAATTTACATTTTTATAGCATAATTAATGAACAAGAAAGTAATTTACATTTTCTTGGTCTGTTCACCACTTCATTGTCTAGAGCATATTTGATGCGGAGGGACCAGCATTTGGTAACATATGGGAGGGTTTATGAGCACCAGAGAGAGAACCAAACAACGACAAGATTGTTTTAAAGCAAAAAATGATGAGTAGAATATACTGTAATCAAACGGAGGCAAGAGGACGAGGGCTTTCAGGTGCAAATTGAGGCCATAGCGTCTTTCACATCAGCTGGCCCTCACATCAAATACATGGAGGCAGGCCTCTAGAGCAGATTACGCCATTTAAACAGCACAGAAGAAAACAATTCATACAAGTGGGGTTCACATTTCCCAGCCTGCAAAGATGAAAGAGAATAATTCATCATGATTTTGCCTCTGGTCAATGACTAAATTCTGTCAATAGCTTATGTTTTCTGATGCATTATGTATACATTGTTAGGAAGAGTAAAAGGGCATTATTATTTCCTCATTAAAGGCCATATCAACCCTTAAAAAGTGGTTTCCAAAAGCAAGATGGTGGACAGTTAAGCGATTGGCAAGTGGGGATGATTTATCTTTTCTATGAGTAAAGGATATAGCCTCTTCAGGAGGGTGGACATAGTAGTATATTTTGTGCAAAATTAGCAAACATTGACATGAATGTAAAAGGCAGTAAAAAGTGAAATATCAGCTCTGACACTGTAGACCAACCACAACACACCTGTTACAGGCGAAGATACAATACATTAAATACTTGGATATACTTAGATATGGTATCTCAAGTAAAAAGTATGGTTGAACAAAAGCAGCAATATTTAAAACACAAGGTATGTATAAAACTGTATGCAGTCCTGTCAGGGTGAGGAATGTCAGCCGTGGCCTCTCTGTCATTTTTCTATCATCAGATTTTGTCCAGTTCAACTCTGAGTTACATTATTGTAATTTTTCAGGAGACGGGGTTGATTCTGAGCTCAGTGTGATTTGGGCCAAGCTGGGTCCCAGTGACCGCAGCTTGAAAACCCTCCTTGCCAAAACGGACCAGGTGTTCGACCTCTATTCCTAATATTTAAACTTTTATGAGAACTCCACAAAATTGAGATTAACCGCAGCTGTGTCCCGAGCTGTAATTGTAATCAGATTTGCTCTTTGTGATAAAGTGTTGGATCCAAAACACAAAGAGGGAGGGGAGGGGTGATTGTGTCCTCTTCAGCATCAGATACAGCATCCAGGTGATACACACTGTTTACAAAACCCCTGCTGCTGCAGCACCGTAGAAGCACATGTTTATTGATGTGTCTGGCTGCCCCAGAGTGCACAATACGGCAGAGAGAAACAAACACCAATGTACAGAAAGCTCTCGGAGCAGAAAACAGATGAACAGATGAACAAACAGATTAGGGACTGTTGGGTTTATCTCTCAGAGATGTTTTCATATGTGCCAGCTTTTAAGAAATGAAAACACATACATGTATTATATATATGGGTTAACTTAACTACCCAGTACCCATGGGTAGAAAACCACCCAACACAAGGGTTGTTTTAATCCAGTAGTCCAACAGTGATATAAAAATAGCACAAACACTGGGTGAAAACAACCCATTGGTACTGTTAAGTTAACCCAGTATTGCGTCTGTGCTATATTGACCCACGCTGGTTAAAGTTGAAACCAATTGATTGTTAGTGTAGAGGAATAAAATAAGTGATATGAGTTGACGTCATACATTTAACATTTTGAATTCATCACAAACGCAGTGAAGCTTTTTGTTTTGAACCTTGAAGTGTGCTGAATTATAAGCTCTGACATTTAATAATGCAGAATGAGTTAAAGAACAAAACTAACACACTGTGTTTACCTACAGTACGTCTCCATACTGTAGGTAACCATAGTAACCAGTCGTATATACAGCCCACAGAAGAGTTGATTTCGTGACCGAACTAAAAACAAATAATGAATGGGAGTGTTTTTCTGATTTTCCAATGAGAACATTTTGTATGAATACATGTCCTTGCATTCTTCATCATTGCAGATGGAGCAGAAAGCTGCATGTGACTGGGGGATGTGACAACATCAGATCCCTGATCTGGATGTTTCATCACTAATGGAGGGAAACACTTTCAAATGGCTACATTTTGAGACTATTGGTTGTATGGGCAGTGGGTTAGACAGAGTTTGGACTAGTAGGGCAAATCTGGGAGGGGAAGTGAGAGAGCAGCAATTGCCTTTTACCTCATCACCACTGCTTATGAGCTCTTGAGCAAGGAACTTAAGCCCCTGCTGGTCCAGTGTGGCTGCTTACTCAGTGGCCATCATTCATGCTGAGCTCATGTACTGTGGTTACATAAAGTTTCAAATGTTAATCTTCCCTGGATGCGATGTAGATTAACTTCTTATGTTTTAACTCAGTAATTTAAATGAAATAACAGCTAAAGTCAGTGACATTTGTCGCTTGAAATCCCATCATGTTTCTCAGCTTATTGTGACTGTTAGGGGAATCAAAGCCCAATAAAAAGGATTTTAGAAATACAAAATGTAAAAATATGTGCTTGAATTTCAGCATGAAAATACTTTCGCTTTCCGTTTAGCTCATATCCAGGGATGTAGCACTGAGCTTGTGTCCTCTGTAACCTATATTTTCTGCAACATTGGGAGTTTTAGCAACCTGGGAGTGTTTTACAGTTAAGAAAGTACACATAGTGGGTATTTAACTGGGTGATTCCAATTGTTTTTTGTTTCAGCATATTAAAATTTGACCACTTTTAAGCCAACAAAATAATTCACTGCTCCCCCACCAGAAGTCTGTTCACGGCCTTTATGATGGTAGAATTTATTTACAGAAGATATAACTGATCAGTTGAATACATAAATATGAAAAATACAAACAATAAAAAAAATCACAGTGCCTTGGTGTCTGGTCATAATTTCAGAGGAGCAGTAAGACCTCATCATTTCTAACATCCTGCCTATATCAGTGCCATTTCTTTCACCAGTATGGGCAAATTAACTGGTGGTTATGTCTCAAAGCAATAGTGTGAGGGCATTTGATAAACATGTCACAGATTGTTCTCTGCAGGCTGTCTGAACACGAAACTTAGCCTCAGTCTTTTCCCATGCTGGGAGAGAGGAAGTGCGCCGCGCACAGGTAGAGAGAAGTCAGATCAGCAGAGGCAGCCAGAATAAAACTGGAATTTGTTTTCAAATCAATCATTTTATTTCACTTAACCGGGAGAGTTTCATTGAGCATGTGTACGATAGAATTGCTGATTGGAAGATGTGTGCTGAACTTGGCGCGTCTGTCCCTGCGCACTGGAGGCTCTCCCCTCACCACTCCTCTGTGTATTCGTCCTCAGCTCAGCGCTCGCACCTCGAGGGACAGAGGGGGGGTGAAGCTCAGAGCTGTGAGGAGGGCACCGCACAGTGCTGCTCAGCCTGGTCCTCCTGTAAAGCGACTGCAAGACACATTTGTGGAGAACAAGTCAGAAGGAAAACATCCAAAGGGAGGGGGGATGCGCGCATGTGACAGGCTTTGGACGTTTCCATTTATACCATTCGGGCAAGGGAATTGAATCTCTCCATCGGGAGCTGCGTTTTGTTTTTATTCACCGGCGACTGGCATTTTCAAACATTGCACGCCTCGTCCGTCGCCTGCGGATCGTCACAGCACCATGCGAGCAGGAGAGACGCGCCCTGTGCCATGCTGAACGACTCTCCGACTCTCCTGCTGGCTCTCACCGCGGTGGCCGGACTTCTCCAGCGATGCCAAGGCTGGAGCGACGAAGACCTCCTCCTGCCGCCCATCAACTCCTCCAACAGGTTCCTGGCCAACCTGGAGGTGGACGTGCGCTTCTCCAAGAGGTCTGTGGAGGAGAGCGAAGCCTCGCCCGACGCCTCCTCCCTGCAGACTCTGTCCCAGTGCAACGTGAGCGTCCAAAGACTCCTGCCCACCTCGCTTGTGGCCCGCTGGGACAGCAGCTTCGGCTTCCAGTGTGATGTGCTCATCTACACCACCAATAACCACGGAAGGGCTTTTTTCTCCGCGTCGTTCAACAGGGCGATCTCGCCTGTCGTCATCGAGCACCTCGGGGTCACCGGGGTTCAGCAGGAGTTGCGGCTGTGCGTGGGCTGCGGGATGTCCCGGTACCGGAGGTTCGGTCAGGGCAGGTCGAGGGGCCAGCAGTCCGGAGATCAGGTCACTTTCTGCTGCGTGGATTTCAGCCTCGACGAGCTGAAGGGGGACAAAAGTTGGAGGCTGAACAGAAAGCCCATCGAGTCGACACTTGTGGCTTGTTTCATGACTTTGGTCATCATTGTGTGGAGTGTTGCTGCTCTCATATGGCCAGTCCCGATCATTGCAGGGTTTCTGCCCAATGGGATGGAGCAGAGGAGACCGAGATAATTGAAATCATCTTTATTATAATTAGCCTGTGCTGCCTATACTATTATTGTAGCCATTCAACTGTCCACCTGAGTGAATGATTGCGGAACTTTGGAGAACCTTTTGATGAAATGCTTTAGCTTTGGATGTTCCTTAACCCTTATTAGACCTCCTCCTCATTAGGACAACCAAGGTAAAGTATGATGGATTATGCTAGCCAATAGTGAAATATACTGGGACCAACACCAATGTGTTTTGTATACCCTTATAGGCCTTCCTATAGATTATGTCTGCGTAAACTGTGCAAACCTTTCTCTTTAAACAGTGTTTGTATAGTTTTTAATCTTTCTAGAAAGTTTTTGCCTTATCCCATGTGTAGGACTTTTGCACTGAAAACTGAACTTTGCTGTCACAAATATATAACCTATAGTCATGTTCAAAGTAAATGTAATAGTTTTCTTTCCCAATACATTATGAAAATAGATGTTGTTTCTGACTGACTGAGAGAGAGTTTCAATATTTGTTAGATTTCTAATGTCAAGTTCAATATGCGTGCTTATTTGTATTCATGTTCCAATGGTTTAAATGAAAATAAAATTGATTATAGGCTATACCTCAGATTCTGTCTGAACTGTTCTCTGTAGCCTAAATCAATTTACATCAGTCTTATTTTAAGTGAACACAGCATGAGATCAACTTTAGAAAGTTGAAAAGCTTTGAGCCAACACAGTCTTTGGAAAATATACATTTAGCTGCCAGTTTATTAGGTAGACCTAGCTGAAACAAATGCAGTCTTACAGTCCTGCAATAAATCCCACATTGAAGGTTATAATGTTCAGTTTCTGTTGAAAGTGTTATAGAGAGGTGTTGACGCAAATGTATGATGTAGTTTGTGGTGCTTTATACAGGGAGGTGTTTCTGTTATTTAGCCCACCCTCACTGATATAAATGGGATGGACAAAATAATACAAATACCTGTCAGTATAACGCAATACAATTCAACAGCGCCTCAGCCTTCCAAATGATCATAAAGTTCTGTTTTAACATGAACGCAGTGCAGAACGCACCTTTAACTTACCTTCTGCATCCATCAATGATTATGTTCAATTTGTTAATTAGTAAATGTGAACATAACTAAATGCAGCAAGTGTCTCATGTGACTCTGCTTGTTCAAAAAATAGAGGGGCCTATTGACACTGATTTTGTATTATCTCAGTATAAATGCCTGGCTGTATGACATAATACAACTTTAATTATACATTTAGCTTAATTCAGATTTATTTCTGAAGTGAAAAAAATGAAGTATTACCAGTACTTTAGTATCAAAGTAAAAGTACTCATTATGACTGTGGGCCCTTTCAGAGTGTTAGATTACTGATGCATTTTAATGCTGTAGCCGGTCCAGGTACTCCTCCTTTATATACTGCCAGGTAGTTTAATCTAAAGCAAGTCATACTGCACATTGTGTCAAATCTGTCAGGTGAGGTCACCTACCTTTCCTTCATCTCTATTTTATGCTCAGTTTAGATACGGATTTAAAGAATTACTCCTCCTCTGCTAATGGTTGTTTTAGTACTGTAATATTGACGTTTCCCCCCAGAATGAAAGAAAGTTTATCCACGTACAACCTTCCCCATTATTTTTATAAATGTGTGAGTAGGACATTACATCATAAATGTTTTACTGTAACTCTTTCTAGTATCAGTGCATGTTATGTGGCTTGTCCATAAATCCTGGCTTCATAAAGGTGGGTTGGACAAAATAACAGAAACACTCCTCTGTATGATGCAATACAGTTCAGCAGCACAACAAACTACATCCTCCAAAATGATCAGGCAGTTGAATCAACACGTCTCTAAAACTGTTTCCACAGTTTAACAAAACTATACATTATAACCTTCATGAATTTATAGCAGGAATGATGTATTAGACTGCATTCGTTTCTAGCAAGGTGTACATAATCTGGCAACTGAGCGTATAATCTCAATAAAGAAAAATAACAGAGAAATATTTGTCCACTGGTTCATGCTGAACTGTGCTATAATATCTCAAATGGTATCACTGCCCTATTTATAGGCTATAATTAAAATAATGGTATGTACTTTGTTTGGCCTTTTCAAACGTTAATAGTAGGCTATTTATAAACGTAAATAACTATTTGTCCATTTTATTTTGCAGACATTACTAAGCTGTAGTGATTCTTTAGCAGTTTTGTATTGTTTACCTTTTAAATCAGGGATGCTTCTGCGCATTAATGAACTCTGTACCTGCAGAAATGGCCGACCTGGCCACGCCTTCACATTACCTGGCGCTCTTCGCTCCCTTGCTGCTGACACACTCGCACATACAGGAAGTGGAGACTTGCGTCTTAACAACTACGAGCTGAGCTTCACGTAAACGAAAGGAAAATGTGGCCCACGTAGCTCGCAGCTCTGGACGAGAAGCAATAAAATATGCGCAGCTCTCCACTAGTTTCCATCAGAATCAAAGTTATAGAACTTCACTGTAGGACAGCATGTCCTTATCAGGAGTCACTCTTCAGATTGTACTTCTTACAGTCATCGTTTTCACAGTATCAGGTAAGTTACAGTTTAATTATTAACCAGCAGGACATAATTTACTCAGAAGTGTTGCTTTGGTGGAAGATATGCTGTTTCAATATGGACACTGATTATTCCTCAATTTATGGGACATTATTATTGTGCTGTTCAGTATTTCTAAGCTGTTAATATTGTGCTCTTTACTGCTAATATGGCTGTGGGGCCTGGATGATTTTAATGAGTGTATTGATTCGTTTTGTAAGAGTAAATGAAGTTGTTTGTCCAACAGAAAACCTCACCATCCACAAGGTTCGCAGAGCTAATCCGATGTGTCATGTGTCAGATGATCGGTTGTGTCTGTTTTGTCCACTTCAGAAACATATACAGATATATATAGAAAGTGAAATAATACAGTGTGAACCAGGATATGTGAGATGCAATAGCCAGTTGACATTAGGAGTGTGAACATGGCTCTGTTTGCTCGGTACACGCCTGGTTAGTCATAGAAGGAGAGGAGCCAAGCTGTCGGTCTCATCTCTCAGCATAGTTATTGTGACTTTCTTAACAGCGAACAAAAGCATATGTTTAATAAGTAGCAAGACTTCATTTTATTCAGATTTTCAGAAGTGTTCAGGACTGGACATCTGGTGTTTTTCCCGCACGTTTCTCCCTTTTCTCTTAATCAAATATCCAAACTTTTATTTTTTTTCCCAGCGGTCCAGAAGCTGACCATCACCCCTGAAAGAGGCACCACCCTCAACATCAGCAGTACTCTGCCCAAGGGTTGCAAAGTGTGCACCGGGTCAGGACGCTCAAAACGATGTAACACACACCTTCTTCTAAGGGACAACACCCCTGTCGCAGTGGAGTTTCAATGCTCCAGACCTCAGGATGAATTTAGCGTGGAAATTGTGCGAAATATAGGTAAGAGCACTGCAGTCTCTCTGAGTGAAAATATAAGGTGTTATTTGAATGTTTATCTTGTGAAGAAATCTAATTATCTTCCTGAATGAATACAGTATGCATGGATTTATTTGTTGTAACGGTCATCTGTTAATATATCTTCTCAGAATGTACCACAAAGAACCTGATATCCCAGTGCAACAGCCATATCAACCAGGCTGACTCCGGCTCGCTTCCTTTGCTGGATTTTAACCGCAAATTCACCTGGAACCTGAAGGCCTCGGCGCCGAAAGCATTCAAAATAGACTTTAGCACCACGGGTCTAAGACAGATTAATCAATCGGAGAGATGTCCAGACAGACACAGCTACACCCTCCAGGCCTTCCAGACTACAGGGAACGTGGCTGTAGGGATATACTGCAGAACGGGAACTATCCGTAGTGCTCAGATACTGAATCAAGGTAGCTTTTCTCTGGATGTCCCAGCAGGGCAGAAGCTGCAAAATGGCCGGTTTGATGTGTCTGTCGGGGAGGAAATCAAATGTGAGTTTGTTTAAATTTTAGCTTCTGAATAACTTCTTCTCGGCCTGATGTTTCGTGTGTCAGACATAACATCATGTGACTGTTGTATGTGTCTTTTTTTCTGTCATAGCCCTTGCCAAAATTACACTGATGTTACCAAAAGGGGCCTCATCCTCAGAGTTGCTCTCTCCAAACTACCCGGACAGTTTTCCTGATGATGATTTGATGGAGTGGTACTTTCAGGTCCCAGACAAACACAAGACAGCTGTTCTGCTCTCAAAGCTCACACAGCCGCACTGTCTGAAGAAGGACACGGCAGTGGAGTACCACATCAAAGGGAGAGGGGCGTTGGTGCGGAGGCTGACGGACCCTCAGCCGGAGCAGGATCAGGGAAACTTCTCCCTGACGCTGAGGAACTGCGAGATGGACAGAAGACGTGCTGGTTCTCCTGGACTGTCCGTAAACCTCAAGGTGTTTTCTTCAAGTAAAATTTCACCAGGTTTGTACCTCATATGCACTTGATGCTGCCGTTTGGCTTTGAAGACATCTCAGTTTTAACTTTTTACTTCTGTCAAGATGGTTATGTGTTTGGCTCTCTGAAGATGGTATGTTATGCATCTCGGTTATTCATAAAGTGGGCAGACAGACTTTGAGCCAGAATGTTGTTTTTATCCATACTATACCTATGAAGCAAACGGAGGCATAGGTTTATTTCTAAGGATGATTAAATGGGTCAAACAATAATTCAACTTAAACCTAAAGCTACTATAATCAATATTTTTATATTAACTATGGATAAATGACTGTGGAATGTGAAAGATATTGCTTATAACGATGAACCCACAATGAGTTATCACCTGACTTCTCATCACTAGGGAACATTTTAGTGCCTTTGTTTTGGTTTCCCAGCCCACAGTGTTGCTCTTTTGGTTCACTCTCACAGCTCTCATCCATGTCAATGTCAGACACAGCAGGCAGCTGTTTTCAGAGAAAAAGCTCTAAAAACCCACTGTACACTACCTGCCTGGTACCAAACAGCAGACAGACACAGTTAGCGACTAGCTGGTGAACATAGTGGAGCATTTAGCAGCTAAAGAACCGGATCTTTCCCTCAGAGACCGAAAACAGAGCTAGAAGAGAGTGAATATTTACATTTTTGCAGAAGCTTTTTTTTTTATCTAAAGCAACTTACACACCCACGCACCAAAGGCACAGCTTCAGGAGCAATTCGGCAGTATCTTGCTCAAGAATACTTCGACACATGGCTGGGGGAAGCCGGGATCTAACCGCCGACCGCTCTGCCACCAAGCCACAGCCGCCGCACATTGGACATACATTCAACAAGTGGCCAGAAATATGACTCCAAATGGATACTCATGTTTCTTTGTGTCTGCTGGATGTTTAAACAGTCAGCTGTCTACTAACATGTTAGCCATTCCAACTTTATAAGGTGATAATGTCAGTGTTTACAGCTTGTTCTGCTGTTGCCAAGTGGTCAAAAAAAATCTAATATAATATAAATAATATTTCTACTTAGTCTGTTAGTCTAAAAGAATGACAAGTCACTAGGGCCTGGTGTTTTATCTTGAAAGTTCTTACTTATACTTACTTATTAGTTGTTTATTTCATAATGATATGAAATTCTTAAAAAAGACAGCTAATCTTGGAATCTTTAAAGCTGCAAATGTTGGCATTTTTACCTGATAACAAATTTTTTTTTTTATCACATTTCGGAAGTGTAATAGATTGAATTTGTGTCGACTTTTCGCTATTTGATTTATCGGTTTAGAAATGAAAGCAGTTTTGGCTTTGGGTCCAGGAGCAACATGGAGACTTGCTCAGAGTAGGTGGTAGTTTTGCTGTTCAGAAAATGGTTTTGCGGATTAATGGAGTCTCTTCTACATGTTGCTTCAGGCACATTGATTGCTAAATAAAAAATAATCTTTATTTTCCATTTTCATAACATGTTACAACAAGAGTTCAGTTTCATTAGTCAGGGATGTGACAGAATTTCCCCTGTTTTTTGAGCCAGCTACAGGTCTGGTCTCAGCTTAGGGGAGCTCTCAGATTGCCTCATCGCTGAGTCATGAAAGACTGAATGACAGCAATGACACATCATCAGGAAACACTTCCTTCAGCGATTGGGGGAATCACATTCAGCTCTTATCAGTCAAATCGAAATTAACATTCCAGTTGGACATGGTTGTGGTGAATGAGGATTTCCGCTGAAATGCACGAGCCCACGCTCGTTTTTCATTTGTGTGTGAGAGACAGAGAAAAAAGGAAACAGAAGAAATGCTAATATGTACTGTGTTTCTGTAGTGTCGTGTAAAGTGGATGTGAGCAAAATGGAGGGCCTTTCTCTTCACATCGAGAAGTTGAGACCGGCCTCTGACTGCGAGATGAAAATAAACTCTGTGTCCAAGGAGAGGATCACAGTCGCGTCAAACAGTGACCTGACTTTCCAGGACTGCCATCCTGAAGATGTACAAGTCACCGCCATGAGAGTCATAGGTAAATCCAGATGGAAAATGGCCTGAAAAATAAGCCTCGAAACATACTTGGATTAATATTATATACTAACCAAGATTTCATGGTGCAGATTTCAGTCATCACTTAAAAATCCCATGGAAAGAATATGGTGTACAATTTCATTGCAACCTTCAATTAACCTTGACATCATTCAACCTGATTTCTGCACTTTACAAGACCATGACTGAAAACAGAAGTTATTGAAAAGTCTTGTATCTGATGTCCAAGTGAATGTTGGAACCCTGACTTGCACCAAGTAGTTAACCTCATAGTGTAAAATCCCAGTTTTGTGTGTTTTTGCTCTTGATTTAACTGACCTGTGCTTTCATGTCAGAGTGTAGTGAATTCAAAGACTGCCCGAAGACTCCGGCCCCTCTGTCGGTGCCTCTGCTGCCGACCTGCCTCCCCGCCCCTCTGAGCAGTGTGACCTGGACTCTCCGTCCTCCTCAGCACGGCACCGTGGAGCTGACCTCTCCCACTGGGCCCCTCAAGCAGTCCCTACCTGGGCAGCCATGCAATGACAGTATCATTATCAAAGTGGCCGAAGGTGGTGGCACTACTGTTGGACACTTCTGCCCTCAGGGATCCATACAGAACATCCAAATGCACACCAACGTGTCTGTCACTGTGTCCGGCATGGGCGGTAAAGCACTGAGGACATCTTTCAAGGATGTGCTGAGTGCCAGATTGAAAGAGGCGATATCAGGTAACAAGCAGCTTCAATTGAATGAAATAAATAAATGAAATAAATGCATGTTTTTCAGTGATATTTAATATTCCTTTCTTTCTAATGCCTATTCAGAAAGATACATATTCACTGTATCTCCAAAGAGAGACACTCCTGTTCTTTTGGGTACTCCTGGTTGGCCAGTAGGAATGAAGTCTTACTTCACTGTCTCCTGGATCGTTTCTGTTCCCACGATGATGGACGCTCAGCTGATGTTTGTCAACCTCAGCCAGCCCAAGTGCAGCAAACGCCACACCAACATCAGGGTGCAAAGAATCTGCTGCTCGGGGGAGGACTACAGCCGCAGGGAGGATGAGGAGGCCGACAGAGAGATCACCGTCTCCGAGAGCTTCTACCTCAACATGTCCAACTGTATACCTGAAAGAGGAGACTTCAGCGTCATCACCAAGATCACCCTGCAGAAGAGCAAGAGTAAGAGGACATTTTGCAGGGTTACTTGGTCCACATCAGGGTTTTCTGTAATCTGTGACACTTGTCTGTCTATCACTCGACCACTTCGGTCCACACTGAAATATCTCAACAACTATTAGATGATTTGCCAATGAAATAGGTAAAAATTTCAATTTGTTCAATACTTGGGTTTTTGACCAAACACCTGCAAAACTAATGAAATTCCCATGAGCCTCAGATGTACTTTGTTTAGTGCTAATTAGCAAATGTTAGCATGCTTACATGTTAAGCTAAGATGATGACTATGGTAAACATTATACCTGTTTAACTTCAGCATGTTAGCATTGTCATCGTGAGCACATCAGCATGCTGACATTAGCATTTAGCTCAAAGCACTTGTTGTGCCTAAGTACAGCCTCAACTGTTAGCATGGCTGTAGTCTCTAAGTCTTGTTTTATGACACTTTAAGGGTGTGTTGAACTGGGGCATTAGTGACATAAGCCCAAATAGTCCCAAAACACAGAACTATCGCGTAAAATAAGTTAATATGTATTTGTTTGTCCCCAGGCTTCAGATGATTCGTTTATAATTTTATAATTTAATGAACAATATCAAATTTTCATTGAAAGGGCTGTACACATAAATTAGTGTATGACATTAATG
The DNA here is from genome assembly GCA_011952105.1 of Coreoperca whiteheadi. Classification (NCBI taxonomy): domain Eukaryota; kingdom Metazoa; phylum Chordata; class Actinopteri; order Centrarchiformes; family Sinipercidae; genus Coreoperca; species Coreoperca whiteheadi. The sequence continues at coordinate 17,196,556 of CM022486.1, read as the reverse complement.
AAAGACTGAAATTGTTTCTTGTTTTCTCTCATTTAGACCTTCTGCTGTCTATCATCCTGAGCGTGGTGGCTGCTCTTTTGGTCATTTTTGTCATCGTGATGGTAGTGGTCTGTGTGGTGATTAGGTGAGTGCATATGCTTTATGTTTTATATTTCACATTTTATTATTTGTACTTTTATAAGTAGGTTTTTTTTTTTCAAATTGCTTGCTTGTGGAAAGAGTTAATATTTTAGTGAAGACACTAACATAGTGTCTTACTAAACTTCATGTCTGCCAATCTGCTAGAGATTTTTCCCCTTCAATTAAATTTTTTTTACGTAACTGGTCAACTGATAGATGTAAGCGACGCTGTATATACAGCTCTCATCGTTTTGTCTCTCCTGCCAAACAGGAAGAAGAAGAAGAAGAAGAAGCGGAATCACGAAGTGTCCATCTACAATCCAAATGGCACCAGCTTCCTGCCAGGACCCAACGGCTTCCCAAAAACACGTGAAGACAACGAGTCCCATGTGTACGCCTCCATTGATGACACGCTGGTCTACACACACCTGCTCAGACAGGGGAAAGAGATCGGCGTCTACGGAGAGTGTGACTCGTACCAGCCCTTCACAGGGCACACAGACTCACAAAAACCACTGGTCTCTAAAGACACTGGTGCCGACGACGTGCAAGTCGGAGCTAACCAGCAGTTTCGGGTCTCATCTCAAGATGCTCCTCCGCTGCCCATCAGGCCTGCGAGCCATGTCCAACCCCTGGTGGACAATATGATTTACCAGACTGAGGACCAAAGTGAAGAGGAACATTCTCCCAATCTGGGGCCACGGCTGGAGCCAGAGGGAGGAAACTGAGGAGAAGATTGGATTCGGCTTTCTGCTTTTCACTTGACCTACTTGAACTTATCTTGATATCCTTTCCCTGGCATCTGTGTGATTACCTGATGTTCAGCTGCAAGAAGCCTTTGTATTTTCTCTTGAGCGTAGTTTTGCACCAAAGCCAGGCACACAAGATAACACTGTTCAAACCTGCCTGCACCTTGTTTTATTTCAGATGAAGGCACATTTGGTTTTGAAAGCAGGACATAATAATCCCCTTTATACCATATTGTGTTGCATTTAGGCAATAAATGTTTTTCATTTGAGATAATTTGTATGTGTTGTGGCTGTTTATATAGGAGCAAATGTGTTTACAAGCTGAGTTTTTCATTTTTATCGTGAAACCAGTGAATAGAGAGGACTCCACGGCTGTTGCAATGCACTGTACTTTTACAGCATCATCAAAACATGATGGCCTGTATTGCAGGAGATTGCAACAGCAGCATATGTGCATGGAGTATTATCTTTCTACTTTCTATCACTGCTTTTGCACATGCTATGGAGACTTCAACATACAGCATCATTACACCATAATTGTGCCTAACAGAGAGGTCAATTCACTGCTGCAAATACATTTTATGATCTTAGAGTTGTGTTCAACCATTATGGTCCAGGGATGAAGAAAAAAAAAAAAAAAAGAGTCAAAAAGAGTCCTTTAGTTGTTTATTGGACCAATACGCTTGGGAATCTCAAGACTGGTGTGTTGCTACTTAGGTGATCTGTTTCTCTGGTCATATAGAGACATTTCTGGTTTTTTACTTGTGTATCATGATGAATGAGAACCCATATTTTACTATTTGTTTTGAAAACCACATACATCTGTTGGACTATAATGACTTACACACGTAATTGCAGTCTGTGAGAAAAATGTTACATGTCACAAAGAAATGCCTGTCTTTTTTTGATTGAATGTTGTTATTGATTAAAGGTAGTTTTTAAAAGAGAGAATGTGTGAGGAATATCATTTAACATAAGTGTGATGAGTGACCATTTCATGTGCTGTTGTGACGACAGACTCCGTTATGAGTTATCTAACTAACCCACTAAGTTACAGTTTTTGTTTTGTAAAAGTGAACAGCTTGTACATTAACTGGGATAGAAAATAATAACGCAGCATATTAAAATCTTTATTTAGGGTATTGATATTGACGTTAATCTGGCGAAAAAGATGCCAGAAAATGGGGTTCAAGTTTTACAATCAAACTGAATAAATTGTTTGTCTTGTAAAGCTATGTTGTAGACGGAGACAAAGTTCAAAGTTGCCATAAATCTATTAGTTCTGAGGAAAAAAAGTGTCCTTTTGCTCACCATAAAACACTGCAAGAACTCTCTGAATGTGGAGTTACTTTGGTTAAGAGCCATGTAAAATATAAATATTAAGTATTTGAAGTAATTTAAAAAATATGTAAACTATGATCATAAATACTTTGCAGTCTGATTGACTGAGTGTTAAAAGGACTGAGTTGAGCACATATCCATGGAAACGTCCAGACATGTTGATCTGATGTAACACTCCTTTGGGTGAGTAAACTGTTAAGAACAACAAAACCATTTCATGTGGTTTTCATGATGGATGAAGTGTGGGTGGGTGGAGACCCAATAAGTCACTGTACTCACCAAGCCAGAGGGTTTGATTGTAAGTTCTTTAGACATTTGAAAAGGTGTTAAGTGTTATATGGGAGGGAATGTTGATCTTTGCCGTTGTAGAGAAACCCTACACACCTTTCCCACTGTACATCCTCCCCTCTGCCTTTAATATATATTTTCCTGACTTCGACTGTGGAATATGTATAGTGGTGACACTTGAGACAGACAAAATGTCATCCTCATTATACTGGTTATCTTAGTCCTGGCCTTTCTGTTAATGTTTACCATTCCCTGGGTTGTGAAAAGTTCTGAAAACACATCATTCATATACATTTGCTTAAAATAACCCCCAGAGCAAACACATATGATATGCTATATAACACTTTATCCAGTGTTTTTGAGTCTTATTTTGAAAGGAAAACTTTTAAGACCACTGGCCCTGTAAAGAGTCAGAGAAAAATACAGCAGCCTAAAACCAAGAGAGTTTGTTTAGTTATTATTATTAGTCGTACCAGCCATGTTTTTCATGAGTTGTTACATAAGCATTTCTTTTACCTCTGATGAGCAAAAGATACCCATTACATCTGCAGAATATCTGAGTTGAGCAAGAAGAAAATGAGAAGGATACAACTGAGGAGACACTGTTTTATTTTACTAACATTATGTCATGAAATATAAGCTGCAAAACCTTAAATTCAGAACTAGAAATATAAAAAGTACTTCAGAAAAGACGCTCATGATTGCTCTGTAGTAAAAAAACCAAACAAGGTTTTATTGCATTGACTAGCAGATGACATAAAAATACATATGACAAAGACAAGCCATCCAGTGGTGTTTACCTTAATGAATATGCTGGCATATCAGAGAGCAGGAGTTTATTGAATGTATGTAAATGATCATGTCTCAGTGAGTTATATAATGTATCCATACTGTATCCCAGACCACTGTGTGAAGTCCATTGACATCTGAATGGCTTGGTCAAGAAAATGTGAGCTTAAGAAAGACGCAGCACGTATTTTCTTCAATGTATTGCATAAATGTACCTGACACTCTACATGTTTCATTTTTTTTTCCTGCAAGCAGCATTTAATGTTCATATGAGTGATGTCGATGTCAGAAAGCAAGCAGCCCCTCAGACAATGTTGAACTCACACACAGAAGCCTTTTCGGCCCGGCAGCTCTCATCAAACCACTTCCCGTTAGCCGTGGTGGAGAGGATGGCACAGTTCTGGCTGCGCCCTCCGTCTGGCTGCAGGGTGATCTCTGTCTCCCAGTTCTTGAAGCGCACGCTGGAGCCTGATTGGTCCACCCACTGGCCTTCGGTCACCAAGTCATTGATGCCCAGCCAGATGTGCTCCTCGGCGCCGATGCTCTGGGGCACGTAGCTGTAGAGCTGGTCGTTCTCGTCTCCTGTCAGAGGGGTGCCCAGACTGCCTCCTTTGGCGATGCAGTCATCACTGGCTGCGTGGAAGGTCTTCTTCACTGGGTCAGCCAGGAAACACTTGCCGAGGATCTTGGTGCCGCGGAGACAAACTGAGGGGGACATTAGGAGAAAGTCAGTGTGGCTCAGGCGTTATTGTTGTCTATGTCTGGCTCTCCATCACTGGAAAGCTGTCAGATTGGGATACAGTCTGCCACTGTTTTTCCTTTTCTATTTTACATAGTACTGTGAAATAGTACATTGGTACTGTTGTGAAATACACTGAAGTAGATTATGGTGTGGTATGTATGATAAAAAATACCTGTCTGTAAAGCTTGCTGCTCTTTCAGCAAATTCAGCTCTTGAACAATGTCATTAACCTGTTTCCTCAGCTCCTCAATTGCAGCATTGTTTGCAGAGTCTGTTGAGGGGGCAAAATGTATTCTAAAGCATAATGCATTCAGCCAGTATTATGAACGCTCACATTGTGGTTCAGTACTGTTATTCTGTAAAAGTTATTCAGAGATTTAAGGACATTGTTTTCATTTCCAATGTAAAATTAATAACAAGTCCTACCTTTCTTGCCATTTCTTTTCTTTGAGGAGGTCTGCTGGAACGTGCAGTGTGCCAGCAGGAGAAGGCAAAACATCAAGCGAACCCCTCTAGCTTCCATAATACTGGGAAAAACACTTTAAATCCTCCGTAAAGCAACTGTTTTGGTGCAGCACCACAGAAAAGCTCCTCACAGCTCTGAGCACTGGCCAGACACAGACTGTTGTGTTTTGTGTGCCTGGAGTGGCGGCACAGAGTTAAATGAGGAAATCTTATCTCATACAGAGCAAATGTTTTACAGATGTTTGACAGCTGTTTGTGTTGCTTTTGAAACGCTGAAGGCAGATGGATGGTGAGCAGGATTGTGGAGAGTTTAACAGCGTTCAGACAAGCATGACTCGGATTCCACATGTTTGTAAGTTACCAGTAAATCACAGCAGGCACAGCAAGGCCTTATCTGTTTGTCTGTGTGTTTGTGTGTGTGTGTGTGTGTGTGTGTGTACATGTATTACATAAACATAATTTGAATAATGTATATCTTTATTAATTATCTACATTCACTTAAGAGCAACACATATGAAGGCACAAAGTTTTGCAAGTGCCTTTTCATAACTGCTTCCTAAATGAACTGTGTATGTTTCCTGCCAAAGGGCGTGTTTGTGTTTCTGCTGAGGGCTCCAACAGGCCAGAGGTTGGATGTTTTTGGGGGTTTGTCCCACAGCACTACATCTGGATCTCCTCAGTGAGCTGGACGGGGTGCAGTTGACACGTGGTAGAGACTTATATAATAAAGAAACACTGTTGTGGATTTAATATTTGCTTAGATTTCATCTCTTTTCTGTCAGACTGGTCTTCGCTAGAGAGTTTCAGTGAGCTCTGCCAGCAAAGAGAAAGCTGAGTGACACACACCTCACAGCCAAATAACACATTCGAGTGATGCAATGAAAATATCCACCTCCACACATGAGCAAATACACTCAGACGTGCTTGATTATTGCTTGCATTTATATAAAAATTGGATAATAATACATATTTCACCTTATTATATTCAAAGACAAACAGCTTGAATATAAAGAGGGTGTAGACTCCATATTACATCTTCAATGATAAGTAAATAAAATTCCCAGGTCTCTCAATTATACACTCTGTCACACTTATACATCATATTGTACATGTATAAAGGGTCATTAGACCTTAATACATCTGAATTCAAACCTTTGCTTGCAAGTAAATGTATAAGATTCAAATAGGTTGAGTTGGTGCCTATTGTTAACATGTAATATAATACCATATTTAGGATGCTTTCGTTAATTAATCACTTCCCACAAGGAATTGGAAATACCTTGTTTTTGGGAATTACCAATTACCTTTCAAATTCTCATTCATATGTATCAGATTCTTAATTTTATGCAGGAAGAAGGTCAGAGAGCTAATAGAAAATCAAATGATATGGAGGGAATGTTATTATTACATATTTCACTATGTCTTTATTTATCTATAGAATAGGGCTACATTTTGTCTTGAATGTGATTAGCATTTCTGTTACAAGGCATTGAATGTTTGTTTATTGTTATTGTGTGTTTATTGTTTGCGTGTCTGAAATTAAGAAAATATATTGAGACAAAGAGGGTGTGAATTTATCAATGTATTTGAAATAAAATATTTACAAAATAAATTAACAGTAAAGCAGGTTCTGTAAGCAGTCCAGCAATTTGACATTCATTGAAAATAAGTCATTTATAATGTACAAAAAGTTCAGGCGAAGGCAAAGGCAGCTTGTTCATATACAGGATAACATCCAGGATAACAATGCCCATTCATGGTGTACGCTGTCCTGTGCACAGCAGGCACGTCAAGTCTCTGAATCAGAGTTCCAGTCAGCCTCACAAAGGTACAGACAGTGCATGGGTCACTATTCACTCAAATGCATAGTTTTTTTGTTATTTAGCTCATTTCAGTCCAGACTTCATCCCCTTGACCATCAACACTTTATCTTTAATAGAATAATAATGATGATATATGTGGTGTTCTGCAGAGAGGAAAGCACTTTGTCTGCTGCTACATAGAAGGTTGTGTTGAATTATATGATGGTTTTGCACTTACATTATGTTTATGCACATTGGTTTAAGGAAACTAACTAATTTATTTGTTATTATTACATACAGTACCTCTCCGATCTGTCTCTTGTTCTGATGTAATACTTACTGATTTCCTTCTGGTGATCAAAAGATATTTTAAAATCTTACTTTACTGTTTATGCTTTACAATTTTGATGCTTCAAAAACTCTTTCTAGAATTCTCTTTTACTGCAACTTCTGTGTCCAACTTGCTTCGTGCATTTGTTCAGTTCTGAGTGTGGACAGTTAAGCACTTCACATAAATACAAAGCCCTTTGCATTGTAGCTCTGCTGGTACTTGTGACCAGCAAACAAAGCTCAGTTTCCAAACAGTGCAGCTCATATGCTGGTATAGCTATCTGGCTATATTTCTTATATCATTTATAGGATACTCTTTCACAGTACAAGAAACTTAAACACTGAAAAGAATTCAAAATTCCAAAGGAACACACATGGTTTGCAAAATCACAATGCTCAACACAAAATAAATACAACTAAATGAAGAAAATAACACAAAAAAAGATACATCATGAGGTAAAAACATGCAGGAATAAATTAAGTGTGCTTCATGTACACAAAAAAACACAACGTGTCCTCTTCATCTCGTTGCCATGGTAAACTATCTGAAGCCTCTGCAGAGTGCTAGGCATCATCCCTCTGGTCTACGTTGGGCAAAGCACTGTAATAACAGTAGAGAAAGAATATTAGCAGAGCTTTGAGTGGCCAGGTATGAAGCTTCAGCATGAGGGGATCAGTACAAATTACAAAGTAGGAGATAAAAAAGAGGAAAAACAATAGGAAAAATCTAAATTTTATCACACCAGATAGTGCTAAATATCTGAAAATGAGAACATGAACCTATTTCTGAAGTAGGGTGGGTGAAAATGAATACTTGCAGGCAGCTAAAGACCACATGCAGTCTCAGCAGTGCTAGATAGCTAATTATCATGGAAATGTGCCTTAAATATTAACTGCAGGGTAAAGAGAGCTTTAATGTCAGTGTCCATTCGGGCATTGTCAGTGAGTCTTGACACAGGGATCAACCACGCTGCAGTCGGGCACCGCGTGGGAGAGGGGAGAAGTGAGAAGGAGAACATCAGGGTCAGACTGCACTACAGCTCAGTGGCAGAGAGGGGGCGCTCTCCCAATGTGAGTGGCAACACCACAAAACTGCACATGTGAATGTGTCACAAACCTCTCCATCCATCGCTCACACCACAGCTAGCGAGCGAAAGGCAGCAATAAATTAGATCATAAGAAGTAGAGAAAGAAATCATGAAAGGATGAAAACAGAACATGTGTGAAAGGAAAGACATAAAAAAGGAGGCACTGAAGGAATATAGTGGTTGTTTGATAGAAATAATATGTACAGTATTTTATAGGATAATTTTCTGAAGCACAGGCTGATTGTCTTTCCTTCAGGCAGCTGTTGACTCCAGATGATTTCAGTACAGTGTGAAAGTCAGTTTGCTGTTGAAACTTGCTTGACATGGAACGTTTTTGTCTAAGTTTCCATTTACTGCTGCAACGTTTGAGATCTCAGAGTCAGCTTCCAAACTTTTTAAACTACTTTTTACATTATGAGTTTTACACACATGAATATTTGATTACTGTTTGTCATCTACAAATGATTTTGCATCAATGCAGCCTATAAAAATTCTACTTCATGGCAGTTAACGGTCAAATTTCACATTTTGTTGTGTCCTTCAACACACAAACATGAATTGTTTTTAAAGTAGTACCTGATCTCAACTGCAATGCCAAGCAACCGCAATGCAATCTAATCGAAATGAGCAAAAACTAAAGGCAATGACATGTTCACAGTGATGGATTGCCTATATTAAGCAAGCTTCAAGATGATTTTATAATGAAGTGAAACCAATGACTGAGATATAGGAAATCAAATCCAAACAGTTACAATATGTGATAAAAATGTTCAATATAGATGATTTATAGTAAATGCTTTGTAACATGCAAAACCACTGTTCATTCAATTTACGTCACCATTCACAATTGATCAGTCATTGATCCTTTGGCTTCTGTGCAACATGATTCACAGTGCAGACACACTGCCGACACATCAAGCCACCAACTTTGCTAGTGTGTAAACGAAAAAGAGAAAAGCTCACCTTTGAGAATATAGTCTGTTAAGAGACTGGGCACCTTGTCACTGTCGTCTCTCATAGCTTGTAGAACTGCAAGGCAGCAGACACAGTGGAGTGAACGGATCAATCACAGCAAGCTGACAATCACGCACCGTCGCTACAGAGGAAGACACTTACTCTTAGTCAGGACCTGGAGGTCCTCAAGCGAAGGAGGGTGTCCTTTTTTCTCATAAGGGATGACTGTGGTTAAATACTGTAAACCATCGTGAAACAGAGACAAAGACGGAGAGAGAAGTGAAAAAGGGATGGTGCGTGAACGTCAGGGGGGAAAAAACAATACATGCATTCCGGCTTGTCCTTTACTTTCATTGCATATCTGGTTAGTTATTATGAAAAGGAAGATAGCTGAGATGAAGGTGCTGGAGTGGATGTTTCTGTGGGATGATGTTCCTATCAAAGTGTAGTGCAGGAAACGGGAGGATAAAGTTCAGCAGCTGAGAGAGGAATACAAAGCAACCTGTCTTTCACTGCACACGCTCCCAAACGTTTGCCGGAAGCTGTTCTGAATGACAGAGGAGAGGCCCTCCATGCTGAAGCGCTGAGGAGGCAGGAAATAAAGCAGAGAAACATACGGCGAGGGGTGACCAAAGACGGGAAAATAAAACAACAAACACAGCAAGAAATGCAGCAAACAGTGGAAAAGAAAGATCTTATGGGATCCTATCCACTAACATTTCAAGAAATCAGCAAGAACAGAAGTACATCAACACACTTAACCAGGCTGGTAATGTTTCCATAAAACAGACTTGTAAAAATAAAGTACTCACTGATCCAACTGTCTTCTCCGACGTCCCAGCTCCGCCTTTAAGCTTCTTCTTCTTCTTCAGCAGCTCCCGGTGCTCCTTCTGTCGGTTTTGTACGTCGATGAGCGCCGAGATGAAGCTGTTCTTAACCTCTTTCTCAAAGTCCAGCTCATCCCTGTGAGCCAGCTGCTGCACCAGCTCCTCCGAGAACCTCCTGATGTTCGTCTCCGTCTCTTCCAGACGTTCGTTCAGCTCTGCGACACTCAGGGTCCTCACCCCTGGACCACACACACACACACGGACACAATACAGCTGTTATTGATGTTTTTGGATCCTGTTATTGTTTTGTTTTTGACCTTGAGATGCAGTTGAAAGCTCCAAAAGCTGGTTTAAAGACCTCTGAGCCCGAATTACATTAGATTGGTCACATAGGTATTAAACAAAAACATTAACTAAGACAAACAGCTACTGCGTCATACATCCAGATACATCGCAGTTTCTACATAAGGTAAGAAGAAACTGTTCCTTTAAAATTATTCAAAATGCAAGAATTCATCATATACTACATTTATAATCAGTTCACTATGACGTTTTACATAATTTTACAGACAACTTTGATGTAAACGTGTGTTTCCAGATTTACAGATCTGATGTAAAAGGCGGATCTTTTCAATCTGTGCAATGTTAGGTTTTACATTCACTACAAAAAACATCTAATTGGGATGTAAAACTCACAGCACGCACATTGAATAAAATTGGTGCCAGAGCATTGATAACATTAAAGGATAAATCTGGTATTATTTTAGATTTTTATTATTGTCACCAAATCCCATGAAAAGACCAAAACCAACGACGCATTAGTCTATCTTCTAATAATGTCCCTACATCGTCTGTGGCTCCCAGTGCTATGTCCATAATTCCTACTGAAGACATAAATATTCAAACACTGGTCTGTGTAATGTCAAAAGACAGCTGGGGACTGTAGTTTTAAGCAAACGTTACTCAAACAGAAGTAAATAGCGTATTTGTTAGGGACTATTTTCAGCTATGGATTAATACACAGTGCTCTAGTGAGTATAGTAGGGCAGCAGGAATGTATGTGGGATCGAGTTAAAATAAACTATAGTGTCCTACAAGTTCATCGTAGTGAAGGAACATCAATCAGTGCAACCGGTGTGGCTCAGTGATGTGTTTTTATTAGTTTTTGGACAGGGTTCGGCTTCACAGACTACAATTGTTTGCAGGAGCCATTAATTGTTGGTTTTGGTCTGTTCATGGGATTTGATGGCAATAACAATATTATTACAATAAAGTAAGATTACTTAAGTAAAAGTATCACCAGAGGTATCCTTTAACTCTGATGAACTTGTACTGAAGAACACACTGCTCTGTGCCTCACTTTTTATGCATTCTCAAAGTTACAAAAGGACTTTATGAAGAACATATCCTAAGAGAATGCATCATGATATTGATACTGTACCACTGTATCACAAGATGAACCTTCATAAGCGAAGAATCACAGGAGAACGTAACATGATACAATTAAATCAGTACTGCAAAAAGACCACAACGTTTTTGTTCCTTTGGACTGGGAGCATATCACAAGAGAACGCATCATTACTGATTATTTGTCCCACCAAAGAACCCGATCAGTGGACACTCACTCTTCTCGTAGCTGGGGCTGCTGGTGGACCGCTGGAAGTCCAGGGAGAGCATGGAGAGGTCCGACTGAGAGGGATTGTGCTCTCCCTCCCTGTCAGGAGAGTCCTGCATCATCTCCTCTATCTCCTCGATGACCTGCACAGAGCACCAACACACACATCAGAGCGGCAGCACCCAGAATAAACCAGTGAACATGAGTTATTAAATTTCTGTGGGGTTTTCAGCCATGTTTAGCTGCTGCTTTGCATTTACAGGCTTGACACAGTGTGGCTGCCGCTACATGTAACTTACCTGCTCTGCTGTAAAAAGTGGCTCCTCAGCGAGGCAGGAGACGATAATGGAGTGCATGTCCAGCTGCTCCCTCAGCTCCTCATCGTCCGACAGCTCTACCGTGACATCAGCCTTCCTCTATCCAGGAGCAGAACAGGGGGAGGGAATTTAATCAAAGCGCTAAACCCTGGCACAATGAATATTTGAGATTTGTGAGATGAATGGAAAAGAGAGATTTGGCGAGGGAGCGAGGGAGGGAGAGGGAGGCTGGGGTTGAAGGGAAAGTGGGACAGAGATGGGATGGGAGGGGTAGGATCACTCACGGGTTTCTCCTCCAGGTTGGGGATGTGGAGGGAGCATGTTCGAGACTGTCTCCAATCCACCGGCATCACATGCCCATAGTTACTGGTCAAAGCATTCCAGATTCTGTGGAGAAAGGAGATTAATTAAGTATTAAATATCAGTCTAAAATAACCACCAGACTTCAGAAAATTAAGGAGAGCTCTAATGATGTTGTTGTGGTTATCTCAGCTTGGGTGTTTTTGAAGCTTGAACCTGTGCAAAAGGTCGGGAGAGAGAAACGTGTGTGTATGGGGGGGTAACATGCAACAAACGTCCCTGACTGGGATTAAACCAGAGATCATATGCATTTGCTGTATTTAATCGCTGGAGTACTGAAGTCCCCCTTTAATAACAACATTTTATGGGAAACAAACCTAAATTGTAGCAAGGGCACTGGTGATGAGTGCAGACACCACAGAAATGCATTATAAATACAAATGTCACAATCAGATTAAACTGTTTTTAAAAGCAAGGGGTTGAAAGTATAATCCCCAACACCATTTATCGAGTTGGAAATGCCATGATGACATTTGAAGGCATCACAAGCCCAAAGCTGCAGCTTCGGTGCCTCAGCAAACGCTCACATTTGACATTTGAGAAGCTTTAACCAGAAAATGTTTGGTGTTTTTCTTCACCTGATAAATGACTGAAAACAATTTATAAATGATCAAAATAGCTGCAGATTAATTTTCCTGAGGATCAACTAATCGATTAATGGACTGACCGTTTCAGGTCTAAATAATCATCCTTCAGGGTTTTGTGCAATAACAATATTCATGACGATAAGATACAAAATAAAAAATACAAACATGATAGAGCTGATCCGAGAAAAAAAAGTATAAAACAAATATATGACTTGTCTGTCCACTCATATCGGTTTAATATCTGTTTATAAAAGCCATTAAGCGGCAGATAGGCCAACCGATAGTATGCCGATATCAGAGCACCTGTTTGCTTGAATGTGTAAATTATTGAGCTCCCATTTCCAGAGTCTGTAATTACAGTGGTAGAGAATACCTCTGTTCTGAGTTTGATACCAAAGATGGTGGCAGTGTGTGTGTGTGTGTGTGTGAAATTGTCACTATAGCCCCATCACATCCTTAATAGGCTACACAATGTAACCCTTTCTTTCTAAGACATGTTGGCTTCCTGATCTGTGAAATTAAATGTCCCACTGTTACATGCCTTTGTGTGACTTTCACAACCTGCTTGAGTGAGTTGAAGCCTCCGCATTCACCTATCACTAAACACAACTAGCCTGCGGACAGGCCAGAAGAGAAACACTCACTCGTCTTTCTGCAGCAGCGAGTCCTCGGCGATCACGTTCACAGGGGCGATGCAGTCCGCCTCCGCGGTAGCATTTCGGAAGCACGCGGATAACTTCTCGTCAAAATCGTTCACCAGGTCCTCCATGGACCTGAACGCCCCGGTTTCACCGGCGAAGCTGCTGTCGTGCAGCTCGGGGACACCATCATCACCCGGGAGGAGCTGCGGCGCTGCCGCTCCCCCCGCGGCGGCGGAGGCGGCGGCTACGCGTCCTTTCTGCGGGAGCACATCACCCAAAATCGGCCAGTCGTCGTCGAAATGTGCGATAGGTGCAGCCATAGCCCGGACCAGCCTCGGGTTAATGATGGATGTGTTGTGGGACTGGCAGGCCTCAGCATCCTCTCTCAATGCCCGCTCACTTCCCGCAGACAGCGAGGCTGAGCCGGACAGTATGGCTGCCCCGCACCGGGCCCACTAGTGACTACAACTAACAGCATGTTAGGCTACAAAGCAACGAAACCAGAAGACCACGACATCACGGTGCCAGCTATTTAGAATTAATGGCAATTTGACTATCAATATAATTTTTCTAAATTAATTAAAAACCCATAACGCCTCATTCATTTCATCAGTTGGTCCCGTAAAAAGATTATTTGTGTGGGAAACTCTGTTTGTTTGCAGTTTTTTTGTGTGTGTGCTATTTTCTTGCAAAAAAAAAGTCACAGGCCAGTAATAAAAAAGCAATAAGCCAAGTTTATGCTTGGCTTGTGTGTGTGTGTGTGTGTGTGTGAGAGAGGCCGATAGTCAGACAGACAGTGAGTGACAGAAACAGCGACCTCCTGCGGATGAAACAGGAACCGTCCAGGCATCGTTCCGCTACAGCGTTGCCAATGGTAACAGACTCCAAACAAACTGAAAGAAGTCCCTCTGAACAGACCTATCTATAGTCGCACCAGGTTGGGATTACGAAGCTGTTTATCTTAAGAAGTTTAATTGCAGCGTCTATCCTGTCTCAGGTAAAATGAGCTCACCTTTGTCGATGCTGAAGAAAACCAGGCGCACTCCTCTGCAGGGCCCTCCGAATGAGCAATGGTAGGCTAACTTAACCTATAGTCACTGGGAAATATCCAAGTGCTAACTTTACTATGAGGGAACATATACATTTAATTGTCGTTCACCTGCAGGGGAGGCCAAAAAGTGCCTTTCAGGAGGAATATGTTAAAAGGTAGGTTGCTAATCAAATCTTACAGGCAAACATACATAACACTGCACTGGCAGATCACTAAAACAGCAGATATCACCACTCAGTGGTGGAGGAAGTATTCAGATGCTTTACTTAAGTAAAAGTATAAATACCAAACTGTAGTAATATTGCATTACACGTAAAGGTCCTGCATTTGAATTGTTACTTAAGTGAAAGTACATAAGTATAATCAGGAAAATGTAGCCTACTTAAAGTATTACAAGTACTCAATGAAAGAAAAATGTCCCCTGTGACTGTTAAACTATTGTTTATCCATCCATCCATCTTCTTTCACTTATTATATCATTAGATTATTATTAATCATGCATTAATGTGTAAACAGCATTTCACTCTTGGAGGTTGTTGGGGTGGAGCTAATATTGAAATGTTTTTTAACAAGGCTGCAAATATTGATTATTTAGCCCACAGTGAGACCTTCACATAGTTTTGTGTTTTTGTTTCAGAATTTCAGGCAGTGTTGGCTGATGATGATAAATCCTCTGATCCAAATCCTCCCGTGACCTCTCACACTGCAGCCAATCATGTCACCACTTCAAAGTCAAAAGTCCCATTAAAGAAAGGTATAAGTTAATACAAAGTTGTTTTATTCCAAAGCCAAGGATAGGACGAAAACCTAAATCTGAATCTAATCACATTGCGGGTATTTTTTTTATTTCCTCACCTATATCACAACAATATATTTCTTAAGGGCGCAAAGGATGCTTTTATGTACTTTAACACCCTGATATTCAGGTGCTCCACCCAGCGACTTTGAGCTCATGTCTGCCATGATGCAGCGGGTGACCCTGCTGGAGAAAACAGTGAAGAGCCAAGCACAGGAGATCGAGCGCAAGGTGAACATGCACCTTCTCCAGGTGAACAGGGAAAGTGTAGTAGCAGACATCAAACATGTCGAACTCTCACCTTACATTTTCTTCTAAAAAGGATGAAAGGATTTCAGTCTTGGAGGACAAGCTGAGGCTTCTGAAAGAAACAGGTAACATCTACAGACCTGAGTTTGATATTCCCTATATATTTCTAGATAAAAGGGTTTGATTTGAGCTGTGTGTATTTAGATCTGAGCACCCATGATCTGAGTGGCAGAGACGATCTTGAAAGAAGGTGCCAACAACTGCAGAATCAAGTGTGTGAAATGGAGGTACGTTGATTTAACAACACTTTACAGTAACGTCTTTATGTTGTGATTACACCACGCTGATCCCTGTCTTGCAGAGCTTTCTAAATGACTACGGTTTGATGTGGGTGGGAGACGGGGAGAGCAGTGACTCAGCTGAAAGTCAGCAGCCGCGTGACTTAGAGAGAGGCCTCTGGCAGCCAGGTAGTCTCCATCTGCCAGGTAGCCTTCAAGCTTTCCCTAAAAGCATTTACCGTGTCTTCTACCTAAAAGAATTCCTAACATGCTGGGTATCTTTCCTGTGCAGACGCCTCCGTGGTCAGGAACATCCACATGGACTTTGACCTCGTGCTGCAGAGGATCAAGGAGCTGAACGTCCTCGCAGGGGAGGGAGAGTGTTTTGTACAATCCACAGCCACGGGGGCACAGTTGGCAAAAAAGGATCCTATTCAACTGAGTCTCTACAGCAATGGGATTGTCATGTTTGATGGGCCTTTCCGCTCTTATCAGGAGCACAGCACCCAGGTTAGCTTACTAAAAATGCTCAGGAAAAAATGTAATACTTTGAAC
Organism: Coreoperca whiteheadi; assembly: GCA_011952105.1. Lineage (NCBI taxonomy): Eukaryota > Metazoa > Chordata > Actinopteri > Centrarchiformes > Sinipercidae > Coreoperca > Coreoperca whiteheadi. The sequence goes on along the minus strand of CM022486.1, from coordinate 17,180,612 downwards.
TGGATTCTTTAGTGGTTCAAATTCTTTTTTTTTGTGTGTGTGGGGGGGGGGGGTTCTTTGCAGGAGTGCATGCGAGATCTGATGGACGGGTATTTTCCGTCTGAGCTTCAAGAAAGGTTTCCAGATGGTGTGCCTTTTGAGGTTTGTTTCTGTGTGTCTGTGAGCAAATGTGTAAATGTGCAACTTTGCTACTTATTACATTTTTTTCGTGCAGGTTCATGACAGGCGAGATGAGGAATTTAACTTCAGGCTACCGTGGAACAAATTTCCTGGTGAAGGACAGGCTGTTAGTGTGGAAAAAGGTGAATCATCAAATGCCATCAGCTCTTAGTTACCTTAGTCTGTCCCGCAAACGTAACACTGATACTCCCAAAAGTCACACCTGAGGTGGAAATCCTCCGTCTTCATTGTCATTCCTGTGCTTTCTTCTGGTCACAGGCAAGAAGTTGAGCACGGATCAGTTCCTGAACAGGTTACCAAAGGTGGTAGTAAAGGCTGGACGTGTGATTGATATCAGGGACTCGCTGAGGGCTACCCTGCAGGTGAGCAGCAAGCACCGATTTGAACCCATATAGGTCCTGTGTGTTTTAATACACTCCTGTTTAGCAGGTGATCGCTGTTTGTGCACCATCTTACCTGTCTGTGCTGGTGCTGAACATACACTCACTACAGTATGCTCGCTCACTATCTAACAAGTACTTTCATTAGGGTTCATCTGATGCCCAGAGCAGCAATTCAGTGATCCTCATAGACACACCGGCACTGCAAGCCATGAAAGAGAGGTATTCAAAATGTTGTCATCCATTATGTAAGCACAATTTTGTTACCAGTGGTGGGTCGGTCATTAGAAACTCATGTTGCGCAGACAAACATTGGTCAAATCCAAAGAAATGTGTTTGAAATTGTAGAAGATATTCCAGAGTTTCTGAAGCTACAAAATATGTCAGGCTGAATTTTGGGTAAACTATAAAATGATGCACAGATCTAGAATATTTAAATATGTCTAAAGGTATGGCCACAGAGAATATTGCATCTTGGATTCAATAAGTCACTCAGTGTAAGATACAAGAGGCACTGTATATAGGATGTTGTCAAATCGTTAACTAACTTTACAAGAAGCTGCAAGGAAATCCAGGGTTTATGAAGGAATTTACTAGATCCAAGAACACACTACGGTGCGTGATGCTGCTTGTCAAGACTGTGGAGATTACTGTATGCACTGGTCTGAAAAATAGGGCAGGTCACCGTGGACAGCCAGCACTTATTAGCGTGTGATGGTGTCTAGGATTCAGATCTGTGGCCTCCCTAAGGAGTCTCAGACCAGTCTGAGCCTTCATTATTATTTTATCAAGTGCGTTTGAATTTTATGCCTTGCAGACTGCAGACATTCAGCCCTGACCGGCCCTCGTCTGCCCGTGATGTTATCACTCTCAAGGTGAAGACAGAAGATGGGAATCATACTTACATATTAAAAATGTGCTTCTCAGAAACAGTCGGCCACCTGCGACAGCATCTGGACAAACACAGGTGAGGCCACAAGGTATCCTTCTGTTAGCTTCTGTCTTTACTTGTGACAACTTGTGATAGTGGTTGCTTGTATTTCCTGCATTGCAGAGGGGGTGGTCTCCCTAGTTACGACATCATCAGCGCCTACCCACAGCGCTGCTACGAGGACGAGTGCCAGACGCTCCAATCATGCGGGCTCACAACTAACGCTACTCTGCTGCTGCGAAAGAGGCAACACCCTCAATTCACGGACTGAAGCCAATAAAATAAACCTATAAAAGGTCGCGTATGATTTGTAAGGGGTATATATATTTTGTTTAAATCAGCCTTTTATTACAGCAGACATTTTGGCTGGTCATAGTAGCAAATGCACAGGTGTTACTAATACCATTAACGATGGCTCTGTTCTAGTCGAGTGTCCCAGTTAAGTCGTGTCAGTCGGTCAATGTGCACAATACCAGCACCCTGAAACTGAAGCAGCTAAACGGAATTCAGTTCAACTCATCACTGATTTTATTATTCACACGTGCTTTTCCTGCTGTGACCTTCACGCTTGAGTTTTAGAAACCCCTGTTAGTGTTACAGGTATGGCTGCACTGATCCAACTTTTTCTCTGCTGATAGTGGAAACACTACATTTTATGCCATTGACAAAAGAAACAGTATTTTATGCGGGTCGATCATGTCATGGTCGATACTTGATCCGCTTGAGAAGAGAAGTATCACTGCTGATACCGATCCTACATATGGAATAGGTGCAGCCATAGTTATAGCTGGTACTCATGGCTTTCTGCACAGAAGGGATGAAAATACTGCATTTAAAAATGTATCAAATCAAAATCTAACAAAATGTTGAAAATCTTTATTTCTAAAATATGCAAATACAAACAAGGACAAAAGTATGAAAATATAAACATCTTTTTCCCTTTTGCAAAAAACACTTGAGATGTTAAGGCATGCGGAGCCTGACTTTCCAAAGATAAAACTTTGTGCTACTTGAGTTTTAAAAAAAGGTCCCATGAAATGAAAAATGGCTTGTGTCCCCAGGTGTTTCTGTATAATTTGCATATTTTTATATTAAAATCCCTTTATCTTCCTGTAAAGTGTCAAGTTTTTTTAAATGGCTTATCCTGCACTCAGGGCAAATATAAACTTCCATCCAGTATAAAGTGATTGACATTTAGGGCTGATCCAGCCAACCCCTCCCATCATCATCATCACCTGGTGTGACTAAAACACATCCCTCTTCTTTCTGAGGAACATGAAGGATCCTCAATGACTGCTGCCAATGTTGAAAACCATATCATGTCCCTCTCAACATTAAACCCAGACCCAACATCTCTTCTTATATGAAACACGTCAAACCACGGGAGAAAATTACTATCTAAAAGCCACTTCATGGGACCTTTACACATTGTGGATGCCAAGTTTACTCAAACACATTAGCACATTGTTACACCAACACATTAGGAGGACCCACTGAGTTGTCAATACAAAACAACAAAATAAATACTGAAGATTAATACGGTTTCTCAGCCATACATTTAAACACTGTCGAAAACGAGTCAGCCTGAAATGTACTGTGAAGTTCAGTTCATTCATCTACAAAGATCACACAGACTGAAGAGTTTCAACTAACCTAATTTATCTACCAGCAACAAAAACAGTGTAAGGGCCTCCACATGCTCTGTGATGTGGCCCAATGTTGTCTGCTACATTCAGAGTCAGGGAATGTATTGACTATCCTACTGGTTGAAAACGCTTAGAGAAAGGTCATATTGGAAGAGTCAGCTGCAAACAGCCCTTTGTGGTTGGTCTAAAAATGAACTAGCATCGTGTTTGCAAACGTGACACAAAGGCACATGTTGGTATTCGTTTAGAACAAGGCCTGCAGCAGAGAGAAGCATTCACAAACATTCACAGACTTGCACAACTGCGTCGACCAGTTTCTTTGGTAATAAAACTGTTGGAGGCCTGTTGGTGTGGGAAGCTGATTTGGCGTTAAACCTTTAAGTTGTCAAGTCTTATTTCTCACAGCAGAGACTTATGTTACAGCGTTCACCATTTTAAATAATGGCATGTTAGTAACAATTCCTTGTAAATTCAGTTAAAAGCACAGGTTAAAATATTTTCAGTTGATTGTCAACCACTTATTAAATAATTCCCCTCGAGAGGGAAAATGAAGGTTTAAATAAATTATATTTGTGGGACTTCTACACAAATAGTTATCCACCAGAGTGGAACAAAAAGTATAAGACTGTTTGGTAACTGACAGCATCATGTCATTTTTTTTAAAAACACAAACACACAATGCTTAAGTATCAAGTATTAGAGGTAAGTTATTTTCTGTTAGCCCTTGGACTGAAATAGATGAACTCACTGGGGGGGGATCTGAGCTACAGGCAGGCGGCTTGAGAATCGACGTACAGTCAGTCGAAAGAAGGAGAAGCTAAACCATTTGGGCTTTCCTCTGTCCTCATTTTAAGAAAGTTAAAATCCAGTCCTCTTTCTGACATTCAGACGAGCCCGTTTTAGATGCTTCGGAAGCTGAAGTGGGGCTTACGCAAGCTTCTTCCATCAGCTGGATGGCAAGGTTATTGGGTGATGCAGTTCTCTCCCATGTCCTGCGCGTAACGGTCCAGTATAACATTGCGTAGTTCCTCAACGTCTCGGCGGAGCTGTTGCGCTTCAACCAGCTTCTTCTGCAGCACCTCTGGACTCATCCAGTCCTCGCCCTGCTCTGCCACTGGTGGGGGGGCTGTAAAAAACAAAACATGACCCTGCTTCATGTACAATTTCCTTATTACATTTTAAAAAAGGAGGTGCTTTAGCTCTATTTTCAACAAGAGAGAGAGTAAAAGTCAGGTAAGTGCTTACCTGTGAGGCCAAGCAGCAGGGAGAGGTTGGGGTCTTGTCCCTGAGCTCTCTGGGTCAGAATGCTGCACAGGGAGCGCAGGTCACCGAGGCAGGAAGCGATCTCTACATGTAGCCTCTGTGTGAGACGAGCCCCGGCTGGCTGCAGGGCACTGGAGGCCTGGCTAGAGCTCCTCTGCTCTGGATCACTCATTTGCTCCTGCAGGGTCAGATTCTGCTCCATCAGTTCCTGGTTCTGGGCCGACAGCTGCAACACAGGAGTGAAAGAGTCCAAGTGTCAGGCAATTTCTGACCAGTTTATGAAGGACTCACAGGTTCTCTGCATAACACACAAAGAAACAGGATAAATCAGTCTATCTCACCTCCTTCATGGCTGTGTGGAGCTCTAACACATTCTGCTCTTTGGCCAACACCTCTTCTCTGAGAGCCTGAGAGCTGCTCTCTTCCTGAGATATCTGCTCCTCCAAAGCCTGCAGAAACATACATTTAATGACTCAAATGTTAAGAAACTATAAATCAGGACAGTATCCACAGACTCATCGTGAGGAGATAAAAACCTGGATCTGGGAGCCAAGCTGTTCCATCATGCGGTGCTGCTTCTCAATGACCTGCAAAGAGATGAATTGAGCTTTAAAACAATAACTTTATACCTGGAAGGAATGCAACAATCAACTCCTACTGCTTTAAAATCAAATTAGATTACTCTCTCTCCTTCCTGTTCTGTAAGACTGGTAGATGGTGACCTAAGCTTCATGGTGTGTGTGTGTTTATGAACGGAAGCGTTTACTTTGCAGGTGAAGCACACAGCAAGCATGGTAAACATTACAGAGAAGAAAACAGTACAAAAAATAAAAATAAAGGATTAGCCACGCTCTAAAAACATTGAAAAACTAGACCAACAAATATTACTTAGAAAATTTTAAGTGTTCTACTCTTTGATGGACAGTTTGTTGCTGCACACTTTAACCACAACATACAGAAACATACTTCCAAAGAAATGAACACTTCGCGTTGGTTCAAACTTAACTGAACACACATTTCTTCTAAGCTCACTCAGTCTGATCAACTTTCTGAAGCTGAAGTTATGGGGTCAAGCATATAAACAGTAAAACTAAAATTAGATTGCATAGAATGAACAGTTTATGCATTCTAATATGCGAGATGTCAATTTAAATCCATTCACTTGTTCCCTTGGTATTGTGGGGCTGATTTTCAGGTCTAAGGAAGCCCTGAGAGGCGAGTGAGGGAAAAAAAAGAAGAAAGAATTCTGTTGAGCGGTTTTGCCCGGTTCATTTTGTTGTTGTTGTGATGCTCATTTCGGCCACAAGAGGCTGAAGTGCACCACTACCTCATATTATAAATATGATTAAACGAATTCATGTTTTCTTCCAAGTGAAGCCCAGATTAAAATACATTTCTAGCCAAAAGACAGACATGAGAGTAATGTTACATAACTTGCTAGCACACACTGTACCTTGTGTTTATCGTGAATGGAGAAATTAAAACTCACCTGGAAGAAAACATGAATGCTTTTTGTCCTATTTAGAACATGGGGTAGTGGTGCACTTCAGCCACCTGGGGCTCTTACCTTTTTCCCCCACCTGTTCTTAAGTCATAAATAGTGGAGAGAAAACTATTTAGATCAGAAAATGGACCACCAGAATTATTGTTTTTCCTCACTTGCCTCTTAGGGTCTCTGTGCAGGCAATGCAAGGGACATAATGACATTATTGACAAACAGACCATAAGGATTAGTTAGAAAATGACACTTTCCAGCTCAATATGTGAGGTTCAACTACTATATTAATAATGCATTTTGTGATTTTTCCTCAGCCCCAATTTATCAAATGTACTTGTACACCCACTGTTCTTCGTGACTAAAATAAGCCAGAGGAGTATTCAAACAAAAGCTGGATTTTCAAGTACTAGGATGAGTTTTTAAAGATAAACACACAACAACAGACCTTTTTGAGTCTCTGTTGCTCCTCTCTCAAAGCGCCGTTCTCTCCTCTGAGCCTCTCGACATCCAGGGAAGGCAGTCTGGCTCCATCCTCCAGGCCCTGCTGTACCCGCTGCTGCATACTGTTGAAGACAAAGATTAACATAGAACACACATTATGCAGAGTTCTTACTATTTGAATTATCATGCCCACTGAGAAGATGGAACTTTGTTGTCAGTCTGAGTGTGTACATACTCAGTAATGGTGGTCAGCAGGTCTCGCTCCCTGCGTTTCTGATCTTCCAGCTGTGCGTCTTTTTCCCGCATTTGAGAGCACGTCGTCTCTAGACAGACCTCCAACTCTTGTACTTTCTCTTGTAGCTGAGTCACCTGCTGTTCAGCCTCTAGAAGCTGATGCAAAAAATAAACACATGTCCAGGTTTAATGATTTACACACTTTGAAGTAAATCAGAAGAAACCCTGTACAACTGGACGACACTGAAACAGAACTGTCCTAACCTGCTTGTTCTGGCTCTGGTAGTCCTCCAAGGTGGGCAGGTCAGCTAGATAGCGCTCCAGAGTCTCAATACGCTGCTGGTTCTCTCTCTTCAGCTCCGACTCCTTCTGACACTTCTTCTTCAGGTTGTTGATGTGCTTGTCTCGACTGCGGATCTGCACATATAGGCAAAAGTGGTAAGATAATATTCTCAAAAGGTAACAGGTAACAGGTGCTACACCCATTCATAACTCACAGCAAGTGGGAAAACTCAAAGCGAGAATGTGTGGCCAACTGTTCCTACAAACACCATCACATGTGGATCCTGGAGAGGCCGCTGTAGCACCTTTCTTCCATCTTTGTCTATGAAAATGAGCAACTGAACTTGTTAAGATTAGAGTGATATGCTCAGCTGTGCATTGTTGTAATGGTTTATGGTGCCTGTTTGTTTTTTTTCTCCCTCTCTCTTTTTGCACAGGAACTGAACTACCATGCTGTACCAAAACTATTAACAGCAACACTGTTGCATAGCAATAATAAAGTATCTCAACATGTAGGGATCTATTTATGTACTGAGCTTAACAGTGATTTTATCGATATCATCTCAGCACCTCTGGTGAGAGAAGAGTTTCCTGTACAGTTTTTTGTTTCTAGAATATCGATGTCTGCAACTGTTGTGGCAGGAAGCAGGAAACAGCTTCTCTTCATTACTGAGCAAAGCACAGAAGTTTAAATGCAGCTCTTAACCAACAAATGTACGTAACTGTATTTTGCTTGCTGGCAAAGCTGTATGTTAAGAAGATGTGTTAGGCGAGCACAAACCCTCTCTTCCTGTTTCTTCATCTCCTCTGCATGTCTCTCACAGGTCTCCTTCAGGCTGTCAGTTAGTCGGCGTGTCTCAGCCTCAACTGCCCCCAGCCTGCGCTCTGCCTCGGCTTTTTCCAGGGTAACACAGTCGGTGCGCTCAGCAAACTGCGCCCTCAGGAACACATTCTCCCTCTGGGCCTCCTGAAAAGCCACCGTGTGATACGAAAGTTTAAATGAAGGTTCTCGAGGAGAAACGTTTCGTAAGGATGAGGACAGCATAATGCAGGGTTGTCAGTGTTGTTTATTGGAGCTAGTGCATGTATTCACTAACCTGTAGCCGCAGCATACACATATCGCCATAAGAAGCTCCTCGGCCCAGGAGGGCTCCATGGACTTGCAGCTCGCTTTCCCTCAGACGCTGCTCCAACTGGGCCATATGCTGCTTTTGTCTGCATCCCGCCCAGGTCCAACCATCATCAATAACACAAGAACAATAGAGTCAACAACATTGTGGAAAAAGTCTGTTAAAAGCACTGTTAAGCCCCTGGGTTTAGGGGACAAACATAAATACTCAAATAGTACATTTCTCTCTCACTATATCAAATAATTTCAAATGTTAACTCTTTAATATTTTATGTGACCAAATGACCGTAAATGTTGAGAATAAAATGTACAATACCACAAGATGAACTGTATCACAAAGCATTAAGATGATTAAATAGTGATAGAAATATTCCCTCCCATCCATAGTGTCCCTACATGAGCAGTACAATTATCACAAACACTTGCCTCTCAATGATAAGCTCCTTCTCCTTTAGCAGACTCTCACTGGCTTTGACCAGAGCATCCCACTTGCCAGATTCTGAGTGAACGGGCGTCGAGTACAGCGATGGGTACTGACCCACTCCGGCATTCATCAACTGTAACAAAGACAAAAGCATTTGACAGTTATAGCTGCCTCATGTGGAGAAAATATGCAATGGTGATGAGATGCGAAGGTTTACAATTAAAACTGTACATTTCTAACCCTGAAAATAAATAAACTGTGTACATGAGTACAGCTGACATCCTTCCACTCAATCTTAGAGTAACAGATATTTTGTCAATAACAAATATGGTCAGATTCAAATGGCTATCACAAAGATAAATAAAACTTGAGTATCAAGCAGTGCCAATCTCTCTTTAGCATAGAACGTAATTTCACATCAGTGACTATTTAAAGTCTTTCTTCATACAGATACTGAAAGCACTGCCAAATATTGTATTCTGGTGTCTTGAAGAATACATACAGCACCAGGAATGAATGAATGAATAGTCCCCTCAAAAAACAGCTTTAACAGATAATCATTTATTTTATGAGACACTGTTTGAATGATCATCATAACTAAAAGTTGCAAGAAGTTCAACAAGTTTTTCATAAAGTTAAAACCTCTATGGGTCAATATAAATTAGCTTCTGTCATTTAAATTATGCTGAATAAGAAATTAATAACCAAGGCTTTCACACTGAGATTTGAAGCATATAAGATCCATGAATATCCACTGTCAGTGTGGTAAATAGCTAAATTATGCTGTTGACCGCTACTACTGAGAGCTAGCTTGAGTGTGAGGCTGCTGGAATACAGTCACACAGTACAGCACAGAGGTTCCACACGAAGAAGCAATGTTTCCTTGTTTCTCAATGTTCGGATCTGAAGTTTTCAGTTTTAGCCAAAAGTATCAACAGACAGCAATGTTTTTATTCAACATTTTAAAGTGGAAGTAGACAACTTTTGATCATAACAGAATATAGTAACTTTCAGCACTGCTCATTTTAGTAATCACACGTTTATTAGAACATGTGTTGGAAAGCTAGATGCTGGTGGCTAGTGAGCTACCACAGGCTGCGTGCAGTAAACATTGCAGGAAACCGAAGTGCAGTGGTGCCCTTGCCTTACGAAAGTTGGGAATCAAATTTTAAATTAGGCCATGTAGATTTAATATGAGTTAAGTTTTATCAACTGGATTGCTTATTTCTCGTCTCAAATTTGTTCAGAAACAGATTTTGGCTAAAGTGAAAGTAGCCTACTTCATGCATTTGAAACCTATAAAAAACAGGACAAGGCACCCGTATGGCTACAGACTTTGTTAGTGGAACGTTATTTTTCCAATGTTGACATGTGTATATCAGGAACCAAATTACTGGCCAGATTTCAGTATCCACAAACAACTAACTGCCCCATATGTCTACTCCAATAGTTTTTACCTTATCAATGTGTTTTCTTCAGAGAATCCACCTCACCTTATTCATAGCAGCCAAGATGAGTAAATAGTGACATCAATGCCTACCCTCTATAATATGATCCAAAAAGAACAGTGACAATTCTGAAACTAATAATAATAATAATAATAAAGGTTTGTGTTTCTCTACCTATAGTGTGGTATGATTTTCTATTTAGGATAAACATTTACCTGCATTTGTTCCACTTGCAGGCGTAAACTCTCCAGTTGCTGCTTATGTTGCTGTTGTTGCTGCCAGCTGGACATTTCACTACATCTGTCCTGCCGCAATGGCTCATAACTCTTGGACCCTGCATGCTCCCTCAGCAGAGACTGTGTTTGCAGGCTGAGAGGGTTTGCATAAACTCCAGGGGATCCGGCCACACCAGGCTGACTGCCCCTCTGATTAGAGGTTTCTGCTGTGCCTGGAACCCCAGGCCTAGCTTCAGGCAGAACCTTATAGCTGTGCTCCATGCCTGCTCTGTAGGCCTCAGACACACAGTCTGAGGCATCTCTAATCCCGGTCGTCTGTAATCTGAGTCTGACATCAGGGCATAACCCTCCCAACAGGGCTGACTGATTTAGCGTAGGCTCCACAGCAGGAGTGTCAAACCTCTGGCCCTCATCCAACCGTGTATGATCTGAGGGGAAAAGTGAGTGGTCCAGCCCATTGATAAGACTGCGGTAACGGCTCAGGCAGTCTGGCTTTGGCCCCACAGGATCACCTCCCACACCAGCCTGAGCATCCAAGTTGGGCGAAGATGCTGATTTGGAGAGGGAGGAAGACTTTGAGGTGGAGCCACTTGGGGTTCTGGAGCCAGAGGAAGACCCGTGGCCCCCAGCAGAGGACAGGGAGTCCTCAAGGACACATGGCTGAGCCTTAGAGGCCGGGGCTCCGGCCGTGGATGGCATGACATGTGCAGTTGGTATGGGAATCTGACTGCGGATGGGCTGGAAAGGGGGGCTGCAGCTGGAACTGCAGAAATCTTAAAAAAATAAAAAAAAAAAAAAAAAAAAAAAAAAAAAAAAAA
>CM022486.1:17104917-17169605 GCA_011952105.1 Coreoperca whiteheadi | reverse complement strand
TCACACGGTGGCTTTTCAGGAGGCCCAGAGGGAGAATGTGTTCCTGAGGGCGCAGTTTGCTGAGCGCACCGACTGTGTTACCCTGGAAAAAGCCGAGGCAGAGCGCAGGCTGGGGGCAGTTGAGGCTGAGACACGCCGACTAACTGACAGCCTGAAGGAGACCTGTGAGAGACATGCAGAGGAGATGAAGAAACAGTCAGTGGAAATTACATTACGTATTATTCGCTCACTATTCAATATAGAGACAGACCTTGTTAAATCATTGCAGAATATCTAGAGCACTACTGCAGGTCATTTTCTCTATTTTCAGTCAGTGATGTAAAGTAGATGCAGCAGGGTTTATGGGTGGCCTACTTTGATGATGAGGTGTCACCAATGAAAGAATTAACTGGCTCTGACTGACTCAACCCAGGGAATAGGCTTATAATAGACTTAAACCAATGCACAGACTAAAGGCTCTGTATTACATGATTAACAAAAACATTGTTTTGCTGTATACCATTGATAAAGCTTGTGCCAGTTGCCACGTCACTGAGTGCACATGCAAGATAATTATAATCCATTGTAAAATTATGTTACGATAGAACTACTGACTAAAGGGTCTTCTGTTTAATTGGCATAAACTCTTGTAATTATTCCCGTAACACCATGCAACGATAAGCACCCTCAGATTACTTTGAAGAGTACACACCCAATCCAGGCCATTAAAAGTGCACAAAAATGTTAGTGGTCTTCATTTGGGAACCTCAGAGATCACATTATGCTTACAAAGAACTTCAGCCACACAGTCAAGATCACTAGAAGCAACTTCCAGAAATCTCCACAAGCCCCAACACAATTCAAAGTTACAAAACTCTGATTTCAACAGCATTACAAACCTGAGAGACCTGTTGAAGTCTGGCATTCACTCGAACGCAACAAACATGTTATTAGCTGTGGCATTTTTTCTAAAGCTGAACTGAGGTGAGCTGATCTGCAGAATGCTTTAAATCAAAACAGTCCATCTTCTGCATTTCTCGCCAGTACCAAATTAACCTCTGAAGCTAAGACTGACAGTGTCCCAGCAGGCAGGCCCTGTGTCCAAAGCCGTATTGTCCTCCAACAGCCAAACCAGCTTGTTTCAAACTCTGAGCAAACACACACAAACAGGGATACACAGGAAAGGTTAGGGGTATTTATAGCCCATCTCTCAAGTTACAGTGTGATCTGTGGGTGCCGCTTATTTAAGCACCTTGCCTCCTCCCACTGTAACACACATCTCTCACACACACACACACACACGTACATCCAAAGTCAAAGACTGAATGGTCTGCTCAGTTTAAACCACAACTTTGTTAAACAAAAAACTCTTAGCAATCACAGAGGAAAATAATAAATAGTAAAAAGGCAAGAATATTATGGAAAAACATCATCAAGCTTTCAGAAAGATAAAACGTTAAATATAAAAGCCTCCAGGCTCCACTGATTCCCGACTGTCTAGAACAAGTCTAAACTACTCTGTAAGAAGAACATTTGCTTGATATTTGCTCAACAGACATTCCTGCCTTTGGAAAGTATATAACATAATCACAATTACCTGCAGCTGTAAAACTGAATGTTTTCACAAACACCCAGCAACTGAAATTAAAAGACAATGTTCCTTTCTTATTTTTCAAAAGAGAAATGTCTGGTATTCTAAAGCGGTTTAATTCACACCCCAAGTACGCTACACATGCTATACAGTATTATCTACAACAGGTCATTACTGTGGCTAAATTTGGGGCTAACTGTCATGTTGCCAGGACAAAGCTGTACCAGCACCAGTAGCATGCTGAACAGTTGTAACTAAAACAAGCACGGCCTGTAAGAAGTAGTTACATTCATAAAAAAGCCCACATGTAGACAAGAGCTGTAAAGGAAATCTATCCAAAGAACACACCACACAAACATATTCAAGATTAGAAAAGAATCATGTAAACCTAACAACTGATGAATATTAAGACTCGATGCAGCCGGAATCCTCCTAGAAATGTTATCTTACAGTCCCTGAGTTCAGTGAACAGTGTGTTTAGGGCTTAGACAATATATATTAAGTTATTTGGAAGATGTAAAAGATATGAATCTCCTAACATTACAAACTGTTCTCTACACCTTCCCTTTCAGGTTTAGTGATGTTTATCTGGTGAGTGGACAGGTGACGGGAGGTGTGCAGGGGTATTTTAATTCACCATAGTGATCAGAAAAGCTCTAAAACACACCTCTATGTATGAAAGTAAAATGGAATCATTATAAAAATGTATAAAAGCCCTATCATGAATATCAGCTTTGTGAAGTTCAAACCCTAAAGGTGTTTAGATTAGAAAATTATCAGAGGAGTATATTATTTTATAGTGTTTCCTGTTGCACATGGGACCATCCGCCCTAGCTGGCCAGCCATTACATGGAACCTTACGGATACCACATGACTATTATTTTTTCCACTCATTGTAGGTACGTATAAATACAACACACACACACACACAATCCCCACTGACATTTCACATTTTCTCCAGTGGGATATTCCCATTTAAAGTCTGACAATATATATATAAAAAACAACTCTTAATATGACATTTCACTCCACAGACAAGGTCCAGCTCCATTTAGCAGTCCATTCCTGGCATCCCAACACCCCATCATCCCAATTAACCTTAACCAGAGTAGTGCAGCAGAGCCTTTGGGGCATTTTTGGCTGGGACTTTAATCTACCTCTGCAGATCTCCAGAGCTTCCACAGGGGATCATGAACGTTTTTCTCACTCTATAAATAGCCTAAGAAACAACAACATCAGAGTCAGTGTGAGTCTGAGGGCCATGCGAGGTTTCTCAATACATTATATGATTGTTCTCAATTTTCAAGTTCGCTTAAATGCCAATTTAAAAGTATAGAAGGTTAATGACAAACAACCATGTTGTAGAACACAGATATCCTGTAAAGTGCATGTATGAAGCTGACAATTATAATAAAAAAAAACTCTGGCTTTTAAGTGTAATTTGGAGCTCCATCACTGACAGACAGATGTCTTAAACAATGTTACACAATATACCCTACAGGCAGGGGACGAGCTTTTATACAAGCAAAAGTCATCACCTTCTGTGCTGTCAGATGCTGAGGTGCCAAGACCAGTGTCCCCACTGTCCGATGTTCCAGGCCGGCGGCCAAAGCGGCTTTGGAACTTCTCTGACACAGCTGGTGTCTGCCACTCCATGTCAGCAAACCGAGCTAATGTATATTTGTGAAACAGGAAAATGGCAACAGGGGATTATATCAACACATGCTGAACTGACACACAGTTTATGCATTTTGACTGCAGAGAGCGTGTGTCAACTTACCCGCTGGTTTGGATTCAATATATCTATGTGAGGTTGTCATTCCTTACAACGCAATATCACCTGATTGAAATTAGGGAAAAAATATATACATTATCACACAGTACAGACACACTAAAAAGATATTTTAAGATTATTTGGTTTTAAATCTCATAAGCAACTTGACAACATTATCACTGGCCAAATTCTTGGAATACCTTAATGTAAATGAGTTAAATCGGCCTCTCACTCACTTTAACATGTAAGAAACTATCTGACAACCTATTCTTGAGATTCAGTTACCTAAGAAAACAGCGACAGAGGCTGATAACTAGGTTTTTGTGATGAACCAGAGTGAGATCTGAACAAAAGCTCCTTTCTTGTACACCGTATATTATGAACTGAACGTCCATGGTCCAGGGCTCAACAGCTGTTGGCTATTGACTGATTTGCTCACCTATCAGACTCATCTGCCCCTGCCAGAAACAACCTCGACAGACTTTTCTGGGTAGCAACAAAAATAACAACATGAGCACATGTCTAAGCGTTACATAATCTCTTACACAAACATTTATATCCCTAAGAGGCTACAGGAAGTAGTGCATTACTTGTGCCAAGCGAATATAATGATCACAAGCAGTCTGAGACGCAACCTGGTTGTTACACACTAATCCTCTTCGGTAGCTAATTCATAAAGGAAATGACTCGCTAACACCTAACCAGCAAAGGCAAGCTATCAGCCTGGCGTGACTAATCTCTAAATTTAATTTGTTAAAATTGTACTTTACTAGCCAAATGTGACCATAATAGCTACCCAGTTGGAGGCGGATTTAAAGCGATAACTTCTTTATTATTTCTTCACCATAACGTTCAGTTTTGTTGAGCTGCGATGCCCTGCATCGTTAACCGTTTGAGCTAATCCGTGACAAATCCGCTTCCGTTTAACAAGCTAGCTAACGGCTAACACAACGTTGCCATTTGTTCAGCTACTTGAGTTAACATTCACGTTGTACAAATATATCTTAGCTTTCGTGCTCACGTTGCTGTAGCTACGCTAGCTGTCGGCGCCGACCCTTTTTTTTTACTTTACCTTTTCGTGTCACATAAACCCAGAATGCAGTAACAAATCTCGGTTTGAGCCTAGCAACCGAAGCCGAATCTGTACCTTCCGCTGCTGCTGTTCCGCTAGCCGAGCGAACAGATCCCCTCTGATGGCAGACAACCCACCAAAGAGACAATGGCCGCTTGTTTAATGTGACAACACCGCCCGTTGAATAGCAACGCCTCATGTCTGAGAAACCGTTTGAGGGTTTCCTGCCTGCAAGGTATATGCAACCGCAGTGGTTACATTTGCAGACTAAAGCCCGAAAACTAGGGCAGCAGTGTTCTTAAGGCTCTTCTTGAAATCGTGGTGCTGATTTAACAAAAAGATGACTGGGTTCCTTCTGCCACATGACCCAAAAACACTGTAGGTACACAGAACGAACGAACCTAACCAAGATGCTTTGAGGTGGCTAGAATAACCTAGAAAAATCAGACTTTCGCAAGCGAGCAACAGTGTTAAAACCTATTTAACAGTTTTAGAATATGTGGAATTACACTTGAAACAGTAATTGCCATTGAGGTAAATACTATACGGTTAAATGCAAAAATATGTGTAATTTTTTATTGCAGAGGCGGCATGTTACACAAATCAGACAACAACGACTACTTTAGGAAATACACATTATTTCTCATTAGCTATATTACACGATAAAACAATATTCCACTGAAACCATTGGCTTAATACAAACACTCCTGCTTTTCACTTTGAATGAAGGTGTTGCTTCACGCCAAACAGTACTGCTTTGGGTGACAGAGAAGTGAAAATACCACAAACGCTGACATCGGTTTGTTTTAGGAAGTTGGGACATCGAGGATAACATTTGTAACGCCTAACCTCCCCAAAACAGTGACACGTAAGCTGCCAGTCAGGTTGTTTAGTTTTTTTTTTGCAGTGGATGAAATACAACTACTTGCAACATCTGTTTTATTCTGCAATAATAATTAATTATGCACAATAATTAACAAATAATAACGCGGTCTTAAGACCCACCTTTTTAGCACAACTTCTGGCTGATCTTTAATTTATGCTCTATATGTTTTCAGTTTTTAATCTGTAGCACTCTGAGATTTGTTTTTAAATATAAATTGCGTTACAAATACAATGTATTATTATTTTTCATATTCTTGCAAAAAGGTCCCGTCAGATATATCATTAAAACACATGTAATAAAACATACCCTTGTAAGACCTCATGATTAATTTGAGAAAACCTTTTTTTTCTGTCATCAACACCAACAGGAGTTTCCGTGCTGCTGAACCTCTAAGTACTAATCCATCATCACAAACTCAGGACACATAGAGTGTTTTTTTAATTTATTTCTATCTATTTGTGTATGTTTTTCTTTCTCTTTTTAATGTATGTTGCATATTGTGTCTGTGTCTTCTGAATGGACATGAGTCTGAAATAAAAGTTGATGATGATGATGTAACATGTCACTGCAAGTGGTCCAAGATGTTTGCCTCATTAATGCCTAGAGAACATGTGTTTTGACCTTGGCCTTTGGTTAAAAAAATAGCACAGTTGAAAGGAGCTGAGACAGGCTGTAATGAAGAAATAGGAGTCATGTTAGAGATTTCTCTTTTTTTTGTTCAGCGTTCACCTTGTGACCTGCAATACTGTAAGATATTGTATCACAAAATGATCTTGCTAAAATGTAAATATATTATACATCCATCAAATCTGTTGCCTATAACGCTGCACTTCTTTTCTGACACAACACAAGCTGGGTTTTTTTAATATACTAAATAAGAGAACATTTCTTCCATTTGTCCACCTCTGGTATGCAATAAAACACTAAAGATAAAGATTAATGCTCTTTCCCGCCACTGTTGTTAATAAATGCATCTTGCCATCTGCTAAACAATTTACAATTTTCCATTAGTCCATTGCTGGTCTGATGTTTTAATCTGACTCTGGTCAAATCAGACCATCTGGCTGCATGCTTTATAAGCATTTCTTCTCTCTCATTTTCTCTGACCAGTACATACATCCGACTGTCTCATTTTATTCCTTAGTTTACAATAAAACGTATTTTTCCTCACACTGCTTGCCTTTTTTGTGCTATAGTACGGGATGTTTGTTAATGTTAGCTGTAATGTGTAGGGAGAGTGCTCTTATTCTGAAATACACACGGACCGGAAGTGTTTGGTCTGTTTTACCTGGCGTAACAAAGTTGTGCGATATGCTGCTCAGTGGGAGGTGGTTTGTGTTCAAGAAGGTATTAGCGTGAACCCTGTCAACAAACTCACCTAGAGTGTGATTCATCACGTCTTTTAAATGGACATTTCTTGACAGGTGCACTTTAAGTTCAAGGAAAGCGGTGAGATTTATTTAGAAGTCGTAAAATACAGTTAAAGCGTTGCAAATGTTGAAGTGGATGTTTTGTTTAGCTAGCAAGGTAACGTTAACGTTACCGCAAATACGCTAACGTCAGCGCCAGCTAACGCTACTTGGTGAACGACAGGTCTCGTAAAGGCCCGATGCATAGGTGGCTAACGATTCTGACAGGCTACCAGCACCGTAACGTTTAAATAACTGTCAGTATTTTGCGAAATAGTCAGCCGATTATAATACTGACAGAGCTGCATAGCTAACATTAGCTAGTTAGCTAGGCTTGTTGGTGTTCGTCGACGGGTGCAAACCTGGAGTGAGCAAAGTCTGTAGACCAGCTTCCGTTATATGACATTATGTTTAAGCCGTTTTAAAAGAATCCATAATGAGTGAATAATTCAAATGCCTGCTGACCACCTTGTCCGTACCCTTGCTCTATAACTGACATCAAACCAACGTAAAATCACTGCCATGTGACAAGTCTCCTTCCTGTATTATCTACCCTCGTCTTAATGTTTTCAACGTCTTTACAGCTTATTCTCGAGAAATACAGAGTAAATGTCAGCTGAGCTCTGACCCCTGGAACCTCCAGCCCAGACCCTTATTTATGTTTTGTGGCGAGGCCATGACTGCTGCCAACATCACCAGAGATATCCTGCACAGGCAGATCAGAGTGAGTAAACAAATGACAGACCATCCTACGAGCTCAATCTATCAGTGATCAGACAATGTCTTTCTCATATATAGGAATGATCTTGGCTGGGCTAACCCAAAAATACGCTCCCCAGCCAAAAGGATTGTTTACATTTTTGTAATTGTCCTTTCTTATGTACAAACATCTGATGGAGACTTTGATTCATGTCTCCAGGACAAGAGAGCATCAGGCTTCCAAAGGTTCTATCATGTGACTGATCCCTTCATCAAGAGACTTGGACTGGAGGCCGAGCTTCAGGTCAGTGACAGCAAGTGTGTGTTTGTGTGTGTGTGTGTGCGCGTGCGTGCAGAGGGGAAAAAGTTGTGCAAAGAGAGGGAGACTGAGAAGATATTTCTGTGAATTTTAGTTCTTCTTCTCAACAGGGCCATACTGGCTGTGTGAACTGTCTGGAATGGAATGAACGAGGAGAGTAAGTCTTCAACGCTTAAAATTTCACCTTGTGTACAATCATAGTCTCTCACCTGGGATGACTTGCTAAGTTATATCACCTTATAGCTATACGAAAACGGTTATCCTGAGGTACATCATACACACTGTATGTATTAGTGTGCTGTTCTACTTAAGTTTCAGATGTAAATGTTACTGTTGCACTGCTTATTGCCAAAAATGACAACAGGCCCACCATGTTTCACTACTCTGCTTAAAGAGCAATTTTTGGAGGCATTCAGATCCCATAACAGTTACTCATTTGCCTTACACATGTTCCCTTCAGTGCTCATGGAGGCATTTATTTATATCATCAAAATAAATTACTTCAATTGGGGGGAAATTGGCCAGACAAATCCACCAGTGATGGATTCAGCTCATTACACTTCCTGGTGTATTAGTCCTAATGCTTAACCCAGGGTCTATAGATAACCGAAATGTATATAATTAAATGATGAAGCAAATGCATACAGTGCATATACCGCTATTGCACATCTTAACATGTTTCACAGTATATGATTTTAAATGGCAGTAGTAGTAAAGAGCCTTAACAAATGTTGCTTGACTTGTCCTGGTGATTCTTTTTGTATTCAGTTTACTGGCCTCGGGCTCAGATGATCAACATGCCGTCATCTGGGATCCATTCAGACACAAGAAGCTTACTACTATGCACACAGGTCATGCAGCAAATATATTCTCTGTAAAGGTAAGGAGGACTGACTATAAGATGGATGTATTGAATTACAAGAGGGAAAGGGGGCTGAAATAATTCTCAGTGGCTAAACTTACATACACGTTGATAATTTAGTCATAATGTGATTAGGGCAGCGATACGTATAAGGTGTAGGCCAATCGAACATCGTACTCTGGTTGTGTTATAGCACTATGCTTACAGTCAGAGTAAGATAAGTGGAGTATTCCCATTTTAGTGTAATTGAAGGGCATTTTAACCACGTAATCGCATGTCTCTAACTATGCGGCTCACTAGCACACAATTCCCGACACAAACCGTAATTAAAATTCTGGATGTTATATGCAAAAATGCTCTGCTGGTAAGACACTTGCTCTGCCTCACCTCACCCTTTCATTAGTCATCAAGAAATGCTCTATATGATGCAAATTCACTTCCTGTACATTAGGTGGCACTGTTGGCCATTTAATGAGTGGCATGTTGTTTGGTGGAAAACCATCCTGGTTGACTATGTTGAAGGTTTTATTGCAGTTTTTGCACACAAATCGCCACAAGGCCATACCACTGTAGCTTCATGACAAAAAACTTGGGAATGAGGTCAAATACAGGAGGGAAAATGTTAAAATGTAAGATAATGTGGAGGTGGCGTTAAAAGCCATTAATCAGGCAATGATCTGTAGCATAGAAATGGGAACATCAATAGACTGGTCGTATAAGTCCTCTATGTAAACACCTTAGTAATGCCAACCAGTCCGTCAAGCTCCTGAAGTTTGTGGATGACACCACCCTCACTGAGCTCATCTCTGATGGGGATGAGTCTGCCTACAGATTGACCACCCAGTGAACGCTCAAGATAGTGGAGATGGTTGTGGATTACAGGAAGAACACAGCCCCCATCACCCTGTGTGACTCCCCTGTCGACACTGGGGAGTCACTCCGCTTCCTGGGCACCATCATCACCCAGGACCTCAAGTGGGAGCTGAACATCAGCCAAAACCTCATGCCACATAAACAGCTTCTTTCCGTCTGTAGCTGGCCTCATCAACGGGACCCCCACTGACTCCCATACCCACACAACCCCCCCACCACCCACCCCCTTATAGTACACATGTTTTAATATCTTTAATATATTCCATAATATATTATTGTCAATTTTACATTATGATTCTTGACCTGCAGTACCTTTCTTCATATTTCTACTATGTTTAATGTTTTTGCACCAACATTTCGAAGCACATTCCTTGTATGTGTAAACCTACTTGGCAATAAAGCTGATTCTGATTAATCTGTGGTAACTGGGAATAATTGGATCATTTCTTTAAAGAGAATCCATTGTGAAACACTGTCTGTAAATTCATTCTGATGTTTTTGTCTGTCCATACAGTTCCTCCCTCACTCCGGGGACAGAATTTTGGTAACCGGTGCAGCAGACACAAAGGTCCATGTGCATGACCTGACAGTGAAGGAAACCATCCATATGTTTTCTGATCACACTAACAGAGTCAAACGCATTGCCACAGCACCCATGTGGCCCAACACCTTCTGGAGTGCTGCAGAGGATGGCATCATCAGGTTAGAACCAGAAATTAATGAACACACCTTGTTTACAAAGTCAAAATATATCGCATGCCTAATATTGCTACAGGTTTATTATTATCACTTTCTCCTTGTTCACTACAGACAATATGACTTGAGGGAGAGCAGTAAACGCTCTGAGGTGCTGATTGACCTGACTGAGTTCTGTGGTCAGCTGGTTGAGGCCAAGTGTCTAGCTGTCAACCCACGGGACAATAACTACCTGGCAGTGGGAGCCAACGGGCCTTTTGTTCGCCTTTATGACATCAGAATGATTCACAACTACAGGTTGGTTAGGTTATTGATGGTATGGTAATAATTGCTTAACAGCCACTCAAATGTGGTACATTCCCCGTTCCAGGTTTTGACAGACACATGCACAACTGGATTTTAACCAAGTTTTTTTTTTTCCTCACACAGGAAATCTATGAGTCAGAGCACGTCAGCGGCAGTGCACACGTTCTGTGAAAGGCAGAAGCCAATCCCAGAAGGAGCTGGGCAGTATTATGTTGCAGGTGCATATATATGGTTGAATTGTCTGGTATCAAATATATTTAATGGGCACATTTGTATTCTAATTATATAGTTTTGACATCAGGATACATACAAGAGAGTGATCATGACGGATGTGTTTGAATAACATCACCTTCTGTTTGAATGCTCCAGGGCACCTGCCAGTGAAACTCCCAGACTACAATAACCGCCTGAGGGTCCTGGTGGCCACCTATGTCACCTTCAGTCCAGATGGCACTGAGCTACTCGTTAACATGGGAGGGGAACAGGTAATGCTTCTCAGAGGAATGGTGACAGGAGTTATTAAGTTCTGTTTCAGTGTTTAAACATTTGCTTAGTTTTTTTTTATTCTTACGGCTCTTCTAGGTGTATCTGTTTGACTTGACATTTAAACAGAGGCCATACGCCTTCTTGATTCCAAAAAAGTGCCAGTCATCAACAGGTAGGTCTGTGCCCTCTATATTAACAAAAGATCTTAAATGGTGCCTTATAGAGGTAATAAAGTACCATATCTATCAATGTACCGGTGGTTTTTGAAACTTTGGCTTTTTCCCCAGATGTACCGAACGGAAAGACAACCAATGGCGTTTCTAATGGACTTCACTTGCCAACCAGCCATATTAGATTTGCCGAAAGCAAGATGCGCTCTAGGTAAATCTCTTTTCAACCTGTCAATGATGTGTTTACATACACAGATTGACAGTTTAAAGGTTTGAGCATGCACACACTTGAGTTATGTTTCATCTGCTCTCTTTGTGTTAGTTCTACTGAGCTCCCTCCTCACTTGGAGAAGATAAAGCAACAGGCTAATGATGCATTTGCACGGCAGCAGTGGACGCAGGCCATCCAGCTGTACAGTTTAGGCATCCACGAGGCCAGCTGCAACGCCATGCTGTATGGGAACCGGGCTGCAGCCTACATGAAACGCAAGTGGTACGTGTCATTGTATCACTGCAGAGCGATGATTAATCATCCATTTCTAAAGGCTATAAAAGTCGATATCAGTTGTTTGTATTATTTTATTATCTATGATTCACAGGGATGGAGACCATTATGATGCCCTCAGGGACTGTCTGAAGGCTCTGACTCTAAACCCAGGTCATCTGAAGGCTCATTTCAGGCTGGCACGGTGTCTATTTGAGCTGAAGTATGTGGCTGAAGCTCTGGAGTGTCTGGATGATTTCAAAGGAAAGTTTCCAGAGCAGGCGCACAGTAGTGCCTGCGATGCCTTGGATAAAGACATCAAGGCTGCTCTCTTCTCCAAGACAGAATCAGGTAGAAAAGAGTGAATTGGTACTTTGCTAATTTGCAGTAGTGTATATATGTTAGTTTTGTGTTTCAAGAGTAACAGACAGCCTTTGTTTATTTTTTAAATATATCTGAATGACTCTGGAACGACTTTGGTTTTTTCTTCTTCACCAGCTGAAGATAAGAAGGCCAGCAGCTCCATTCGCTTCCACTCATTCAGTCGGAAGGAGTCCATCCCTGAAGATGAGTTGGTGCTGAGAGAGCGCAGCTTTGACTACAAGCACAGATACTGTGGTCACTGCAACACCACCACAGATATCAAAGAGGCCAACTTCTTTGGAAGGTCAGTAGATCTCACTCCCAGTCTGCTGAGGCCTCACTTGGGGGCAGTCATGAGCTCAAGATAGAGAACAATAAAATCTACATTAGAGAATCAGTAGAGCAAAATCCTACAGGGAAATGTAGCTGTCATTCATAAATGTAGGCTCTAGGTACTGTATCTAGCAGGCTTTGTCCATCTTCCCTCACCTGGTTTCCCATCACAATATCCAGGTGGAAAGTCTGAATAACTAGAACCATTGAAATGCAATACAGTACACAAAATGTAACATAAAGCTCAGTTCCCATTGAAGCTTGTATACCAGAATGCCCTGCTGAGTTACCTTTCACACCAGTACTGGGGAAGCCCTGGTTACACTCCTGTTCTGAGACATGAAGTGTTCTGTGAAGGAAGTTCAATGTAAAACGGTTGCACAACTGTGTGATTCCTAGTAAATGCAACATGTCCCAAGAACGTGGCTCGTCAGGCAGGTCTGAATGGTTTCTTTTTCTTTACAGCAAAGGCCAGTACATTGTCAGCGGCTCAGATGACGGCTCCTTCTTTATCTGGGAAAAGGAGACAACTAATCTGGTGAGAATCCTGCAGGGGGATGAGTCCATAGTCAACTGCCTGCAGCCCCACCCCAGCTACTGCTTCCTGGCTACTAGTGGTATTGACCCCGTGGTTCGATTATGGAACCCTAGACCAGAGGTAAACAACCGAAACTTCTGTGTATTTTATTTATATATACATTTTTTTATATTTTGACGAAAGTTAGGGCCCAGCGTGTATCGTGGTCTCATCACATAATTCCAAAATTATACTGATTTTGGGACTTTGAAATTTTAATTGACTAGTCATAGGGGAACAGTACAATATTTTTTTGTGTTTTTTTAACTGAGTTACCGTCACTCAAAATATCAGTTCATTTGACGTTTTTACCAGTGACTGATGACCACCCTGATATATATATATACCTGGAAAAATTACATGATCATGTGTTATTTCACAACTCTAGAAATGAATGCACCATTAAAAAATCTGACCAGTGTGGAATAGACGCTGGGATACCGAGGTCTGCAAAACATACACAGATTTTTTTTTTTTCTACCCAAATTCGTGCAAAGAAGGTCACCTTTGGCGTGGGACAGGCCTTGTTGACTCATTATAACATTTGGCCTCTTCTAAGAAAACAGTTGCACAAAGTTCAGTGAAAATGAAGAAGTCTTATGATTTATTGTAATATCATGGTTCTTATGTCAAAAAAATAATGAAAATGCAATACTATGTAAACATCTTTTACCATTAAAGCTGAGTCCACTCTGCTTTCTCATAATACAGACAGAGACTGAGAACGGGCGAGTGGTGGAGGACATGGACGGTGCTGCTCAGGCGAACCAGCGGCGTATGAATGCTGATCCGCTGGAGGTAATGCTGCTCAACATGGGCTATCGCATCACAGGCCTGCGTGGCGTTGGCCCAGATGGCTCAGATGACGAAGACAGCTCAGAGGGACAAGTGCAGTGTCGGCCAAGCTAAACAACCTGTCAGCCATTCTATAGAATGGATGTGGGATGCAAAGCCCAGCTCCTGTTTGACTCTTAATTTCCCCCCCTGTCTGACAGAAACATTGAGCGAATGTCATGTCACATCTCTGCACTATGCATCGACCTCCCCTGTCCAAAGAGAGGACTGGTGGAGAGCCCTTGGGGAGAGGAATTCATGGAGGGTGGAGAAGACACCCATCTCGCCCCCTTCAAAGCACCGACAACACCTCAGCCTCTCCATCCACTTTGTGATGGCAGGGGGACACCTTTGAGGAGAGCACTTTTCACATCACTCCCCAGTTTCTCACGAAGAAGGAGTTCAGCACTTATCCCTCCTCAGGTCTATGTTGGAAAGACACACAACACGTAGGAGAAGCCTGCCGTCGGACGACCTATTTTCAGGTCGGTGTGGCCACACAGTCGCAGTCTTCTCCATGGAGCACCGGATCACAGACCAGAAGACGGTGCTTTGCTGCAAGTCCGGTCTGCTCTGCAGTTGGAGCTAATAGTCTTAGTGCCCTCTCACCTCAGAAAGGCTGCACACCCAAGTCATTGATTCTGAGTTAGACTTGATCATATTTTCAGTTGGAGTTTTGGTCACAGGAAGCCTAGATTAATTGTCACTCGCCAAGTTGTGAAAGTTGCAAGTGTTACGCCAATGAAATGTATTTATAAGCTTTGTTTAGTTTATAACTGTTGGTAAAAACAAGTGGTTTCTTCTGCCAGAGCTTGCCATCTGTAATTTTAATGGCCAAGGATTAATGGGTTTTTTTTTTCTTTGTTTCGTTGAAACATCATTTTGGCTCCTTTTACTTAAGAGGTTTTACTACAATAGATTGTTGATCAGATCAACAAGCTATGGACAGACATTTGTAAAAAAAAAAAATATAAAAAATAACTTTCTAATGCAGTTTTTTTTTATTTTTTTTTTTAATCCCATTGATTTCAAATGTTGTTTGGTATGAAATGTCAGTGTGAAACCTCTGTTGGGTATAAGTGGGACACAGATGCTAATTTGTGATATATGGCAACTGATGCGATAGGGTTCCTGCCTACTAGCTTGCTTGGCTCTAACACCAGACCTCTGCTGCAGTCAGGTGTTCGGTCCTGCTTACATGAGGCTTCTCTGACCATAGTTGTGGGCAAAAAAGGGACACAGAGCCATCCCATCTGTTGCTCAGAAAACAGCTCATTGGGTCTTCTTTGCCCCCAAATAGGCAAAATTTTAAGGAAGGGGTCTTCAACAAGATGCAACACCAGGCTTCCATGTGTTTTACTTTGTTCATTTGAGATACTCATTTTTTCTTTGAGGAATCCTATAATAACCTTTGTTGCAAACAAAGTGACAAATTAAAATATTGAACACTGTCTTGCCTGTATTCTTTAGCTTTTTTTCTTGAAATGGTAACAATATGTGATTTTTGTGCTTTTATTGTAACATTTACACAGATACCGCAGACTAGCTAGTTTAGGAAGATATACTGTAGGTGAGGTGAGTATAGACTCTGATATCCTGCTCATTCATCAGTGTCTGCTCTACTTCCTGCTATTGCTGACTATAAGGCAACAAATGTGCGAACAGTAAATCATGAGCATGAGTAGTTGGGGGAGCGTCTCATGGCCCGTATACTGTACAGTAATGAGGCGACCCAGCTTTAGGAGTAGCGGAGGTTACAGTGAAAAAGCTCCCGGCTGACTGAGCCAGTGCATTTGGGTGCCAAATAGGGCTGAAACAACACTGATATTTGAAAAATGTCTGCCAAAATAATGTTGACTTAAGCAACACTTGCATTAGTCAACATTATAAAGTTGCCATTTAATACTGTAAAATAAGACAAGCTGCTACATCTGTTCCTCGTAGTAATAGCTGATTGGTCTTTTCAGTCACTTGATGAATAATCATAAACAATAAGAAAGGCTTAAAATACAAATGACAAAAATAATGACTATTGTTGTTTTGATAGAAACTTTTAAAGCTTTATTGCCAAGAAAGTTTATTGCAAAACAATAAACATAATAGGAATATAAATAAGTATAAAGAAATACCACTAAGTGCTGCAGGTGAAGAATCCTAACTATACAATTGACAATAAGATATTAAATAATGTTAAACCAGAATGTTAAAAGAAAAATAATCGTAGAATAGAATAACAGAATAAATTACATTAGCAAAAAGGCACAGGAGCACTTGCACTGAAAGTGATAGAGCACTATAATGATAATAAACAACAATGATGGGATACAAGGCAATATCTAAATATGTGCACAACTGTGAAACCGAATACAACTTGTAAGATCAATTTAAAAACTAAAGTAGTATTAAATACCTATACCACTATGAGGATCCAAAGGTCATTGAAAACATGTAGACGTAGGTCTTTGCATTACAAGTGTCAGTGGAGGGGGAACATTTGGATATTCCAAAGCTCTGGAGCTGCCACCAAAGGCACGAGCTCCCTCGCACCCACTGGCCTCGATCGTGGAACAGTTCAAAACAATCGTTGTGAAGATCTAAGAGGCCTAATATTAGAGTTGGAGTAGGGCCAGAGAACTTCTGAAATGCAAACGGGGTGCCAGCCCACGCGTGGCTTTAACAACAAATAAAAGAACCTTAAAATCAATGCCGTACTGGACAGGTAGCCAGTGCAGGGATCTAGTAGCGGTGTAACGCGGTCTCTTTCCCTGGTACCAGTTAACTGTTTCTCGCCTTCTGCGCCACCTGACAACGAGGACTGTGAGGGTGCTTTCTCACCTGCCTCATTTAGTTCGGCTGCCGTAGTCATATTTTGGGAAGATGAGCATGTCAGAGTTAAGAACAATTAATGCGCGCCTCCGCTTGAAGTGACGAGCGATGCGCCCTCGCCGTTTGCATTAGAACGTTGTTTTCAAGCCGCATCCGCGCTTCATTATAGAAATGTATTGTCATATTGTGGTGTGTACAGCCAATGTAATAGATTATGGCCAGGGACAGAACCAGCCCGCAGTCGTCTCTCCGTAGTTGCGGTAATTCCGTGTTGTTTGCTGGCTATTCTTCTTCTGTTGGACTTTTCCCGCAGGTAAATTCTGACCAATCGAAAAGCAGTTTAGGAAATACACCAAGGCCAATGAGTGATGTGGATGTTGTCATGTGACTGCATTGTAGTTCGTTACAACTGGTTCGGACCAAAGCAATCAGTGTGGTGTGAAAAGGAACCAAGAAAGCTGAAGAATGCTACAATGTATAATTGTTTGCCCTTGGTTCAGACCAAATGAACCGAACTAACGTTAGAGGTGTGAAAGCACCCTGAATTGCAGCTGTCAGGTTTGTCAAATTTCAGTGCAGAGTCAAAGGTGACACCAATATTCCTGGCATGGGCGTGAGGGTTTGATGTCAATAGCCCTAAGTGGCTAGCGTGACTGCAACCCTGCAGTACTTATTAAATCCGAGTAAATCACGGAAACAAACGCCGCACAAATGAACGGTGTTGCGTTCACTGACCCGACTGTTGCCCGTTTCCGCCTCCGCGCCGCCCCGCGCTGGCTCTGCGTTGTCATCCCCTGTCAGTCCAGGCAGTGATGGCGGAGGTGGACGATACCGACGTGATTATGAATTACCACGGGGATTTCTTGAAAAGCGACAGAAAAAACGGCCGCTACCCCTACTGCATTGTCTGGACACCTATTCCCATTTTATCGTAAGAACCTACTGTTACTGTACCGTAAAACTTACTGTTTTCCTGCTCTTGCTAGCTTAACGTTAACGAATGTAACCGCTTGCCGCTCGTGCAGATTTATGTTAACGTTAGCCGTTGGTTAAATCTCATGCGATCTATTTCCTTTTAAAAAATGACTAAGTTTACTGCATAGTATGTATTCTGTTACATTAATCAAACGTACATGACTTGATTAATGTATCTATTTCTTGTTTTCCTGCAGGTGGGTGCTCCCCTTCATTGGTCACATGGGTATATGCACCTCTTCTGGAATCATACGAGATTTTGCAGGATCATACTTTGTCTCGGTGAGTATCGCCTTAAAAACATAACAAAATGTATCCATGTATTTTTTTTTTTTTTTAGCAGAAATTGACAATTGAAATGGCTCTTTCACCACATGTAACCGCTCACTTCAGCGGCTCAGCTGAGTCCAGGGAGATACAAAAGCCTTTATTGTGAGATGCCATGCTGACGGTAGATGATGCATCTGTTGTATTTTGAGTGATAAAGTTATAAACTCACTTAAGTAGAGCTGAATTCCACAATAACTTAAAGCATAAGTCCACTTTTATGATGAATTAAATGTTTTTAAAATGTGACAACCCCCCCCCCCCACCCCCAGGAGGACAACATGGGCTTTGGTAGACCAACAAAGTAGGTTTATTAATCACAATATTGCATTTTAATAGTATTTCAACAAGTAGGCTAGGCCACACCTAATCACACATTTAAATAAACACGTTGATTGTTTACTAATCTGCAGGTATTGGAAGCTTGATGTGGACAAAGTGTGTGGCAATGGTGCTGCTACATGGGACAAAGCAGTCCATGACGCGTCTGAGGAATACAAATGCAGGCCAGTAAGACTATATTCAGTATTTTTAATACACATATCCATATCATTATTCATATAGTAATATATAAAATATATAATCACTACTTGTTTCTGTTTTGAAGCACAATCTGTGCTTAGATAACTGCCATTCCCACGTGGCCATGGCCCTTAACCTTATGCACTACGACAATAGTTCGTCCTGGAACATGGTGAACCTGTGTGTTTGGTCTCTTATTCATGGGAAACATGTGAGGTGAGTATTTTAGCCTAATTCTGCCATTTGTATTTCCATTAAGAACAGTTCACATAGAGTCCAGGCCCATTACCAGGTTACCATCTTAATCATAGGTTTGCAATACATATAGACTGTTTCTTTAATCTGGCTCTGTGCTAAAGCACAAATTTACATGCTAATTATTTGGCAGACGCTTTTGGGGTTGAGCGTCTTGGTCAAGGACACTTGCACATGTGGTAGTAGCAACCTGGGATTGAACCACCAACCCTAATGGTTTATCCACTCTACAATCTGATTTACAGCTGTCCACAGGCACACTATCAAAACCTCATGGCAGTGCATCCAGCACTTTATTGTTTGTAAAGAGCAAACACAAAATTACAAATCACAGATTTGCCTCAAACGGCTTTACAATCTGTAAAACCTATGCCCTCTGCAACAACAGATACCCTCTGTTCTACCTCCAATTTGGAGAAGGAACAACTCCACTTGGGATTCCTCTTTCAGGACAGACAGACATGCAGTAGGTGTCCTATATATGGAGAGAAGACAGAAGAAGTAGTAAAGGGAAAATATGGTTGCTAAAACTACTGGGCCAAACACACCTGAAGCATCTCCATCACAAACATACACACAGTCTTCTGAATTACCCTGCTTCTGGACGCTTGTGATCATTAAGAGACGTATGGCTCAGGGAAGTCCTTTCATTATTCTCCGCTGACCCACATAGAGAACGCTGGCGTCACAGTTTGTGCTGCCTCTGCACATACGCTCCCACGGCACAGGAGTCCGTTAAACAGAAGGGGAGTCATGTAATTCATCACTGACAGCAGCGCTCCCCCTCTGTGTCACCACTGAAGGTCACCTCTCCGATAGGGCTCCCTGCGCCGGCTGGGTGGAAAGGACAGTGGGACACAGGCTGGGGTGCGTTTCGGGGGAGCTGATACTTTTAACACACCTCGCACGTCCTTGTCTGTCCAAAAATATACAAGAGAGGGGTGTTTTTACCCTCTCTGCCACACACATACACACAGGTGTTGACGATTACGCTAACACACGCGTTATCCTCTCTGTATCCTTCAGCTGGGCAGCGTTCCTCAAGACCTGGCTTCCCTTCTTCATGCTCTGCGGAGTCCTCGCC
Source organism: Coreoperca whiteheadi (assembly GCA_011952105.1). Lineage (NCBI taxonomy): Eukaryota > Metazoa > Chordata > Actinopteri > Centrarchiformes > Sinipercidae > Coreoperca > Coreoperca whiteheadi. Next base: position 17,149,903 of record CM022486.1, on the reverse strand, counting down.
ATGTTCATCCTAACATTCAACCTCCAGTAGTGGATTGAGCCTTTCAACAGGCTGACTTCACAGACTTTGGTTATACTTTATACATTGTCATTGGCTGTTGATGTGAATGATGTGGTTTGGGGGGACAAGTGTTTGTACAAAAAACTCCAAATGAAGAACTTCATTGTCTTAGTGCTCTGTAGTGATCTAGTCTCTTGGAGGGTATTTAAGGGCAAAGCCTAGCTGTTTGTGAGTAGTTTTTTCAACAATGAATTTATGTATTAGCAGTTTAAGTTTGTCTTTTTTTCTTCACATATATGATTTAGTGAGGTGAATAAGCTGCAGTATTTACTAACCATCTATTCAAAATTGACCTGTTTTTCACAAGATGGGTGTGATCTGTGTTTTGCTTGTTAAGAGTGTTATGAAGGAAGAGGATCCTTTCCAGATTACACCACATTAGAGCCATACAGTTGAGTCCAGAGATGTATTTTTCAAGACTGGCAGTGACGAATGTGATTGCAGGCTGGCTAATGCACGTTTCAGTGATGAATCACTGCAAGATGAATAACGAAATCTTAATGCTGAAAGTCGTCATCAATTATTTGTCTAAGAGATATGAGCTGTTACCAAAGATAGAATGATGTAGGACCCACATGTGAAAAATAGTGCTATTGTGCTGTAGAAATGCCCTACTCCCCATCAATCCTCTTTCCTCTTGTGTATAAAGACAAATGTGTATTTTTCTTCTTTAACATTTGCTTTTCTCCAGACAGAATTTGAATGCTTTGTAACTGTGCACCCTGGTGCTGCAATGTGCTGTAACTCTGCCGAATTATACAAATTCTGAGCAATACAGCATTACATTACATTATGTATTCGTTATTTTATTGATTTGTTTTTGATGCTATGTACCCAAAATATTATTATTTTATTATTGTATATATCTACCTGTTTAATATGGCTGTTTCGGTAACTTCATTTTGGATGTGCTGTATGCAAAGGCTTTTAAGTCTCTGCTGGCAGACTGTGGTGTAGGTCACAGGCTGTGGATGCCCTAATCGTCCTCTGTACCTTTAAGGGAACCAAGTACCTTTTTCATCCAGCAGCATATCATTCTGCATGATATGAACTCCCACCAATTTATAGGATCCTTTATTCCCAGAGTGGAGCAGATTCGGAGGGGCTGACACTGGAGCGCTCTTTGCCGTCTCTGTAGCGTTTGATTAGTTTGTGACAACAGAAGCTATAAGTATTTAAAATTTGAAGTTGTCTTTTTTTTTTTTTTTTTTTTAAATCTGTCTTTTTAACTGGCTATACTTTAGAGATGTGTGTTTTTGCAGCCCGAGTGTTTTTGGGAATCCTTCTTTGTGCACCCTACCAGTGCTTGGAGTGTCCTTTTGGCTGTGAGTGTTTTGCTGTCACTCACACAGTGAAATGTGTTTCCAAGGATCTACTCACGGTGCCTCAAAGTATTCCAGGATATGCAAGGACTATCATCATCACAGGGAATAATATACACCAGATTGGCTCTGATTCATTTACAGAGCTGGAGAACGCCACCAATATCATTTTAAGCAATAATAGGTGAGAGTGTCATTGTTGTTGTTTTTTCATTCACGTATATTAAGCCATATTTGGATAATATGACTTACTTTCTTTATGTCCATCAAATAAATGTCTCTTCTCTGAATGTGGTTTCATTTGTTTACTTAGTACAGTGAGATGCACGAGATGTAGCATGAAAATAACATTAAATGTCTAAGGACAGACGTTACAGTGTTAGTCATCTTCACAGGATTATAGAGATGGCATCCCACAGCTTCTCTGCCCTCCTCAACCTGCGCTTCCTGGACCTCAGTGGGAACCAACTGGCACTCATCCATCCAGAAGCCTTCAGCATTCCTGGCAGTCCCCTTCAGGAGCTCAACCTGAGCCGCTCGCTGTACAACTTCACCGCCCTGACAGACCTCGCCACGGCTCTGCGCTGGGGTGGCCTCACAGGGCTCCTCAGCCTCGACCTTTCCGGGAACCACCTCGCCTTGCTGCCGCCAGGGATGTTCTCCCACCTTCCCAACCTGCAGCAGCTCTTCCTCTCTAACAACTCTCTGGTGGCTGTCTACAGTGGAACCTTCTCTGGCATGAACCATCTGGAGGTGCTGGACCTCACGTGCAATGCCTTCGGGGGATTCAGGGCTGAGGCTCTACAGGAGCTGGAGAAGCTTGGGAACATCCGAATCCTCCTGGGTGATAACCCCTACACCTGCTCCTGTGAGATCCGTAATTTTGTGGCCTGGCTGAATGAATCAAGGGCTCAGGTAGATGTGGATGCTGTAAGGTGTGCCTCACCAAGAGGGCTGAGTGACACCCGGCTGCGAGGGCTCGGTGTCCAGGCCGTTGGATGTGTTGTTCCAGTCCAAGCAGAGGTGGCTGACCTCACCCTGCAGACGTCTTATGTCTTCCTGGGGCTGGTGCTGGGGTTTGTGGGCATGGTCTTTCTCTTTGTGCTCTACCTGAATCGCAAAGGTATGAAGAAGTGGATCATTGAGATGAGAGACGCATGTAGGGACATTATGGAGGGATATCACTACCGCTATGAGATTGACTCAGACCCTCGGCTGGCACACATCTCAGCAGATAACGTTGGTCGCAGGGCACAAGGGCATTTATTAGCTCTGTCACAGCAGCTGCCAAATGACACTGTCCAGGTTCCTACAGACACAGAGGTCAAACAGGTGGCAACTGCTCCGCCTGTGAACTTATGATGTTTTAAACGAGGCTAGAATAATTTGACAAAATATGAGGAAGATGTAGATGTGAATAGTTTATCCCTGTAGATTTACAACTCGTAAGTTAAAACCTATAAACCTCACCTTAAAAGTGCCTTTGTGTTTTCTAGGCACTGGAGCACTGTATCTGTAAATTGACCTTAATATTGTGTGTTTAACATAAATTTTTATAAAAATATAATACATAAGCTACATTGAAAACATACTAGACAACCCGCACCTCTGTGGTTTCTTTGCTTTTTGGTATTAGTATCATGGTTTGAAATATCTTAACACTGCAGAAGACTGCTCAGAAAGATTAATGACATACGGTAGATGGTAGCTCAGTGGCATGGAAAATGTATGTTGACCTAAGAAACTGTAATCCATAGACACCCAGTACATTTTATAATATGACTTTATAAGATTATGTATGCTTCAGTAAGATAAAAATGCTTACATTTACATAAACATCCTTAATGTAGCCTACTTAACCATGTGTCCTTTATTGTGCTAGAATTCATAATGTGTCCTGCATTAAAATATTCAGAGGAGAATTAAAGCTACTGTATGATATGAAACTTGTACTTACATTTATTACGCATAAAATAAAATGTTGATGTATTTAATTTTATTGTGCTCCCATTTTATTTGGACTGCAGTGAAAGCCCAAGACACCATGCGGCACAGACTATTTTTCCCCAGGTGAGGTGGCCCTACTATTCCAATTCAGAGTGGGTGATTAAGTGGTTCCATAGAGGGAAAAATAGGGCAGAATGAAAGATATTGTTTGGAAAACACCTGATGGCTCTGCAGCTGGTCAGACCTACCTTGTATGTGTGTGTTTACAGCGTGTGTGTGTGCATATGAAAAAGTCCACTAGTAGCAATGTAAAGTGCAGAGTTTCACCATCACTTGTTGTGTTGTGTCACATGGTTCCAAATGGCAATCTGACTTTGAGAAGATAAAAAGTGTTATGTTTCAATTTTTGATCGGATTTACAACCATTTTCACTTTTTTCTTCTTCTTCTTCTTCGTATATTACATGTATTCCTTTGTTTTTAATCAATTTCTTGTTTTCTTTTATTGTCTTTCCTCCCTCTTGCCTTCTCTGTTTTTATATCCGCCTCGCGTGACGTCACGACTCACCTGTGGGTTGGTAAAGGATCTGGGATTAGCTGCAGCAGCAGGTAAGTTAATAGCCAAACATTGGGAGACTCTCCGCAGCACAAGACTGTTTTTTACCAAAAGGAGACGACACGAATGAGTTGAGTTGCGTCGTTCGTCGAGGAGCCCGACTTTAGGTTTGCAAAGTTGGTTGTTTCGTGGTAGTAAAGTCACCTGGAAGTCTGTGGGCGGTCGACATCGACGTCTTTCTTTCTCTGTTTGAGGCGCTAGTACAAGTTTTCTCGCTGAGACTTCCGCGGTTTGCTCGCTGAACAAGTTATCTGGGATAAAAGACAACCACAAGTGTTTCCTCTTATGCGGTAAGTGACCGTTTTGTTAGTAAAATTCAAAACGGTTCAGTGTTGAATGAGTTTTGGTCTGAACTATTTTCCTGCACATTTGCTGTAGGCCGAACAAGCTATAAGGGCGCGACGAAAGGGGCCAAATTATTATCAGGTCAGCAATCAATGCACTCAGTTTTATTTACATTCCCAGAATATCAGGGGGGGGGGGTTAGACTACTTCACTGGAAGCTAATTGGTTACTACATAGGTCTTGATTGCAGGTTATTATTTAGTACCATTGTGGGTTTAATACCTGCAAGCCTGTGTGGCAAAAGAGGAAAGAGGAGGTTTTGATCTGGTTATTAAAATATGTACTGTACTGTACTAAACATGGCTCTCCCACACCAGGTCCCGGGCATTTTGAGCCATGCCTGGCCACCGCACAGGGGCTCCACAGGTGTCCCACCACCACAAACACCACAGCTCCAGAGCAGAAGAGTACCGACAGACTCGGACTATATCCAGGGAGAGCACGGCCAGCCAAGACTGCTACAAGGATCCTGATGGGGAGCATCTACACGAGCACCACACTGACCACTCCCGGTATTTAGGGAACAAGTATGGTCGCAGCAGAGGCCACCCACGAAATGGCACAGGTCGGGGCTCAGAGACTATAGGATTTATTCCTGGGTCAGCAGACAACACGCCTACCAGCAGACATGCCTGTGGCTCCTGTGCCTCCATGGGCTGGAGCGGCTGCAAGGCTCTTATCTGCTGTGTACTGACCTGTGGATTTTATGGCAGCCGAGAGCCCTGCTTGCCCGTTAACGAGAGCTCCACAGACAATCCCCCTAAAGCAGGTAATGAGCCTCACCCTCCTAATGGCATGACTGTGACCAGCCCCCCCTGTGGCATCCCTTTGGAGTCCAGGAAGTCTCCCAAAGTCTCTAAGTTGCCCACAAGCGACAGCTTCCGCTACCCGGATGTGCGCATCGCAGGTCAGACAGTAAGGTATCCGGCTCCTGCCCCCAAACGGACCCGTATGCCTGGCAAAGGGGAAAGCCAGCGGCCTATTAGCAACACCAGCCTGTTGTCCCGCGAGGACTATGACTTAGATGACCTGAGCGACACAGGCACAGACATTGACTCGCTTATCACCAAGAAGCTGCTGGAGCTTTACGCCCTGCACCAGATCGACCAGCTGGCCAAGTGCACCTCCGACTCCTCTTTCTCCCGCAAGACCAACGAGATCAGCGAGCTCATCTACAGCATCGCTCAAGACTACAACCTGGAGGAGCAGGAGGCCGAGTGCAAGCTGGTGCACGGTGTCATCCGCATCAGCACGCGAAAGGGCAAGAGAAACAAGAGCCATCAGTTGACGGGGCAGCGTCCTAACGGGAGGAGCGACGGGACTCTGCCTGACAGTGGCAACGAGACCATGACCAACACTTTCATGAGCAGTGACTGTAAGAATGTCATGCAACATTTTAAAAAGCAATTAACTTTAATAATGGCCGCTGCATAAATATTTATTAGATACCAAGTGACAGCTATTTTCACAATCATCTGACAACATACCAAATATACCAATCATCTGATCTGTCTTCCCTATATGACTCATAGTGTCTGTTGGAACGCCGCTGAGGCTCTTTTGTTTGGCTCGCAGTTTTAAGCCCTAATTTTACAGGCAATGACATAACAATAATTGGGTTCAACCTAGGCAAGTTGATACAGGTACACAATGTCTGTCTTCTAAAACATATTGCAGAGATGACCGGATTCATTCTAAAATGAAAGTGTACTGATGTCTTTTGAAGCTCCTTGTCAGCTTGCGCTCATTTTGTCTTTCCTGTTACAGTTCCAGAGGTGAAGGTGTCAGAGCAGACGCCATCAGATGAGCTGGCGAGGAAGATGAGACATTACAGCGGGAGAAGTGAGTACATGTGGGAATTTTCCATAACTGCCGACCCATACACATTCATGTCGATGTAAATGCACGTATGAGGAATTAAGAATTGTACCAGAGTATACGACTGTATGATTAGCATTTAGAGATATTAAATAATTATATTAATTAATATACTATTGTATTCATTGTGCTGATAGATGTACGGTCTTTATTTGTCCATGTCATTAAGGTATAATTACTACACAGGCTAATCGGTGTGTGAGGCTCAGTCTTTGCAAACCATTGTACCTGCTGCAGCTGCAAGCATTTTCTCACCTCCTCGTTTACTTTCCAGTAACATACCACTCTTTAAACAGCGAAAGCCCTGCATTCCTGCCCTTTTCTCTACATATTACAATCCCCCCCCACTCATTAGCTGCCTCCTCCCCTCATCTGCCACCTTACACCCATCTATCCATCTGCCTCATTCTCCCCTCCAGCTCAGCAGTCATGCTACACCACCCACTAGAGCAGCAGATCAAGTCACATTAAATATATGCCACATAATGTCCCGTGGTTTATTATGTAATTTTAGCGAACAACTTGGGTTACAGATGGATTACTGCGCAGAAGCCTTCTTTTTTTTGTGTTGCTGTTCTCCAAAGAGGCTGTTAAAAGGACAGAGTGTCCTGTTACATGTCTTTGAATGAGCGTACACCACATTGTGTTTCCACAACTTTCACATTGCGGCCTGGGACTATGTCTGCTACCTCGGTTAAACTTAACTGTTTTATATCTCACGTTTTGTGCATGAAATATAACCTTCTATTACTGCTGTTTTTTTTTGTTTCCAATGCATTAAACAACACTCTTTGCTTTTCACAGCGTACTCCTCCAGCACCGCCACAGCCCACTCGACCTACCATCACGACACAGGAACAGACTCTTCAGGCGCTCCTTTGCTTATCTGAAGGGCGACACAGAAACACAAGCACCTATACTGACAAGGGATATAGCCAACTAGATGGACAATGTTGTCTTTCTGCTAGAATTTTTTTTGCTGTTACTGACTGGTGCACCTTTTACCTCTGGGCGGTTGTACTTCTCCTTTTAATGGTCCAGCTAATGTTTGCTATTAGAGTATCATTTAAATTCATGGACCTTTATCTTTCCAGCAACCCACTGAGGAAACAATGTTTTTTGTCGTTGTTTTTTACATAAGGAAAGCCAATGCAAGTCTCTTATGTATTTGTATGCAGTGTTTGCAGTTGTTTCCAAAAAAGAAACTAAACATAACCGTCCTCATTCTTGTCTGTGTGATTGTTTATGCATGCGCATTGTGCATGCGCTGTATTGTAAGTTTGGGCTTATTGACCCTTGCCATTTAGACTCCTTTTTTAAAAGTATGTTTTGACCTGAAAACTGCATTGGTAAGCCATATTTTGATGTACATATTTTGAGTCAATGTTATTTCTAGGTTGGTAAAACCATTTGTGGCATTTGGCCACATTTTTTTTTGTATTATTCACAAATAAGTCCTGTTTTTTTAACAAAATAAAGATCTCCTTGCTTGTTTATGCCTTTTTCTGTGTACTCTGGAAAATATCTTTATTTTATTTATTATTTATTAATAATGTTTAAGTAAAATATTTCTAATTTTAACTTCCATAAAATGTGACATACTGCTCTGTGCTTGCAGAGCTTTGTGTTAACTTATTTTTTTTTCCAGACAAGCCAAAATAATATATTCATGTAGTTTGAGTATAAGCGATCCATTTGCTTTACAACACATAATTCAACTCGTATATCAACAAGTCTTTCCTTCGCATGGTTTTCTGTTTCTTTAGCCTACTTTTCCTCTTTATCTCTTGGATTATTGTTGTCAAGCTCATCTCCCCGAGGTCACTGTTGTACCAGGCAGGGTTTTCCACCCTTAGAAAATGAAGGAACTTGTTTGGCTGGTTCTGACAAAAAGGAAATAAAATCCTGGGGTTTGTCTTTGTCATTTTTTTGCAAAGGGAAGAAGCAGTGCAAAGCAAGCCTGATTTCAGGAACTTATCCAGAAGTCCTACTGGTTTCTATTCTAGTCCTACTATATTTACCACTAATGTATACTTTAAGACTTACCTCATTCTTAAAGTAGTCTGCCCTTAAAAGGAGTTGCAGCTGCCAACTAAAAATATGTAATACACATTCAATGAGCACTAAAGATAAATAACATGTTTAGGTGTGTTTTATTAAAGTTGGTCTACGTACATATTTGAAGCTGTAGTCATAATTGCGGTGGTATTTTGTGTATAGGGGACATGTATGTTTTGTTCAGAAACATGTCTCATTTTCAGCCTTGAAGACCTCAGAAATGTCTTGGCAGCACCTTGAAACAGCACAGAGTAAGGCAGATAGCTGCACTCGCATCAAGAGGATGATTCTAAAAGATTCTTGAAACAATGATTTGTACTGAAAATGGGTCAAAGGGTTTTTCACGTATTTGTAGAAAAATAAATCTGCTCAACAAAGCCCAGGAAGCTTCAAATAAGCAATCTATCTAAATTCTTCTGTGCCAAATGTTGAGCTTTTAGACTTGCTTTTCTGTGTGTGGTGTGTTGCAGTTGCTCTGTGTAACCCCGTTTCCTCTGGCTCTCTGCCCCCTCCAGCAAATTCCTGTTTTACCTGTATGAGGTGTCATGCAAAGGCTCACTGTTTCACAACTTACATACCACAGGCTACGATGAAGCGAGAGGGCTTGTTCTATATCAAATATAGCCTGCAGATTGGTAACAGTAACTTGAGATTTTCAGGAAACTTGATTTAGCATTCAGATACTTCTTCCACTCACTTTTGTCCATTAAAAATTATCTAATTGCTTTGTGTACGGCTTTTAATTTGTTAAATGGTTGTGTATGTAACATAAATGGCAGAACTCAAGCCAACTTTATATGTTTCTATGTAATTTCTGAAAATTAACATGTGACTTTTATTATTTTCCAGGAGAGGGAGACAAAGTACCCCCCACACACACACACCCGCAAAGAAAAGTCCTTGACAGAGTGTAATGCTTCAACATTTGTGGTCATAATAGTAACATGATTATGTTCATCAGTCCCTCTACCTTGGTGGGAAGTGGTATAACTTTCACATAAATATCAAGTCTACAGTTACGGAAATAGTTACCACTGATAAACAACACTGGCAGTTAACCTTGGTTTGAACACAATCAGGGAAAACACTATAGAGAACACAGCATCCATGAGACAGATCTGGTTTCTCAATATGAGTTTTATGCAATACTGAGTCTGTTGCTTACTGGGCTGAACCCCAGTGTTCACCTTAAAGTCAGACAAAAAAACCTGTCAGATTGTATTACGATATATTGTTCCAGTGCTTCATTGAAGCTATACCACAAATGATTGAACAAACTTTTCAAACTATTCACTATTTTTTTAGGGATGTGTCCATACACTTTTCCAGGAAATTCACTCTGACACAGTTGCTAAATTTGGAAACCATTGCCTCTTGACAAGAATAAAAAAAAAATGGGCTTGAGGAATACATGGCTGCACAACACGTCAGTAATGATGGACCTGCAAAATGAACTGTAGGGTCGAAGATGTTCAGAAGAGAGTGCCATTATTAGGTGCAATACCTGGTACATAAAACAAATATTGTGTCAGATTTGGCTTGCTGTGAGTCTTTTTAAAAGATCGAGTCAGAACTTCACTATGAGTTTTATGTAGAAAACTATATTTATTTGAAATGTAGACAACACTTATTTGACACATTGAAGCAAACGGAAAACATCTTTAACAAAAGATACAGTATACTAACAGTGGTTACAGTATGTCTTTATGTGGAAAGTCAAATCTTTCCACTTGAGCAGATAAAATCTTTCCAGACTGGGCTAAACTGACCTCCGCTTCAAAGAAAATATAAGTCATTCATAGTCTCATGTTCACCAATTTACATAGTGTTTGTTGACTATTGTAAGTGCCTTTTTGAGCAGTCCACTGTCAGGCATCCCTTCATGTCATGAGGAAACATTGCTTGGATTGGTCATAAAAACGTTCTGCACACTGTTAAAAACATTGGATTCAACTTTCTCCAGGACAGTTACATGAAGTCCACACGCCCTCTTCTATCTGCAGAAGAGCATGTCGACCAACAGCTCCAGCAGATCAGCCTGGCCTATCACGGGCCGGAAGAAGAGTTCAGAGATGAGGCTGGGTGTGATGCTCTGCAGCATGGAGGCAGTGAGGAGGATCTGAGCAAAGCGCTCCTCCTGCTCCGCTGAGTGAAGGAGCTGGACCACTTCGGTGAGGGCGTGCTGAGCTTCCTGTTGTAAGCCTTCCACAAACAGAGCTGCCTTTAAATCTGGGACATCTGTGGAATGTAAAGACAAGAAATTAGGGTTACATGCATGGGTAATGCAGTTTTTGCACAGTATTCTTTCAACAGTGATTGGAAATGTACCCGTGAGAACCAAGAAATCAATTTGGAAGTATTTATTTATTTTATTATGGACAACATCAGATGAATACATACCTGGATTAAATATTGTGGTTCCTTTGAGGTATGCATACTCCTTTGGACTCAAATCCAAATTCCAAAACTTTTTGAGGCAGGACTTGAGTTTGCTGACACCGGCCATGGTGGGCTGCTCCCTCTCCATCTCGGGGCTCTCCTGACAGTTTAGGAGAATCTTTTTCAGCATGCTGTCAGCAGGTGTGTATGTCACCTCAAAGTCCACATGCTCCTGGGCCAGACCCAAAATGAAGAGCGGTGCCCAGCAGCTTTTGAGAAGTGAGAACTGGTCATTCAGTGGCATCTGGTTAAAAGCAGGTAAGTTCTTCATGAAATGGATGGTTTTAACCAGAACTGCCGAAGCTTCTTTGCAAATCTCAGACGGCCTTTTCAAGCACACTGTCCGTCGCAGCTCACAGTTGCATCTATGAAGTATTGAATTGTAGTTGAAGGTGTTGCGGCTTGGTTTGCTGTTATCCATTTGGCTCAGGATGTTGTAGAGGATAGGATTTGAAAGCCTGTCGCTGTTGGCTGAACAACGACACCCATTATCCATTTTATAGGTTGTAGAGATCTGTGTAGTTAAATGTAAGCAACCTCTCACAGGATGGGCTCCTCATGAGCTTGTGAGTACTGCTGCTGCCTCCTGCAGTGCTCCTGTATTTATAACGCCAACCCACCCTGCGAAGTGGACCTTGACTTGTCAATACACTCTCTGTGAAAAACAACTATGTGCTCTGCCAGGTGACTGATGGAATAACCCTGGGAAACCGATAAGCTTTTCTCAATGAAAAGGAGCTGGTGGAGTAAGGCCGGGACATCAGTAGGGTTGGGCCTTATCTCATAGTTGGTGTCATTAACCCAGGCAGTACCAAGCTACCAAGGACTGCAGAGGTAATCAGCCCCACACTGTGCCACTGCACTCTGGCAGCTCACACCTGGAGAGCTGGTAAGAGGCCAAAGCAGAGAGGGGACATTGACCTATAAGTTAAGTCCTCAAGAGGTGTAGCAAGCTTTATTTCTATTTATCTTATTGTAATCCTAGAACAGAACTTCTAGAAACAGAATTTTAAAAATCTGATTTGGTAGTCATTGATGGTATAAAACTGCCCAATCCAACCTCTTTTTTTATTTGTTTGCCTTTGATATTGATTAAACCAATTAAAATCTTCCAACATGACTCACCTAACAGCTCTACAGATCCATAACAAAATGTTGACCAGAGACCAAGAAGATATTATCTTTTTTAAATATTTGGACTTTTGAAATTTTATTTTTTCAGCCAATTGTTCATTTATACTTTCTGTGCATTTTATTTCCCATTCAGATTTCAACATATGGAGTCTAACAAGTGTACAAACATATTAGCTGCTATGAGGCTGTACTTAAACCCAGCGGTGGTTGAGCTACACGCTAATGTCATCATGCTAACATGCTCACAATGATAATGTGAACATATTGATGCTAAGCAGGTGTAATGTTCACCATGTTCACCATCTTTGTTTAGCAGGTTAGCATACCAACATTTGCTAAACACAAAGTACAGCTGAGGCTGATGGGAATATCATTAGTCATACATAAAGTCAAAGTCAAATTACAGATTTGACCTGATGATGTCACTAAAATAAAAAGTTAAGGGATCAAAATTATTACATTACATTTCATCCTGAGGACGACATGGGTGTGTGCCCCAAACTGAATGCCACTCCATCCCATAGTTGAGATATTTCAGTCTGAACCAAGGTGGTGGACCAACAGAGCAACTGAAAATGATTTATGCACAATAAAAAAATACAAAAACAAAAACTTAAGTGGCTGGGTCGCTGGCTGATGAATAGATTGATACCACTGTGAAAGTTGTCAATATAGTTTTAAATAGATAGATAGATAGATAGATAGATAGATAGATAGATAGATAGATAGATAGATAGATAGATAGATAGATAGATAGATAGATAGATAGATAGATAGATAGATAGATAGATAGATAGATAGATAGAAGCAAATTTTTCTTTCACTCAGTGTAGCATGTTCAGTGGCTGTTTGTTATGTTTCAAACTGACTTTGCGAGGTAGTTGTTTTTATTCTGAAACAATCAAAGATGGTCTAGAAAAATGAAGGAATTCCAGTTTATGGTGTCTGTAACATGTGGGACAATGTTCTACTGCTAATTTAAAAGGAATTTACCCTAATTTGTTATCTTCCCGGTGCCTGGCACAGAGGTTTGAGACTGATAAGCAAATTACTTTATTATTGTCACAAATAAACAACCAGCACATTTTCAATGACAAGCTCCTTTGGTTTGAACATTGAGCACCATGAACCACCTAAAGCTGTTTACCACATTGCATTGTGACAGATGACATAATATATAACATATTATGCTCTTAACCTTTCGGCGGGATACCTGCTGCACAAGCCAAGAAGCCTGAAACCATCGTAGGATGGAGATTCCTGAGGAAGATGTGCACCACAGAGCAGTGGATTCAAGGTCAGGCCATAAAGGGAATGACTGCAATAAAGAGATTACAAGCCAGACACTACTGGCAGCACCAGTCACCAAATGTTTGTTTTACTTCATCGGTCTCTTTACTCATTCCTTCAAAGAATACTCCAGAAAAGGTTTCATAACCTCATTTTATTTCCTAACTATTCCTGACTATTATACACAGCAGCGATTATCCATATAAGACATGTCTACTTACTCACGGGAGCTAAATCATAATGAAACACATTATCTTTGAGAATGTGATGATTTTGGTTAAGTGACCTGTAATGCACTCAGCAGCCCGAGGGCTTCATAAAGCATGCTGACAGTTGTAAATGCTTGTCATAAGGATTGTGTTTATAGAGGTTAGGAGCAGGCAGAGATGGGCACGGAGGAGGGGCGCTTATCTCCACCAAGACAGTAAAAATAAGTGGATCAACCGCTGTACTCAGCAAACAGCTCAGGTCTGATGAAGCATGACGTAATGGCTGAGAGGGTCCAAGTATTCCTTCTTCTTTTTTTTAACTATTATTAAATATATATAAAGTCTAAAAATCTATAAGAACACTTGACTGTAATAGATTATCAAGTTAAGTTAGATATTTTTGAAATAATTGTGTCAACATCTCTCTCATCCACTGAAACACAGTTTGCTATTCTTAGACGATTTCCACTGAATGTTGACTTTTATGTTTTCTCTGGTTTGAGTTTCCCAGGTCACTGAACTCTCAGTGCGTGATGGGCACCATGTCTGCTACATGACACTTGACCTTGACCTACTGCTAATACGGCAGAGGTTCATTTGCCTGCCGCTTTTTTCAGAAGGTCATCAACCCCAAGGTGTCAGTTATTCTTATGCTGTGTGTTCATTTCAATGATCAGGAAAAAACACTTAACTGTCCTGGAATTCAAACAGCTAAAAGTATTGTTGAATTACTGACATACCTGGATAATCATGTCTGTAAAGTGAAGTTGGTTTCAACACAAATTTTTCACTTTTCGTCTGTAATTTCGGAACATATGATACTCTTGAGGATTAGCATGGGCTTTCACAAGCCAGGGTGGCTATGACTAATGCACAATAAGTGTGTAATATGATGTGTAAAGTGATGTCAGGGTCCAGACACCCAAGTCTAGTTTTACTGCCTATTATTATCAAAACACATTGATAAAAACTGAGGTGAAGGACAACGGAAGAGTTAACCTCTGGGTTAATGAACTCTGAGTGAACTCATTTCTTGTTCATCTCTCTGAAAGACGGTAAAAAACTGTGTAGAAATGTGAAAGGTTTTAATAGTTTTCTTAAAAGACCATAAAATTGTGTCTTTTTTCCTGTTCACGGAGGTTAAACAGTCTCGTACTAGTCCTGCTGATTTTTGCCCACTTCAAAAACAGATATGTAAATTTAAAAACTATGCCAGACTGCTGTCTTTAAACCGTCATTTGAGTCTCACGGTTTCATTTCTCCTTTTAATATATTAACTTTGAATGTAATCAAGGTTTCAGAATTCATCAATATCATGTTCGGTTTGGTGAGGGGGATGTTACTACTTTATGTTATTTTTTTTGTAAACCTCCTTAGCTGTCCCCTAGCTGGAATTTCAATTTGGACTGGATTGCAAGAATTTCAAGGTAAAAGCAAATCAAGTAGAGTGGGCAATACCAAATAAGTAAGGCATAAACCAAATCTTTCATTTGGAATAAAATTAAGATGCAGTGGCAGAGGTTATGGGATAAAGATAGCCTACTAAAGGAAGGCTTTTATATCAGATGCAGCAAGAAGTTGAAGAGGTAAGGTCACTCGGGGAAAAGTAGGAAAGAAGAGTGCCTGATAAGTAGCATTAGACTGGGACACACCAAATTAAATTCATCTTTACACCTCATTGGGAAGCATCCAAGTGGAACATGCGATGACTGCAATCAAATTGAGACTGTGGATCATGTAATTATTCCTTGTCCTAAATATAGGACGCTTTGGATAAAAAGCATAAATGACTAAATGTGCTAAATGCTAAATGACTAAATGTAAATATATACAAGTGAAAGACAGTTATTAAGGAATGAACTGGAACGCAAAGGGATTAAACACCTGGACCTGAAAACAATCTTTGCAAATGGCTTTGGAAATTGGGTTCTAAAATATCTCTTCAATTACCTTCGAAACACAGGACTGATAACAAGGATAAAAGAACAATGTAACGCCCGGTTCCTAATTCGCCATTAAAAGAAGAAGAAGAAAAAGATGTAGAAGAAGAAGAAGATCTGACGTCATTTCTGAATGAAAATGACGTTTGCCTTCATAATAAGCATCCTGCAATAACTGCTACTGAGCCATGCTGGGAACATGGGAAAAGGCAAACGAAGAGCTTTGGTTAGGTTGTTAGAAAGAAAGCAAGTGAAATGGCGATACTGGATAGGAGTTATACTCCAACTGTAGTTCTGCCAGCTGTACCTCCTTGGCTATTGCAACAGACAGAGATAGATTTTAGCCTCCTTGAAGTGATGAGAGATGAACGTGGGGGAAATTACAAGATCTTTAATTTCATACATCAGAAGGAATTACTACAGTTATTTACAGATTTATACAGATGGTTCTAAAGACCACAAGACAGGAAACAGCAGCAGCAGTAGTAATCCCTGAGTTTAATGGTGAGTGTGAAAAGAGACCTACTGATGTTATATCTGTCTTCGCATGTGAAATAATGGCCATGGTTATTGCCTTGCAATGGGTAGAGGAGGTCAGGCCAGACAGACTGGCAATTGCATCAGATTCATGTGCAGCACTAATGAGCTTAACATTTTGCAACTCCAGCAGTAGAGAGGATTTATTGTATGAAATACTACAGTCATTATTCAGAATTCACCAACTGTGTTTGTCTGTTAGCTCTGTGTGGGGCCCTGCATGTTGAAGTTGATGGGAATGAAAAGGCAGATAAAGCAGCAAAATGGGCTTTGAAGAGTGAGAGTAAGCGCATACATGTAAATATTAGCAAATCAGAAGCTAAAGTGGTGATTAAGGGACAAATCAAAAAGATGTGGCAGAATGAATGCAACAAGTAAAGGAAAGGAAGATATCTGTTTAAAAACAATCCATTAGATGGAAGCACAGGGTCGGGACAAAATAGGAAAGAGGAGAGGGTCATTACAAGGATAAGGAATGGTCATATTGGTCTTAACAGTTCTCTCTATGTGATTGGAAAGCTAAACAATGGAAAGTGTGACTATTGTGGAGAAGAAGAAACAATGGACCATGTTTTATTGCATTGCCAGCAGCATAATTCAGAGAGTGAAGTTTTAAAGAATACATTAAGAGAGAATGGAGAGCAAAATATCAGTAATATTCGTTAAAAATGTTCAGGTGACAAGGGTTGGAAATTCGTTCTAGAGTATTTAGAATCAACAAGACTAATGAATAGAATTAGACAATTACCTTTCTTTTTTGTGTATATAGACTATAGAGCATTAGTCCACACTCCAGATCAGTGGGTGGCGGTAATGCACCCGAAAGCTGTTTGCCAACCGCCATTAAAAATAAGAGAAGAAGATGAAGATGACGTTGGCCGTCCATGAAAAAAGAAACAATCATGGCGGACTCTGAAGCTGCTGCCGTTGTGTATTTTGCTATCAGCAACATTCCTGTAGCCTTTCGCTCAGCGGACCTGAGAAATTATTTCAGTCAGTTCATAGAAAGCGGCGGTTTTCAGTGTTTTCACTACCGACATCGACCGGAGCTTCTGAGGGAGTCCGAGGTGCCCGAAGACACGGTGTGTAGTGACGGCGAAGATGGGGGCCGCTCCAAATCCTCGGAGACCGGACAAGAAACAAGCAACAGCTCTGCGAGGAAGCAGGCGGTGAAGTCGTGCTGCTGTATCGCCTCGGTTCGTGCTAAAGAAGCTGACAGATTCGTCAGGATGTATGCGGGGAGTCACTGGATCAACTCGAAGGGGAACTGGCTGTCTAGACGTTGTGTTATCAAAAGAGTAAAGGTTTCACATGGCAACGGTTAGTGAGACATTAACGCTTTATATGTGCTTCTCAAAATGTAACATACAATACAGCAACCTTGGCTTGGGCTTGGAGACTACAAATCTATAACATAGAGCCTGCATTATGAAGTTGGTTGCTTTATGAGACGCGTGGGCTCAAGTGTTTTAAGGAGCTCGACCCAACCGAAAGACTAGCAGGACACCTTGGCCTCTGTTGCTTTGATTTTCACTATTATTTTTTAATATAAGATTATTGTCCTTCAACAATAATATAACATGCTACAGTTATCAGAGCCCAAGTTGTTATCTTAAAACCGCCCACTTAGTAATTTCCCTGTTCCATATAGTTTGCAATTACATTAACAAAATAAGTGCAAATGTCTCTTGGACTTTGTGAAGTTAGAATCACCAAATGCTTTTCCTTAAAAAGTGACTTGAACAGTAAATGAATTATAGAAATGGCTGTTGTGTAATTTTCAATCAGGAATCTAACTGATTCAGAGAGCAATTTTTAAGGCACAACTTCCTCTAAACCAAAACCTGTCATTTAGATAAAGAGTGTAGGAATTATGCCGTGGCTTCTTTATGTAGGGGTTACTGTTTATTACAGGAAATGTGTTGTCTTTCGTCTTGTTTAATTGTGACGTGAAGTGTGAACACTATTTGTACATCTAATAATTTGTTTTATTCTTTCAGAGGATGGGTCATTCCCTTATAAAACAAAGTACGAGCAGCGGCACCGGGTGTCTTTAACGGAGTCTTTCACAGAGGTGGACCTCAAAAGCTTATCCGAGCTGAATCCACCTGCTCTAATGCAGAATGGGAACGTGGGCACACCGGTGAAAGTGTTCCTACAGCTCATCCAGTCCTGCCGACTGCCTCCGCGCCTCATCCGGAAGTTGGGCCTCACGTTCCCCAAGACCAGCTCCAACCGCCGTTATGGCAATGTACCTTTCCAGTATCAGGACACTTGGACAGTTCCAGCCACAGAGGAGACCGTTTTAACAGCAGCTGGACATGAAATATCAGGACCAAGCACTTTGGCTGCTCCACCCTCAGGACAGAGGCAGCTAGCTGATGACACAGAAACAACAGAGCCACAGAAAGAAGAAGAAGAAGAAGAAGAAGAGGAGGATGCGCAGTCAAATGAAGATGATGTGGGTTTGAATCCATCCCTGTTTATTAGTATCTCAAATATAAATGCGTTGGTATTGTTAGCATCTGTAGGCTGCGGCATAGGGCTAGCTGAATTGTCATCATCGTCCCTTCACCGTGTTGTTTGTCAATTATTCGTCTTGTTGGTTGTAGGATGATGACTTCTGTGAGGAGTGGGAGCGCCATGAGGCTTTGCATGATGATGTAACGAGCCAGGAGCGAAGCAAAGAGAGGCTGTATGAAGAGGAGATTGAGTTGAAGTGGGAGAAGGGCGGCTCAGGCCTGGTGTTCTACACTGACGCCCAGTATTGGCAGGAGGAAGAAGGAGGTATGCAACAAAAACATTAATCTTACACTTTTCCACACTTACTAGAAGAAGCTGGTATATCAGATTGACGTTAACCACCAATCAGCCACCATGGTTATGGCAAGTCAAACTGAAATGGTCACTTAAGCTGGTTGAAATCTGACAAAGTATTGATTTGTATTGTTAAATTAGACAACTAAATTCCACTCTACAATTACAATAATGTACATTAAAATGTAAGATAAGCCTTACGTCATGACTGTGTGAAAAATGTATGATCTAAATCAATTCAAAGCACATTTGTTAGTTTTTTATGCCACTACTAATTTAAATGAAGCATAATTGCTTGATGACATATAGATTACATTCATGTCTCCTTCTGTCCTTTTTTTAGATTTCGATGAACAAACGGCAGACGACTGGGATGTTGACATGAGTGTTTACTATGATAAAGGTATGATAGTTTATTTTGCATCTGTGATTACGTCAGTTGACGAAGGGAACCCGACTGTGAATTATCTCTGCAGAGTCCGATGTCTTTAACCCAGCTCTTCCTCTCACAGATGGAGGTGACATGGATGCCCGTGACTATGTTCGAATGCGGTATGAAAAAAGGCTGAGGGAGGGTCTTGAAGATGGATCTGGGCACAATCAGTCTATTGGCAGCTTTGAGAGGTTCACTAAAGTAAGGAGGTGGCCTATAATTTTCTTCCCATCTTTTCTACCCTACCTTATCTGCTAAATGAGCAATTTTCTAATGTTTTTTTCTTTTTAGGGCTTCGGCCGACGTCTGATGGAAAAGCAGGGCTGGAAGGATGGCGATGGCTTGGGACACAGTCAGATTGGGATTCCTGAAGCCCTTGCGAATGAGGGCCAACATCCCAATTGCAAAAGAGGCTTTGGGTACGTATGAATATGAAAACCGAATACACAAACTATACTGTAACTGCTTGCACGTTTTGGTGTGCGAGTGAGTGCACACGTTTTTTAGTGCTCTCCTGATGCTATTGTGTTTCTTTTCTGCAGGTATCACGGAAAGAAATTGGTCTTGCATCCTGTAAAAAAGGCCAGAACTAATTTTCATATAACTACAGTGTATGATAAACCCAAAAACATAGATGGAGGTGACACCTTGCTTAGACGGCAACCAAACACTAGTATGAAGTACAAAGGCTGGCAGCCAGGTGGCAGCATTGGAGCACGAAGATGACTTTAATTCAATGATTATTATTGTTGTATAGATTTTTTACTCAGTATTTGTCTGACTGTGCTATTAAAACATTTTTCAAACATTTAACTCCTTGTGCTGATTTTGTCTCAACGTTTTATATGCTTTATGTTAATGTCTCAAATATGCTGACTCACGATCACACATTAACTTTGTGTTTTCATATGTTTGTGCTTCACATTTGTACGGGATGTATTAATGTTGTAACACAAGAGCTAGGCTTAGATAATATACAAAGTACTACAGAGGTGTTGAACTCAGGTTAGCGTAGTGCCCCATGTTGAATGAAAACTATGCTTTTATTTTGACAACTCGGTTACGTAACCCGGATGTACCTTCGGTTAGCTTAGCCAGTTAGCTAGCAACCGTTGTGCGCATGCAAACAAAACAGCGACAGACGGTAATTATACATCCGTACCTGTTACATTTACTAATACAAGTCCTCAATATCGTGGCAGAAATTGTAGCTAGTGTTACTTAAAGTTCTCCTTTGTCACACCGAAGCTTTTAATTCGCTACAGTTAGGAAGTTTTATTCATTAGCTTAACGTTACCTGATATTATTGATCGTTAACGTTACGAGATTTATTTTCTCCCACGTAACGTTAGTTAAGTTACCGAGACGAGTTTCTGCTTCAGTAGTAAATGTTCGAAAGGCTGAACTTGACTCAAGCCTCTTTCGTGCTATTTTAGTAACTGACACTGACCGATGTGACCCTGCCAGGTAACCTGCTGGGTGCTTACACCCTGCTTAGGACCACACGTGTGGCCCCTCGGACATCCTGGTCCCATCCAGTGTGAGTCTCTGCAGTGGCACTGAAACCATGTCCAGCCAGACAGGAATAACGCCCTCTCTACGCTTCGGCCAGGTGGTCATTGGACCCCCAGGCTCAGGAAAAACCACTTACTGCCGAGGAATGCAGGAGTTCCTTACTCACCTGGGACGCAAGGTGGTTGTGGTGAACATGGACCCTGCCAACGAAGGGCTGCCTTATTCCTGTGCGATAGATATCTCAGAGCTGGTGACTCTGGACGATGTCATGGAGGGCTTGAAGCTTGGGCCCAACGGTGGTCTCCTCTACTGCATGGAGTATGTTGAAGCAAATCTGGACTGGTTAGAGAACAAGCTGAAACAGCACAGCGACTGTTACTTCTTGTTTGACTGTCCTGGACAAGTGGAGCTCTACACCCACCAGAGTTCAGTGAAGAATATATTCTCACAGCTGGCCAAGTGGAATTTCAGGGTGAGCCTCTTCAACACTCAGGGACGGGAATGAATGTTATGTCCCCTGAGCCTTAAACTTAATCCATACAGTCATCGTGCACAGAATTAACATAATATAGAATGAATCCCCCCCCCTTGCATTTACATCTCATGACTATTGTTCTGCCACACCTTCTCCCTTCTTTAAGCTGACAGCAGTGCACCTCGTGGACTCTCATTACTGCGCTGACCCAGCCAAGTTCATCTCTGTGCTATGTACCTCCCTGTCCACCATGCTGCATGTGGAGCTTCCCCACGTCAACGTCCTCTCCAAGATGGACCTGATTGAGCAGTATGGCAAACTGGGTAAGTTAAGGGCTGCTGGCTTTACCTCAAACAAAACAAATGTTACCACACACAAAAGTTATTACAAAGAAGGACAGAGAATTCTTACTTATATTTCTCAAGCATACACCAGTAATCAGAAATCGATTTATGTACACATTTTTACATTTAATTTCATTCACCAAGGTAACATTTTTCCTGTCTGTATTCTTGTGTAGCCTTCAACCTTGACTTCTACACAGAGGTCATGGACCTGACCTATCTTCTCGATCACTTTGCTGCTGACCCCTTCTTTAAGAAATTCCACCATCTAAATGAAAAGTTGGCAGAGGTCATACAAGATTACAGCCTCGTCTCCTTTGTGCCTCTCAACGTACAGGTATCCTTGTTTGCTGTTCTTGCTACACATTGCAAAGAATGACCCTCAGGGACATAGGGTCTGTGCATTTTGTACTACTGGTGGTACATTCTAGCAAAAAGGGCCTTATATTGCTATATTTCCACTGAAATATGCTTCAGTAAAATAAAAGTAGAATCACCCTTATTCAAAAAGGGCTGAGGTGGTATAAGCTAATATAGAGGCCAATTGTACATAGCTGTCATCAACCTTCTGAATTAAACTAATAGAAGCAATTCAATATAATTCATGTAGGTTATATGGTGTACTAGCTTATAGTAATTTCAGGTATATAGTGTAACATTTTCTGTAACAGCTCAGTTTGTATGCATGCTCTGTGGCTATTTCGTGACACCACATTTCTCTCTATCTGGCTGCCTATCCATCTGACCAGACGCTGGGTGGTGATGTTTTGTTGCTGCATGAATGTAAACACAGAGCTACTGTATATTGCACTCTGCTACACACAAAGCATTTATTTTTATTTTTTTATGGGTTATAGGCTCAGTGACTTCCAAATGTCCAGTTTACTTTGAGCTTGATCTCATGGCTAATGTAGGCTGACCAGCTTTATCAAATGTACAGCAATGAGGCCTTGAAATCTCAGTTTCTGTGTGTAGAATGGAATAACTGGCTGAAAGATTGTGAATGCTTTTTTCAGAACAATGCATACCTTTTTAAAACTAATTTCAAGTTTCGTCTGAAGGCAAATCTGAGACCAAATATTAACCTTACTTAATTACTGTATCTAGAGTCATGTTACATTTATTTTCTGTGGAATGATGCAATGCCATTGAGAGATGAGCGGATGGCATAATAATAATTCCTTCATTACATTTTTGTATTTGATGTGTGAATCCATACTGAGTAGATCTGGCCCGGACATGTTAAACTCCAACATTAATTCACCTATGCCAAAATGGCTCCCTTCCAAGAAGTTCATCTAAATCATAAATCATTTTTAGCATTTGAAATTGAACACTGGATCAATTTTCTGTAGATGGATTGGACTGTTAAAAGGGAGTGGGCTGTCTGCACACTTTATTCGTACACTGACATTATTTCTTAATGGTGACTGATATGATCGTGTGTGTGTATCCAGAGACAGGAGTCTAGACTGCTGTGCCATCACCGCATATGGGACTAGTAATTTGTACAAATGGCAGGTTGGCGCTCTTGTTTCCATCATGGTGAAAACGCAGCCTTGATGCATTTCTGTGTTTTATACCCCCTTTAAGTTTAGCCGTTACCTTGGTTACCAGTGTTACTTAACACAGCAAATTTTAAAAGTCAAAAAACACTTTTGACCTTGAGAAAGACAAGATGCTAAACTCTGAGCTTTGGAGGAAGTTTGGGATTTCATGGCTTTGCATGCATCTCTGGCTTATCTCAAAACACTGAGCCGTGATAAACTTGCACCGAGGCTGAACAGGCTGCATTACCACGTTTCCAAGAAGGTTTCACATTTTTTTTCACAGGAGAAGTCTGCCTGTGTGCTGCAGCAGATCTGACCGGTAGAATAAAAATTAGGAACAGAGAATGAGGACATGAAACACTTCAAGTATTCAGAAACCAGAAATGCAGTTGTCTTAAAACAGCACATCATCGTGGTTTCAGTGAGAGTTTTTTTTAGCAAATATTTGGTCATCTGGTAGTTTCAGTGAATTTCTACAGAGAAAACCCCCTGATCAAATGCTTCTCTTTTCTGTCCCCAGGACAAAGAGAGCATGATTCAGGTCTTACGAGCAGTGGACAAAGCCAATGGCTACTGCTTTGAAGACCTGGAGGAGAGGAATCTGCAGGCCATGATGTCAGCTGCTGTGGGGGCAGACTTCCAGTTCGACTTGTATCCTTTCCTAATCACTATGGTGACTCACTGTGACTCATCTGGTTTAAAGTCAAACCTTGAGATTTACGGGAGGTGGCTGAAATACTCTGTTTCTCATAATGATTTAGACTGAATTATGCTTAAAGTAACCCACAATATAGATTATGAAATGTGTTATTTTGTTGTTTTCCTTAACAGTACTCCAGTACTCTTGGAGTGCAAGAGCGGTATGTTGAAACCAGCGGAAAGACTGTGGAGGAGGAAGTGATGGACCTGTAAATTAAAAAACCCAAATGAAAGGACAAAACTGGTTGCCTTTTTAGCTCCAGTATATTGTACCAGGGGAGTCTTGGCAACATCCATCTCACTTGGCCTGAATTCTGAGCATCTCTACAAAAGCAGTGGAGAGATGGGAACTAAATCTGGGTGCTGTAGATGCTTCAAGGTTGCACCACTCCTCATAAAAATCACAATGAGGTCGACTAAAATGCCAATATTTTCTTCAGTTATCAATGAGAGTGGTGTGACTATTCGTATTTCTGCACTGCTGTCTCTATAGATAACAACAAGGACATCTTCAATAAATGCCAATACATTTTCTTACAATGTATCAAATGCAAAGGCCCTCATTTAGTTTTTTTGTTAGATGGTTATGGCCCCCATATTTTTGAGAAAGGGTCAAATTTCCATAGTAAGCATCCAGGGCTGCAGCTCTGTATAGTCAAACTGAAACAATAAAGTGACTGCCATTGTTTTTTGTCTTCTATACGGGTTTGAATTAACTGAAAATATACGATTCATGTTGATATTCTTTGCTGTTCACTTTGGATTATTGCTGCATAAATTAAATCACTGAAGTGTTTTTGTTGTTGTTGTATAATTGGTGAAGAACACTATGGCAATGATTATACAGAGGACTTGGACTTTCCTCCTGCGTACCCCTCCTGCCATGTGCATATGCAGTATTAGTGAGTGAGTATGTCTGGCAGAAAGATACAGAGAACAGACAGCATGTTTCCCTTGATGTGCTGTGGAATATAATGGAACTTGACAAACGGCTGTGCCTCAGAGACGCAAGTGCAATTTGGGTGTGTGTGTGCGCAGTGGATGGGTAAATATTAACATGAACACTACATATTTTATGGTTATACAAGTGTTCTGTTCAGTAAAAAAGGGTATTTGCAACATGCTGGGTAAAATGGGGTAACAGTTTAACCCCATAAATATAAAGAAATCATGGGCTACTTAGTAACAACATAAGTGCATAATGTCCATGGAGCAATTTTGAACAAAGACGCGGTGAATCAAAAACATCAGCAACACTTCAGAAGTGTCGACTTTGGCCAAAAGCGAGTCCTTGCATGTTGGCTCTATCTTTTGTCCAGCAGGTGGCACATGTGCTTGCAAATCCTCCCCCCCCCAGATCCACAAAACTCTGGCACAACTTTTCCCAGCAGCCAGAGAAGAAAAATTAAGTCAGGCGGGGAGAGGAAGCTACATTAAATCTGTTTCTGCACAACTGGCCTTGTGTCTGGTCTCTGGGATGGAAGAGCCTCTGTCTTTCCAAATGCAACTACAACAATGTTTTCAACTTGGAGGAGATTTCTCCGTCCACTGCTGCTGTTGCACTCTGTATTTAGAGTATTCACCCATTTTAAAACCTCACATCCGCATTTTAAATGTACCTTAAAACACAAAGTCTTGACGCCCTCACACACACACACACACGAGCGTGCGTGCGCTTCTCATACGTCGTTTTAGTCAGACTAAAATAAAGCGTGATCCACTTTGCGAGCTCGCACTGATGTGGGGAATCGCATTTAACCTCGTGTGGTGTGATGTGGCTGTGAAATTACATGTGGCCTGCTTCTTGCCTGCAGAGCTCTGCATGCGTGCATTAGGGGGGTGTGTCAGGCAGAATGTTAAATTGTGTTCCGATGTTTGTACATGTGATCAAGAATGCTTTCTCACTGCTACTTCCTGCCTTTTTTTCCCCTCCTGTAAGCCCCCTAGAGGTAGGTGTGTGTGTGTGTGTGTGTGTGCGTGCACGTGTGTACGTGCGAAAGAGAGCGCAAAAGAGTGTTTGTGTGTGTGTGTGTGTGTGTGTGGAGTGAGAAAGAAACCGAAAGGCAATCCCGTCCCACGTAGGCTACACCCAAAATCTGAAGTTTGATCAATACCCAATCGAACCATTAAACGCTATATTAACCTTGTCTTGTATTTGCATTTTATTTTATTTATTTTAACAAAACCTCCCTCAGCCTCAATGCTGTGCACACACCCTGTGCATTTTGTAGATGACAAAAATATCTGCTTAATTTGACTGGGGGGGGGATGCTAAATTTTTCTAATTGTTGGGAGACTTTGAAACTGTTCATGCATCCTCTGTCTGGTAGATAAGGTCTGGGTTTTTTTTTCTCTGTTCAGCGCAGTTCAATGTTAGTAGGGTGAGAGAGAGCTGGAGCCTGTGCACCCATCCCCCCACACTCAGCAGAGGAGTGTTTCTGCTGGAGTGAGAGACAGACAGAGAGGAGAGGAGAGGAGAGGGGGTGGTAGAGGAGAGCATAGCAGAGCAGGCAGGGGAGGGAATAACAGGGAATGTGCGTTGGTAGTCTCGTTTGCTGCAAGGCTTCCTCCTCCTGCTCTGGAAAAACCTGTGTGTTTTGCCTTCACTTGCCCTAATGTCACTCAGAAACACTGGTCGGAATTTACTAAAAGCACCAGTGTACAAAGGCAGATTTTTCAGCTGAATATATTTATAGATATGACTACTCTATGTCTACCCCCCCCCACCAAGTAAGAATTACAACTGTGTGTATGGCAAGCCAGGCTAAATTAAATCGTTTCAATTAATAGCCATCTTGCAGTGTGTGTCCCCACTTTCAGCTTTGGCATCCACATTTATGCAAACGCACATACACTTGAAAAATTGTATAATTCGTGAATTAATTAGTTTCCCCCTGCATGAAATTCACAGTGCATGTGCATATTTTTTTGGGTGGTTAATTTAAAGTACATTGTTTTTTCTATGTCGGTAACTAAACATTCATGACTCGTGTAAACATTAGACTCTCTTCATGTGGAGAAAATAGTCCACCTATGTGGGGATTTACTGACAATGTGAGGTTGTAAGACAAAAAGTCCACTCCGCATTGGAGCGGATCCTGTCCACGTCTTGCAGCCATCTGTGGGACTCAGTAAAATGGCTGTATCTAGCGGAGCCTCGTGTTGGTTGGGTTCGCTCCCTGCCTCTACCCGGGTTCAGTAACACAACTCCCACAACAATTTCTGTCGCTTTTTTACGCATTGTATGGAGCCTCCATCATATCTCTAACCCATTTACGGAACCGGAACCGGGGGGATGGCCGCCGGATTCGGTCCGGTATAAGGGGTGGGAATGAATCGGCACAAGGATAAATGGTTATAAACAATTATTTATATTCAATGCTAGCTTTTGATAGTGACTGACTCGCAGAGAGAGGGAGAGAGAGGCGGGGGGGGGGGATATATCATGGCCGCTCAGGTCGTCAGCGCCGCCACTCTTAACACTAGCCCGCCGTCCGAACTCAAAAAGCCGGATCGAGAGCCCAAGGAGGAGCCGGGACCCGTGGAGAAGCAGTCCGACAAAAAGCAGCCGGGCTTCGACAGCGGATCACCGGGCCGGGGGGATCTGCAGGACGGGGCCGACGGTGGAAATGCAGGGGGAGGAGGGGAACCTGAGATGAAGAACGGGAATGGGAACCCGCCCAGGGCTAACAATAATAACCAGAATGACTCTCTCGGACCGGAGGGAAATAACCATCCCGGTTTGGTGCATCACCACGGCCCCGCGTTTCCTCCACCTTCGTACGGATACAGTCAGCACTACGGTCGGGCCCCTTTTCATCAACATGGCGGACAACAAAGCCCTGGCATGGCAGCTGCTGCGGGTCCGGTCGTGCAGTCGAGCAACATGATGGACCCGTATCAGCCTAATTCACACGACCATGGATTTTCAAACCACCAGTTTAACAATTACAACCCGTTCCCGAACAGGACTCCTTATCCCGGCCAAGCATACGCCATGAACTCTCCTCGCAGTACCCAGGCGCCGACAGCTGGGGGGCAGCCAGCTAACGTTAAGCAGCAGCCGCCAGCGGGAGGACCCACGGCGATGGCTGGATCTTACAATAACCAGAGATATAACATTGGAAACCCTCAGCCTACATCCACACCGACACTCAACAAGCTCCTAACCTCCCCCAGCTCGACGCGGGCATATCCAAACTACCCGTCCAGCGACTACAGTAGCCAAGAAGGAGCTAGTAACGTTAAGGGACCAACAGACATGGGCAGTAGCAGTCTGTATGGAGGGAGCAATCCGGGTTGGCAACAAAGAAGCCATCTCCCGTCGCCTATGAGCCCGGGAAATGCCGGGCAGCCGCTAGTTAGAAACCAGGTAAAGTCACATTATTACAGGAACACGATGTGGGCTTTAGCACGTCTCCTTCCCTCCTAGCTAGTTCACAACGTAGCAGGCCAGCCATTGTCTGACACTAGTTCGCAAAGGCTCTAAAATGGCTGCCTCTCTCGTGTGTTTTTTTCCTTTACACCAGACCGTTAAATAATTGTTGTTTTTAATATATATGTAAAGGTATATAGCAATACACGAGTGCCGCTTGAAGAAGATATAAGTTGTTGAAGCGATGTAACGACGTTCAGGGAGCCAAGAGGGCCCGACTTTGAAAAGGGGCGAAAAGACTCGCCGAAGAGCAATGACTCTTTTTTTTCCCCCCCCGATACATTTTCAACGCGCATTATACGTTACATTTGCAATGTATTCTGTTATAAACGTGTTCATACTACACGGGTATACAAGGGGTGACGTGGTCTTACACATATTAGATAGCTGCTTATGCCCTCACGTTTGTATCGCTTTCTTGCCCGATGAGCTATAATTTTGTGGCAACGACGGAAGAGATGTTTTCATGCCGAATCAGCCTTTAACGTTTAGTTACATGGCGTCTGTAGATTCCATTTAAATTACTGAAATGTCCTGTAAGGTGTCAGGAAACGATGTCAAATAATAACATTTTGATCGTATATTGGTTAAATGAGTTTCCCCGTGCTGAAAAGCTGCTGGGCTTTCCGTGCATGCCGCCTGTAAACAGTCAGCTCAGCCATATGTGAGTGAGTGACTGCAGCCTGCAGATTGCAGTTTGCACTGGGATTTGAATTGTGGAGGTAAAATCCTGCTGTCAAAGCCAGGAGATAGTTGGTCTTTGGTTGACATGCTAGCTGAAATCTGATTGGCTCCTCATCCGCTGCTCATGGCCATTTATAATTACATGTGATGCAAGGCAACATTTGCTGATAAGTCATCACAGGGTCACCAGAGGTATTACTGCTTCACTCCTCTTCTCTGCTCCGCTTTTCGCTTTCACCAAAACATGTAGTGCTGGAGCTGCAGGCTTCAATGGGTAATGTGTGGTTTTATATTTTTCATTTGATCTTTTGACAAATATTTCCCAAAATGAGTGAAACTCCTAATTGGTAGTCGTTTGTTCCTTGCATGCATGTTGCATGGTTTTAATATGACCATTGGAACCACTTCGATCACATACTTTGTGGCTTGATGGCTTAAGTATGAACGCATGTGACAACTGCAGTCTGCATCAATGTATATGACAGGTAGCGTGGCATGTAGTGTTTGTGTCAAATCCATATTGAAAACCACATAACAGCATTACTTAAGTCATTAAATGTTTACAACATAAAGGCTTATGGTAACATCTGCTGTTCTGTTAGTTTTCTACTTACATACTACCCTATTTGTTATTCCTTGATGTTCCCTAGATAAACAAATGATAGACTGACAGACACGTTTGTTTTTTCATATTGTAACTTGTTACACAGGTACCAAAAGGCAAATTAGACCTCTGCCTGTGAGGCTGTGTGTGTTGCAGCTGTGTCTGGCATGCCACACAAGTTTGACTGTGTGACTGCAAAGAATTCCCCCTCAATCCTCCCCCCAGGCCAATCAGAAGGCAGTCCACCATCTCTCACCAGCCAAGGGAGTTGCCTCTCTGTCTTATGCAGATTAGCCATGTGCTGCGCTTATTTATTTCACCTCATTATCTTGGATCTGCAAAATGTCACACACGGTATATTGCATACTATTTGTAAAGGGCTGTTGTTAAGCTGAGGACACTCTTCTCAGCAAAGTGCACATGTTGGAATTCACTTGATGTAAGGGGATACTTTTAGTTTTAAAGTAGATCTTCTGTTGTTGAAATTATCAAGAAATTCCTGACCTTTTTAGTGCCAAATTGTTTTGGTGGAGGTGAGGGAATACTGGGATCCTAAATGTAAGGCAGTGGCATAGTGTAACAGTAAGTTGATGATTGAGACATAGCACCTCGTTTTTACCTGAGAAAGAATGTTTATACTAGCTGTTGGGCTATCGACAGAGTATGCTCTTGTTTCATGCACTTTTCCCTCTCTCACGCTGTTGTGAAAGTACTTCCTTTATTTCTGGTGTCATTCATCCAGAGCCAAACTGCCTTCTCTTGGGGGGGAAAAAAAGCTACTTGGACCAGGCTCAAAACAGGAGCACAGCTGGGATATGTTTAAGATTGGGCAGACTGCCCTCCATTCGAAAGTAGATATATATAGCTCTGTTGACTTCCGAAACTATGGCAAAGTGAGGGCGAAAAAAATCAGGCTAATGACCGTGGGAAATAAGGTGGAAAAAAAGTACAATTTCCTCATTCATTGAAGTTTGTTTTCAGACTTTTAGCCATGCAGAATGCAGCCAAGTATTTTATGGACTTTGAAGAAAACACTGTAGTGCCATAATTAAGTTGTATAAGAATGAGGAGGGCTGCGGGTAAGTTGCAGCACTTGCCTTTTAGATGTCTCCTATGCTGCTTGGTTCTTGACTTAAAGTATTGTCTCGTGTTCTTACCATCTCCAGCCACCTGGACCCATTGACCCAATGGGAAAAATGAGAGTTCAGCCATACGCAGCAGGCAGCCCATACAGTCAGCAGTCGCAGCAGGGGCCTCCCACAGGTCCACAACAGGGGCCTGGTTACCCTGGCCAGGGTTATGGCCCCCCAGGTCCCCAGCGATACCCTGTGGGAATGCAAGGACGTACCCCTGGAGGCATGGGTGGCATGCCGTATGGTCAACAGGTATTTTACACGATGTCTTATTCAGAAATAAGTCTTCAAAGTGATAACTTTATCTCCTATCAGTGTTTTCTTCAGTTATGTTTGAAGTCCTTTGGATTTCTGTGTTTTGTTTAGGTGGCATCTTATGGACAGCAGGGACCAGGAGGCTATGGCTCTCAGGGCCAGGCGCCATATTACGGCCAGCCTGGCCAGGCTCCTCACCCAGGCACACAGCAAACCCCCTACACCCAGACCCCACCAGGACAACAGGGTGGCCAGACACCGTACACGGGGCAGCCCCACCCTCCCCCAACCTCTGCTCCACTTAACCAGGGAGGACCACCATATCAGCAGCCCCACATGCCCCCACAGCCTCAGGGGCCACTGCCAGGCCCATCCCAAGGGCCCCCACAGACTCAGCCATCTTATTCCCAAACCTCAGCCCCACAGTCTGGCCAGTCTCTCTATGCCCAGCAGCAGGGTCCTCCCAGTCAGGCCCAGCAGCAGCCAAGTTCCCAGGATCCCCCTGGATCACAGGGCCAGTCCAACTACCCAGGATCCACACAGGGGCCTCAGCAGCCCCCCTCGCAGACACAGTCTCAGCAGCCACCGGGGCACAGCCAACACCCACAGGGCCAGCCTGCAACGTACCCACAGAACCCTCAGCAGCAGCAGCAGCAGCAGCAAGCACAACAGTCACCTTATCAGCGCTTTCCTCCTCCACAACAGCAGGTACTACCCTCAGTCTGGGACCATATTCATTCATACTTAATTATCTTTCTCTGTGTGTGTTCACATGCATGCTTTCCTGAAGCTCTGGCAGTATGCTTAAGCATGTGTTCTAATTTCTTTTAGGAGGTATCCCAGGACTCATTTCAGTCCAATGCCCCTCCATCCACTCAGCCTAAATCTGGCCCAGAGGACAGTCAAGGCCGCCCCTCCAGCCTTCCGGTCAGTCATGCTTATTATGTCACTGCTGGAACATAAAAAGCCTTTTTCACACTGTGTTTGTGCTTTTCATCCTCATGTAAGAGGGCTAGTTACTATTTGTGTCTTGCAGTTTTTAGTACACAGGACATATTCATTTTCCTACTTATCAAATATATGAGGCTCATTACATTTTCAAATTTCCTTTTTTGATGCTTGAAATCTCAGGTATTTTGCTGCATGCTTATATTGTGGCTGCTGTGCTCTACGTCCCTTGATGATTTTTGACGTTGTGTGCGGCTGCACGTTAGTGGTCGTTGAGAGACAGCCGTGTGGCTGATGCTTGTGGAAAAGGTGCTGGGTAAATGAGTAAATCTGAGATGAATACAAGAGTTTGTTTGTGTATTAAAATCACATGGCAAGGCTGCTGCTACATGCTGACTCAGCTCACATCCTACAAACCTTGGTAACCATGACAACTGGCACTAATGCGCACTCATTTTTTCTTTCAAAAGATAAATAAGGACAGAGGCCTCTGGGTCTGTGTGTGTGTAGTATTTGTATGTGTGCCACTTGTATCTAAATAACAGAGAAGGAATTGCAACATCATAATTCTACGGCCAGTATATGAAATAAACATTACAATACTATAAAAAGTTAATGTTTAATCTGTAAACAATAGTCTGTGTCAAAATGCACAAGAGCTGAATCTTCTTAAGTCATAAATTGTAATTTCCCCCTTTTCTTAAGTATCCCTTGTTTGTTGACCTCTGCTCATCCTGTGTGTTTTCAGGACTTGTCAGGGTCCATCGATGACCTTCCTACAGGTACAGAGGGTGCTCTGAGTCCCGGTGTGAGCACGTCAGGTGTGTCGAGCAGCCAGGGCGAGCAGAGCAACCAGGCTCAGTCGCCCTTTTCTCCTCACACGTCTCCCCACCTGCCAGGCATCCGAGGGCCTTCACCTTCCCCAGCTGGCTCCCCTGCCAGCGCCAGCACACCCCGCACAGGACCGCTGTCACCCGCCAACATGCCAGGTGGGCCGATCCCTCACACACTGAAATGAGACAACTTCAATTCTAACATTTAGTTTACGAATTTTATCTACATATTTAATGGACAACACTAACGAGAACAAAACTATACTATTATACCTGATTGATTTAAATTTCCGTCCTTACATTTACATTTAGTCATTTAGCAGAGGCTTTTCCAAAGCGACTTACATATGAGGAAGACAATGGAAGCAATTATAACAACACAAGGTAACAAAAAGCACAAGTACACCAGAAACTAAAGTCTGTTAAAGAACAGCACAGTGTACAAAGTTAAGGATAGGAAGGTTTTTATGGCGCTTTTCCACTACACAGTACCAGCTCGACTCTCCTTGCCTCCACTCGCCTCGGTTTGGTTTTCCACTGTA
Source organism: Coreoperca whiteheadi (assembly GCA_011952105.1). Lineage (NCBI taxonomy): Eukaryota > Metazoa > Chordata > Actinopteri > Centrarchiformes > Sinipercidae > Coreoperca > Coreoperca whiteheadi. Next base: position 17,116,862 of record CM022486.1, on the reverse strand, counting down.
AAAGTTGTACCTGTACTTTTTTGCGTACCACCTCCGGCGAGGTTCTAAGCGAGCTGAGACAATACTAAAATTTCACGTGAAAACACGACAGACTGCTGATTGGTCAGAGAGAATCGTCACTATCCTGAATAACCCCGTCATTTTTAAATAGTTTGGCCAGAGATTGCGTGATATACCGATTACTATTATGGCAACTCGAAAGAATACGCCGCGGTCAAACGACATGTTTGTCTACTTGCTTTGAGAAACAGCCACATCCCGAGGATCCAAAACAGCATACACTCGATTTCCTCCATTGTCCTGTGTGTGTGGGTAGCGGGGGTGTGTCGCGGCAGTTTCCTGCGGCGTCGCTATGATGACCAGGTAATATTGTGGAGGTACTATCTGCAATGGAAAATGGAGCGAAAAGCGAGTTGAGCTGGTACTGGTAATGGAAAAGCCCCATTCGAAAGGAAGAAGAAGTTAGTGATTGTCAGTTAGGTGTTGACAGAAGAGATGCGTTTTCAGGTGCTTTTTGAAGGTGGCTACAGAATCTGCTGATCTTGTAGGAGCAGGCAGATCATTCCACCAGTGTGGAACGGATCCAGAGAAGGGGGGCGAGAGTGATTTTTAATTTTAATTTTTTTTTTTTTCCTTTTGGCATGGTACCACCAGACGTTATTTGTTTGCAGAGCGCAGGGATCTGGTAGGAACACAGGTCTGTATTAGCAAGCAAAGATATGATGGTGCAGAACCAGTGGTGGTCTTGTAGTCCAGGAGCATCGCTTTGAACCTGATGCGGGTAACAACAGGGATAGCCAGTATAACCTAATGAAGAGAGGAGTTGCGTGCGCTCTCTTCTGTCTTAAGTATCTTAGAAAAAACATAGCTCCACACACTGTGCCAATACCATTCTTTAACTTTTTCTACTTTTTCTTCTTTGAAACTATAATGTTCTGCTTTGGCTGCTTCACATAACATTAAATATGTCCTGTGATCACACTTTTCCTCAATCACTTCAGGGTCTTGGCTACATTTGAAAAGATTTTAATTCTGTCAGTTGAACAAAGCTCCCTCACAAAACATGCATTTGTACGGACTGAGCTTATTGGTCCTGCAGGGTTAAAGATGGCTTTGAGAATGGTAAATATTCTGGTTTCCCTTTTTTTTAATTACTTAAGAATGGAAATCAGCCTTTGTCCTTAATCTGAATAACCATTTTGTACTGCATTATAACCACAGTGCTTTAAACTCTGTAATTATATTGTTCCTTTTTTGAACTCACGCTAACTTAAATATTATTGTTTAGGGACCCAGATGCCTCCCAGGCCATCAAGTGTGCAGTCAGATGGGAGTCTACACCCTGCAATGAGCCAGTCTCCTATGGCCCAGGACAGAGGTATGCTGCAGTCTAAATGCAAAGTGTGCATAGAGATTAACACGTCAGGAGTGTTTGCTGTAGCATCTAAGTCTGAGCGCTGTCTCCCTCTCTTGTTCTCATTCAGGGTTTATGCAGAGAAACCCTCAGATGGCTTATGGCTCCCCCCAGTCAGCCTCTGCACTGTCGCCTCGCCAGTCCTCAGGGGGACAGATGCATCCTGGGATGGGCCCCTATCAGCAGAACAACTCCATGGGTGGCTATGGACAGCAGGGAGGACAATATGGCCCCCAAGGTGTGTACTTTCGAATTGTCTCTGTCAGGGTTTCACTTGAAGAGAGAGAGCTTACTTTTCTTTTGAAATTCTTTTGTGATGTGAAAAGATTCATTGAAAAGGCATCTAGAAATGGAATTCTTAAGTTTTGATTTATAGCGGTTTCCCACTTAATTTACTATCTATTTGTTCTATCAACAAGTTTTCTCATGTACATTTCCCATTAGTCAAACATATGGAATATATCTCTCTGCCTCAGGAATACCATGCTACCGTTGGCCCCTCCCTCTCGTTCGGTTGCAGCTATTTATAGCTGTGAAGCAGAGAGTCAGCTGACGTAGCAGAGCCTCCTGTCAGTAGAGCTGAGACTGTGACGAAGGCTTGTTGCTCAGGGTGCATAGCTCTCTCTGCTAGCACACTGTAGGAAAAAAGTCTGCCTCACACAGATCTTTAAGAAAAGACTCCTATCTACAACAATACACTTTTAATGTTGTACACAAATAAACCTCTGGGTGTTGCAGTGATTTATTTTTTTTTTTTCAGACCAGTATACAGTTAGAGCCAAGTGATTACTTTACCTGAGTTGTTATAATTTCCTCCGTAGGTTATCCCCGGCAACCCGGCTATGGCAACATGCCCACTGCCAACTACACCGGGCCGGGCATGGGCCCAATGAACCCCATGGCAGGACAGGGTGGGGGGCCGCCATTTGCTGGAATACCTCCAGGAAGGTTGCCTCCTAATCAAATGGGGGCACGTCCCTATGGCCCCAACATGGGACCAACTATGGGTCCCAGCTTAGGTCCAAACATGCCTCCTAACATGGGCAACATGCCACCCCAGGTAGGCTCAGGAATGTGTCCTCCTCCAGGCATGAACCGAAAGCCCCAGGACCCCTCAGCCATACAGCACCCTGCCACCAACTCCATGCACAACAGGTTGGTTTATGATGGATCCTCAAGTGCCTCACTATATTTAAATCATACCTGTACCACACTTAGACACTTTTGTGAATACTAGATGCTCATGTATTTTCTCTTCTGTCCAGGATGCCGGGTTACCCCAACATGTCTCCAGGCATGATAGGCTCCGGCCCACCCTTTGGCCCTCCCATGAACAACATGCCTGGAATGATAAACACACAAGGTGGATCATCTTATCCAATGGGGCCAAACATGGCCAATAACTCCAGCGGTAAGTTGTAGAGAGGTGACTGCACCTAGCTTTATTCACTTTTTAATGTAGCAATTTCAAAGCTAATTATCATTGTGTCTAGGTATGGCCCCCAGCCCAGAGGTGAACAATAAGATGAATAACAAAGTAGATGGGAGTGGGACGCCCAAGCCAGAGTCCAAAAAGGTAACATGTCCTACTGTATATGTTGTAACAACAGTATTTTTGAAAATCACACACCTCAAATGACTTCTGTTGGTGCATCTGTAGAATTTCCACTTTGTTTTAAAATTGTTTTCTCATTTCTGTTGCACAAAACAGAAGTCCAACTCTTCCACCACAACCAATGAAAAGATAACACGCCTGTATGAGTTAGGACCAGAGCCGGAGAGGAAAATGTGGGTGGACCGTTATTTGGCCTTCATTGAAGAGAAAGCCATGGGCATGACCAACCTGCCCGCAGTAGGACGCAAACCCCTCGACCTCTTCCAGCTCTATATGTCAGTTAAAGAGATCGGAGGAATGGCACAGGTTAATATGGCATTAATTAACGACAATAAATTACAAAGTATATTCATTGCTTGCCCCCCCCCCCCGTTGTAATCTCTATTCTAAATATGTCTCGTTGTGTGTCTCCCAGGTGAGTAAGAATAAGAAATGGCGTGACCTGGCCACTTCCCTGAATGTGGGTACATCCAGCAGTGCTGCCAGTTCTTTGAAGAAACAGTACATCCAGTGTCTGTATGCCTTTGAGTGCAAAATTGAGCGTGGTGAGGACCCTCCTCCTGAGATTTTTTCAGACAACAAAAAGAACCAAGCTGCTAAGGTCCAGCCACCCTCTCCAGGTTAGAGTCGTACTCATGCCATATTTTCAAATGAGCACGTTTTTCAGTGCAGTTCCAGTTCAGTAATTCACATACTCTTTAAAACCAACTAAAACATAATTTGCTGTGTTTTGAGTGTCATTAATGTTATGGTCATGTACCATGTCTGTCTGCTCCCCTCTTATTTCGAACTGAAGCATCCCTGTGCTCCACAGCTGGGTCAGGTTCTCTGCAGGGTCCTCAGACACCCCAGTCCACCAGCAGTTCCATGGCTGAGGGGGGAGACCTAAAACCTCCCACCCCAGCCTCCACTCCTCATACCCAGATGCCCCCCATGCCACCCGGTTCCAGGTGACTCTCGTTAAATACCTCTGCTTCTACCATTTGATTCTAGCTTCTGAAAGACATTTTAATAACTAGTTTCTGTCTTTTCATTGGTCTCTTGTCTCCTGACTTCCCCTCCCCCTCACCTCTGCTTCTCTGTAGGAGCAGCGTTAACCTGCAGGACCCCTTCTCCGAAGGAAGTGACCCCGCTTTCCCCAGGAAGAACATGACACCCAACTCTGCCTATCAGTCGGGCATGAACACACCAGACATGCAAGGACGCATGGGTACCTACGAACCCAACAAGGACCCCTTTGGTAACCTGCGGAAAGGTGGGCACACTGAATGGACCAGAGCTGAATGGTTTATGTTATCCTAGAAATTAAAGTACTTCCCTTATTACCCACTCAGTTAGTGAGTTCTTAATGGGCTTTAATTCTGAATGCATTTCCAGTCGGGGAGCAGTTTCTACCTGTAAACCAAGGCCCGAACAGCGGGGTGGGAGACCAACAGCAGCAGCAACCCCCACAACAGCAACAGCAGCAGCCTCCATTCAACAGGGGACCGCCAGGGGCCATGGGCACGATGCCAATGGGGCCCAGACAGCAGTATCCTTATGGACCAGGCTACGACAGAAGGTTAGAATCATTGAAAGGAAGATGGCATTTTAAAGGTCAATGAACAATGCTGGTTATAACCAGCAGCTATTTTTATGATCAGTCAAATCTATCCAGGTCAGGAAAAGTATGTCTAATTAATAACTTTCAAGACTGAATTTGTTGAATTGAATTTCAAGAAATGCGTGTGAATTGGTGGTTGGTTGGCTTCTTACACACTTAATTATGCTTTGAGTTGATGTACTGCCAGGGATTGACTTGGTTTTGTTGTGGAAACAAGAAACAAATACAATCTTCATATTCAGTCAACCACATCTGTTGCTATTTTTGACAAAGATGTGGTAGATGTGTCACGTCTCTGCCCATCTTGTGAGAACGCTTTACTCTGTATTGTTTATGAAATTGTAACATTCATCCTATCTTTTTTTTTTGTTTAATTTTACCATTCATTTTCATTTGTAATGTTGCTCGCTGACATCAGGGTACTGCCTTTTTGTCTTTGTGATAGAAGAAGAGTTGTGCACCGGATTTGTGCTGCTCTGAAAAATAAATAAACAGAAAGAATAAGTTGCGAAATTAAACCTCACGAGTCTTAAGATTCCGAATAAAATATTTAAGTGCTTGTCTCAACTTGACAGAAAAAACAACAGCAACATGGACAATTGTAGTTTACCTTATACTGACCAAATCAGGAACAAGTGAACGATTAATGCTTAAAATGGATACACAGCAGTTAATGAGTTAGCAAACTATAAAGAAAGTTGTTATTATTATAGATATTTGGAGACTAGCATACGGAATAAGTATTTACATTTCTTATAGAGAATAGACTTTTCTTATGGCCAGTTCTTGTGCAAGCATTACTGAAACTCTGGATTGCCACCAATTACAACATACCATCAATTTACCATCAAACTGTAAAACAGGCTGTTTTAAAAGTAGTTGCCTACATGTTGGACTGGTAGTAGTCACAGGCTTATGAGCCAGATGAAACACATTTTGGTTAGTACTAGATTTGGCTGACATTAAATTGCAACCAAAGTATGCATGTTGAAGTTGTGATCATAACATTTGTTATCATACTACTTTTTTTTTTTTTTAAAGAGCTCTAGCATAATTTGTATGTCTGTGTTGCAAAATATGGAAAAACATACCATGTGTATTGTTCTGATTTTCCCAGATCGGAGCAAGGAATGGGCCCAGAAGGCAACCTGGGATCCGGTGCTCCTCAGCCAAACCCTATGATGCCTGCCAACGCCGACACGGGGATGTATTCGCCAAATCGCTTCCCACCACAGCAGCCACGGTTAGTTCACATAGCACTTATTTGCAAAGGTTTTTATGTTTAAAGCTACTCTCAATGGAAACTGATCATTCTTCATATAAAACGTATATATTGCTTTTACTAGTCTAGTCTAGTAATAATCTGCAAGTCTTACAAGATTTCAGAAATGCTGGAAATGTATGAGGGCTCTTCAGTGTCGTTACAAGACAACCTGTTTCATCTGGTGGTACCATTTTATTTTGACACTGTAATTTCACATTATTTTGACATATTCATCAGAAGTTGATCACGTCATGAACATTGTTACCATCCTTTGTGGGTAAAATATTTACTCTTAATCTTGACAGCTCTTTGTTTTGGGCTTATCATATGTGGATGTGGTGATGATAGTACATACAGTTGCATTGAATTGCAGTGATTTCAATTTGAAATGCGTGAGTCCTATTTAAATTGTCTGGGGGCTGGATGAAGTTAAGCTTGTAACTTGTAAGCAGTATAGTTAACAATTAGAGTAGGATATTTATATTTAGATTGGTGAAAATCAGTTAATCATATTGATACAAGTGAGACAGGTATAATAGAGATTTAGTATAATGTAATTTAGTGTGACACTGTAAAGAGAGAAACCCTACTGGATGTCCTTTGGTTATACAATTGTCACTATATGCTATAATGTTGACTGTGTGTATGACTGTACATGTATAACAATAGGCCATGACTTAATCCAGGGATTTAGAGATGCATAATATTTTCATGGTCAAACTGATGAGACATAATGTTTACAGGCATGATTCCTATGGTAATCAGTATCCTGGACAGGGAACGCCCCCTACTGGCTCCTACCCAAATCAGCAGCCTGGAATGTACCCACAACAACAGGTCAATGATCCATCTGCACTACACTCACTTCTTAATACACTAGGATCAAATAATATAAAAGTTTTTATTATTTATTTTAGTATTTTCTTTTTTCTCTTTGGCAGGTATCATTTATTAGATTTTGTTTTTTTGAGCAGGAAACTGTGTTATGAAACCTTTAATTTTAAAACATTTCTACTGAAATTGTGCAATTAAACTATATAATAAAAATAACGGTGTGTCTCCCTGTACCTTCTTGTTTTTTAAATGTGTAGAGTTACAAGCGTCCTGTGGAAGGGGGTTACCCTCCATCAAAACGTCATGAGACGGAGTACAGTGGGCCCTTCCATGGTGGACAACCACCGCAGCAGCAGCAGCAGCAGCAGCAGCAACAGCAAGGAGGGGCCTCTGCACCCCCTTCAGGACAGCAGGAGTCGTACAATCAGTACAGCGGAAGTGGGCCCTACCCTGGCTCTGATCGCCGTCCACCTGGCCCAGGCAATCAGTTCCCCTTTGCCTTTGGTCGTGAACGGATGCAGGGAGCGACGGGGCCTAACTCTCAGCCCAACATGCCCCCTCAGATGATGCAGTCCGGCCCTGAGGGTCCTCAGGGAGGTATGTGGCAGGGACCACGAGACATTAACTATCAGAACTACCCAGGCCGTCAGGGTGGCCCTGGGGGCCCACCCCAGGGACCGAGTTACCCTGGCATGAACCGCTCAGAGGAGATGATGTCATCAGAACAGCGCATGAATCATGATGGCCAGTGGGGGGGTCAGATGGGCCCGCGACAGCCTCCCTACGGTCCAGCAGGACCAGGCCAACCCATGCCTCGTTCAGTACAGTCCACCTACCAGCCCCCTCAGGGTGTGCAGAACCACATTCCACAGGTGTCCAGCCCAGCCACCATGACCCGCCCCATGGAGAGCAGGACATCACCTAGTAAATCTCCCTATATGCACGGAGTAATGAAGATGCAGAAGGCCGGCCCTCCAGTGCCTGCATCTCACATAGTGCCCCCTCCGGTGCAGTCGCCTCTAATAAGGAGAGACATGCCTTTTCCCCCGGGCTCCATAGAAGCTACCCATCCTGTCCTGAAACCACGTCGGAGACTCAACATGAAAGATATCGGTATGACTATAGATTATAGATCTGGAAACCATCTTGTGATATTGACCTTCTTTATTATTGACACCACTGGCTGAATTTACTTAGTCGTTGCATAGAGATTATTTGGTGCCATTTTGTTTTTTGTCTTGAATTCTTAGGAGCTCCAGAAGCCTGGCGAGTCATGATGTCTTTAAAGTCTGGTTTATTGGCTGAGAGTACGTGGGCCTTAGATACCATCAACATTCTTCTGTATGATGACAGCAGTATTTCCACCTTTGACCTCAACACGGTGAGACATAACATTGAGCTCTTAATGATGGTTTATAACCGCACACTATGCATAGTAATAATGTCTAACATTATAGAATGAATAGATTATAAAATAAATGTGTATTTATGTTCTGTCTTCAGTTGCCTGGCCTACTAGAGTTGGTGGTTGAGTATTTCAGACGCTGCGTCATTGAAATCTTTGGCATTCTGCGGGAGTATGAGGTGGGAGACCCTGGCCAGAGGACACTACTTGATCCTGATGCCTTGAAACGAGACTGGGACAGCACGGAAGAAGAGGAACCTCGGGCTGAGGACATGGAACAAGAGGAAGAAGATGACGAAGACGAGGAGGAACGAGAAACGGAGGGGCCAGCTCATGTGAAAGAGGAGGAAGAGCAAGGGCAGTGCTTTGAGTCTCAGGGTCGAGATGAGAAGACGGAAGATGAGAGGAAGAGCAGTTCTTCATCCGAACAGACAGGCTCATCGCAATCCATAGCTGCCTATGAAAGACCCAAACAGGCCAGCAAGTTTGACAAGTTTCCCCTAAAGGTGGTACGAAAGAGAGACCCATTTGTGGCTGGCCAGTCCAATAATCATGGCAAACTGCAAGAGTTTGACAGTGGGTTGATTCATTGGAGTGCTGGAGGGGGAGACTCAACAGAACACATCCAGACTCACTTTGAACCACGCAAAGACTTCTTGGAACCACGAGAACGAATACCTGTGCCCCAAAATTTGCTGAGGCGACGAGTCCCAGAAGAAGAGATACGGGAAAATTGTATGCCAACTGAGGAAGAGAAAAGGAAGCATCAAGGTGAAGAAGAAAGGCCACAAGAGACATCTTCCTCAGAGAAGGCAGCAGTCTCAGAGAAGGCCAGCCCCTCACTCAGCAGTGAGGAGGAGAGGAAAACGGATTCTGAGACAAAGACAGTTGAGAAAGGTGCAAAAAGTCACCAGGAGAATAATAGACCCATTCTTTCCTCCAGCAGTGTTTTAACCCAGCAGTCGCAGCCGACTGGCACCATCCTGGAGGATGAGCCTCACAGTAAAGACGAGGGGCCGCTCATTGCACTGGCTAACTGGCAGGATTCTTTAGCCCGCCGCTGTATATGTGTGTCAAATATTGTCCGCAGCCTCTCCTTTGTGCCAGGAAATGACCACGAGATGTCCAAACATCCAGGGTTGCTACTGCTACTGGGACGCCTGATCCTGCTCCACCACAGGCACCCTGAGCGCAAACAGGCTCCGCTCACCTACGAGAAAGATGAGGATTCAGACGAGGGAATGGGCCAAAGGGATGAATGGTGGTGGGACTGCTTGGGGCTCCTGAGGGAGAACACACTTGTCACTTTGGCGAACATCTCAGGCCAACTGGACCTCTCCATCTACCCCGAAAGCATCTGCTTGCCTCTGTTGGATGGTCTTCTCCACTGGGCTGTCTGCCCTTCGGCAGAGGCCCAGGACCCCTTCCCCACCCTGGGCCCCCACAGTGCTTTGTCACCTCAGAGACTGGTCCTGGAGACGCTAAGTAAACTAAGCATCCAAGACAACAATGTGGACCTCATCTTGGCCACTCCACCATTCAGTCGGTTAGAGAAGCTGTATGGGAACCTGGTGAGGCTAATTGGAGACAGGAAGGTTGCAGTCTGCAGGGAGATGGCGGTGGTCCTGCTGGCTAACCTGGCCCAGGGTGATACTATGGCAGCCCGAGCAATCGCTGTTCAGAAAGGCAGTGTGGGCAACTTGCTGGGCTTTCTGGAGGACAGTCTGGCTGCCACACAGCTTCAGCAGAGCCAGAGCTCTCTACTACACCTACAGGGGATGCACTTCGAGCCCACAAGCCCGGACATGATGCGGCGAGCTGCCCGGGCTCTGCACGCCTTAGCCAAGGTGGAGGAGAACCACTCAGAGTTCACACTACACGAGTCCCGACTTCTCGACCTTTCAGTGTCTCCCCTAATGAACTCGCTGGTTTCTCATGTTATCTGTGATGTACTCTTTTTGATTGGCCAGTCATGACAGCTGTAGGGAGCCGTGGCTCCGCTCTTTGGGGGGTTTATCCCCAATCCCTTCTTCCCTGGAAACCTTGGCTTGTGTGTGTGTAACAGGGCAAGGAAAGTTCAAGTGACTGTCTTTAATTTATGAAAATCCTTCAAATTCCATTCTCTGAGCCCTCCCCAGGCCGTCCTTGCTCGAGGAGGGTAATCACAGAGCTGTGGTGGATTACAAACCAGAGCGATGCCCATAAAGTGACACTACTTGCAACATGAATGCCAACTGGATGACACAGAGCAGAGCGCCACGGTTGGGAGACTTTTCTGCACTTGGGGGGAAAGTACTTTTTAATAAAGATAAATAAATAAATGAATAAATAAATAAATAGCTGAAAAACAAAAACTGTAACCAAAGTTGCTGTCTCGTTTACAGTGAGTTTGGGAGACGCAGTGTGCCCTAGCTCTCCCCTTGAGGGCACCATGAGTCTGTAAGTGGTTGACGTTCAGAGGTGAAGCAGACTGCCAAGTGGCCTACTGGTTATAGTTGCTGTAGTTGAATTCTTACCAGTCAGCCCAACAGAGTGCTGTCAATAGACACCTTCACCGGGGAGGCCTGTGCAGTGTGCAGTAGATTGTAGGACATTTTCTGTACCGTACTGCTCTTGAGTGTAAGCATTCTGTAACACACGTTTCACACAGAAGCAGAAGATGCAGCTCTTCTAGAGTTTTGAGGTCATTTTAGTTTGGTGTTAAACAGAAAATGGCTTTCTTCCCCAAAGTATCAAGAACCTACAACACCCTTACCTCCTCTTATCCCTTGATTGTATGAATACCCTAATGAAAAGAAATCACCTCTTAGGACTGGTTTTCAACTTCAAATACAGCTTTGCTGTGGTGTATATATAATGTTGTACATTACACTTCCTTTCTCTGTGTCTGTCTCTATCTGTGTCACTATTCTCACACTTGTTATCGGTGAGGGATTGAGGCTGATGTGAGTTTGCTCCGTGACCTCCAGTCCCTGCTGATAAGACCCACTCCTCTGGTCTCTTCACAGCTCCGTAGTACGGCAGACACGGCTCAAACCTGTTATCTCCTGGTACAACAAAAATAAACTAGATGAAGTACACATTTGACAATTTTTCTTCAGTCATGGATTCTGCATATTTGTATTTCAGACTATGTAGCTAAGACAACATGTAAATTCCTCCCTTTCCCTTTTTTGGCTCAATGAATATCATTTATTCAGTATGAAATCTTTATACTATATGTTCCACGTGGTAAGAATAAATGTACATTAAATCTTCGTAAGCTGTTTGATGGTTTTGTTCTTTTGGAATAATTACCTCGTCTGGACAACCAAATCAATCAACTGTGTGAAGTCACACAAAATTGGGTTCAAAATAATTTCTGAAATACGTCTATCTTCACCTCAGTGCTCACGTGGTCCTACTCGGTAGACTCAACTCTTGACATTGTATTCACTGTTCACATTAGCTTTATTGCGGTTTCTATATTTCAGTAAAATAACTGCATAAATGTAACAAAGCAGAAAAACAATGCACTACAATCATCAATGGGTTTGTGGGAGGAGGCGTGCTTTCTCTATGTGTGAACGTATGTATCCAAACCGCATTATGGTCAATCAAGGATAAATATTTTGGCTTATACCCTCATCAAGGGCCAAACATAAATAATGGATAAGAAGGCCACTTCATGCAAGTTTAATATTCTGTACATCAGATGTCAGATGAACAACAAAAAAAAAAAAAAAAAGAAATAAAATACACATTTATAAAAAAACTTATAAATGCACAATTAAAAATATTAACATTAAATAAAACACCCCCCAACCCACC
>CM022486.1:17065634-17104892 GCA_011952105.1 Coreoperca whiteheadi | reverse complement strand
AGAAACTAATCAGTAAAGGGCAGACAAGAAAAACTGGCGGCAACCACACATAGGCAGAAAGTAACCAAAGTCATATGAGTAAATACTCTTACAAAAAAAAAAAAAAAAAACTTAACTAAAACCCAAAACAAGGGCAAAACAAAAAAAATGGAAAAGAAGGCCACTTCATGAAAGTTTAATATTCTGTACATCAAATGAAAAAAAAAAAAAAAAAAAAAAAAAAAAAAGAGTTAAAATCCACATTTATGAGATTACTTATAGAGGCATGTGTAAAAATATTCACCTTAAATCCAACCCAGTCAAACTTAATATACAAAAGAGACTTAAAATATAGGCAAGAACAATTTTTTCACATTTTTAAATGACTAACATACTTTAACCCCACTTGGAAAAAAGCAGTCCATAAGATGGTGTGGAGCGCCGCCTGCTGGAGAGAGGAAAAATGTTTCACCCGTCACGTAATTACAAGATTTGACATACAACGATATAATGTGATCAAACTAGATGTAAGGTTATGAAACTTACGTCAGTAAAATCTAACGATACTGATAATCTTTCGCTATTTAAAAAAGGTACGTACAAAAGTACATCTGGGCTCACGCACTTTTATTTTGAAATTAGTTCCGGGATACAGCGGAAGTGAAAGGTGCCAGGCTGCTGCAGAATGAGGATGTGGAGACAAGGATTGTTACCTGAGCGAAAACAAATGCTGCTGAAGACGGGTGGCTATCTGAGAAAATCTGTGTTTACCGTCTCCTAAATTTGCCAAACCAATGAAAACGCGAAAGTCCCAGAATGTCGTTTGGCGAGTAGTTTCTCCTAGCTAGCTATGTTTCATAGAAATTATGACGAATCCGACAGTGACTGTCTCGTGGCAGCGACGATGCTCAGGCCTGTCATAACTGGCTTGTTAAGATTTTGTCCATCACGTCAATGACCATGGATGTCAGAGCAGTTCTGGAGTTTGCCACAGTTACCAGGGGTCTGTCACTGTTTCTGCAGGTAAATGTTAGGCAAATTGGATGTCGTGAATCAGGCAGTGTGCTAATCTATCGTCCCTAGTTTATAGCTATAATGTTAGATATTAACCTTCATTTCCCCTGATGTTTTAAGTCACCTTGGCAATTATGTTTCCGTGTGGTAGCTAATGAGTAGTGCTCAGGGGACTACATACTGTATGTTATAAGTAGGTCACAGACAACCACAGACAGGTGGTTTGTTTCTCTGTGCAGCAAAACTCTGTTTATGATGGCAGGATAAATTTTATTATTGTAAAATGTTTCTCCTCAGGCTGTCTTGAATGCTGCCATTCCTGACCATGATGCTGACGCGTTCAGGCCCCCACGGACGGAGGAGCCTCTGTACTTGGACTGTGCAGTGGAGTGGTTGTTGGGTGGGCTCTCTCACTGGGACGCCGAACATTACCTCTTCATTGCTGAGAGAGGATACCTTTATGAGCACAACTTTGCTTTCTTCCCCCTCTTCCCCGTCGTCCTCCGAGGCCTGGCAGAGACGCTGCTGTGGCCCCTGAGCAGCTGGCTGAGTGTGCGGGGGCGTTTGCTGGTGGCTGTGGCTCTGGGGAATAGTACCCTCTTCCTGCTGAGTGTGGTCGCCTTGCACGCACTTAGTAGAGTAGTTCTTCAGGACAGACGTCTTGCTCTGCTCTCCAGCCTGCTCTACTGCATCACACCAGCCAACGTTTTCATGACCGCTGGCTACTCAGAGAGCCTTTTCGCTGCGCTCACATTTGGTGGCCTGTTCCTCCTGGAGAAAGGATTCACCTTCCGAGCCTGCCTGGCCCTCAGTATAGCCACTGCAGCACGATCCAATGGACTTGTTAACATGGGATTTCTACTGTATCTTCCATCACTGCACGCTATTTCCCAGATTCGCGTATATCGAGCAACAACAAAAGGCCACACTAAAGTCTTCCACTACATTTGGGTCACCATCCGTCTCCTGCTCACATCCCTCTTGGGAACTGCAATTATTGCCCTTCCCTTTTGTGCTTTCCAGTACTATGGATATAGGACGTTTTGCACACCATCTGTCTCCTTGGAACGGATCCCCCATGCTCTTTTGACGCTGGCTGAACGGAAGGGCTACCGGGTTCCAGATGAAAATGGGCCGCCACCCCTCTGGTGCATGAGACCCCTCCCCCTGCTTTATTCACATATCCAGGATGTGTATTGGGATGTGGGGTTCCTCCGCTACTTTGAGCTGAAGCAGATACCGAACTTTATTCTGGCTCTACCTATGGCTACCCTTGGCATAATGGCAGCTTATGCATATTTTCAAGCTAATCCAGAACTGTGTCTGAGAATCGGACTTTGGCGGACTGCTGCAAGTAAAGGGCTTGACAAACCCACTCCAGGATTGTTCAACCCCAGAGTGTTTGTGTATGTTGTACATTCAACAGTACTCCTGGTGTTTGGGACGCTGTGCATGCATGTGCAGGTAAATCATATAATGACCTTCTTGTGGAATGTTTAACCTGTCTGGGTGTGAGGAACAACTGTTAATTTCCACTTATTCCCATTTTTTTATCTACATTTCTAGGTTCTAACCAGATTCATGGCCTCCTCGTCTCCTGTGCCCTTCTGGATAAGTGCTCATCTGCTCCTCCTCAATGAACCACTTCTCCATCGAAGGAAAACCTCAAACCCCAACGTACAGCTACAGGCACATTCCAGAAATGGATGCAAGCACACACCTCAAAACCCCATCATTGCTCTGCTGCCACACTTTACAACCTGTTCTCCTACCACACAGAGCATCCTGGGATACTTCCTCTCTTACTGGGTGCTGGGGCTTGCACTGCATTGTAACTTCTTGCCATGGACATGACTTAAGACGTTACTCTGAGCTTTAAATGCAATATTTCTATGTATGACTGGGCTATATACCACACACAGGTGTTTTTACAGTACGTCACCAATAGTTCATTTTTGTTATTACAGTAATTGTTGATTGCAATAGCATTAGAAAGACATTTTCGTGAAAATAATTGTATACATGAATGTGACATTTTGTGTGACGTGTCACATTTGTTTAGAAAAAAGTAATGAACTCACTGTAACTTCAAAGAAAAGTAAAAATACTTTGCCTCATTATGATTATGTCGCTCAGTCCTACATAGAACTTGTTGACATGATTACATTTTTGATGCCGATTTTTTTCATGCAATAGTCAACACATTTGATTTGCACATCTCAGTTAAATGTGTTTGCAACTGTTTTGAGGACAATCTCAAATTGTACAATATACCCGAAACTCATTGTTTAGTTTTAAATCTTGGGAAGACTATGGTTGTACTGTTTCTTGCTGAAACACTGGATTTTACTCACTCAGTTTAATATTGCACTGCATGTTTAGATGAATTCTTCTAAGTTATAGTTTGGGATTTTTGGATGTGCTTGAAAAAAATAAAGATTTTGTTGCTGTTAAAGGATCCTCAATTTAGTTTTATTTTCATGTAAAGGTCATCCTTTTTCTTGAGGCATTAATGTAAAACTGTTGTATTGTGTTTTGTTGTAAAGTACATAGGCTGCCAAAGTTGCAAGTTTAGCCTTGAATTTAAAATTAAACAAAATTGGAATCTAAAAACCTAAACAAGAATGAATACAAACATGTTTACCTAAAATGTGTGCTTTTTTTTTCACAAGTAAAATCCTTTCTCTCTTTCTCTTTGCACAGTGTGTAAACTGCTTTTGTCTTTTTCATGGTTTACTTACAAAAAAAGGTCCTTTACTGCACTGTAATTGGCACAGACATGTCAAGTCTAGTTACCCCTGATGCTTGCAGACATCTCCTTAAAACCAGTAGAGGGGGCTATTATAATTTAATGCACAAAACACAAAAATCAACACTATAACTGGACCCCTGGCTATTTGTATAGAGTTTCTAAACAAGCATGTAATCAAAGCAAGAGTTTTGACAAAAACAGATCAAATGAAAACTGGAACAGTTCAATAAAAGAAAATCAAGGTGTTTCTCTGGTGACCAATGCAATTAAGATTTTATAGCATTGTGTTTTATGGCCTGTATAAAATAAATATTTTGCATATGAAAAATTGTCCTTGTGCCAAAGGCTAAATAATTAAGAGTGGTGTCTATAATTTCCCATCCCTTAAACAGAGTCTAATAACTTATGGTAAATTACCAAACCCAAATTAAACAAACACTGCTAACCCCTTTCCCACTCATGAGTTTCAAAAGTGTCCTAAACTAATGTCTTTGTAGCATAACAACATTGTAAACACACTGAATGAAGTCAAAGCTGACATGCACACGGAGCACTGCTGGCCTTGTAGTCAAAACACCTCAAAACAGTGAGCCTGTCACCTGTTAAGCCTCACAGGCCCAGAAAGCACTTAATATGGTGACAAGTGCATTGTGGCCGCCTAAGTCTCCATTCTAAGCAGCTGATGTTTGCTTGGTAAAAAGTCAGGGTTACTTAACGCTCTGGAGAATCTGTCCATGCAGAGACACGTGGCAAACGTTCAGACTGTAGAGCTCACTTTCTATCAAACGCTTGCATTTAGGTCCAGGGGACGTGATTAAGGATTTATTACCATTTTATTTACCAAATAAACATCAGATCTGCTCTGAGCTGATGAGGATGATTTATGATTTATTAATCAAAGGACCACACATTAACTGGGGATTTTGGGGTCCGTACTGCAAACAGCCATTAAAATACCCACCGTGTGCACGTAAACTCCCCCGCAGGTTGCTAACCCTTACCAAAAATTCCCCAAAAATACTGAGGACGTGAGCTGAGTGTACCAAATGGTACAGGACAGCAGTAGGGCTATATATTGGCTTAACTTATGTTGCTCGTTTGCAATGAATGGTTATATTTTCTATAAGGGCTTTAATTTATCTACGTGGGAAAAACACCGTGAGCTGGTGCCTATGTCGAGGCAAACAGATAATCACTGAGCAGGCGCGGGCTGCTGTTGGCCACTGATCTACAAATCATCTCTTCGCAAAACTGACGAGCTCGAGCCCTACAGGTCAGCGGTGAGTCCTGCGCGGCTACGTCAACATCGTCACCGTGACGTAGATCTGCGACGACATAAAAAAAAGGAAAAAAAAGAAACGTGAACTGCAGCTTGAAGCTCGAGCCGAAGCCCGTCTGTTTGTGTCGGAGTTTTGATTATAGGCGAGTTAATATAACCAAGTCAGTAGTACTATTTATGGATTGCTTTAATTTAACTGCCAAATATGGTAATCAACCCGGGAACTGGTTCAGCTCGTAAAACTCTGCTACGGAGAAGAATGCCTTTGCTGGTTCGCTAGCTAGCTAACGCTAGCTATCAGGATGGGCAACTGAACGCTAACCCAACAAGCAAAACTATCAATGTAAAATGACTGTATCTTGAGAGTAACTACCCCTCTCGATAACGCGGAGACAAAAGAGAGCTTTTAGCTACCTCCGATACTGTGTCGAAACTGTTTACATGATGAAGAACTGCGAGTACCAGCAGATCGACCCGAGAGCGCTGTCGGTGTCGCCGTCGTCCGCACAGAACCACGCCGAGACGACAGGGCAGCGCCGGCGTAGGAAATGGGAAGTGTTCCCAGGGAAGAACCGTTTTTTCTGCGATGGACGGATCATCCTGGCCAGACAGAGCGGTGTCCTTCCTCTGACACTGGGCCTTATTCTTGTCACTTGTGGCCTTTTCTTTGCATTCGAGTGAGTAACTAGAATTGTCCTTTTCTATGTTTCTTCCCGGTGAGCCGTGAATGCAACATAAAAAGGTCGTCGCTAACACGCATGTGGAAATTGCCAATTCCTTTTTCTTCCTTTTTTTTATGGGTGATATGCTTGGGTATTAAAAGTGTTTTTGACTAGGGCAGACTGAAACAAACTCATATTTTTTCTGTTACAGCTGCCCGTTCCTGGTGGAGCATCTAACCGTCTTCATACCTGTGATTGGTGGGGTCCTTTTTGTGTTTGTGGTCCTCTCCCTGCTGAGAACCAGCTTTACAGATCCAGGCATCTTACCGAGGGCCACCCCAGATGAAGCAGCAGACATAGAGAAGCAGATAGGTGAGACACACCCTGGAATTGCATACTCGCTGTGGGACAGATGGGGTGAAAGAGCTTTGCCATATGGGGGATCTCTGAGGGATGTGTTTGTCATTGAACTGCAGACCAAGACCTAAGCAGCTTACACTCTATCATGGTCAAAGAGCACAAAAGCCAGACATAGCTTTAATTGTGTTTGTTTATTCCTTATTATATCATTTGAGTGCTTCTTGCGTGAACTGTTTTGATCAAGTGTGTAAGTTTCTCCCCTTGTATTTCTCTATTTTAAGATACCTCAGGATCCTCTACGTATCGCCCCCCACCGCGGACCAAGGAGATCCTCATCAAACAGCAGGTGGTAAAGCTCAAATACTGCTTCACTTGTAAAACGTTCCGCCCTCCTCGGACCTCCCACTGCAGCCTGTGTGACAACTGTGTGGGTAAGGATTCGGTGGGAAGTTACCACTTATCCCAACTGCACTAATTTAACTTAACCACTTATTGCCAAGAGTTACATACCATTCTGCTTGGTTGGAGGGTTACCATTAGTTTGCTTCATGCTTCCTGTGTCTTGAATCTACGGTGCTGAGTGGAAACCGTATCAAAAAGATAAAAATGTAAAACAATACTCTTATCGTAGACTTCAAATTAGTTCACTGCCTGAGAACCTTTACCAAAACTGGACTTCAATTCACACAAAATGTATGACTGGCAGTTTCATTTATTTTTTGAATTTGTGAACAGTTTTTTTTTTTTTTTTTAGGAGCAGGATCTAGGTAGTATGCCATAAAGTATGTGGTCTGTAAAGCATTAGGTCATCATTTGGCAAGATAGGGCAAGCTGTTATTTGCAGGTTGACCCCTTCCTAACCTACTTCCAATGTAAGGGATGGGGGGACACAATCCAAGGACCTCCTTCAGTGCAAAAATGTATTCCAAAGTTCAACTAAAGCCAGTCTGAGTTAATCAAATCAAGTGTGTTTCTTGAAGTTACAGTATTTTTAGTACATAGTTCCCGTTTTGTGTTTCCCCCTGATAGTGTTTACTGGCTGGCCTGTGGGGGAGGGATAATAACACAAAGAGGGAATTTTGTACTAAAAAAAGACTGTCCCTGAGACTCCTGAAGTCTAACATTTACTTTCGCTAAACTTTGGAATTAGTTTTTGCACTGATGGACGATGGTGCATTTTGTCCCCCCATTACTTGGAAGTTACCTCTTTATGGGTGCAGTAACAACAGGAGGAATGATTACAGCAAGCAAAATTGGTTTCAGTGATCATATGAACACCTGATAGGAAAATCATAATTAGATGAAAGTGCTATATTTATTACGGAATAGAGTCGTGTTTTTTATAGTAGTTCAATATACAACATGCTAGGTATTACTGCTATTATACCTTACATCTTCTACAAACGTGCCTCTAATCTCTGGTATGTTTTTTTTTGACCCTCAGAGCGATTTGATCACCACTGCCCATGGGTGGGGAACTGTGTGGGGAAGCGCAACTACCGCTTTTTCTACAGCTTCATCATCTCTCTATCTTTTCTGACATCTTTTATATTTGGCTGTGTCATCACACACATCACCCTGCGTAAGTATTTTCACTTCGTTTGAAGACACAAATGCACTTCGTAGTGTGAAGAACCACTTTAAGAATAATTTGTTTCTGATTTGTCCTTTTCTGTCCAGGTTCTCAAGCAGGTAAAAGCCTTGTTCAAGCCATTCAAGAGAGCCCTGCCAGATATCCTTTTTTTTTTTTTTTTTTTTTTT
The DNA here is from genome assembly GCA_011952105.1 of Coreoperca whiteheadi. NCBI lineage: Eukaryota > Metazoa > Chordata > Actinopteri > Centrarchiformes > Sinipercidae > Coreoperca > Coreoperca whiteheadi. The sequence continues at coordinate 17,097,085 of CM022486.1, read as the reverse complement.
ACATACCAAATTTTCACATAATCAAACTGTTTCAGATGGATGAGATATTTTTGTATTTTTTTTTTAATTTGACAATATCAAATTTTAAAAAAGATCTCATCGTGGTGCCAAGAAATAACACAAGTTACTCTGACAAGGCATTTCCCGCTGCTCCTCATTAAGCCAACGCTTAATAGGATCAGAGAGTTAGCATCCAGCAAAGCAGTGCTTTTAGGCAGATGGCTTTCCAGTAGAAGGTTTGCTGCCTCATGTCCTTGTGAGATGATGTCAGTGACTAGACAAATATAGACTGCATGACTACAGAGAAGTTTGATTTGTTTATCACAGACAGGTTGTGGGTTAATTTCATCATCGTACATGTGATATGCATGACATGTCATCTTTAGTTATGTAGTTATCTCATAGGGCAGATGATCTGATTACATGTTTTTGTAAACACATTACATCAGTTTTCAGATTGAAATTAAAAACCAATGAATTCATAAATCTCCTGTAACTATTGGGCTTTAAATACCCTAATGACATTTTTAGCCAATTTACAAATCACATATAATTTGCAAAAACATCCATAAAAAGAATCTGTCTTAGTCATTGGTGACATTATCATGCCTTGACTCTTCCTTGTGCACTGTGGTGGAGTTGGTGATTTGTTTCTTCTCCATCTGGTCTATTATGGGCCTCTCAGGCTTCCATACTTACTTAGTGGCCTCCAACCTCACAACAAATGAAGATGTAAGTACTTGTGCCCCTGTATATGAAACAGTTCCGATTATGATTGTTAAGACTTTATCCAGTAACTGACAGCTTACTTTATTTATTCACTGCGCAGATAAAGGGCTCCTGGTCAAGTAAAAGGGGTGCAGAGGAATCTGGGAACCCATACAGTTACAACAGTATTATAACCAACTGCTGTGTGACGTTATGTGGCCCCATGCCCCCAAGGTGAGTAAAGATGTCCCCCATCCCATATAAGCTGATACTCATCGACACACCTTTCTCCTATAAAGTTCACCATGTGTGTCACTCATCATCTTAACAGGTTCTAGAAACAATTTCCTCTCTTCAGTATCAGTGAAAACGCTTCATGAACACTTCCTTGACGACCGCACCAGTTACAGTACATGTACAGTCCATGTTAAAGTGCATCGTAGCATAATCCTCTGTTCTGTTCTCTAGCCTGATTGACCAAAGAGGTTTCCTGCCTCTTGACGAGGCAGTCCCTGCTGCTTCTGCCTCAGAGATAGACCTGCCTCCCTTCGCGGCCAAGAATGACGTGCACATGGTAGGATGAACCAGCTTGTGGTCCCTCCTAAGTCCCGACTGTCCCATAGCTCCTGTGTTGTTGTTGGTAGGCTGCCCCCCCTGTGTGCCTTCTCCACTCTCTGTGTCCACTCCTTCATCCTCCAGACTTCCAGCTTAAGTCCCTCCAGTGGATTTGCCAACATGCAGTACTTTGAATCTTTTAGACAACATAAAGCAGAGCATGGATTTATTTTTTTTCAAATAATGTCGTTATGCCGTCTCTGACTGGACTGGAACAACATTACCAGGGCTGAGCTTACGTTTGGAAGTGACACACAATAATGAAGCCAAATATCAACAGTAGAAATGATGAGGCTAGCAAAATACAACTGGCATTCAACAGGAATCTCTACTGAAGAGGTAAATTATCAGCTTTCAGGGTGCTGAAGTAATACTGCTGTGTCACTTGTTCTTTTAGCTTTAGTACAAAATGTCTTGGACACCACCTGTAACACTGTTTGGCTTCACTGAACCGTTAAAAATGCAAGAAAGTAAGCAGAGAGTTTTTACAGCCAGAAATGTAACCATTTGTTAAGGTCATTGTAGAGTTGCTGAGTTACTCCGTCAGACTGCTGCAGATATACTATGGTCATTTGGTGCTGTGGGAGAGTAAACCTGTTCATTGTTGCATCTTTTTATATTTAACTTGTATTTATGTTTGCTTCCACTTGCACAACTTGTTGCTGTACTACTGGGGTTGCTTGTATGTTGTGGTGAAGGTGTATGCACACAAAGGAATCAATTACTGCTTTTTGGTAGGACATGCAGATGTTATTAGATCATATTATATTTGACTTATAAGCACTTTATTACAGATCATATGTCTCATGTCTTCAATACATTTGTCACTCAATATGGTCAGCATATCAAATGTCCTCAGTATGTTTGTAGCTATATTGCTTTATATTCTTAAATCTTCTATTTTTACCTACGTATATTATTCACCTAAAAAGTGTTATTTTATGTGTTTAAATAAACATTATTTTTGTATTTTGGTCTCTGTTTTGAGTTTACTTTCCCTCTTCATTTTTTTTTTTCAAGTGTTTGTGGGAAAAGTTGTATTTTCGTAGGTTCTTCTTTTTTTTTATTTCAGTATGTAAGTTAGTGAACAGATGGGTTTATTTTTCATGAACATTTGTTTCGTATACCTTCTAACTTAATTGCGAGATGACAGATCTGGCACTCAGTGTTGTACTGTATCCATTCCATCCTGCTAGGAGGAGAACTGTCAGGATTTTGCTTTATCCTGCACGGCCTGAAGGGCACTGCTGCATGTAGACGGTTGATGGTAAGAGTAGGGTTGAACGTTAAACCAATCACAACATCTCTTCATTTGCTGTTCACGGGGTCTTTTTTTTCATAACATAGTTTGTGTTTAGGTTTGGAATCGCTGTCATCTCAACAGTTAATTTCCTTTCTAAGATACAAAATTATTTGCATAAACCCAAATGCAGTTGGGGCAGATCTTGTGATTGGTGTGGACGGGTGCACTGCCTTACTTGTGAACGTGCATGCTTCACTACCATTCATTCTCCTGTTATTAACATCCGCTCAGTATGGGGATGGTGCTGGTGTTTGCAGACTGATGATCTTGTCCTCTGTAGTTAGATGAGATGTTATTGTGTATGCATGGTGACGCAAGCGAGTCTGCATAAACTGTATATCTCCCTTTCTACTTTTCTCAGAGCCCGAAGAAACACAGGAAGGGGGCGCTTCTCGACACACCCTTTCCCTGTGTTGCATTGTCTGCATCTAACTCACTCCTTCCACGCTTCTCCATTTGAATCGTTTGACAGTGCCGTCATTGCTTTCACTGTGCTTGATGAGTTCTAATCCTCTTAATCACATTGCAGAATTTTCTATACGTGTTTGTCCTGTTCTTACAGATGATGTGGCCCGTTCCTCTCCTTTTCTTGACTTCTCTGTTTTTCCGCCTCATACAGTGCACCCAGAGCCCCAAGGACATGTTGGAACGGATGGTCCACTCCTTCGACCTTCATGGCCTGTGCCCCCCTGGCACCTCAAAGACCGCCCCTCTTGGCCTGGAGGTTTCCAGCGCGGCGGCCCCTTCCACAGAAGCTTCGCCATCCGCTGGCTGCTCACAACTGCACGCCCGCCAGCCTTTGGCCACACCTTGCCCCCCGTTCAGCAGAAGCAGCAAGAGGGACTCGCTGCACTCCATCAACCCAGCCTTCCGTCTGGCTTCTCCCTCCCCGTCGCTGAGCCGCGCCACCTTGATTCTGGGCGATGCGCCCGACATCGGCTTTATCCCGCTGACTACGCCTAGTAACCAACAGACGGCGTCATAGTGCACTCATCCTGCTGCATGCGTCGCTGCTCTGTATCACTGGCAATGTTTTTGGCTACAAAGAAACGTTTTCATAGTGGTGGTCATGCTGTGTGTTGCTATTTCTGGTATCTCAAGATGTCATTGTGATGAGTTGATTAAGCATTAACTGGAGGTTGTTTTTTTTATTTTATTTTATGTGAGTGGTATCAACAATGTCCGACTATACAATACGTGTCCTTCAGGATGGAGGTAAATCTTATAATACTTTGAAGCACAATATAGAGATATTTTTTTAACACCTTTTTATGAAGACACCCAGAACATGCCTCCACACCTTCCACACAACCTCAAGCCATACATCACAGCCGCAGTGTTTAAGTTCATCCTAATATCTTATGCAAACAGGTCTTTAAATCTGGGAATACTTACACCGTGTGGATGTAAGAAGTACAGAAATGAGTTTAGATTTACTAAACTGGCATCCTCTGGATAGTGAGCGATCTCAGGATGATCAACTCAAGAGTTAGCCTTATGTCATTTTCCTGTCATCTAGATCTACATCATCCGAGTGTCATCAGGTGGATCCAGCTTGACAGTATTTACATGAATGAGCGAGCAGAGTTTGAAGAGGGAGGCCAATGTGCAGGTTTTATTTTTAATGTATTCATATCAAGGGTTTTGCTGTATTTTGTAATCTGTTGTGTGTATCTTATACATCAGCTGCACTTAGGCTAAATGGTAAATTTCTTCTTTTGGTGAGGTGTATCACTAGGATACTTAAAACAGGAATGAAAACTGTGAATGTCTGCAGATTTCATGTAGACTGGATACTTACTGACTGACATGTAGCATTTTCCGAAGTAGTCCTCCACATATGTCCACTTTGTTGTTTTATTGGTTGGATTTCAAAACCAAGTATTTAATTTAAATCAAAATCTAATTTGTTGCTGCCCACCAGGGCTGGGATTGCAGTATTTATCGCTGACACATGTTTCCTATTAATATGATCTACTGGGATGCTTTCAGTACGAGTAAGTATCTGCTTTTTATTTGCCTGGCTGTGTTGGTTGTTACAGCACAGGCTCTCGACGTGTGGACTGTTGTCAAGCAGAGAAATGTTTTAGGAGTGATGATGAGGCCTCTCTAGATGCAGGACAAGTTGTCATTTTCATGGCTGTGACCTTTTCCTCTTCTCACAGCCATGAAACCTCACCCTCTGTCCGTAATGATAAAAGTACAATTTCTTGAGTAAATTGCAGGAGTTAGTTTGTTCCACTAGGGGGCAGCATGTGGATACAGATCGCAGCATAGTCAGATGACAATTTAGTAACATGAAAACTATTAAAGGAAGGGCCTTTTGATGTTTTATTTATTTTTTGTAATTGAGCGTTGAAGCTGTAGGTTGTGAGTTTGTGAAGAACCACTTTGCCATAGTCAGTGGGTCGTTCATTAATCAGTGTGCATCAAGACCCATAGGTTGTGTAAACAATTACAAGCAGTGCTTGTAGGAACAAACTTGTTTGTCTTTTGTAGGATGTAACAGTGGAACTGTAACATTTGGTCAATAAAAATTCTGTTTTGTTGATTTGGGTTTTTTTCGCTCCCCCCAAGGTTTTTTTGTTTTGTTTTCAAATGTCCGCAATTTAAATATATAGACTCACTTTATTTAAACTACAATGACTTTAAACAGACCAATGTTAAACTATCTCTTGCTTGGTGGTAGTTGGGTTTATCCATTCTGACAACTCCCCCATGGAAACAATGAAGAGATGCATGTTGAAGGATCCAGCAATGAAAATGGTGTGTGTGTGTGTGTGTTTATGGGGGGGGGTTACACAGTGTGGTCAACAACAGCTGACAAAAGTCTGGAGGAGAGGTTAGGAATATACTGTATCCGTGAATGTGTCCATGATAGTTAAAATGAGGTGACAGGATAACAAAACTCTGTCAGTTCATTTAGGAGAAGCTACTTAGAGAAAACAAATTGTGTTTACTAATAAACCACAATATTTAATATAAGTTCATAAACAGGTCATGTACAGTATACTTTCACCAGAAGGCAAAACATCAAAGACTTTAAAAAGAAGTATGATTTTCCTAATAACACTATCTGTGTTCTCTCTCCATCTGCCAGAGATGCACTCCCACCTAATAAGATTAAGTCTTTTGGACTGTGGCTTAGAGATGTTTTCCCCATTGCAGATAGCCATGCAAAACAGAATATAATTTTTCAGACTGTGGTGAATTGTTCCCTTGGCGTTGCAAATGTTTACTCTGTGCCCAGGGTTTTACTTTTTAAGAAGCCATTATTTTGCCTGTAATTGAAATGTAAAACTGGATAAAAATATCCTGAAGGCCACTGATCACGATGGATGGACCGTGGCAGCTGACTGCACTCAGCTGTCACTACTGTGTGCAGAAAAGTGAGAATGTTGCTTTTAAACTCTTCCAAAATCTACCTTTTCTGAAGCTTTTTATTTCTAAGTTGTAGTCTGCATGTGGGAGCTGGTGTCTCCTGTCTCCTGCTGTTTCTCACTGTTGAACAAGGATGCTTTGAATGTGCAATTGTACGTGTTGTCTAATATCTTCTCAATGCGAGATATGTAACTAAAATAAATAAATAGTTTGGAGGCAATTTCATTACACTTTCTTTTTTTAATTTTATAACAATTTTAAAAGTAAACTAAAAATAGGAAACAGGAATAAAAAGATGGTTGAAGACAAAAACTCGTCTGGCTGGAATCAGACAAAGGAAGTCATGGTTGCAAGGCACAGAACAACATCTTAGTCATGAAATATGATAACCTTAATGGATTTCTTAAGATTTTTATGCATCTATCACCTCATTGGACTTCAAAAGACTCCTTGCTGAGGCATGTCAGTGTAGCAACCTGTTTATCTTAAGCCAACACAAAACAGATGGTCAGACTTTTGGCTCAGTGTCTCGCAGAAGGAAAAAGCTAAAGCATCACCGTCTCAGCAGCTGTGTTGCATTTTGACCACAGTCCTCCATCTCCTAGAAGACTAAAAGTTGTTTGCAGAAGAAGAGAAATGTGAAGATGAGATTTATTTAACAACAGCAGTAAAGGCACCAGGTCATCAGTTTGCAGGTTTATTTGTCAGCAGTGTTGACGGGGATTATTTGAGTCCTCGCTGGCCGCAGGTGATTATTCGCTTGCTAGAGTGTGTCATGCTCTTTAACCCCTACTGGTGTGGCACAGAGACAGAGAAGGCCACCCAGTCAGTGGGTGGGGTGAGTGGCCTGCTTTACTGCTGGATTTCAGAGTACGAGGATGTATTTTGATCAAAAAGGTGACTTCATAGAAGGGGTAAGATCAGACAGACTTTTAAAAAACAAAAACCAAATCCCATTAGATAGATTCCGCCTAGACCAACATTGCTGTCTAATGCTACAATTTTACTTAGTTGATTCCTTCTCTTTACTTGAAACAACAAACAGTAATAGAACAGCCAGGAAAGCCACCTCTTTCACTTAAAACTAATACATTCCACCTCTTCAAAGAAATAACCCACTACCAATTTACCCCCCGGCTGTTGTCCACTCCGTGATTCATCGTGCTCGTTCCTCTTCAGCGAGCCACGTTTGGCCCGGCTGTCATGTGTGCAGCCGTGTGTCACACTCTCACAAGTCTTCTCCTCATCGCTGGCTGGTCTGACCAGAGCAGAAGTGAAGTAGCCTACCTCTGTGAGCAAAACAGGTGACTCACAGTCAGGGCTGCTGTCAACATCGCTGCGACTGAGATTTCGAGAGCTAAAAGTGCGTCTCTGTGCTGGGCAGTGAAGCTGGATATAATTAACCCTGTACTGAGCAGAGAGAACCAGCTGCCAGGAGGAAGCAGCAACCAGCAGGCATAGTTTTTATGCCACTGCCAGTGGAACATGAAACAACTGAATCCTGTGGGTATAACCTGCACATGGTAGTTAAAACCTCTTCATTCTGGATGTTGAATTGTATTGCAAGCAAATAGCCAGCTGTTCTTCTGTTTCCTAAAAGTGGCTGCGTGCTGAAAAATATCCACAACAAAACTAAGAGGTGTTTGACCTCCTAACAAGGGTCAAAGCAGATCCAAATTTTGCAAGCTGACACTAAATGCGGTAAAGATTTCTTAATAGAATATCCATGGTGACATGAGTGCGCCTGTGTGTGTGGAGTTTGGTCACTACTTAACAAACATGTTTGTGTATTGCTTTTCCTTGGATGTTTCTGGGTGTAACATCTGATTAACTGTGTGTTTTAGGCTTGGTCGCTTATTGCAGCATATATGTGTACACCTAAAAAGCCCTGAAAGCCTTTTAGTACATAAAGCTCATGATAGATCAGCTCAGTGCTATTTATTGGTTGGTTTGTGTATTAGGTTTGCTGACTGATCCAATTTGTTGAAAAATGAGAGATCTGACAGTACAGGTTACTGTAGACAGGTTCTCTTAGGTTAGTTAGTCAGTGAGATCCTTTTATGCAGGCTTTCTAATGTTATTTAATTATTGCATTTTGCATTGAGCTGCCACTGTATCTTAGACATGCAGCAGCAACTATTACTGTTATACATAAAAGTCTTTATCTTGATATATAGGTCTTGATTATGACCCCCTATCCTCATGTCTCACAAATAATCATGAAAACAATTTCTACCTTCCCAAGATACCATATCTACTAAACTCCACTCATTTTGGTATTTGAGTGTTTTTTTCAGTTTACAGATTAGATAAGGGAATAAATGGTAAGATATCCTCTGTTCTTGCAGTGGAAAAACGTCGGCTGCGTCTGGTGAAGTGGAAAGAGCTCCCCATGGAAACCTGAATATGTGCCATGGAGCAGGATTAGTGTACCAGGGTACCACAGGGTCAGACCTTATCACAGCAGCCGTTATCATACAGACTGTTTGATATGGTCTCAATCAATCTGCTAAAAAATGCTTTGGTTACTGATGGATATTTTTTTTTATATTAATGCTCAACTGCCGTCAGATAACTCATCACTGTTGTTTTTTCTGAAGCAGCACTGTATTGCAACCACACTATATAAATAAAGTGTATTATTATTATTGTTTTTATTGTTTCGAGGCCGGACTGATTTTGAAAAATGAATATGCTAATGATCAGTTTTCATGTCCATAGATTACTTCCACTATATTACATAAAAAAAAATTGACTTCTGCACCAGACAGAAATGCATCTTTTCTTTAGTGACCATTTCTCTGTAACATAAACCATCATGTCACCTTTAATCACTGAGCATCTATCACTCACATCATGGCAGTTTCTGACAGCATAGGAATCACACTAAGCACAATTGTATCATTTTTAGTACTGGTAAAAGGTTTGGTCAATAGTAGGGAAAAAGAACAGTACAAGAGTCAGTGCTAAAGTGAGAATACCACTTTAAATGCCTTTATTTCCTGTAATAGTGTGATGTGGCACTCATTTTAGACAAGTTTTTTAATGATAGGTGAAACATCCTGTCTCTTTCGTCTTCGTTTTGTGACTTTTTTGAATGTCTTATCTTATTTCTAAGAAAAAACAAAAAACCTTTGCGTCTTTATTTTTTTTAAAGGCATTATCTGAGTGGACTGTATGACTAATATAATAAAAAAACTGTAAATTATATATCTACATTGATATATTTGAGTTTAGATATATTTCATTTTTATACTGCATTTTAATATTGTGCATCTTTACTGGCTAAACCACTTTAGTGCATTTTAAAACATTTACTTAAGTAATTCTGAGATACTTGTACTTCACTTAAGTATCATCATTTTATGCTACTTGATACTTCTACTTGACTACATTTCAGAGGGACAGCTCTACATTCATCTGACAGCTATAGTTACTTTGCAGATGATGATTGTAAAAACCTCTAATGAGCACATAAGATACAATGCATTGTTATACAATAAAATAAACAACCCTGCTACTACTTACACATTAACTACTTATACATTAATGCATCACTAATCTAATAGTATAATATGTAATAATCTAACACTTCCAGACCCCATTTTCCCTATGTAGTGAGTACTTTTAGTTTTGTACTTTTTGCTGAAGTAATTCAGTTCAATGCAGGACTTTTATTTGTAATGGATTATTTTTACAGTGTACTATGGCTACTTTTACTTAAGTAACGCATCTGAATACTTCTTCCACCACTGGCTTCAATAGTATTAGGTAGCCTGCATGGATCTTTAGGCAGCCATACATTTAAAGAATGTGGTTATGTACATATGATTGTGCAATAACCATAAAGGCCACTGAACTTCATGCACTTGGTCATGGCCATAGGCTGTATATAAAATGACCCAGGTTTATGTAGCAACAACAGTAAAGTGAGAGGGAGGGATGAGCTGACTGATAGATAGTGGATGCTGACTCACTAAAAGTCCATGACCAGACATATTCCAGGCATGTCTGACTTCACAGGAAAGGCCACAGTACAGCTTTACGAGGAAAGAACAGGTTAACTGCTCCATATTGTTTACCGTGTTTACCTATGTTACATAAAAATAACTTATGTAAATGGAAGCAAAGGTAGCAAAGACACGCAGAGAGACGGAGAGGTGTGTTCTATAGTAAAGGCCGTAAGGCTTTTAATTGTACAGTAAAATGCTTCAGACTGGGGGATGAATGTCGAGGGGTTTGCTAAGCCCCAGTCGCTGCCAATAGCTATGTAACTCAGAGCAGCTTTTGGCCATGTGTGCAACATACCTGCCTTCTGCCTGCTTTTAGTTACAGCACTACATAAATCTCAACCCTTCACCAGAGGACCTCGCATGAATCTTTCAAACTGTGGAAAACAAGCCAGGTTTGTTATTGTTCAAAAGCTTGTTTGGTTATCAATATTCACACGTCAGGAATTTGCAAATATCTGCAACTCACTAATAGAAAAATACATAATATAATATAATAATAATCTAATAAATTGACTTTGTTCTTTTGACATCATAAAGGTTTTTGTAGCTCTTGGAAGATCCAGCTGGCTCTCTGACCCGAGGCATGATGGGATACACTTTTGACAGATCCCATAATCCTTCCAGGGGGAGGATTTTTAGAAATTTGGATGTTGATGTGAGAAATGTGCTGCTTACATATTTTTATTAGTCGCTCATTTGGACAGATGTTTTAACCTGACTGAGAGGTTAGATAAAATTGGCTCTGTTGTCTTCAGACATTGAGCAATATCAGTTACATGAGTCAAACTGCACTGGTATTATCATGACCTTCATAGACATCCTCTCTGAGGGACCTGCTGCTGTGCTTAACCCAAAAGGTGACACAATAGCTCGTGTTCCACTCTTTATTGCCACTGGGGAGTTTTCCTGTCAGCTACTGGATGGGGGTGAGGAGCAGGATTTCTGGGAATGAAATCAGAGCTTGCTGCTAAAAAGGGTGTTTCCCTCTCACTTCAGCTAAATAGTCCCATTCTCTTCTCTGGTAGCTTTTAACATGGAATGTCTACACCAGGCATATGTGTTGAGAAAATTACAGAACATGTTTATTTTATAAGCCTTTTTGGTTGCATTTGTTGACTCAGAGGTATCTGCACATTGTAGGCAGCTGTCAACTTGTTTCTGCGTCCCTGTAGTGTAGTTAAGAGTATTTTAACAGTGGAGAATAATAGCTACCAGAGCGAGAACCCCACAGCGAATCATTCATCTACTAACACCAAAGCTGGGAAATGAAGCAAAATGGGGTTTGTTTTTTTGTGTGTAGCATTTGACATGGTCATTTTGCAAAAGGGACCCTTTTGAGGTGGGGTGGGGCCAGTACATTAACATGATAATCTCTGGTTAAGGAAGCTATCTAAGTTAGGACATACAGAAGGAGGTGAGGGTGTTTTATTACTGGGGCCATACATTCTTCTTTTCTACGTGGCCTCTTCCATAAGAAGGAATTGCTCACATGTGAGATATCCACGTGCTTAGCTGAGAGTTTGAAGAAAAGAAGGGGAAAAAACATCTGTATAGATATAGGAGAAAATGTATGCATGACTCGCTCAGTTCTCAGTTCTTTACCACATAAACTAAGGATTTATTGGGGAAATAGAGATTTAATCACAACTTCTAAAATAATTTCTTATCTTTCCTTGTTGTATAGAACCATGTTTCTAAACACGCAGCCACTATTTGGCTTGCATTCTCTTTCTATAATGTATTTGCCATTCCACACAACCTCAGCGTGAGTCAAAGTTTTTTCCCGCTTTCCACCCGTTCAGAGAGTAAAGTGAGCTGAGCATTACATAATACATAACCTAACACTATATTTGACTGTTGAGCTTCAGAGCACTTCAACTATGCTCTTATCCAAACATACTGCTGCAGCTACAATTATGGACCTACAGAGCCTGTAGAAAAAGGCAGAAAATAAGCTGATGTATAATGCCACTTGAATCTATAGTGTTTTTATTTTTTCCAGCAGCACACCGGTCTGCTCTGCCAAGCACTACTGTAATCAATCAAGCAGGCAGCGGAGGGAGTCTGACGTCAGCAGCACGGCTGCTTGCGTAACCTCGTTCCACTGTCCCATAGATTTGTCATCTGGAGCAATCCGGAAAACAAGTAAATTTACCTTTCTTATCACGCATTCTCTTTATCACAGGTAGGTCCCCGGTGTCCAGCCTGACTTGTCAACTCAACCTGGCTGTATAGACCGGTAATCTGCTGCCATTGTAGATTGAGCCAAGCAAATCTGATACAATCAAACTTTTTTATTTTTTACTATTTTAAAAATTAAACATGCAGTGTAATGTCAGACATGGAATGTAACAGCAGCAGCTGCATTACTATTTTAGTTATGGCAATACTGTCCAAAGTTACACATGATGCACACTAATAATAGCAAACACTTAGTCTTCTAGTATAACATGTCTGAATGTGCTCAGTTACAGATGAGTGCAGTCTTTTTGGAGAAATAATACACTTAGATTGTAGGAGCCCTGGCAGACTTACATTTACATTTAGTCATTTAGCAGATGCTTTTATCCAAAGCAACTTACATATGAGGAAGACAGTGAAAGCAATATAACAACACACGGTAACAAAAAGCATAAGTGCATCAAAAAAACTAGTTAAAGCCTAAGACAGGATACAAAGCTATGGATAGGAAGGGTTTTTTTTTTGAGCAGAGGCAGAAAGGAAGAAGAAGTTAGTGATTGTCAGTTAGGTGTTGACTTGTAAGAAAAGAGCTTCCCAACCCATCCTGTGCGACAGATGGAGTGTTATCTGTCTTCGCACAATTGATCATTGTGACACTTCACTGCTTGTTGTTTGGCGACATCGATTTTCAGCCACGCTTTTACAGCTGTTGTGACGACCAATCGTGTCCCTGCCCTTCAGAGAAGCTCTGCATTGTTCCTCTTCCTCTTGCTCCTTCATTGCTTCCTCTTGAGGCAAAGACAGATAGAGATATTTGACAACACAAAATATAACTGCCTGTCTTTTATCTTACACAGAGACAAAAACGGATGTCTTCAGTAGGTTTTCGTTGTGGGTCTCTCAATACTAGCCTATTACATTGCTTCATTATGTTTGATCATGGTTAGGACTGGAACATACGCCTGTCTACTGCATCATTTGTTTAAGGTGTGTTTAAATACTGGCTATCTCACCGCGCCTACTAGACTCACAGTCTCAATTGTCATGGCTCAATCAGGATGTCAACTCAGGTACAAACAGAGGATCCAGTGACACTGACATAAATTAACTAAAGGTGAAATAGGGAATTATACACAAAGCAGTGAAAACACCTCAGGAGATTTTTCTCTAAATTGTGTTAATTGTTTCTGTTCCACTGTGTGAATGTCTTGAGTTTCCAACCGACTGACTCCCTCTGACACGAGGCTGTGAGAATTAATCTGAGCATGTCAAGTTCCCTAATATTTATCTGCCATCATTGTACTCTCTTTCCCCAAGTGTTTCACATTCAGGTAAAGGCTGGCTCTTTTCCCAGGATGCACAGCTGCCACATGGCGGGTTATTTATAGTCGGATGACGCAGATGTCTCACATCGGCACCTGGCAAGACCCTCAGTTGGCGACGCCTCTGCCCAGCTGCCTGACAACCGTGGATGCTGTTGTCAGGGAAACAGGATTATGTTGACATCACAGAAATGTGAAGTGATCTTCCGTGGAGACCAGAAATCCACGGTACGCCCACGACCCGGCCTCTTGTGAGGCTTGTGAGACACTGTCAACCTCCAGCTGTGTGTTGTGGACAACAGTGGAGAAGTGTGTGAACTAAATACATAAACACACATGCGTATGTTTGGGGAAGACATGATGGGCGTGCCTGAGAGTATGTGTTTCTATCTGCCTGTGTTTTATTGCTGCATCACTTAAAACCCACACAATCAGTCAATCATGAACTGAACTTCATTCCCTTGTAAACATTTTACAGGTGCACTAACATGCTCTGTGGACACATATGTGCGGTTAGGGATTTTACAAATGATGACATATTTAGGTCATTTTAAAAGAGGAAATTACAGAAGTTTTCATGTTGTTCACTTGCAAATTACATACTGGCAGAATCTTAAACGTAATGTCTGCTATTGTGAGTAATGTCTGCCATTGTGTGAGGTCCTTCATTAGGGGATATTTAGTGCATTTAAACACATCGTAGACTGTATGCAGGACAGGATAAGATACAAAGAAGATGTGACCACAGTCCACTCCTGTGAGAACTGATGCATTGAAGACTGACAGATTTGGGAAATTCAGAGGCATCAAACAAACTGGAGGACACTGAATGCATCTGACAGCAGCTAAATAAAGCACTGTAACTCAGGCCTCCTCTCACTATAATTATTTTTTATGCCTCAGATGGACCATTAGCATAAAAGCTGACCAATGTTCTGTTCAGACCACAGGAATGTCTCTGTATCTGCACCAAAACAAATAAAATAAAAACACTCCACACCACAGATAAGGAGGCAGAGTGGAAAGAAGTGGCAATGAGGTATCTGAAAACGTAAATGGAAAGCTTAAAGGGCATCACAGGTTATCCAAGCCTTTTCATAAGCCCCTGCACAATCATGAGCAAATTGAATGAATGATTGTTCGTGTGGTTGTAGCCTTTAATTTTCCATTGGCTGAATAAACAAACAACTCAAAGGCCCTCCACTTTAAACAAGGCCATACAAAAAATGATAAAGACCTATAAAAATGTGTGATTAGCAAGCAACATTTTATAGGTTTAATAGCCTGTTATCATAGTTTAATTGCTCACGGCTGACAAGGACTTCTGGATTTCAGCGAAATAGATGATGGATTTCCAGAATCTGTTTAATCTACCAGATACTGTGAAAGGCTGCACATGGGTTCTTTTAAATTATTAACAAAAGAGTGAAGAGTGCGGTAACCATGGTCATTTGTATTATCTTGTATTTATTATTTTATAGTGTTATAGCATAATACAGGAGTTTTGGTTACAGATGGATGGTTATACAGGCAGATTAGAGAGGAAGACTATAACGCTACAGCCCTACAAAGCCAGTAGGCCTTCAGCAACTACATATTTAGTCAAAATTGAGGTAAGTCCAGAAAGAGACTTTTTGACATGTGTTTTACCATATAAAAATACTACGCCATAGCAAGGTGTAATTTTTGAGGAAAAAAAAAGTAAGTAAAATTTGCAAACTGCAGCGACTGCACTCTAGCTGGTGAGATAGCCTTAGCTAAAGCTAATTCACCTGCGCTTTCCTGTTTCCTGCAACTTAAAAAAATGTTTTTGGATGCTCCAACATCTTAAGTGAGTGTTTTACACCACATAAAAAGGCCGTATAGGTAAATCTAATCATAATGAAGAAAAAAGTAACACCAGATGAAGTCCTGCTAAAAGTTAACTAGCCTATCTTAGCGCACTAGCAGTTAGGCCTACTTCCGTCTCTGTAGCCTCTTATTGAATTAAAGTGATTTCAGGTGGTTAAGCTACTTTCAAATGACATATTTAAATGTATTTGTTAAGATTAATTAGTGGACAAGAAAGCTGAAGAAGAAATAAGAACGTATTTTCTTTGTACTGCGTTTCACTGTGCCCGGTTGTTCAGTATCTAAAGTCAGTCAGTCAGTCAGTCATTTTCTACCGCTTGTTCCCGTTAGGGGTCGCAGGTGACTGGAGCCTCTCCCAGTGACTCCAGGCCTGTACACCCTGGACAGTGGCCAACTCGTTGCAGAGTATCTAAAGTATTTTTCATTATTTAAGTCTGTGAAGATGATATATAATAAGCCTAAAAAAGGCATAAATTTAAGGTTATATAATTTATATATGTTTTAGGGAAGCGTCTTCAAACTTCAAACCCCTTTTTCTCAACTTCACTGTTTCTACTCTGCCTTTGGCAGATAGCGACTGCTAAGGAAAGAGCCTTTTTTTCCCTGATGTTTATGATGGTACATATTGTATAAAGCGTGAAAAAAGAAAAGGAAAGAAAAGTATGTTTCCACAACAAATAGCACAGGAAGTAAGTCAGGGAATGCAGAAAAATAGGCCTAAAATTATGTTCATTTTGACTTTCCTCTAGTAGCCTATTTGTCTTTTTTCTTGTGAATTTCTGGATAATTGTACCTGTCCATGTCTCTGTAAATGATTCAAATGAAACAGAAAAAAATGTATTTTCGGTCACAACTGGTGATGAAGGATAGCACCTAGACAATGGTTAGTTTTAAGGGGTCACAAGCCCAGAATGTTGCGAAACACTGGCCTAGAGGTAGATCTTGTCACTGGAAAGCAATCGGGTTGAGTTTTCTGGTTGATCTCGGTTGGACAAAGTAAAAATGTGTTGTACTTTACAGTAATTTAATACTGTTACCTACATGTAAACCTGCTGTTTCATGTCAAACAATGGTTGTCAGGCTTTTAAGCAATTAGAAACCCTCAGCAGAATTAAAGTAGTGAAGTTCCTTCCAGCCTTTAATTTCTTTCTCCTGCGTCGGAGTGCTTATGGTCTTCTCTGGGTTTCTATAGGTCCATATGATCATGAAGTGTATAGTCATGAAGCAGGGCGTTGCTGGGAAAACATCCTGCAAGCTCTGCAAACATTCCCTGGACAAATAAAGAAATACATCCTAGGAGGAAAAGTAGATGTTGTGTTTGCACAGCACACCTGATATATCTGTAATCAATCATTATTATTTATCTGTTTCAATCTGACACAAACGACCAAATAGTCTATTAATAAATGCTCATTTCTCATATTGCTGCAGCTGAGGCGATGTAAATCACAAGGCATGTTTGAGGGAAAGCCCTGTCAGCATGCAGGGTGCTCCATGAGTAGAGCAGAGGGGAGGAGGCTGTCTAACGCGTCACATGAAGGGTGTTCCCTGCAGACAGGGCGTCCATAATCAATGGCCAAACACAGCAGCCAATCACAGGGCTCATGCTAATGAAGAGGGTTAAAAGCCCTCTGATGAATCGGGTTTTTGCAGACTTATCGGATTTTAGCGGCGCACACCGGGAGGAACGGCTGATCCCACTCTCACCTCCGCACCAACTAACTTTTTCAGCTCTTCACTTCAACATCAATAAGCGGACCTGCACACTGCTGACGTCCACGGGAATATCTCACTTGTGTTGAAGAGAGGAGATAGAGAAGCCCACGTTCTGCTCATTTGTTTTCTTTTTGTTGAGGGGGGGGGCTGAAAGTTAACATCGCCATGTCTTGCGGTGAAGCGTCGGATCAGAGTCGCAGGTTCTGTGTGTTGTCTTGGGATCAGGTGCAGCGCTTGGACTCGATCCTGGGGGAGGCTGTCCCCATCCACGGCCGAGGAAACTTCCCCACTCTGTCCGTGCAACCCCGCCAGATTGTGCAGGTACTAACCCACACTCTTTTCCAGCATGTTTAACTATTTATTAGTTGCTGATTTAAGAATCAGCACGAGGTCCCTTTTTTATTTTTATTTTTTAGAGTTAGCTAGAACAAGATATTAATAGCTTATGTTATTATAGGCATAAATATGAAAATGAATATTACAGCTGACCAGTCTGCAGGTGTTGCAGGTAGTGAATACAGTGAAACATCTGGATCAAATAGTCACTCTTGCATAGTCTGTCACTGTGATAACACCTGGGGAATTAAATATTAAAATTAAACTGTACTTTATTTGTCTGGCACTCGCTTGGAAACCTCTGTAGGACCCCTGGTGGTCTCCAAATGCCATTTTGAGATTCACTGAGCTACCCTGGATTTAACATATGTAGGTTATTTTGGATCCTTTCTTCCTTAATTGTATTTCCGTGACATTACATCATCATTTAGTTGGTCTGTTTCCTCTTTTTGGGACAAGCTTAAATTTTGACTCCTTATAATTTTATTTCCAGGACTGCTTTTGTTTGTATATCTTGCCTCTTGGTGACACTAAAATAAAAAATGTTTTCATTTTATTGCACTTGCAGCCAGCAGAACGTTTAAGCAAAGTGAAAAGGTATAATTCATTCTGATTTGTTTGAGTGCCCATCGTTGACACATTCAAACCACAGACTGGGGGAATATACTGCCATTACAACTGCCCTGGTTTGACTTATAATGTATGAAACAGACATGTGCCAAAGACCCTCCACATTTCCAGCTTCTTATTTGCAATGTGACTGGATTACATTTCACCACTCCTGTGCTGTCCCAGTTGGTTATGTATCAAAGTGCAAGATAAGCGCCATGAGAGAATTTAAGAATGCATAGCCGATTCCTAACGCCAAAGTCCAGTCAGGTAACCTGTTGTGTAATTCGCCTTTTTTTCCCATTGCATTTACACATTGACATATTCAAGGTGAGCTCAATGAGCCTGTGAAGTCCAGAGCTTCATGGTTGTGGCTGTGGAAAGATGAATGCTCCATTGAGCGTGCAGGAGGCTTAAATGCAGGTTTGAGTCCCAAATGTGGCGACTCAGTTTCCCCTGGATTTGTGGAAATCACATAATTGTATTCAGCTCAAATCTGCCATCTGCAACATCGATTCATTCAGTGGTTGGCTGAACATTGATCAACAGTAAATCTCCTGTCATGACAACTTAGAATGACGCTCTTTAGCCTGAATGTATATTTAATCAGCTGTGGAGATGTAATTGTGCCTCTTCTGTTATGCATCACAGGGGGCATGAGAGTGTGGACATTTGTCCTGCAGCATCAGGAAGCTCTAGAGTCCAAGGAGGGACAGAGCTGTAACTGTAGATCTAAGATAACAACACCCTTTGTTCTTAACTGCTTCACAACTCAGACCTGTGGCTCACAGCCTTTGAGTGAGCCACTCTAGTTACACAACTCCTTTCACTTTTTTCTCACTTAACAATTTATTGATTTATTTTTTCCAATGAAGTGAGAGACTTGATTAGACAGGAGTCATGTTTCCGGCAGGACTTGTAAAGCCAGCAGAGGAATACCTGTGCGTCCAGGGGCTTATCCACTCACCTGTATTCAAGTATGTATGACTGACTACCTGTAGTCAGAGGGAGGAGAGCTGTTAAGTGTAGGCCTGACCCTGAATTTGGCTCTGACTGCGCTGACATGTCTGGGAGACCACAAAAGCACACAAACAGCAATATTATTGCTTCTGATTGGATTTTGAACCCTATCAGCTTTATAGCTGAATGATTACAGTGCTGTTACTGCCGAGTTAGCCACCTCTCCTTTGAGAGAGGCTGACTCGCCTTCAAATGTTTGTCTGTAGCCTGACCCAGTATGTATAAATAGAGCCAGCTTGTTATCTGATCACCATGGGAGAGAGCGTTAACAGACACTAATCTGACAGGTCAGTGCCAGCAGGGAGATTTAGGATTGTGTGAGAGTGTGTAACAACTAATTTGTGCTGCAGGTGTTACTGTTTGAAATGTATGTGATTGTTATTTTCTCAGCGGAACTGCTTGGGGAGTAAGTGTAGCTTTCATGTCCTTTGTTGCTGTTACAGTCTGCTACATGTATTGGCTTTAGGATCAGGTCTCCCGGCTCTGCATATACTGATTTAATATTAAACGCACTTCTCAAATAGCTTGCCAGATATAACAAGGAAGCTTCAGCTAGTTGTTGATGTGTCATATCATTCAGATCTAAGTTTCCACAGAAGACTTTGATCTCTTCCAAATGTTTTGAGAACATCGTTTTTTTTATGGTAGATTGTCATTTCCCTTCAGGCATCTCAGCTGAATCTATGTTTGATGTCTTCTTTCAGAACTCAGACATGTTTCCCCTTTGTGCTTGCTAGCAGTGATGCTGGCGTATCCTGTCCAGCTGTAGATCATCCGCTTCCAATGTGGCCACACTGAGGCGAGACCATTTCGTTGAAACATCTTACGGGTCACTGGGACACAGGAAGGCAAACGCTGCTGAACCTTAATGACCTGAGGTTGTGAAGTTTGGCCCGAAGCATAGGTTGTTTTGTTTTTTTTAGTTGGACACCACTGGTCCTGCACGCTGGTGTTCACTCTCTCTTGGATGCAGTTCAGGATTATATAAATCACTGTGTCTGTGAAAAGATGAGACAATCTGATCCAGAGGGAGGTGGACCTGGTGCACAGACTCACCAGGTCTGTTGCTCTTTGTTTGAGCTCTTTAGGTTTCATTCAGACTGAAGATGGAGGTGATGAGTGGTATTGATCTTACCGTCACAAACTATTGATTTCCTCTAGGATCATGTGGAGCTTATTTGGACATATTTCAAGAGATATATTTAACTTGAGTCTTTTTAGATGTGTGTGTTTCGATCATCATTTCTGCAACTACAAGGACATTTCCCCCCCATTTTTTGACTCTCATTTTCTTAAAAGAGAACCTATCATTATTAACATGCTGTGTCTCTGTCTCGTCCCTGTCCAGGTGGTGCATGCAAGGCTGGAGGAGAGGGGTGTGTGTGTTAAGGACGTGAGGCTGAACGGCTCGGCTGCCAGCCATGTGCTCCATCAGGACACTGGACTGGGCTATAAGGACCTGGACCTGATCTTTGGTGTGTCGCTGAAAGACGATCAGGCCTTCCGTTTGGTGAAGGACGTCGTGCTGGACTGCCTGTTTGACTTCTTGCCAGCTGGGGTCTCTAAGGAGCGCATCACAGCACTGACCCTCAAAGAGGCATATGTACAGAAACTGGTGAAAGTCTGTAATGACACGGACCGCTGGAGCCTCATCTCGCTGTCCAACAACACGGGCAAGAATGTGGAGCTAAAATTTGTGGACTCTTTACGTCGGCAGTTTGAATTCAGCGTGGACTCCTTCCAGATTTGCCTCGATTCTCTGCTCTTATTTGATCGCTGTTCAGAGACGCCCATGTCTGAGAGCTTTCACCCCACTGTGATCGGCGAGAGTGTGTATGGGGACTTCAATGAGGCCATGGATCACCTGTGTCAGAAGACCATAGCTACACGCAGCCCGGAAGAAATCAGAGGGGGGGGCTTATTGAAGTACTGTCACCTGCTGGTGCGAGGGTTCAGACCCTCTTCAGAGGCGGACATGAAGCAGATGCAGCGTTACATGTGCTCACGCTTCTTCATTGACTTCTCTGACATAGGAGAACAGCAGAGGAAACTGGAGGCGTACCTGCAAAACCACTTTGCAGGGATGGAGCACAAACGGTACGAGTGCCTGATGACTCTGTACCAAGTAGTGAACGAGAGCACCGTGTGTCTGATGGGCCATGAGCGGCGCCAGACACTCAGCCTCATCTCAATGCTGGCCCTGAGGGTGCTGGCTGAGCAGAACGCCATCCCCACTGTAACGAATGTCACGTGTTACTACCAGCCAGCGCCGTACGTGCAGGACATCAACTTCAGTAATTACTATATTGCACATGTGCAGCCGCCGCAGGTTTCGCCGTGCAGTAATTCATATCAGACGTGGCTGCCCTGTAGCTGAACTGGTTGTGAGAAGGGCAGAGGGGGACGCATCTCCATCGCTCTTTATCTTTCAAAGGAAGTGGACTGAAAATATATTTAAAAAAAAAATAAAAAATTCATATTTGCCAAATGTGACTTGACTTAAACAATCCTGTTCTGCTGTACATCTTATTGAGCCGACACATTGATTTTCTCACTTGTTTTGTCTTGCAAAACATCTGTAAGACTGCTGGTCATTTCTGAGATGTAGCGATAATATCTTGTTTAAGTGTAAAAAACAAACAAAAGGTCTTTATGAAGCTTTATATTTGTCAAAAATACATCTTTGAAGAAACAAACATTGAAGCTGGTGTTGTTTTCATCCTCTGGCTTTATTTTATTTTTTAAATTACATACTGGACCAAAGATGAATTTGTTGTTCAGAAAGGGAATGTTGTAATGATTCCAAGTGCCTAAAATGAACCATGAAATGTTCTAAAAAAATCTGTAAAGTGAGAACTGTGCATTCTGTGTTTTCTAGAGTGCTCCGTCTCTCTTTTCAGGAACAGAAGCATTTATTTTTGTGAGATTAAAAAGGGGAAAAACTACAGTTTTTTTTGTATTGTGGTTATTTTATTTGAACCTTGACCTATAATGATTGTTGACATTTTAAATTTCTGTTCAAATTGCTGCAGTTAGTTTTAATCTGGTCATTAACTGCTTCACGATTCACACAGTTGAGTTGTATATTCTCACATGGCCATCATAAAAAAAGTAGGTTTTCAGAAGCTTTGACTCAGAATTTTGTCCTATCTTTCTCTGGATGCATGGGATCGATGGGAGGTTGTTGGTCCTATACTTGATAACCTGAAAACAACAAGGCGGCTCATTTCCAGTAACAGGCCCATTGAAATGCATATAGGCCTACTGTCGTCTGGAGTGAGTTGCATTTGTTAAACTGGGGCTGAGGATCCATTACAATCTGAGGACATGAACCATAAGAAGGGCTTTTCTAAAGCACAATGGCTGCTCTCTCCTCAGTGATACTAAAGCTTTTTAACAAAGGCTGGCCTGTTCTCCCACCCATGTTACCACTGGAAACCCTGCCCTGTCTGCTTGACTGATTCCATATCCATGTCATTTTGCCTGAGTCAAAATCAAAAATCTTTACAGGCATAGCTAGAATGGTAAAGTCTGTCAAAAGACAAAGATGGTGGAAACAACACAGTTCACATAAATTATTAGCTGACCTCGGATATTCACAAGCCTTGCTAGTCGTATTCGGACCAATACTTACGTCCACTGTGCAAACTGAGAACAAAAAATAGTTAGTTTTGCCATATGTGGGTCACACCCATTCATTCTTTCATCACATTAAACTGTAACTGGATTTTAAAGTCAGGCGTTGATAGACAGCATTAGAAATGTGGTATTATTAAAGTGTATATATACACTGCCTTTGCATAAATCTGTTTAATACAGGGTTACTAGTGGTGGTCACAGTGTCAGTTTACTGGGAACAGTCAGAGTACTGGAGCCAACATAAAGTAATGTAGGCCTGTTAATGTTTTTAATATGAAATTCTTTGACTTGGTGTCATGTTCTCTTGCACACAGATTAACCTGTTAAGAAAAACCCAGGGCAAAGATCTGCCGTTGGGCCAGTAGGGGCCCAACTACTGGCTTGTCTGCACTGTGCATATACCCAGTCGCCTCCAAGTTACCTCTAAGTCCAGTGCAACCAGTACTCCTATGTTGGAATAATACTTATTTTAGTTAGTTTGTGGTAATGTGATTAAACACAACTTTATTGGGAATATGCATGATGTGAGCACAATAAATACATAAAAAACAACAACTTTACATAGGGTCCTTCTACAAGACAGGGGTGCAGCATTAGAAAATAACACAGGACCCTCCTTAGTTGATGCTGTACTGTATTGGTAAAATTGTCCTATAGGTTTTACAATTAAAGGAGCACCTCACCAATTTTACATACGAAGATTAGTCTACTTGCCATTGGGAGTACTACCCTGTAAAAACAGTTGTGTAATGTCCTCTTTGGCTCTGAAGGAGCTTTCTAAAGTCTGAGAAAATAACCATCAGGGTTATTTTCTCAGACTTTATCTCGACTTGAGCTTGGGGACTACAAATTCTCAACAAAAAGCCTGTGTTCAAAACTGGGGGCAGGACTTTGAAAGACAGGAATTTAAGGGGCAGAGAGGGTCTAATAAATGATGCTGTGAATTTGCTTTGCGGGAATTGTAAGATTCAGTGTTTTTGGATCTTGACCCATACTATGGGGAAAAAGTCAGAATATTCCAGCCTTTGCTGGATCGAATTTTCACCATTATTTTCTTAATATGATTCTTGTGAGTCTCTGACTTTATGAAAGTGCAATACTAAATCAGTGGAGTTACCATTCAATAAAATGACCAATACCAAGTGACGTGCAGCGACCCTAAGGCTTTTGGAGCATCTCGGGGTCTGCTTGCACAGAGGCTTGTTTACTGTTGCAAGATGTAACAACTTTTTTGTCCTCAGTAACATTAGTCAGTGCTTGAAAATGATTCATTTTCATTTATACAAAATCCAAAATGAAAAGTGTTCTTGTGGTTTTAGGGGAGTCTTTACAGTAGAGCAACTGCTCAAGTAAAGATGATGTAACTCTTTCAATGTAAGTGGTAGAATGGATTTGATACATTGGTGCCAACCTGAAACCAGATAGTGATAAACTTGATGCCACATACGTGTTCATGACCTCTAAATGCTTTTTTGCAAATTACCTAAATGGCAATCTGTTTCCTGATGTGCTTTTCCAATTCACTGAACTGAGACATATAGTTTTTGGAAACTTACAGTGCTTGATTATTATCTATTACCAGTTATTCATTGTCTTCTTAGGCGGTTATCCCTAAACATAGTTATCCTTTCTTCCACTAAATAAAATAACAGCATGTTGCTTCAACAAAGGATAAGCTGAAGGGTTCTTTTGGGTGCATTTTAGCACTAAACATGCTGGAAATGATTTCTTGCTGGTTGGAGGCCTATTCCGATAGAGAAGTTTTGAAGCTAACATCCTGTTAATCTGTTAGGATCACTGGCTCTGCTTGTTCTGGCACAATATCCAAGTGTTATGTGCTGTTGGTTAATTGTTCCTTTTGTGCTGTGTGTGTTTTTCAAGCAGCTGTGACGTGTTTAGAAGATAGTGCCAAGTCAAAGGGTGTGTTCTTTCTTAAAATGTTTCCACATAAGTTGAGCTGAAACATAATATCTTTATGGTCACTAGGTCAATATTAATTCTAAGGACTGGTGCATATAAAACAAATGCTAAATGGTTTCACTATCCATGGCTTCTAGCTGGGACCCTGATCTACCTATCATATTAAAAAACATCAGGATAAATAAATACATATTACACTTCATTGCTGATGGATTTAACAGACAAGCAAGTAGTAGTAGTTGAACTGTTACAGTTGATTAAAATAATTTGGATCAACTACCAGGTCTGGATGAGTGGTAGAAATTTGATCCCGGGGATGATAGTGTGAGATTTCTGAGACATTTAATTTCGGCTTTAATTTGGAGAGTATGTGTGTGGGCTGAGGTTCTGTGCACACTTCAGTGTGAAAGGAGGGTGATGACAGGACAGAGAAGCAGTAATGACAGAGATTTCACAATTTCTCGCCACAACACAAATCAAACTCAGCCTGGCCTGGTATCTGTGCTATTGCCTCTCCTGAAAAAAGGGTTTATTCACCCAAGGGAGCGATTATAATGTCCCACTGGGTGTTTCTCACTTTTCCTCTGTTTGGTGCATACTTTCTCTCCATGTTGTCTCCCTGATGTAAGACAAACTTTTAAGACTCAATCCAGAGCACACTGTCCTGAGTCAGGACATGGAGATGTTTTAAATTAAGCTGTACTCAGGGAGCACATGACTCTGTGGATGTGACATCATCCTGAGGGTGCAAAGGGGAAACACATGTCTCAGCTGAACTGCATGATTGGAGCAAACTAACAGTGCAGCCTCAGCTGGAGGAGATGTGTGGGCCGTTGTCTGTGTGTTGCTGTGTTGCTGGGGTACAGCATTGAGAAATGTCCACAAGTTCATAACAAGTTCTTCATGAGGGGAAAGACTCCAAACAACTGTGGCCCAGCTATCTTCAAGTGTATTATAAAGAGGAAACCCACACTTTACAATAAGCCATGAAGGCTGCAGTTATAAATAATAGTCAGATGTTGCTGTTGTCAGGTGTAAACATTGTATCGCCAAACTGTCTGTAAACTTCTAGCATTTTAGACATATTTTAATGGGTTTTGAGGTTGGGGAAATGTCTTATCTCACAGAAAAGCTTGTAATTCGTTTAACTTCTGAAAATATGGAACATGAAAACATGTTTGAAAAAAAACCCTTGGAGATACAAAAATTTTCAATGGATAACAATGAAACGTGAAAATCTAGACAACAAAGTAATACATACTTTTTGGCCTGGATGAGTAAGAAGTCATACAGCACGTATCTTCTACAACAACTAGTCGTTTTAACATTTCTCTTTCAAGCTTTAGATGCGCTGGTAGGCATATTTTAAAACTTTAGAGAGAGCAGGCTAGATTTTCTATCCTGCTTCCAGTCTATATGCTTAACTAAGCTAAACTAAGCTAAGCTAATGGTTCTAGTTTCATATTTACCTCACAGACATGCAAGTGGCATCAATCCCCTCATCTAACTCTGTGGGAAAAAAGAAATAAACAAAAAAATATTATTTCAAACAATTCTCAAAAGGTTGAACTATTTCTTTAATTGGTATTCACCTGGCAACCCAGTTATGCTTTAGAATGGCTGATTACTGGTAAATGTATTAACCACTAAAATTACCATTATAAAGAACTTATAAACTTTAGAAGTATGCCTGAGTAAATTAAATGTTTGTTAAAAACAAAGTTCTTCTTTTTTACTATTTTAAGATAAGCTTAAACATCATTGGCATCATTAATCTGTATTAAAACTCCAAACAGCAGACTAAGATCTGAGAGTTGAGCAGGATGCAGCTGGATGCTGGTTTGACTTAAGCTGTGAATCCCTAGACCAGTGTGTTCATGTTCATGTGTCTGCTCATTTAGAAAGTGATGTCATGATGGCCGGATGGAGCATGCTAGAAAATGCCAATGCAGAGTGTAGAGACAGGACAGTCTCTGCTGGGGCTGTGGGAGGCAGAGGGTGGGGTAATTCGAGGTGGTGGATGTGTGTGTAAGCGTACCAAAATAGGTTGCAGGAGAGAAATAGAATCTGGTATTTCGCTTCAGAGTTCAGGGAGCATGGGGGTGTTACCGCATATCCAAACTGCTGCTAGAGAGCTGCCCCTCACACACACAGGGGGAGCCTGCACTGAGCATTCCTGGCATTACAGCTCGCTGACAAACAATCCTAACTTTATCCTGTGAGCCGGGCCAAGTGAATGGCTGCAGTGTGTAGAGTTTAACCCTCTTCCCTATACCCATCCAAAAGCTATAATGTCTGAGTTGTCAACTCAGTGTTGGAAATCTTATAATCTTTATTGTTTGGAAGTTAACAAGTGATTCTTTTGCAGTATTATTTTTCATTTGATTGTTATTCTCATTATAGTAGCACCAGATGGCCTTTTCTTGGTAAGATTTATACACCAAAACATGTTCATAAATTCTGCCAGATACATAAGCACTCATGTCTGCTTCTATAAATGAAACAAGTTCTGTTAACTGGGATTAAAAAAATATGAAAGCACAAAATCACATCCACCTCCTAAAAGAGATTTTATGAGAACACAACAGCTCAACATCCTTCTCTCTATGGCAAAGATTAAACTATTGCCTGTTATTTTAGTATCATACACCCACACAGACACACATGTATACTGTAACAACCATGCCACATGATTCGTATTGTTGTCTCATGTGAGGACAAAAGTTATGTAGTGGAAATTGAAAGTTCATTATTGACCTTAGAAACAGCAGCTGACAGAAACAGTAACACCACAATGTCCGTTCTTCTTCTTTAGCAGATTTTCACAATTTTACACGACTGTTTGCTTAACCTTGTCCTGGACAGCGATTGTCCAGTCATAGCTCAGCAACCATAACGTTGAGCTTTGGAATTCTACACATTACACACTGGAGTAGCCTAAATGGGGCTGTATACTCAGCATTGAAAGTTTGGAGGGTGGTGTGTATTTTTGCCTTTCCAAAACTAAAAGAGCAGAAACTCCGTCTGCTGAGAAAGATCGTGTGATAAGGTCAAAAGCTCCAGGAGAGGGCTAAATGAACCTTGTGGTTACACTGTTTTTTGTCAAAAGTAACGTAGTATGTCCCTTCCAGGATAGATCTTAAAAAAGTGATCTGAAGTGCTTTTCAGAAGACGGCTCAAGTTATGGTTGCCATGTGAAATCCTCCTTTGGATCCTTTCTCACGAGTTGGACGTCATGTGGAGCCCATCACCAAGACCCCTTTCACTGATGTCCCTTGTCCTGCATTCCTGAAAGAGAAGTGTATTGTTTAGAAAAGGGTCTGGCTGTACTCTTCATCGACACTGGTGGAGAGAGGATTGTTGAATCAGAATCAGAAATACTTATTAATCCCCGAGGGGAAACTCTATGTAACAGCAGCTCACCATCACATCAGTGCACACAAGAATGGAAGTACTAAGATCTCCATGTGAGGTTTTAAAGCGACGGGTGATGACGGTGACTCATCCGCGAAGACCTGGGTCTAATCTGATGTGGGTTTGCTTACTCAGGGCCCAGTAAATGTCATTATTCCACATTTTGAGTTTTCCACATGTTCCAGAGCTGCTCTTCACCCCCACCGTCGGCTGGCCGCTCAACCCCCCACAATTTGCCTCCTGCTGCGAGTGAATGGGGTTATTGGCTACCAACTCACTGAGCACATCAGATCAATCTGGTTATAATAACTCCATGGCTTTGTGTTGATATTAATCTGAGCGAAATCATTAAACGCTTCATGTCTTGATGTTGCTCCAAGGTCATTGGAGAACTTTTGAGGATGGCAATTTCCCCACTCAAAACCAACATTTCTGTCAAACTGCATTACTTCTCTTTCTGCGACTTAGATCAGATGGAAAATGAGGCTTCATCAAAACACATAAATCAGGGATTTGTTTTGCCAGGATACATTTCACCTCTTAAACATATGCTTTTTGCTCCAAACCATGTGCCTCTGCAGCATGTATTAACATCAACTATGCAGCCTCGACAAAACATTTCTCTTATATTTATTTTCTTCTATTTCAGATCTTAACTGTAAACAAAATGCCAGACAGCTGTTATTAAATTCAAAGTTGCAGTTGGCCTTCAGTTTTTAAACTTTTTTGTATGCACTGCTGACAGACTGGGGGAATTCAGTGGCATATATTTTTTTGTTAAAATATAAAAATGCATCCATGTTCACTACAGGCCATAAATCACATAATTGGCAGTAAACGTCAAGAGAAGAATTGATTCCAGGTGCATTTCAAGACACATAATTCACTTGATTCAAATTTTAAATGAAATAATAAGATAATTGAACCAAACCAAATGTTTAACCTTGGGAAATATATTTCTGATGGCATACCACAATGATTCCCAAGATAAAATCTTTTCTGGTCCCTAGGACGAACACAATGGATTTTCCAATGAATTACTCAAAAGCATTTCCAAGCATTAAACCATGTTTGTTAAACAGCTGGGGGTAGTGAATTACGAGCCCTTAATTACCATAGTGTGTTCCAGCTGTTTTGTTGATAATTTCAATTCTTGTCCTGTCAGTCAGTTTTTATAGGGAGATATAAAACTGAGCAGTTCCTTTTCTCATGGAATCATTTTGTCTGTCTACCAAAAGGTTAAAGTTTGTTGTTAAAAGATGTGGCGTAGGCAGGACAACCCCAGGAATAATAATAAAAAAAAGCTATTTTCCTTCATGTGATAGCCCCAGTAACTTATCATTAACTATTTTATTTCAAATACCCAGCTAAGACGGTATTTTCTTATTAATAAAATCTATTTCACTTCTGCAGCATGGCATATTGACTTTGGTCAGTCTGTTGTATGCTATGGCCAGTTTCTTTTCTAGTCACTGGGTTATATCCTGATTGGCTGGAAGCGTAGGACCAGAATGTGCGGATTTGGAACAACTAGCTCGACCCACTTGCCTCAGCCTTCATCGGATACAAGCCTCTACTTTTCCCGATGATAAAATGATAAAATTTGGACATCTTACAGTAAGGACACAGAGCACATGAGGCTTCAGTGTGCTCCAGTCTAGTCAGCCTATTTACACTAAGCTCTCCAGTTTTTCTCCTGCAATATTTTCTCACAAGTAGTTGACTTTATTAATGAAAAGATTACAGAATTAGTATGAAGTGGAGGATTTGTGTCAGCCAGTTGCTCAAAAAGTGATCTTTCTTAGTATCTACCTGCTGCTGTCTCCTGTGGTGTTCTCCAAGGCTCCGTCTCAGGCCCAATCGTATTTGGATTTGCTTCCACCGGCCCTTATTTTTTAGAAAACACAACATCCCTTACCATTCCTATGCTGACAACACACAGTTATACTTGACCTTCAGTCTGTTTTAATTTGTTTTCAGGATTTCAAAGACCAAAAATGTTCTCCAGCTTAAAGAGCGAGGTCCCGGAAATGTCTTCAATGGTATAGTACTGGTTTTTCCTGGGTCTTTGTCTTCAAATGTGGCTGAAAATAAAGAAATTCTGTCTTTTGAATATCTGGAGACCGTCTTACCTGCTTTTATTACTTCTTTCTTCGTTCTTTGTGTTTGAGTCAGTCAGTGATCCTTGCCTCTTGCAGTTCAAAATGAAGTGGCACAACTCCTCACTGGTACCAAGAAGAAACTATATCTACCCTGTACTGGCCTTCCTTGACTGCTTACTAGAAGCTCTATATGAACTGGCACCAGCTCTGATCTTCTCAGTCTGTACTCTACATCCATACCCCTCAGATCATCTGATCAGCTATTTCTCACCATTCCCTGTTCCCAGTCAAAATCCAAAGGTGACGAAGCCTTTTCTATTGATGCACCCAGACTGTGGACCAGTTTACCCCTTACTGTCTGACGTTCCCAATCTATTGCCTCTTTTAAATCCAAGCTGAGACACTTTTTTACAATTACGCTTGAGTCCCCTTATTTATTAATATAACTATTGTTTAAATTTTGTTTGTAACAGTTATTTACCTACTTATTTTTGTTTAAATTATATTTTAAATTTCTCCATGAAGCACTTTGGCCAACACCTGTTTGTAAAATGTGCTCTATAAATGAGAAAATAGACTTGACTGGTTGAAATACATATTCATTTACACCAAAGACTGCAACACCTGCCAACTTCGGATGGAGTTACAGAGAAGCGATTCAGCCCTGCTGAAGTGTACTGAGGCAGCCAAATGTAAACTTTGGCATTCACCCAAGTGATGTAACACAATAACCTGATTTCCACAGCTTTGTGGGCTCAGATACATTAATGATTTGACTGGATAACATTGCTTTTCCTCATCTTCATAATCTTTTTGTTTTCCTTCTGATTGTCTATCTCCTGAGGATAGACAGATGTCCTGGATGTCTGTTTTTTTCCATAAGTCAGGTTGAATATCCTCTCTTCAAGGCAGCATAAAGAAAGCTTCAAATCAACAGAATGGAAAATGTAAAGCATACATTGTTGTCATGTCATGTGATCCCAGGAAGTCCGAGCAGATGAATTAAGGCATCCTGTCCTCAGCGGAGACACCTCCTCTGCTCTGAGACTTTTTTACTTCCTGGACCCCACATAGACAGAGAGCATCTGTGTGCTGTCATTGAACTGAACCAGAAACAAATACACTCACCATCCATTTTCCACCTGCCCCAAAAGACCCAAAACACACCCACAGCATGCAACACACACACACACTGTGTATCTGTCCGTCCTAGGATAGGGATCTCACCTCTGTTGCTCTTTCTGAGGTTTCTTCCATTTTTTTTTGGGGGGGGGGGGGGGGGGTTTCTTTTGGAATCGGGGGTCTAAGGCCCGGGGGGGGG
>CM022486.1:16893873-17065609 GCA_011952105.1 Coreoperca whiteheadi | reverse complement strand
TGTGGTGTTTTTGGTGTGTTGGGTGGTGGGTGTGGGGGGGGGGGGGGGGGGGGGGTTCTCTATTGGAATCGAGGCTCTAAGGACAGAGGGCGTTGTATGCTGTACAGATTGTACAACCCCTTGAGGCACATTGTGATTTGTGATATTGGCCTATATATATAAAACTCACTTGACATGAGTTGACCTGCACCGGCATTAGTAAATATCCTGACAAGAGGTCTCATGTGGGGACATGAGACCTCTTGGTAATGACATCACCCATGCATTAACAAGTCTACTTGTGGTGACCTTGGGGTGACCCCCAAGGCCATCAGGAGGGTTTTTTTTCATTGCAGCTCTTGGACAGAATCCCCCATTTCCTTTTGGCTGTTGCAGTCTCATGTGGTAGTAATAAATCCACCACAAACTTGAAACGAACACTGCAAAAAGATGTTTGGATAGCCTCTATATTTTCTTCCTATAAGCAGATTTTCTTTCTTTTGGCTGTTTATTTTTGTTTTGTGCCTGATTTCACTTTTTTCTGTTCCTCCTACGTGGATCCAGTTGAGGGAAGAAATTTACAATAAATGGACAAATGGAGATACAATACTGTGATCTTTTGTTATTTTTGGCCAAAGCCCAGAGATATAAAGGCAAAAAGTTATTTGCTCTCACAAAAAACTTTATTTACCATTGCTGTGCAACATTTAAATCAATTAAATCTTCATAAATATCATAAAGCTTCACAAAACAATCAGATTATACATACATTTATATTATATTATATATGCATTTACCTATCTCAAAATGATGACATCTGCAACAGGTGACCAGACATATAGTAAAAGCCATGGCTTGGCTACAGCTCAAGGAAACTAAGTATGCATATTCAGAAAACAATGTGATCATCAGTCACAGGTGGCAACAACTGAAACACAAAACAATATGACACAACAGTCAGACAGACCTCAAAGAGAGAAAAAAATTAAATGCCCTGAGCTACACATGAGCCTACATGAGCTGTCTAGTCTACAGCATATTGTACATAGCACAGCTATAGCCCAAAGCTACATGGGAAGGCTGATTCACAAAGCGTCGTATAAAGAAATATTTTAGTAATTCTTAAGCGACAGCTTACTATGTTTGACCAGCTGATTAAAAAAATAAATGTGTGCTGGAGACGTGCGAAAGATTGATTTTAAAAAAGGCCTAAATTGATGCATCAGAGGCCGACATACAGTAATGTTCAGTCCCCATGTAGGTCAAGGTCCAAAAACACTGGATCCTACAAATTCCTATAATGCAACTTGACTTGTCTCTTTTTGTCAGATACACCTTTCTTGGTAATAGCCCATGTCTTTCATAGTCTGTATACCACTAGTTTATAGAACAGGCTTTTTGTTAAATATTCGTACAACCTCTGATGACCTCACTAGGTTATTTACTCAGATTTGACAAACATCAGAATACATTGCATTCATCAGATACTTTTGCACAATCTCTACAACAACCTGGATCATTTAGCATGAAGTCCAATCCCTGTTTATCTTGAATCACTGCATTTCACTATGTATAAGCATGTAACCTGTGCAGAATCCAATTCCAACAGAAAGCGCTGCAAAAGCTGCTAATACAGAGAGGAAAGGTAGATGTCGGTGGTTTTGAACTATGGTGCTCTAACTGGATTAGTGGGCAGTTGAACAGGAAATGAGAGTAAGAGGGGATTTACACACTAACACAATTTGGCCTTTTAGCGTAGGAACTCTGCTTTGTCAATTAGCACAGCTTGATCTGAAGGGTTTGTGTGATGGGATGTTTGTAAACAGCTAATTACATCGCAATGAGGGCAATTATTGAATCATATTTACGACTTTTGAATGAAGAGACAAACACCGAGCAGTTGTCTGGGTGCGTGGTATCAAAAGCAGAAAATTACAGCATTCTTTCTAGCTGCTCTTCCATTCATGACAGACTGATATGGCTCTTTATTTTGAAAGATTTTCTTATCTCTTTCAGGCACAAGCCAAAGGGGTTATGCACTTGTTCGCCAACATAAAGCCGAAGCTCAAGCACAAATGAAGAGAGTTCAGAGATCAAATCGCAGCCTTGGGAAGAACCACAGAATCTTTTTGCAGACACTACACAAATGACTCAGTGTCTGTCCCCTGTGCCAGTGTGGAATTGACGGTTTTGGATAAGTTATAGTACATATTTTACATATCCCATTCCAGCGATGTTTCTGCCTTTAAAGACATCTTTGGGGGCACTCACTGTGCAACTCTGAGGTGAATAATTTTCTCTGTCTCACTTCTTCTTAATCTGCAGTTTGGGTGGCATACAGTAAAGGTACTTTTTGCAGTCAGGAATGGGGTTTAACATCTCTTTCTCAGTTCATAATTCAGATTCATTTTGGTCAGTCATTTAGTTATTTTGGTTGGACTGTTTCTAATGGTGGCCCCACCAGTTATTTTGGTCAAAGGCAGCGTAAAATAGTGGCACCACCAAAACTGTTTTGGATATGTCAAATTTGATGTGTGTGTATGTGTGTGTGTAGCAATAAATAGGGACTTAAGAGACAGCTGAAGATACAAGGATGTTCTTAAAGTCTTTGGGTGGTCCAACCTCTCAGGGAGAGATTCAGCCTACTTTTGAGTGTGAACGCTGAACAGTGGTCATTATTAGCAGACAAACCAACCCCACCAAGCTGGGATTACCTTCCAGCCAACTGCAGATGTGAACGCCGAAACAATTCTCCCACTCTGTTTTGACATGCTCTATTACAGGTTCTGCATCCTAAACCAGATCTAGAAAAAAATTGACAGCTTAATGAAATCATTCATTTTCTGGTCTGATGTCATCCAAAAATTGCCATAATTGCCCAGGCCTGGCATCTCTGGTCTGTGACTGGCAGAGACACTAGCTCTGGGCGAGGTTCACGGAGAGGAAAGTAGACTGGTGGATGTGCCCTGTTAACTCTTTGTCTGTGAAAGCATGTGGGATGTACAGTAAAGAAACGGATGCTGGACCACTTTCTCCTGTCTGCTCTGAAAGCAAGCAAAGACAAGATAGGACTTGATGTGGTCAGACCCGAGAGGCTAATGATAGACTCTCAAAGCCGGCAGCAGAGGTTCAGGGTACTTCAGTGCAGTCTATGGGAATGCGCACAGATGCGGTTATGTAACCATGTATAGCCTACCAACATCAGGAAATCTGCAAAAACCCTAAACCTGAAGAAGTATGAGTAAAAGTAACAAGACCACAATGCAAAAATACTCTGTTACAAGTAAAAGCGCATTCACATTGTTTTAGATTAAAGGTAAATTCTTATTAATAGAAAAATGTAATTAAATGCAATAATGAATGACAACAATTGATCAAATGACTAAGTATAATGTGAAAGGGGTCGCTTATAGTGACAAACTCACAGAGAATTATCAGCAACTCCGCTGTTCCCCTCAGCTCTAAACAGCGTTTTAGTGTCTTTCAGCTCTTATTTTGGCATTAAGGCCTGCAAGTTTACAGTTTTGGTTTACCCTCACCACTCTCATAAACGTTGTTTCAAGAAGCAGCCAGCTGATTTTTAGCAAAAAAGCTCTGATAGACCCATCCACCTGCTCAGCACTTTACAGCAGACAGCCACAGTTAGCGAGTAGCTGGTGAACATAGTGGAGCATTTAACTGCTAAAGATCCAGATATTTTCCCTCACAAGCTGGTGG
This sequence comes from Coreoperca whiteheadi, assembly GCA_011952105.1. Classification (NCBI taxonomy): domain Eukaryota; kingdom Metazoa; phylum Chordata; class Actinopteri; order Centrarchiformes; family Sinipercidae; genus Coreoperca; species Coreoperca whiteheadi. Next base: position 17,061,913 of record CM022486.1, on the reverse strand, counting down.
AGACCAAAAACAGAGCTAAAAGAGAGTGAATGTTGGACTTTCATTCATCAGGTGGCCAGAAACATTAATACTAATGTTGCTCTGTATCTGCTGGATGTGTAAATATGTTTGCTAACATGTTCGCAATACCCACTTCATAAAGTCTCAAGTAAATAAATAATTAAGTCGGTATGTCAATGTTGTGATTGCAGCTTGTTTCTGCTGCTCCAAAATGACACAAAAATAAGTTTTTGCAGATTTAAGTAAGTAAACATACTCAGCATGCAGAAAAACTGACCATAATTATTACACATTGCAATAAAAGATTAATATTACAGATTAACTCATGTGTAAGTAGCATTATTTTCTTAAGAATGATGATATCAGACAGTTAATTTAGTCTGAGCGTCTGGGAAAGGGGTCAGAGGTTGCAGGAGGGGGAGCAGCTCTTTCTCAGGCCCAAGCCGAAGAGTTTAGTACACGGAGGTAAAGAATGGTTGATCTTGATCACTGGTTCTTCCTCTTGGCCTGCTTCCTCTCTTACCTCAAGGTGAGCTGTCCCACTTTGAGTTGGCCGGCATTATCTCCACCTGACAGACACACTGCTGTCTTCAGGCGGAGGCAGGGACGAGTTATATGCTCAGCCTGTTGTGTAAGAGCGTTGTAAAGAGATAATACTCTTTGCTCAAGACAAGCTTTCAGACTGTACTTTCACCTGTCATTAACACAGTTCTCTTCAAATCCCTGCAACACAAACAAGAGTGCCACAGTTTTCTCTTACATTAATGGGACATGGAATATATTTTAGGATTTTAAATCCAAACACACTGTTGTATAAAAGCATCCACACACTTACACTTTACCTTTAGGGCAGGCATTTAAGTTTTCCAGCCAATACTGGTCTGATATGATATACTAGTATGTTAGAGAGCATTGCTGTCGACATAAACTGTGTCCATACTGGGTATGAGTACATTTCTAGACAGAGAAGTCCAAATCAACTAAAACCTCAAGTTTTCATCTGTCTGATCTTTCAAAATCAAGCTGTTGCAACTTGCATCTCTCACGTCTCACTTCCCATGACCGTCGGGACATCCAACAGCAGAGACGTCTCGAGGATCTGAACTGTAGCGGGGCTTTGTTCCTGGTGGAGTAAGCCTTCATGCCTTTCAGTTCTGGGAGTGTGTTGCCCCTGGAAGGGATTTCCTATGAAAACAGTCTGCAAGTGATTGCTTCCAAGAAGTTGTCAGCGATTAGATATACAGACATTTTTACAAGGATACCGAGGACTTTGTAGAAAGCACTTACACTTGCAAGTAATTTCATTCTCTGAATGTTTGTTTAACTGACCTCAGCTAACTCACTGTATATATCACAAGACTCAAATGAGGACTGTCAACAACACAGACACGTGCAATTACAGGCTCAAATCTTTTTGAATAACATCATTCCAGTTCAATATTAGGATAGTTTAGTACCAAACGCTGGGTGTCTCTGCATTTCTTGGAAAACAGCACCTACAGTCTCAACATTCATACTTTTACAATAAATGTTACTGCAAACAGGTTCCTTTAAAAGAATAAGAAAAAAAAATATCTTGTGAGCTCAAGAGGAGTGTAAAGACATCAGAAACCCAGTACTGCAAAATTTGAAGTAAACAGCAAGTAGAAGCAAACGTGATGGTTGGTGCAAGGTCAGTGTTTTCAGTGTGAAAGGAAATCTAATGAATTCTCATGAACGGATCTGATCAGTTGGCCTGTGAAGTTGTGGCGTTACAGACTTACATCACAGCATCCTCTGGTGGCAAACAACACAATAACTTCATTTTGTAAACGAAAACGAAATTCACTCCACATCTGCACACTGACTACAAACTCCAATGCCTGAAAAACATTGAATAGGGCGCTGTTGCCTTGTGCTGAGGTTGTGAGTGAGGTAAACATGTAGTAAACTGTGATCCAGAGTCAGGCTGCTCTTTCTCTTCGCACATCAGCAACTGGCACTGGTGAAATACAGAAGACAGAATATACAGCCAATACGATTTAAACTAAAGTCACCGACTGGCTGCTTGAATAGTACAAATGAGGAAGTATTTAATGACCGAAATAAGTGGATATGAATCACCTTGATAATTAGATATTTGTGTTGTCCCATATCTACCTCAGCGTCTATATTTAGTGGTTGTCATGTGTCGCGCTGGTCAGCTGGGATCCTGCAGCAGGACACGCCTCTGGAGCGCCTCTGAATGGAGCGCGCAGCGCGTAAAGTCCGACCTGCAGCGGATCCAAACTTTTTTTTAACTTCATTTTACGGTTTTTAATAATTAGCTAATCGACATTATATGTTCGATCTTAGTCGAGTAAATGCAGCGATGACGCGGGAGGAAGATCTCATCCGGATTGCAAAAAAACTGGACAAGATGGTGTCTAGAAATAACACGGTGAGACTATACAGTATTTTGACACCCACAGGTGGCGCGTTGTCCTGCAACCTCGTGCTGTGCAGAAGGCCCGTGAATGTCTCTTCTGAAAATGAAATGGTTTCCCTGCAGGTTTACGTCGGCGATAGGTTTGCTTTCGTCTGATTCGGTGTGTTTGGAAAGTCTGCACATTTGTAATATGAACCTGGCTGAAGTGTAACAAATGATCAACAGGTGTTTGGCGCCGGTTTGCAGACATTTCGCTCGCAGGACGTTTCGGTCCCTGAGTGTGCGGCGCCATATGGGTTAAGTTTGGTCAAGTTGTTGACAACGTTTTGCAAATCTTTTGCTGGTGGTCATATCGATCAGTAACCCATTCAACAGAAAGTAAACAACGCTGTCCGCGGGCAAGGTCGTGGGTGTTGTGACAGACTCTGCAAACAGGACGTTGTTCCATGGCGCACTTGCATGGCTGCAGACGATAATGTAGTAGCTTCTAGCATGTGATCTGAATAAAGCAAACAGTCTCAGAAATGCTAATTTAATGCCAGTTGTGATACATTCTCAAAATGTATGGAATCAATATATATTTGTTCTAAAATACCGATGAAAATATAAAAATACAGAAGTGAAACTGTTATTGCTTAGGACAGTTCGTGTTTTCTTTTTTTTAAATGTTCACATTTGCATGCTATAAAATCTGGCTCATTTCTAAATATACACATTCAAGGTTTATAGGTAAAAAGGCTAAATGATGTTTGTTGTGACTGTTTTGTGTGTGCAGGAGGGCGCCATGGACCTCCTGAGGGAACTGAAAAGTTTCAATATGACACTCAAACTTCTCCAGGTAGGCTCCAGTATAATCTATTAGATATATGTATAGTTTAAGTTTTCATCCAATTGACTAAGTAGAATTGTAAGAATAATTTAAAAAAAAGGCTCATAATAACGCAAACTAAAGCTCACAATGTACATTTGTGTGTGTGTGTTTGTTTTAGGAAACGAGGATCGGCATGTCTGTGAACGGTATCCGGAAGCACTGCACAGATGAGGAAGTCATTGCCTTGGCAAAGTTCCTCATTAAAGACTGGAAAAGACTTCTGGGTACTTGACTTTGTGACATGATTTACATATGCACATGATTTACTGAGCAGTTAGATAATTGTTTGGGGAATAAATACATCACTGAACTGATGATTTGCTGAAACACTCATGCAGACTCTGAGAAACCCTCTGAAACGAAGAACGGTTTGGACTCCAGCAAAACAACGCTGTCTCCAAACAGCTCCCCCTCTGAGACAAAAAGCAGGTCAGTACTTTCACAGTTTCTGCACAGAAACATCACAGGTAACATGATATTTTACCACAGAAGCAGAGACATGAAAGAAAGTACTGGCACATATCAGCACACCAGCAGCACCTGCCTGCTGACCCAGAGTGTTGAGTATGACCGAGCTGCTTTAAGTTAATCTCAAAATTACATGGAACTATGAAGGAAGTGCAGAAATTCAGTGAAACGGTAAGATGTTTATCATACAAGTAGCAAGACCTACGGTATTTGTACATGTTCAAACGTATTATGATCGTTATCTCAACTACTAAATGTGTACACAAATACCTACCTTGAAAAATGGCTCAACCCCAGATGCAGCTCTGTCAAAAAGTACTCAAGAAGATGAAAGGAAGTGTCAGGAGTTGCACTGTAGCAGTCTATCCAAAGGTAAATGTATAATTGTTCAGGATAATGTAAAGACATTTGCTTGTTTCTTTGCCACAGAAGCTTTTAAGCTTTTCATTTTGTACAGTTTTCTGCCCACTTATAGCTGTAAGTGGTCTTATGTCATTCTTACATGCAGTACTGTTCTACAAGGGAAAATATATTAACCCCTGAAGTGAGCAGTAAATGCTAGGGATAGGCCCATCTCTCAGGTGTCCAGACAAAGACAATATTTAGCACCAAGGGCAATTCTTTATGATTAGAATAAAAATAAAAACAATAAAAGAAGCATTAAATGAATTAATCTGGTCTAAGTGAATTATAAGTAATGGTTCTGTTGTGTGTATGCGGTTGCTCAGAGATTTACCCTACAGTCTCGGCGCAATGCGATAATGGCTTCTGTTACTAAGGCTGCAAAGAGGGTATGGAAGTAGTGAAGTTTTCACTGAATTTCACTCTTTTAAAGCCCCATTCGGACTGGATTTATACCTCTAGGGGAGGTGGGGGGATTTCAATATTACCTGTGCTGGTAACTGATTTTGAACCCGCACACCAGTAATAATTACAGCTGTAATTACCTGCTGAACTTGCTGGTCCTATTTCCAGTCCGCAGAGACATTCGTATTTAAAAAATGTCTGTGTTTTTACACATAAGGTAGAGATGTTACTGAAGAAGTAGAAATATATCACTTGTTAACATCAGTCAACCTACACAATGAAGGAGAAAGTAAAGATAAACTTTAGTCTGCAAGCTCATCAAATGGGCTGTTGTAGTGTCAGGGGGAAATGTTTTATTACCCTCCTCCTGCTTTAATTTTAATCCTTTCTGAATGGGGCCTAAGTTGCATTACAACAACAAGCCTGACGTAGGTGAAACTGGTAAATGATTGCTGGCTCTTGAACAGAGGTAAAAATGTTACTTTCTTTGTTTCTGTAAGTCACAGGAGACTGGATGTCAAACCGAAACATGACTCAGATCCTGACAAAAAACACTCAAACAAAAACAGAAAAGAAAAACATAACGACGACCACAAAAACAACATAGAGAGACACGCAGATGACCTCTGGGATGAAAAGCACCTGGAGGGGCCCCAAAATGAGAAACATCCCCAAGAAATCAGAAAAGAGAAGCATTTAGAAGAATCCAAAAGACAAAAACCTGCAGAGGATGCCCAACTGGAAATAGATAACAAGAAACAAAAGCATGTGCAAGACCTGCAGCATGAGAAACACAAGCCAGAACCAAGGAAAGAAAGGCTGTCAGAAGAACCTAAAAAGATGAGACACGTGGAAGAAGTAAAAAAGGAGAAACACCCAGAGCAGCCCAAGAAGCACAGCTACACAGATGACATGAAGAAGGACAAACACAGAGAGCAAAGCAGACATGAGAGGCCACAGCAAGCGAGGCCGCCAACTGAGAAGCCTGCTGATGCTGAAAAGCCACTATTTGAAAGGTGAGAGGGGAGGAGGCTCAAAAACTGATTATCACACATTAAAAACATCCTGCAGAGCTTCAGACTGAATTATTTATTTCAGGAGAGGAGTGTTGGACAGCACTATTCTGTATCCCACCCGGTTCCCCTCTCCTCCTCGACGTGCACGGCCTCCTCCCCCGATCAAACGCCCCTCTGTGGACCTGAAAAAAGAAAGGTCAGGACTCTTACATCGCCTCAGCTGAAGAGCATGATGGACTGAAATGTTCTTGCTGATACTGCATGACAGAACCGTTTCTGAGTCACTCATAAACACTGACTTTTTTCCTACAGTTTTATAACGGGACTCATGGCCTAACAGGATGCCCGCAGTGCATGATGCATGTTGTGATGGGTCAGTCAGGTGTGTCTTTATTAAAAGGATTTTGTATTTAGCTTGATCAGCGCACTACATCATGGGACTCTTGAGTTGCAGCGCCCTGATCTGTACTGTTGTGACATTTGTTCAGGAAGGACGGTAAAGACTCTTCCTCCCGACAGCCTCGTCCTCAGGCTCCTCGACCCACCTCTCCTCCGGCTAAGCGACCTGCACTGGAAGTAAAGAAGGAGAGGTCAGGCGTGCTGTGGTGCATGTTTGTGAAACTATTTTTGAGTTTACATGCAGAGAAGTGGGGGATTTGAGGGGATACTCAAACAAATGTTGATTTTCACATCAGGAAAGTTCCACCGGACCCAAATGCTCCAATTGCTCCTCTTCCTCTTCACCTTCATCCTCCTCCACCAAGGTCAGCTTCTGCATGCCCGCTGCGCTGCCTCCCATTAATATTCATTCTCATCATGACATGATTCAGCTCAGCTCAAAGGCGTATTTTCATTTAGAAAAGAGCCCCCTGACCCCAACGCTCCTCTTCCTCCACTTCCTCTTCACCTTCACCCCCCACCTCCTCTGAAGCGTCCCTCACTGGACGGGAAAAAGGACAGGTCTGGATCAGATGAGTTCTCATTATAGACTTCATGTAGTCACTGCCTTCAAGTGTCTGGGAGGATTGTTTTGGAAAAATAACCTATAATTTCATTTGGACTTTTTCTTCTCTGGATTGAATCCTTGTGTTGTTTGCCACAGCAGGAAGGAGTCATCTGACTCTAAACCTCCTTCACAGAAGAAGACGTCAGATCACGTGAAGACAGACAGGTCCAGGATCTGGGAATTATTCTTCTCTCATTCTTCCTTGAAAATAACTTTGCTGTTGTCTCTGGAGGATCAGTGACCTCAGATTGTAATATCTGGTTTTACACAACATATTGACACAATATAGTGTCAGTATATAACAGTAATGCAGTGTAGTTATTTTTACATGGCTACAAAGGAAACACCAAATAATAATATTTTAGATTCAGATCAAGTCTTGAATTTCAGTTGAAGTTTATTGAACACTTCTAACAGTATAACATGCAGACTGACAGAACGTCAAAGATTTTGAAACGTTTATATAATTTTTCAGTATTTTACTAGTATTCTCCCATTGTTTAAATATCCTGATATATTATTATCTCTGGTCATTCACATCTTTAGCTGGTGTTCACTAACTCACTGTGAAAAGAACAGAGTGTAGTAGCACTTTTTTCTTTTTGCAGGAAAGACTCATCGGATAGCAAAATGTCTAAAAAACACTCAGATGAAGCCAAGAGAGAAAGGTTGGCAAGTGTGAAAATGTTTGTTAGGCTGTGGATGTGATAGCATGGTGGTTGTGTGGTTCGACTTGAGCTTCTTCAAACACCTTTTTGTCTATTTTCAGTGCATGAGGAGCTTCCCTTTTTATACTTTTACTGTGCTGTGAGTGGATTTGTTTGAGAATCAAACAAATGTTTCCTTTTGTCAGGAGGGATTCATCTGACTCTAAACCGCTGCCTCCCAAAAAGCCCGGTGTGGATGTCAAAAAAGAAAAACACAGGTGTGTAGGAGCAGGAACAGAAATTCCACCGTACATTGCATTTTAATTTACACTGCTTCATCTCTGACATAAAGTGTGTATTTAATTTATTTTAAACACGGTGTCAGTATCACAACTCTCTTGTTGCAGGAAGGACTCCTGCGACTTGAAGCCTGGCCAACCTGTGAAACGTCATTCAACTGACTCCAAACCTGACAGGTAGGACTGTTATGCACTACTTTGAATCTCACTCAAACCTGATAATGAAATAGAAATAAACATTGTCAATAAAACCAGATTTACTAAAGGTGTGTCATTACATACTGTAGGCGGGAATCCACTGATTCGAAGAAAAGCAGCTCACCACCAGCAAAGAAGCTAACAGCTGAAAGGTGAAAGAAACAGAAGAAGAGTTTATTTTTCATTAAAGTTTCACAGGTTTGTTTCAATGATCAATGATATTGACTTTGTATTATAGGAGAGAGTCTCACAGCTCTAAGACCTCTCAGCCTGGACCGCCACAGAGGAAGCCCTCTACTGACAGCATTGAAAGGTATTTCAATATGAATTGTAGGTTCATTACGATTTATGCTGATGATACTTATTTTATATTTAATCTAGCTGAAGTACACTCCTTTTAAATAAGGAGGGCCATTTTCTGAAATATAAGATAAATGCTGATGAACTGGGTGTTACTGTTTTGCACAGAGAATAATCACAAGACTCTGCAGTTTCCCTTCAGCGGAGCGATTTTGCATCTTTCAGTACATTTTTATTTGGTTTTACAACCCACAACCTTACGGTTTGGTTCTGTGTCACAGCTCTCTTCAGCCTCGTTTCCAGCAGCAGCCAGGTGTTTTTGGTGAAAAATTCTGCTAAACCTTCAGTTAGCAGCTAGCTGGTGAACATAGTCAGATATTTACCTCATGAGTTGGTGGAGACCAAAAACAGAGCTAAAAGAGATTGACTATTGTACTAACATTCTTCAAGTGACCAGAAACAAAAATCCAAATCAATGCTAATGTTATGTCCGCTGGATGTGTAAATAAGCAATCGTTTGCTAACACATAGCCATATCATGTTTACAAGGTATGTCAGTGTTGTTCTGCTGTCCCTAAGTGCACAAAAAAAATTCAATTATGGCTGCTTGAACAATGATGAATGGGTTTCAGTTGACATGTGGGTAGGATTTATTTATTTAAGTAATGCCAAATTTAGATTTAATCTCAATTTTGTTTTATACATCTGTTTAATAAGATTTTTTATCAAACATGTTTTTAAGGTCTAAAAAATTAAATGCTACTCCAGAAAAATAGATAACCATACATAGAGAGCACGGAAAACCGGAGTCAAATTCCTTGTATGTGTACACATACCTGGCCAATAAAGCTGATTCTAAATAGTTTAAGTTTTAGTTCTCAGGCTCAGCTTGGACAAAGGGACTGACGCCGCTCCTTCCTGAGGTCAAATCAGAACAAATACACCAGATGTGACATTTATGCACTCTAATCTGTGATTGTTTTGATGCGTCCTTTTCTGCAGAAAGGGCAAAACCGATGCCCCTAAAACCCCCACCACCCCGACCAGCCCCATGTCACCCAGCTTCAGTTCTGCTGGGGGTCCACTGCCCTCTCACCTCGCTACCGGAGACTCCGTCAGAGACAAGTGCATTGAGATGCTGGCAGCTGCCCTGCGCACAGACAGTGAGGCTGAGAATAAACACTGCAGCAGCTAATAGGCTATAAATATGCTGACACATACAAAAACAGCCTGCGGAATTTAGCATCAATATACTACACAAGGCAACACATAAATATCACGGTAGTATGCAGATTAACATGAATTATTTTTCTTCACAGATGACTATAAAGATTTTGGAACTAACTGTGACAGCATGGCTGCAGAGATTGAAGATCATATCCTTCAATTTAGTGAATTATTGGTTATAGTTGGTTTGATTAATTTGTAGTTCATTCAGTGATGATCCAAATGGAAAGTATCTAATTTGACATTATCACTATGATCAGATCTGCCTTGACTGCACAGTCGCACATATCTACCAGGACGTAAAGGCCACTGATATGAAATATAAAAACAGAGTCCGCAGCCGCATCAGCAACTTGAAGGACCCAAAGAACCCTGGGCTTCGCAGAAACGTACTCGCAGGAAGCATTGAATTAAACCGCATCGCCACCATGTCTGCTGAGGTATAGAACGCTACAACTGCATACTAAACCATTGATGAGTTGCAGTACTTCACATTTTCCACTCTGCTCCAGCTTTTCCACATATTTGTCTTTATGTAGGAAATGGCCAGCGACGAGCTGAAACAGCTGAGGAACGTTCTCACCCAGGAGGCCATCAGGGAACACCAAATGGCCAAAACTGGTGGCACCACCACTGACCTGCTGCAGTGCGGCAAGTGCAAGAAGAAGAACTGCACTTACAACCAGGTAAACAGACACATATGAGCACACTGTACATGAACAAAACTCATCATTAGAGAAAGAAAAAATATGTCTATGTATTTTATCTAAAGAAGTAGTAACAAGGAGTCAGTGACAGAATGCAAGAAGGTAGAAGGGATACCTCGTAAGCTGGCTGTCAGGTTACATTGTGGGGCGTATGAAATAAATGTGTCTTTATTTGGATCTCCAGTAAAACAGTATGATTCCCTGGTATTTTTTTCACAGGGAGAGGGTGCTATACTAGAAGAGTTTTTGCTCATCATCATCGTCTTATGTTTGTTAATTCTCTCTCGTTCCCCTGCTAGAATAAAATATATTTTTTACTATTATCAAATGCAGTATAAAAAAATAAAAGGAGTCCTTTACCCTTACACACCATGTTACAGACCCGCAGTGAGCAAGTTAATAGGTGATATTTTGTATGTATGTGCAGTTATGAGAAGCAAGTCATTATCTCTTTGTTTGTCTAAGTGCAAAAGGAAAACAATAAAAGTATATTTTAGGGCTGTATACCCCTATGGTATTAAATCTGCTTCAATGATACCATAGCTGTTTTATTAACTGTGGTATCATTCAAACACCATCTATCAAAGGAATGGAAGACTCTTAACCCATCCGTAATTTTGAGGATCTTATTCCTTAATTAAGCAATTAGGAGTAGGTGATGGTGTTTCAGTTTTATTCAGTTCTCCTCCACTTTGTGTCAGCACTTGCTTGCACTGTTATATATTGTTTACAGCTTACAAAACCTCCTGTATATATGTGTGTGTGTGTGTGTTTTAGGTGCAGACACGCAGTGCTGATGAGCCAATGACCACATTTGTTCTGTGTAATGAGTGTGGTAACCGCTGGAAGGTGAGTCTTTCCCTGTTTCAGTTACTCATATTTTTTGTGCTCTTTTGAATCATTTAAAAAAATATATATTTTTAATACTTTCCCCCCTCACCCCCTTTACATTTCAGTTCTGCTGATGCCTTCCAGATGAAGCCACAATTGTTTTTCTGAGCTTATTGAGCTGCATATTTTCTATAATGGGAGGGGAGGGAGTTTATATATTATTGCAGCTAATGATTTAAACAGATAGCGTTCTTACAATTTTTACTTGAAATTTTGAGATTTATAAGCATGTGCTAATTATCCGGGTTTGCTATATGTGGAATTGGAAGACTGAGCATGAATGTCACTTTGATGATTGTTGGAACAATGAGTGATGATCATGGTGCTGTCATGATGGAAAGACTATCCCGTTAATATGCTGTGTCATATTACAGGAGTCAGTTTGTATATATCTAATTCCAATAAAACTGCATAAATCATCAGTATGGTGGCATCAGTCTTATTCAGTCACTTCTCTCATTGTCCTCATCATCATCAATGTCTTGTGGCACACAAGTATGGTTAAGATGCACATATTCTTTTTAAATTTTATTTGGGCACAAGATCATTCTTGTCAGTATCTAGTATTTCAATAAACACATAGGCATCGACTGAACTGAAGAAATAAATAAAAACTGAACCATTGCATCTACAATATACTAATATTCCAAGAGGTAGTCATTATGAATAAATCTGGAATTCATTGCACAGATAAATATTCATTCAAAGAAAGATGTTTTTAATAAAAATGGTGTGACGGATTATATTGTTTTTCTGTTGTACCACTGAAAATGTACAGTAGATGGCAACAATTCATTATATAACTCAAAACACAGGCCGCACTAGTTCCCACAATTACATTTTTCTCTCTTCAGGTTAGACGCTTGCTTGTTAGTGCCAGTCCAACAGGCTGGTAAAGCCAGAGGGAAGTGCTGCTAAAGACTAACATGACAATATTAAAGCTATTCAACAGCATTCAACAAAACTAACCTTTGCCTGAATAATACTGTATTTTCATTTGTACATTTGTACTTATGAGAAATATATTTGTGCAAATTATAATCCATCAATTCTGTGTTCTTGAAGAAATTGTGCTACATACAGTACATTAACTATATAAATATAAAATGTGGTGGGTATGTGGGAAATATGATCTGTCTGCCAGTGGAAATGATAGAAAGGAAAAGCTTCCCGACTGCCCTCTGGCTGAGTATACACCATCTGGTTTCCTGTGAAACCACATTCATTTACTACTTCTTCATCATTTCCACCATTAAAAGTCCTCTGTGTATGTGCAGGCAGAGCTCAGAAAGCATCAACACTGACTGTGTTATTCTACACTAGTGCACCGGTGTTATAATCATCATCCCTCTTTCATCCTGAAATCTAAAAGTGACCAGGAAAATGTCCCCTGAAGTTCAACTTAAACTTAGCAGATACACATAAACAGGAATATAAAAAATTTAAACATAAAGCAAAATCCACTCAATTGACTTTATTATCTTTGCAATCTTTCTGTAATAATTTCTTAATGGATTCTGCAACATAATTCTCAAGATTTTCACTTAGTGGCAGCTGCTCTGCTCCGTGACAGAAACAGTAACACGCTCTATATTATGCCCCAAATGAATAATGCTCTCAAATAATGGCAACAATGTTTCATGCAAATTTAAAATAATTTATAAGGTCATTGAAAATTGTCTTTTAATAAAAGTAAATGGATCTTTTTGTGCATTATTCATTATTATTAGCTTTTCCAGCCTTATTATTATACAGCCATATTAGTATTTCCAAAAGCGATAATACACAACACAGAGTACATGTGTCTACTTTTATGCCAACGTTGGACTTTGTAGCTTGGGGTGCATTAATATGATGGGGTCACTGCATTAAAGATGACATTTAAAAGTCCACAAGTACCTCAACCTTTAATTTGTAATCAGTTATAGAAAAAAAACCAATTCTGCATATCTGAAACCTCCATTAAAATTGACAGACAGATAAATATCCATGTATAAGGATGGTCTGTTAATTTAGTTTCTTTGTCAAACTCCATCTTTACAAACAACTTAAAAACAATGTCTGCAAAATATAAATTGAAGAAGTTTAACTCTGTTCAGATGCTCCAAAATTGTCGATTTAGTTCCATTGTAATTTATTTTCTGACAATCCTATGAAGTGATGTTGTCTGTAATTTACGTGCGAGTGGGACATGAGTGTTTAGTTGTTTCTGACGTGACCTGTAACATAAATCTATACATGTAAGGCGTGACATGCCATGTCAAGTAAATCAAAGACAAACTGTGATGTGAACTAAGTATAGATGGTACGGTCTCCCGCTTGAGATGATGTGCGCCAATCCATAACTGACAGCCACGTACAGGCATCGTCCAATCAGATAACTCCATCTGCTTCAAAACAAAACGACCTCAGGAGTGAAAGCGACTGTCAGTCAGGATAAATTTATTTCACTACACAGCAGAACATTTGGGCAGAATTACATCTCTGTCAGAGGAAAACAGGAATTTCTGGAATGTTTCAACATTAACGCTGCACTCAGTTGCATGTAAATGGCAGGTTAAATGCTGCATAATACAGTCTACTTTGCCCTGAAAAGCTTAAAACTGAACTTAAACAGGAGAGGAGACCGATTCTTTGAATATATTCATACCTCTTGTAATCATGTGGCTTACTCATACTGTTGGTATTCTCGAAAGCTTACTGCCTTGTTGACTTGTAGATGTCTTCTTTGTCTCAAATGTTTCTCTGTAGTGTTATGTGAGTCTGTAACCTCTCAGCCTCCTGTTGTTTCAGCCTCTCTCTAAATGGAAATAAATGAGACTTGGTAGGCATAACAGGCGATTAAATGTACTAAACACTTGACCCCACAGCTATAAATGTGCTTGGAACAGTATAAAGGTCAGGCTGGACATCTTTTCTGCAATGTACACACTTTTAAGAACAATGGTGCACTTACTATAAGGAACATGTCTAAAGTAGATAGTTTCTCTCTTTTTACTAAGATAGTAAAATCTATCAAACCCAAGTTTTACAGTTTAACACGACTAAGAGTTTACAGCCATGCTAGCACAACTGTGAGGCTGTACGTTGTGATGCTTTGAGCTAAATGCTAACATCAAAATGAAAGACCACAGTGACCTGCCAATGCTAAGCAGGTATACAGCATATGCTATATATACTGTACATACTGTATGTTTACCAATTTAATTTAGCGAGTTATCATTGCAACATTTGCCAATAATCATTATTCACAAAGTGTAGATATGAATCTTGACAGACAGAACGACATGCCATCCCTAGTCATGCCGGTAGCATGGCTAAAAAAGGCCAAAAATGTGGTGCAGTCATTACCAAACACCATCATAACATCTCTATCCTGACAGCTCAGCATGTTCGAGACGCTCACTGTGAGCTCAAATGATCCAATAGGGTAATTGTTATTCTGTAAATGTCAAATGTCCCTAAATCGGTCCAGAAACAATACTTGAAACTACACTCTGAAACATAAGTAAACTTTCAGATCTACATAAAGGGAGCTGAAGGAGAAGGTTTACTGGGGAACAATGTTATCGACACAATATGAAACAGTCTACAATATTTTTACAAGTCTTTCTTAAACACTGAGACAAGCAGCATCAACCTGGAGCAAAGTCTGCTGCAAACTTTTGAAAAGCGATTATGACTTAATTTTTATTCCATCTTGTAGAAATGACAGAATATAGTAAGTGCTCACAAAGGCAAAGGCAAAGGCTGAGTTTGAGCCCTGTAATCTTGATTATGTGATTTTTTTTCTGCCACTGTAATGTATCTTAAAAGCTGTAGAGTCATAACCTGCTGCAAGAAAACATTATCTCCATATACTTTTCAATTTAGAACATCTGCAGCCTCTGAAGCATCTAAACTGCCTTCACCCTTTGAAAGTGTGCCATCCCTGCACCTGCTGGAGTCTTTCAACCTCTGCGACTGTCTCATCCACTCAAAAGCTTGTGATACTCTAAAATTGAACCTTAAAAAAACAGAAAAAACTCCATTACTGTTTTTTTTTAGGCTGCATCTGTTAATCTTCTTTTGAATATAATGGCCTATTCAAATAGTAGACCAATACTCTGAAATGTATAAAGAATTGTATTGCATCAGTTGCATCCTCAGCTTTTCTCTTTTAAAAGCTAAAACAAGATCTGCTTTGGTCGCCTAGTCTCTCAATCAGTATTTTATTGTGGCAGTAGAAGTGAGAGCATTTCAATGATTTTGATGCTTATGTTTTGAGACCGCTTTAATAACCTTGTGAGTGGGCATAAAATGTAAAATGTTCCCTTTTACTGCTGCTGTGTCAGATGAAAGAGTCATGGTCGAGACTTTTTAAATTGCGAGGAAAGTGTACTGAGGAAGAGAGGGAATGGATGATCTTTAACTCCGGACTCCGGTGGAGCCTACTGCCTCATTCTCAGTCTCCTGCCTTTCACTCTCAAAGAAGCAAATGCCACTTCATCGCTTTTGCTCAGAAGTGGTCGATTGAAATGCATTTGATGTTGAGAACTGCCAGACTGTGGAGGATTATTCCTGTCCCATCCTGCACCTGTCTCTTTTGCTTTAGAATGTATTCATTTAGGGAATGTAAAGTCCCCAAGCCATGCTATTGTCTTCTGATCTGCTGTATAGATGGTAAATAATGCTATAGCCTATATACTGTAGAGGGGAAAATGTAAGTTCTTAGGCCAGGAGCTGTGGCATCTCCTATGGAGGTTTTGAATGTGGTATGACACCTGTTTGTTTGGCAGGCTGTGCAAATTGGACATCATGACTAGAAATAAACAGTTTAACTGAAGATGTCTGACCAGCAGGGATGCCACTGACATTTTGAAACAAGCTGTAAAGATCTGCAACTTGTCAGATGTTTGGAGCAAGTCATGTTTGTCAGGAAAGGGAGCCAGGGGAGTTCACGTTCAAATTGTACCGGATATAATATGCATGGTTGCGTAATACTGGGTGAAATGACCTGGACCAGACAGGGCACAGTGGTCTGTTAGAGAGCATTTGAGGACAAGCAGCAGGAGTCCATTTGGATTCTGCATGGTTGTTTCTTGACTTCACCTTAGCTGGATTTTATTCATGGCTGCCTTACATGTTAGGGTCCTATAAAGACAGTACTCATATGTACTGACAAATAAATTATAATGCCATAATGTGAAGCAGCAGACATTCTGCTAAATCAACTTTATATTGGTATTATTAAACACTGAACCCACAGACACGCAAGTTAAAATGAGATATCTTTGCAGCTAACAAAACACATTTGTTATATGTGCAAATTGCCGAGTTTGTTAATACAGAGATCTCTGATGACTAAAGACTTAAAACAGAGAGACAATCAGTTAGTCTGAAAGGAACACCTGAAGAAGTAAAGCCTTCTCCAGACTAACAGGAAAGCAAGGAGACAGTGAGACAGACAAAACATTTAACTTACCAAGAAATCAATAAAATCTGACTAGTGTTACAGGATTTCTGTAGTCATGTGTATTAATTAAAGAAGTCAAGTATAGCTGGATATGAACAGGACAAAGGGTTTTCAGCACTCTTGGGAGGTCACATTGGGAGCCATGCTAGTGGTTCTGTAGGGCTTAAGTTGGGTAGAGTGGTGCTTAATGCTCACATCAGCATGCTAACATGCCCACCATGACAACACATTGATGTTTAGCAGGTGTAATGTTTACTATGTTAACCATCTTAGTTTAGCGTGTTAGCATGCTATCATTTGCTAATTAGCACGAAACACAGCTGCTGATAGGAATGTGATTCATTTTGCAAGTAATTGTATTGGACAAATTATAATTTTGACCATGATGGTACTAAACGAAAAGTGAAGGATCACCAAAGTCATAATTATTAATGGCTATCCTTTGAGTTTGAGGATGATGGTCTGTGTTCCTTATATCTATTTATGGGTTCTCAGGTGGTCAAATTTAATGGAAACCTGTCCAATTAAACAATATTACACGAGGGGGTGTACTTTAATGTCATTATTGGCATGCCCGCATCACTGAAGTGCCAATAATGACATTAAAGCACACCCTCTCGTGTAATATTGCGATTATACAACAGTTACCAACAAAATAAAAGATGTAATCAAAATGTATTCATATTATGGGGCAATTCGCTCTCAAACTAAAAAACTGGGAATAATAACTGGAAAACAATCAGTCATGTCAGTTGACTCCTATCTAATGAAACCTAGTTTACTACTCCAGGAAGTAGGCAGATCCTTAGTAAGTTGAGTCAGCCAGCGACTTGCTTTCTAGAGATCATGGGATTCCCCAAACTGAATAAATACCACACAAAACTGCCTTGCTAGCTTAATCTTGTAACTAAGATATCTTCTGAAAAAGACTTGTGAAGCGACTGAGTACAAGTAGAAGCTAAACTCCAAAAATAATGTGATTTTCTAATGATACAAGCACTAAGATATTATAATGTGTGTAGTTCATGCCACATCTATTTCAATAGAATTCCCCTTTGCGAAACAGCAGTGATAGAACGTTGTTTACAGCTCCATCCCAATCAGATGACGATGCGTCTCGCCTGTATTGAGCCAACAGAGCTGTGATCCGTTTGGAGGTCGATTAGAGCCTCGTGGCACCTGGGAAAGCACTATCCTTACTGTCCTCTGTTATTGTAGGGTCCAGCAGGGAAACCAGAGGAGGCAGCTTCAGTGTTCATCCTCACTTCTGTTTTCTTGGCTGACGAAGCTCACTCCACTGTGAACAACACTCTGTCTCTCAATGAGGATCTAATGAGGGCTTTGGTTGGCAGGCGGCCTTCTTCCATTGAGCGCTTTGCCTCCAACATTAGTGTTTGAAGAAAAACAGGAAGCTTAGATTGCAATTAGCCGCTCTGTTTCCAGCTTTTAAATCTTGCCTCAGAGTCCCTCATTCAACAATTTCTTTCACTGCGTTGCTACAATAGTGGTCTTCTCTGGACATAATAAAATGGATACTATGGACGTTTGCACATAATCACTAACTCTCTATATTATAAATGTTCATTTATTTCATGCTGCTTATCCAGAATGTACTTGATGGTATATTTTCAAACCACTATTTATAATTATTTCCTGATAGCAATATACTACTGATAGTAAATAGTATTGTTCTACAATGCTGAAATTACTCATTTCTTTTTACAAATGTACCTGTTATGTTGTTGACATTGTTGAAATAAAATATAAATGTTCTGTTTCTCTTTTCTGAATCATGTCACTGTTTAATGCTGCAACAACCCAGTTTCTCTATACTCATTATTAAAGTTTCATCCTATCATCCTATGTTTATCACCCTGGGAGGTTCTATCTATCCTAGATTTGCTGAAACTCGATCATATAATCCCATCTCTTCCAACCAGAGTTTAACCAAGCTATATGTCACTCCAGTACTGGGAATTGCTTCCCACATCAGACATTCATTAAATCTAATCCCCCCTCCAGCTTTGTTGAATCTGAAGACCTTTCCGTCATAATCCTTCTCTGATTGCGAGACAGATAACTCTTGAACCAGACTTTTTCTTCACAGTTCAAAGTGATCTTAAAAAGTAGCTGAATTATTGAAGTGAGTTAATGCTGTATTGGTGCTGAGCACTTAGGATGTACCTGTCAGTACAATACCTGTTAGTGCATGGGCATTGAGCCAAGTGATAGACCATCAAGTTATTCCCTGGTCAGTCTTAATAGGGAGACATTCTTAAGGCTGAATGGCACATTGGCCTTTAGACAGCAGCAAATGTCAGTGGCCATCAGAAGCTATTGACCTAAATGCTGTCATCCAGTGACAATGATAAACAACAAGAAAATAGATTCTATTTGTAATACCTGGGCTTCAAACTCCACTTCCCTATCTCCTCCTTTAGACTTTATCTGTTTCTACTCTCCTGCTTTCTTGACTTCACTTTCAAGACTGTTTAAGGTCACTGCCTCCACTTTAGCTCATTAGCTTTGTTTCAGGCACGAGCATTAATTCCATTTCAGCTCTGTCCTCTTTTTTTTTTACACCTGGGAATAGTGTTAACGTATACGTAGAGGACCTGCTGTAACACCCCATCCTCCTGTCATTATCAGTGTTGCAGTGACTCTCAAACCACCATCATCTGAAACTCAGCAGACTATTTACTCACAAATTATATAGGATGTAGGATTTCCACTTCTCCACCCAGCTAAATCTTTGCTAAGGTGCTGGAAGCATCAATGAGTCCAAAACTGACACTTAGACTGACACTGTTTCACTTTATTTGAAGATTTCAGCCTATCAGACCTCATTAGAGCATGTGTGATTCAACAATGGACAGGCAGGTAAAAATAACCATTACCATTCTAATCATTGGCAGTATGGCGATAGGGTGTGAAAATTCATTGAAATGATGGGCAACAGGATAGCTCTCATCATTGTGTCTGATGGAGCTCATGTTTATCCTTTGTTTCAGCCAGTGTGTAGTTTTACCTATATACATTTTATCACATGAGCATTTTAATTAATAAATAACATTTTCTGTGCTGTATCTAATAAAACCCTTAACAGGAAAACCTTTTCCTGATCTTGAATGTCTAAAAACAGGAGTATTCTATGTGTTGTGGCACTGGGAACTATTGCCACATGGACAATTCTCATCTTTCAGAGGAGCTAAAGTAGTCTGTTTTGGACCTTATAGTATCTATTTAGACACCACAGAATTTAGTACCACTTTCTAAGAAGGCCTCCTTAGTATCAATTTAAAAGTTACTATTAAAGGAATAACTTGACATTTGAGGAAACATGCTTGCTTTATTGCCAAGCCTTAGATGTGAAGGTCAATACCGCTCTATGTCTGTACGCTGTAGCGACATATGGCTTAAAGGGCATTAAAATTATCCTAGAAAATTACCTTAATTTTTGTAAGAGGAAGTAGCCGATTCTACTCCTGACCTAACGCTAACTTACTTTTAGTCATTTGTAGCATCAACCCTAAGTTGAAATTTAGCTGGAAGGGAGACGCCGGTCGAATCTCCTGTGTGGGTCATTCAGGCCTATTTGGATGCACTTGGTTCCACATGGCAGCTTGGCCGGCTGATTTTCTCTCCTTCGTGTGGAGCTTTGGGGAGGGAGCTCCTTTTCTGGCATTGTTGACTCCCATGTTGCTGCAGAACAGGAACCTGTTGGGAAACAGTTTTTTAACTGAGTCAGGCCTGATTAACTGTGGTCTCACGTTTAATCGTTTCCTGTATAATAAATAAAATGAAATGAAGCAGGGACCTATACTAATGAAACTGTGTGTCCCAAATTACCAAACATGCTGTCCCAAATTATCAAAGATGTTAAACTTAACATATTAGTTAATACATTTTGGTTCTGCATGGCAAAGTCATTTCTTGGTTCTCTTGGTCTTTTAGCCTTAGGAGTCTTTGATGAAGTCCAGATCATGGGATACTGGCAAGTGGAGTTTTCAGTTTACCAAGTAAGTGAGGGTTGTAAATTAATAAACTGGCTTCGACTCATCCACAACTGGCACTCAACATTCCTTTCTTCATCCTTGTGACTCCTGCCACGTATAGTGTGATTTGATCCCCCTCCAGGGATGTGGGGATATGAGATTATTTTGGCTCCAAGTAGGCCTGTCATAAATTGAGAGATTGTCATTCAACTTCCCCATTATATGGACTATATATCCATATATATGTATACTTACTATCTATATATAACAGATGCTTTACATGATGCCAGATATGACATTTAAACCTGGTAACACTGTTTATTACTAATTTATCACTAAGTGGGTGATTTTCTGTCTGCTATCTGCCAGCAACTGAGAGTCTGAAACTCCTGCATCCTGCATGCCCTGCCACATGGTGTGTGAATTACAGACCAATCTGAAACCTTCCATTCCTGGGAAAATTCTTTAAAAGGTTGTTAACCAACAATTACATATTTATGTGTCATTTAATAATAATTAGTTTGATGTTTACCAATCTAGTTTTATTGTTAACCACAGTACAGAAACTGGCCTGATCAGAGTTGTTAATGGTCTTACAATTAGCTCAGACAACCATAAAGTTTATATTCTGGTACTTCTTGACCTCAGTGCTGCCTAGTGTTGATACTGTTGACCATTTAATTCTTCTTCAGCACCTTGAACACTGTTGAGGCGTGGGAGACTACCTTTCTTCTTATCTTACTGGAAGATCTTTCTCAGTGTCTACTGGCAACTTTAAATCAGATTAAGTCATCATTCCATATGGAGTCCCACAAGGGTCAATACTTGGTCCATTGCAGTATAATTTGTATATGCTTCCACTTGGGTCCATCATTCAACAATAACACAGTTAAACACATCTGTTTCTGCCAGCTATCTTCCGGTGAGTGACCTCATCCAATGCATTGCTGACATCAGGTATTTGATGGCCAAAAACTTTTAAATGAGGACAAAACAGAGATTCTTGTAGATCCCAAGGCTTTGAGGCACCAGATTCACTCTTTGTTAAATCCCCTGTCCGTAAATCCTTGTGAACATGTAAAAAAACATTTGTCTTTTTGCAAGGTTTTAGTTAGGTTTAGAGTGTGTGATTAAAATGTATTATAGAATCAGTATTTTTATCATTATTATTGCCTTTCCTTTTTATCTTATGTTTTTATTTGATCTTATATGTCTCCATATATGTAATATTGTAATATCATCATCTTATATTTTGCTATCTTATATGTTTTTGGCATATGTGATCTTTGCCTATTTTCTTTTGCTTGCTTTTTACTTTGAAGCCCATGCACCTGCACCTGTCCTATGAAATGTGCTATATAAATAAACTTGACTTGGCTTAAAAATGCTCAGAGAGAGACACACAGCCAACTCAAGCCGAGTCACTAGGTCTGACCAACAATGCCCGCTGAACTGAGAACTTTAGTATATTAGGAACTTACCTCCACTATTTGACCACTAACCTTCTGGAGAAGGGTTGCCGATTATGTGATAGTAGACTTGGATTATTTATAACCCTTAATTGATTACTCAATTTGTATAATTGAAGATGACTTACTAACTTTAGTTGATGCGATATTAGAAATCAAAAAAACCCAGAGTCTTCAATAATGACTTCATGACCTGAAAGGTTGTTCTTATTAATCGCTTATATAACTGATCTTTAAAGCATTAGTAAATGATTGATTAACCATTCATAAAGACTACGACATAAGTTACCATGTATAAACCCTTTATAAAGGGCATGCCTAATTACAAACTTAAGCTAACTTAATTCTTACCCTCCAGTGCAGTCGCCAAAGCTACTTCTGTGACACAACACTCAAAATGTCCTGTTCATTTGCTGGTGGGAACAAAGCCCCAGGAGGTGATTTAGTCTTGAAATAGCCTTTAGTTACTCAACTAAAATTAAGCATTAACAGTCTGGCTAGAGAGCAGCTCAATGTTAATTTCCGAAACAAATTATTAACACAAATCAGCATCTTTCCACTCACACATTAGCTTCTCCTACTAATAGACTGATGTCATCACCCAAAGAGCAGCCTCGCTCACTGATTTCACTTCATTTTAAAAGCAAAGTATCCTCCTGAGCTACAGACAAACTTTTTATTTCGTCTCACCACTTTGTTGAGAAAGCTCTCAGGTGGTTTCAGCTAAATGCATATCACCATGCAGCAGTGTGTCCCTGCTGGCTGAATGCTGATGTAAACATCTCAGTACAGTATGTGTTACCGTCCTCCAGATGTCACAGTGAGGGCAGCAGACCTCCCAGAGGATGACAAAAGGCAAAATTATAGAAGTGGTTTCCTCTCCTCTTTCAGGGAGAATTCATATGGAGATTAGGCCGCTGTTTCCTTGACAACCACATTTTACCAACTAGGTTTTTTGTAACACTGATCACTAAGGTCCTCACACCTTCTATTCTTTCTATTCCAGCTGGCTTAAATGCACTTTTCTCTCAATCTTCTATCAACATCTGCTCTCAAACTCATCTCTCATTGCTGTGTTTCATCTATCCATACCTTCTCGTTCTTTTTTTCTTACCTCAGGCTTTTGTCATCCTGTAACTCATTCAGTGAATCTTTCTGTTGGTCTGTTTGACCTCTTGATATTTTTCCTTTGCTGCTGTCATGTCCATATATGTCATGTCCTCTCAGTTCAGTAGCTCTCGAAATGGATGGCATCACATTAATCTGTTAGTTGTAGACACTCCATAACCTACAGTCGTACACATGTACAGTATCTACACAACTACAGCACGCAGCAGATCTGTAGACCTTGACCTCAGCTACAGATTCCTATACACTTTGAAAATAAAAAGGATATAAAAGTTGGTGCACTGTCATCAGGGGACTTTTCAGATGATAGTCAAATCCATTTTCACTCTTTTAGCAGGTTTCTTTTTAGCGAGTCACAGGCAACGCTGATAATCATCTGCCACTCCAACAGTCATGTGTATAATTAGATGTGATCTGTGCCTCTTTGCCTTGTTACATAAGCCTTTTCCCCTCCTTGTTTTCTCATGCGAATAGCATTTATTTTTTCTGTTGAGGTAATAACCGTGTTTGTACATTTTTGAGAGTGTGTCTCTCTGTGCGTGTACATGCATGTATGTGTGTGTATTTGAGAATCAGCAGCCAGCGCTGCTCTTCTCTGACACGTTGTACTCTCTTCCATGTCATTTCACCCCTTTCTGACACCCACCCCCATATTGCACCTTCACTATGAATTAGTGCAGATATCCAGGGACCCTGAAGAAGATTGTGCAGTAACAATAACAATAATAAGGACAGTTGCTGTGTCAGTGAGAAAGAACTGTGTGTGTGTGCCATGCGGTAAAAACCTGTAATTCAGAGCAAAGCAGATAAGAAATTTTAGGAGAACTGAATAAATTATTTTCATGTGTTCTCTGTCATTCTGTATTTCTATACCTGCACAACCTAAATGTATTGCAGGTTGATTCCCTCCAATTGCTGGAAAATAGCATATACAGTAAATTTATGAATACTACAATCAATACAAAAACAGTCGACTGATCAGACAACCAGTTCAAACCAGTGCTGCTCTGTTGACAGACCAGAATGACTGTTTGAATTTGTGCAAACAGTTTCAAGCATTATTTTTCATTTCACACTGTGTATTCAGTGACACGCTCTCTTTTTTCCCCTGAATATTGGCTTGCTGCCTCACCACAGGCTCTGCTCTGCACAGAAATTATTTTCACAACATTGTTATAAATTATGACTCGAACAGAGAGCATACAATATGACAAGACACAAATTGGCTTTGTATGGGTCAAGGACAGAAGCTCTGCCATCGCGCATAACCCCCAGTGGATGACACGGATGAGTAACACTGCTCTTTCAAAACAGCAGCCTCAGACTTTGATGTGAAGAAGAACCTTTAAAAAGCCTTTTTTTTTTTTTAGTAGATGTCAGTCTTTCCATACTGAAGGCTGTAAACTGTCTCTGCCTCTTCGAAACTTTCTTTTGTTGCCTTCATTCAGTCATAATTACATGACATCATTGCCCCTTGAACGGAAACAATGAATAAGACTCATTAGCCCTACCTCCGCCTTAGTTCTAAAGGCACTCTGGTATTGTCTACACTTATTACAATTATTTAATGACTGGCACAATGTGTGTTTGTTACAAACATTTTCAATTGGTGGATGCTGTCTCTGTCCTATCATATCTAAAGCTGCCTTGGTCAGACGTAATCAGAAAACCAATCAACTCCTAGACCCAGACAGATTGCTGTTGCATAACTAATTGTCAGCTGAAACTGTTGAACCTCTGCCCATTATTGCAGAATACTGCTGTGAGAGACAAAAACAACAACAGATGAAAATAACATCTTGAGAGAGGGACTGTGAGAGTTTCTTTTAGCAGGTATAGCTAATGAGTGTAAATATCTGTCAATCACAGCTATCATGCCTGGGGAGGTCTCATGTTTAAAATTATTAGCACTGCAATCAGGGAAAACTCTACGCATTTTACATTGGGAATGATTTATTATCTTGCTAATGTTGTTAAGAAAAAAGCACGAAATGGATTTGGCAAGCATGAATAACTTTGCAATCAGAGGCACTGATGCTATGATTATTGTTTGAAGTGATAAACTATTAGTGTGACTAATTAATTTCTTATAAATCATTCAACCAACTCTAAATAAAATCTATATTTATACGATATTTTATTTTATTTATTCCATGAGGTGTTAACAAGCAAGGAGGTTAAATGTGGCTTTCAGGAGTTCACCTGGAACTCCAAACAAAAAGTAAGTCTGTTTCTCTCTGTCACATGGCTAGCGCTAGTTCAAGCAGGCTTCTGCCAGACCAGCACAACATCAGTTAAAAGTTAACTTTTACCAGCCCGGAAAAATGATGATCTGATGTAAATCATGCTCTTCTTGCGCCCTCCCCTAAGACCCGGCCTGAGCTTCTCCGCCAATCACAGCACGACAAATGAGCTGCCTTCCATTTCCTCTATATGGCTGTCTCTGTCTCACACATGGATACATTCTGCTCTTACATGCATAGATATTCTTCAGACATATATACAGTATATGTTCTTCTTACATACATATATTTTATATATTAAATGTATACACTGACTGCATGTGCATGAGAGTAAATGTAAGAATGTGTGCGTTAAAATATGAGAGTAAAAATTTGTGGGTGTAAGAATGAAAATAAATTAATGCAAGAGTGAAAATGTATGTGAAAGGAGAATATATGTATGTGAGAGTGAAAATATATGATGTGAAATGTGAATGTATGTATGTAAGAGGGCCAGAATGTATTATGCTTGTACGGCCCTTCATACCTCTCTGAGGATGATGTAGCACTACGCAAATAACAATGTTCCAAATTCCTCTAAGGATTGAGTTGTGCTGACAACTCAGTAGTTTACAGACTCATAAAAATAACAGACTGTATGAAAATTATTGTGGCGATGAAGGGGGGCTAAATCATACATTTTATTTGAGAAAAAAGCAAAGCCCGTCACAGTATTATTAATACTTTCTTTGGACCCTCCCCCGAGCCTCAGCCCTAATATCTCGAAACCCAAACACGTTTCCTAGCGAATACATTTAAATACAACTAATTTGCAACAGCAAATACATTTTGAAGTAAATGTAGTGCTGACTTGATTCCATTTTCTACTAACCTTGAGGAAATGTTGCTTATTAACTAGCAAGTTGAGAAAATGTTGATACTGAATGTATCAGTGACAACCTACTTCATTTGTTTTCCACCAAAATAAGTGATCTTGCAATACTATGTCTGTCTGTTTATAGTGACTACAGCATTATTAAAGTATCCCTCCACTCAGTAGGCCAATGGGTTTTTCTTATGTTTATGTCCCCTAAAATGTCTGACTTTAACGAGTCACTAGAGAAGTGTTTTCACATTCCTCTACTGAAGGGGGAGATGTCTGTACACTTCCCTAAAATCTGAGATTCAGACGTACTCTGGGCAAGCTAGATGTGGGACGTCACAAATTTGAAAGACACCAGCAAAGAAACCTGAAACGTCGTGCGCAGAGCAACTCAATATGGTGAGCGAAAGTTTTGACAGCAAACATGATAGAGTGTGCAGTTTTTGGATGTAAACCGGACCCTGGAGCTTCCTTGCACTATCTATTACCGTTACGTAATAACAATGTGGACACACTGTAACATCGTAGCAGATATTATTGTATGTTTCACAACTGCTAACGCTGTGTCAGCCACTGCCAGTTGAAAGCTAACAAGGTGAAAAACAACATAAACAAATAAAAGATACTAACTACAATTACCATCGTGACACGACTGCTAGTTTGACAATTTTGGCACACACTAGACTCCTCATCTGGCTCTGACTGATCAAGTCAAGTCAAGTCTGCTTTATTGTCAATTCTTCCACATGTACAGTACATACATACAGAGAATCGAAATTGCGTTACTCTCAGACCCCCGGTGCATACAGATAACACTAACAGTAGAGCCTAAAATCTAGATCAAATATAAAATATAAGCTAAAACTATACAATAAGGGAATATAAAAAAAGAGACATAATAAAAAAATTAAATAAAAATAAGGTTGACTAAAAGCAGCAAAAGGCACATGGCAGATAAAGTGCAAACCAGTGAACAAACAGTGCAGATAAAAAGATTTTAAGTGCATTAAAAAAAATAGCTTATCCAGTCTGATTAAAGTGACAAAGGGCTTATTTTAATTAAACTGACTGATGAGGTGGTAGAATGACATCAGTTCCATGGTGAATGGTGATTCTCAAACATGTATGGCTAAATCTCGTTTCCTCAAACTCTAGCTATCTTGACCCTCTGCTCTTGCACCATGGATGTCTGTCTTTCAACCACATCCATGCTCTGACCAGCACCAGTCAACCTAACAAGCAGCGGTGGCGTCATTCAGAGACCCAGAATTTCTCAATGAGGGAGAAAGAGTAGATGTGCTTCCAGCCCCCTACCAGAGTTTTTAAAAGCTTTTTATAAGGGATAACCAAATTAAATATTAATCATGGCAGAGTATTTTTACATACTTTTTTATGGTTATGTTTAGACACTGGCAGCACTTTGTTAAGGTTAGTGACAGATTGTGGTCTGGTTTAATACAGAAAAGTATGCAGTGACTTCAGACACAGTTTATCGACATTTAAAAAAATCATGATATTCCCCTAACCTCAACCAAATTGCTTTTGTTGCTTAAGCCCAGCTACAAAACTAAATTGTGAGCAGAAAGATACTGGCAAACTGGAGAAATAAAATGTCATGATATAATGCGAAACATATTCCTTTTTTCTCTGACCTTTCAGAAGTTATGAAGTATTCCAGCTCAGAACAGAACTGCTATCGTGCATATGATATTTCAACCTGAGAGAAGATATAAAACACAGCAAGAGCAGCAACATATAAAATATATAATTACTGCAAGGGCAACATATAGGCTATGACAATTTAGTCGATACAAGCTGACATGTCAGTGAATTGTTTAGATAAATCAATCAGCAGCAGCTGACAGGAGTCCGCTTGTCTTGTCTTGTGTGATCATTTAAAAATCGAACATGCATCATCATCACTCCATCAAGCCCAAAAAAACAGACATCAAGCCCACTTTAAATTGTCTGCACTCTGTATTCCCCGCCATGAATGTGATGGGTTTGGGGAGGCAGCGTAATGCTTCCCAAGGTTTCCATTGGGCTGATGAGTGATGCGAGTAATCATGCTGTCTGTACAGACTAATCATGAGTGATTCTTCCCGAGGGGAGAAGAGAGAACATAAACACAACAACAGCAGCATTTTGTTCATGTCGGCTACTGTACATCCAGACCCATTTCTCTCTCTTTTACAACACATTTCCACCTCATCTCAAAACTGTGTGCACAAAAAGATATGGCTCATCATATACACTCAGTCTGCTGCCATTAGAGAGCACCTACCCTGCACTCAAACATTTTAGTATTTGTAGTCCTCTTCATTAGGGGAAGACATAGCCCTCTAATCTAAGCCTGTATATCATCACAGCTGCTGCAGCAGTAGAAGGTGTCATACGCTGTTCTCCTACCCAGCTGAAATGAAACTTAGTGAATTTACTTCCTGAACTGCTGTGTAAGTCATTTCATGCCGGCGGACTGTGCTGTCCCACTTGGACTATTGTTGAGATTGAGTGTCATGATGAGGGTTTCTGTGTCAGAGTTGTGTAGGTATGCAGGCTAGATAACTGTCGAGACCAGAAGTTACTGCCGAGCCCTCTGGAGGTGACGTGAGCTGGATTCAATGAAACATACTGTATGTGAAGGGAGGCGTCTGTTTGATAAACCCTGCGACCTTTCCACCCCCACTGTCTCCCTCCCCTCGTCTTACACTCACTAAAAGGTAAGCCTACTCACCCTTTTACTTAAATGTCTGTCATCTGTTACATCAGATCTGGACTTTCTGCACACAAAAGCTTATAATTCTTTCATAACTTCACTCTGAACTGTTGATGATAATCACTGCTGTGCTTCTTTTTTCTGTCTTTGATTTCATCTAGAGAAAAATTGAAGGAACTCAGGCTGAATTGGCTTTCTTGCCATTGTATTCTTTTGTTTTAGTTTATAAAACATTCGTCCTTCAGCTCCCACATAGCTGCAGTGTTTTTAACAACTGAGTCTTTAAGAAAAAAGACCTGTAAAAAGAAGTTTACATCAACGATAGTTCTGTGAGGCTGTTACATGCATGCTCACATGCTGATGTTGAGCAGGTATAATGTTGACCATTTTTCCCATTTCCTCTTTCAGCATTGCTGACATTTTATACTTACCACTAAACACAAACTAAAAGTAATTCATAGCTGGATATGAACAGCAAAACTGACAAGAAGAAGAGTCCACAGCCATGCCAGCAGCTCTGTGAGGCTGTTTAGGTGCAGCAGTGCTTTGAGCTAAATGCTACAATATGCTAACATGCTCAATATGACAATGCTAACTTGCTGATGCTAAGCATTGTGCATCATGTTGAGAATTATGCTCAAATGTGAATAGCAAGAAATCTAATCATAAGCTTTAAACAAACATTCCCCATTAATGAATGAGAGATGAGCTCGCTGAACTCCCATAATGAGCCAGATAGGCCAAATTTTAATTACTGCTCTTCATCTTCAGAAGACATGCATGATCTATCTTCAGAAGGAACAGTAAAGATGGAGGCTTCAGCGCTTTTTTTCAGCACACTGGCCCTATTCTTCTGACTAGCCCTGCTTTGTGCCGCACTGATGCTGGTTGCTTAAAGGCAGATTTTGTAAAGGTCACATTGTAGTGCAGACTGCTGCAGTTGTGAGCACTACAGACACAGCCACAGGAGGATTTTAATGTGTCTGTCTTTAAATAAACAATTGAGAAATGCACTCAAACAAGTTGCACACTTGCACACACATGCACCAATTTCAGCAGAGACACACAATCACATGCAGGTGCATGATCCTAATGGCTTCTGATGTTCACAGTAATGAGCTACAGACAAAAGGCAGCTAGAGATAAATGAGTGCTTTGATGAAAATTGTAAAAAGACACACCTGCTTGGTATTAAAAGTCATACATTTGTGTAATTAAGGATTTACTTGACATGGTGTCAGCTGAGCAGGCTAAGCACCCTATTCGAATTAAACACTGAATGCTTCCACAAATTTAATGCGCAAAAAACATATATGTTTTACAAACCAACATGGTAACAGGGAGACTCTTTTATCTGGGGATGAGAAATGTTCCAGATGCATTAAGAACCATCAGAGATATGAAAGTAACATGTTATCCGGTTAAACATGAACAGAATTGATTCAATATTGACAAAGCAAATACAGAGTTCTCAAACGAATGTGCCTGCATGTTTGTATGCGCTCATCAACATGTTTGCTCATACAGATGTAACTGATACCAACACAATTACTCAGAAGGCAAATTTAAAGGTTAAAACTAAAATTTATAGGATTCACTTCAAAATCCACACACTTGACTTGATGCTATATATTTAATCTGCCTTGCTACTGGCAGGTAATTGCATCACTGTGGTTTAGTAAGGTAAATTCATGATGGTGACTACCTGGTGAGAGCAGTCAGTCCTCTAATGGAGCTCTAACACAGGCCACAGGCCCCGGAGAGTGGGAAAAGAAGTAACTCAGGGTTGAAGGCAGGCAGCAATAAGAGGAATGGCTCAATAAGTCTAATTGAGCGGCAAAGCTACAACAATAAGAGATGCTCAGATTGGGATTGAGTGACATTGTTTGATGAGCTGCTGGTTGGCAGATGGAACAAGAAAATGTTATTTTGGATAATAAGGATAATCACACACACACACACAAAAACAGGATGTGATGAAGTATTATTATGTGCTAGAGCTAATTTGAGCACTTTGACAAATGGTATACCTTTAGGCAGGGTAAGAATTGGCCAGGGAAACAGTTTCCTCGCATCTTGCTTTGTGCACCGGTGCGCAAGGGAGCGCGCAGACACACACACACACAAAGAGAGAGAGAGAGAGAGAGGGAGCGATAGAGAGAGCAAACCTCCTCCTCTAGGCACCTCATTACTAATTTGACGCTCAGTTTTCGTGCGCCCCCGTGTACCTGCTTTGGACATCTCCACGCGTTTTATAATCTCACCGGAATTTTAGACATGGAGGTCCCCACTCTTCCTGCCGACAATCTTGGCGGTTTAAACGAGCTCTACTCGTTCTCCATAACTCCTTTCAACGTTACGTCCTCACAAGTTCTGCTGCGGATGCGCTCAAATAGCAACGAGACCAATATTGGTGCAACTAGGGACACTACAAGTCTGATCATCGCCGTTTGTATCACGGCGCTCTACTCTCTCATCTGTGTGGTGGGACTGCTGGGAAACCTGCTTGTAATGTACGGGGTGGTCAGGTAAGAAACCAGAACCATAAACTAATTAGTAAAATCATATTCTATGACCATTATAGTCATTTTTAAGAAAGTAATATGTCTAAAAATACATTCTCATTGTTATTTTACTTTCTTTATGGTGGTCCTCTGTAATTTCCAGAGTTACAGTGTGTCTGAGAGCCGCACTCATAACACACCCACACAAATACAAACATATACACACGTCCTACACACAAGAGGGGAGGGAGGCAAGGCGGTGTGATCTACAGTTTAGCTTCGATTTTACTCCATTGCACAAATTATTTATGTCAGGAATGATGTTGAAAACTCAGATGATTCATTTACATGAAATAAGTAGCATGTTGAACCCCTCACCTACAAATCAAAAGCAATGCCTGTGGTGCTGCATCTCACTAATTCATGTGTTGAAGATTTTGAGGATCTGTGTGATGTTGATTTGTTGTTGAACTAATGCATCTTAAATGATAAAGCAATGAAGGTGATGGGTGGATCTCAATCGATCATCTCACTGAGCTGCTCCTTAAATCCCTGGTGAAATGTGTGGAAGATGAAATATGTCTGCACTTTGGTTTGTCAATTTCAGAACAATCAAACAAAGTAAATATAAAAGACATTGTGCCCACTCTCTCCCTGGCAAAGCAATTACAGGGTGAGATCAGCACACGTGTGTAATGTAGCCTAAGAAATCTCTTTATGTGGGGGATTAAGATAAAAGGTAAGACATCCCTTAGTCTTGCCTCATCCCTTTGGAGACTGTTGCTGCAATTTAATTATATGTGACTGTCATATTGTGGGCTCATGTGGAGGAATGCATCTTTAAACACCCAGTCATCATGTTCAGCTTGCATTCAGACAAGACTGGTCACTGGTAAAAGAAAAACAAAACTACTCTGTGAATCTGAAATCAAAGAGGAGTTTTGGACGATTTTTCAGTGGTGAACTGACTCATTACAGAGAAGTGCAGTTTAATGGAGGCTTACAGTCACTTTGAGCACAGAAGCTATCATGCATTTAGTGTAGTGCCATAAAAAACATAATGCATCTAAAAAGCTCTTGTAGGCTATAAGATATTTTTTGTGGGAAATAGCGGATCATTGGTTTGAGAGAGGAAATGGGTTAGAAATTGGTTTCTAACCTTGAAATGTTTAATGGAATTCGCAAGTCAAACATAGTCGGCTACTTCTTTGTGACACAGCCGCAGGCAGACCTTGAAAAAATGTTTCATCTTCTCCAACTAACAGCAGTTCCTGTCGACTATGAGCCAGAATTGATTAAAAGTGCCTAGCGCTTTTCTTCCAACTAATCAGGTACACCAAGATGAAGACCGCCACCAACATCTACATCTTCAACCTGGCTCTCGCCGACGCTCTCGCCACCAGCACCCTCCCCTTCCAGAGTGCCAAGTACCTAATGAGCACATGGCCCTTTGGGGAGCTGCTGTGTAAAGTGGTCATTGCCATCGACTACTACAACATGTTTACCAGCATCTTCACTCTCACCATGATGAGTGTGGACCGCTACATCGCTGTTTGTCACCCTGTGAGGGCTCTGGACTTCCGCACGCCTGCCAAAGCCAAGCTCATCAACGTCTGCATCTGGATCCTCTCCTCTGCTGTTGGAGTCCCTGTGATGATTATGGCCGTTACCAAGGTGACGGATAAAGGTGAGGGATTTTTACTGCTGGAGAAAAAAGTGCTGAAAATTACCATCATTGTGTAAAAACTTTACTTTACTTTAGTGGCAAGTCTTTATTTCAGGGAATAATCACACCGTGAAAGAGAATACATTTGCGCTGGGTTATTAACTTAAATTAGCCTCTCCACATGGCCCTCTATTAAACTTCTAAATGTTTTAACCCCTCAGGAAACACTGCCTGCGCACTCAGATTCCCCAAACCTGAGTGGTACTGGGACACAGTGATGAAAATCTGCGTGTTCATCTTTGCCTTCGTGGTTCCCGTCCTGGTCATCACCATCTGCTATGGTCTGATGATCCTGCGGCTCAAGAGCGTTCGTCTGCTCTCTGGCTCCAAAGAGAAGGACAGGAACCTGCGACGGATCACCCGCATGGTCCTGGTTGTCGTTGCAGCCTTCATCATTTGCTGGACCCCCATCCACATCTTCATCATCGTCAAGACCATGGTGGTTATTGACCATAAGAACCTCCTGGTGATGGCCAGCTGGCATCTGTGCATCGCGCTGGGCTACACCAACAGCAGTCTCAACCCCGTGCTGTACGCATTTTTGGATGAGAACTTCAAAAGGTGCTTTAGGGATTTCTGTCTGCCCTATCGCTCCCGCCTAGAGCAGAGCAGCTTCTCCAGAGGGCGCAATAGCACACGGGAGCCTGCATCTGTTTGTGCTCGTGCGACAACAGAGAGACCGTCAGCATGACTAGGCATGGGTCAGTGGGGGGGAAGGACAGTTCAGGATGACCTCCAGACTGAGGTCACACAGTTTTCCACCACAGGAGTCTGAGCCTGCCGATGTAGGCTTTTAACCTACCATTTTTGTAAATAATTGATTATTTCTATGTCCCAATAGGTTTGTGACACACAATTATTTCAGGATTGTCTTTTCAGGATGATCACAAACATGCCTGTGTGTGTCTGTGCATAAGGACATGGATATAAATGTATATACATTCTTGGCGTGTGTATAAAGCACACAACATAATGCAACCAAATAGGTAAACACACATACACTGCAGTTGGAAAGTATTGGGATAGTGATGTGTTTTTCATTGTTTTAACCCTACTTAAGCACAATGAAAAAATAGGCGGTTAAAGTGCTTATTCTAAAATTTAAGGTGGTTTGTAGGTCTTCACATCCATATTAGGTGAACAATGTAGGACTCATAGCCCAGTGTATACACAGTTCCACAATTACCAGATTATCAGGCAGGACTGATTCCACACACACAGACAAGGCCACCAAGGAGTCTTTTTATGGCCAAACAGTGGCCGATGTATGATTGGCTGAGTCAGTCACCTGACCTCAATCCAACATAATCATGGGCTTCACTTGATAAAGACCAGACTGACTCCAAAAATCCCCTGTAGCAGCAAGAAGTGACGGTGGCTGCAGTACAGCCCTGGCCGAGCATCAACAGTGAAGATACTGAGTCTGCTGATGTCTGTGGCTCACAGACTTCAGCCAGTCTTTTATCTGCAGCTAAAAATTACATATGAGGACTTTATTTAGATTTTTGTTAGCTTGTAAATTTAGTTTCTGTTCCTTAAAATAGGGGGACCATTTATGAATGGCTACAATTCCTCAACTGTTGATGTGACACCTTTAAATGAAACCTGAGATAAACACATTTTTGGCCACTTGTGGGCTGCAAACAAAACATTGACATATTATCACCTTTTAAGTTGATGTGGCAAACTGTTTTGGTCTCCACCAACTCCTGAGGGAAATATCTGGCTCTTTAGCTGCTAAATGCTCCACTATGGTCAACAGATAGTCGCTAACTATGTCTGTCTGCTGTCTGGTGCTGATCAGGTAGTGTACAGTAGGTTTTCAGAGCTTTTTTTTCTGAAAACAGCTGCCTGCTGTGGGTGAAAACAAAAATATTTGAGCAATGAGTGCACCAAAACTCTGTAGAGCTGAGGGGAACTGCAGAGTTGGGTGATAATTTCCTGTGGGTTTTTCACTGCAAGCTACTCCTTTTTCATTACACATAGCAATTTGATCCATTGTTAATATAAAATAAAGCTGAATTTACTTGAAGTCAGGACTTTAACTTCAAAGTTTAATTTCATGTCCAGTGTGCTGGAGTACAGAGCCAATGCAATGAAAAATGTGCCTGTCCTAATACTTTCTGTATGCACTGTATATTTATACTGGTAATAGTATTGTCATTCAAACATATTGGGAAGGTAATGAGAATCTAATAATGTGAATGTTTAGCTAAGAGTACATTTTAATTGTCTCTGTAATATATAAATTAAAGGGTGTATCCAATTTCATGCTTTTTCTTGTGATAATAAGAGGAGACATAATTACAGACAAAGGACACACATAATTAAGAAACATTTTTAAGGAGTTGAAATTCTAAATGAATATGGCAACATCCATCTGATATATCACGGAAGATGCTCGTGAAGGATACTGAATGCCTTCATGATTAAGCAGAGACGACTGGTGCTTCCAGCACGTATTCACTGTGAGCATCAGTTTTCAGTGGACTCCTTGTTTCCACTCCTCCAGCAGTTAGGTCGGTCTGTTTTTTTGCACAACTAAAACATTTAGCTGACAGTAAACTGAGGAGCTGAAGGGGAAAGTGGCACCACTGTTTCAACTCGTTGTGACTGACTGACCTGAAACTGGCATTGAGGCAAGTCTGAACTGGATCAAACACATTAGCAAGCAACAAGAAGCTTCCTACACATATTACAGCTAATGGACAATTTTCCATTGATGATCGTTGGACTTGCTGGAGGAGATTAAGGCAGTGAGAAGACTTTTTTGTGTGTCCACATTTGGAGAGAACAGTCAAATCGATGGCTCTCATCTTGCCACTGCAGCAATGCAGTTTTGTTTAAAAAGGCATCTATGTATCAAGTACAAATAATACTGTTCTGTAACAGCATATTAAGTGATGTGATTTATTTTGTTTCAATGTGCTGTCAAGCTGTTGTAACATTAAGCTTCACTTGCAACCAATTAGTGAAATCAAATGTTATCTAACTATGTATTTACACCAAGTGCTATAAATGTTAGGTGAAGCACTTTAAATCTTAAAAAAAACCACTTTTTTAACACCAACACTGAAAAAAGCATTTGTAAGTGTTTTTTTGCGCTGTGGTCGACAATATGTTCAGCTGAATGAAAATATGTACCGTAATGCCTTATTCAGCCTTATGTTTCATTCTTTTTGCAAAAAGTGAATTGTTTTGTAGAGATAAGTGCTTGGTCTTTAAATGTTTTCACATTTTGTGTTTCAACAGATACAGTATATAAAGTACCTTATTGTATAGATGTAATAACTGCTCATTGGCTTTTGAAAACATTAATACAACTGTCATATGGAATAGCATAAGTTGTATCTTGTAAGTGCTTTAAAACTTTCAGTTTTGAGCCAATATTTAGGTTTATATGGTTGTTATCACAGATGTTAACATTTATACTCTTTGTAAATGCCAGTGAGGCCTCATGGGAGTTAGACGTGGAATTCTTTAATCAAGAATTGATTACTCATCAGGGCAATGTTGACGGGGCCAAGGGGCCTTTGACCTGGAAGCCCCTGGTGGTCAGAGACACGTCTAACGTGTGCGTGTAAATGTGAGCGAATAAATCAAATTAGGTTTCTGGTCACCAGATGCCCTGGAGAATTAGATCAATTTACAATGTATCACTTTAAGAATAAGACTGGTGATATTATATATTTTTGTTATTGTCAACATATCTTTTGAAAAGACCAAAAACAACAATGCGTTAGTCCATCTCTCAATAATTTCTAACTTCCACAGCCTGTCTGTGGCTATCAGCCCCATGACCATTGGTTCCTCCTGAATATGTAAATATTAATATAATATACAATATATGTAAGTATTTACGGCAGCAGGACAGTGCATATGTCTAAATAAACAACAGTGCCTATTTTCGTAATGATGAAGGAACATGTGCCCCCTCCCCCATTGCAACTGTGTAGCTCACTGAGGTCTTTTTAATAGTTTTTGGATAGTAATTGAGGTCTGTGGCACAGATGAATAAGTTATATCCGAATAACAAGGACAGACAATACTTGTTAATCAGATCAATTAATTGTTGGTTTTTTGCCTAGTCACATGATTTGTTGACAATAAGACAAATATAAAATATCACCAGCCTCATCCTTTAAAGGTGACACAGGCCCAAAACCCTGACACCAATTGAGACTACCACTTTCATCACAGTTTTTGTATACTCATCTTGGAGAACAAATCATCAAAAATAAACGACTGTACTATCTTCTTAAAAGAATTCAGATTCTCATTGCATGTAGAAGATTTCCTCTGTGAGCTTACATAATGCATGATTTAGTCAAACATCATACGCTGGCTCCTGATTTGACTAGACTGCTTTTAAAATGTGAATACCAAAGTGGCTTATTCAACAGAGCAGTCAGGTATACAGCACTATTGTCATGTCTGAAAACTCAAGTATAAATGTGATCTCCGCCCTCACACCAACAGTTTTGTTCTGCATTTTAAAACCTATCTTATGTTTTCTCCAAGAGCTTGAATGAACATGCGACAGACGTTTTAAAAAAAAAAAGAATTTGCTATCAAACATGTACAGTGACGTTGCACACAGAGATACTGTAGAACAGTTTCCAGGGCTACACAAAGATAATTAAACACTTTTATCTTCTGACCCTAACTAATGGTTGCTCATGGACTCAAACAACTTAACAGAGGGAAACGAGAGGGAATCTTGCTGAAGCATTCATAACAGCTCTCACTGTTGTTCCCTTGATAGCATCAAAAGCTCAGAGCATCCCAATAGTTTTGAAGAAAGATTTAGTTTTCTGTTTCATCTTGACGACACTTGTGATGTGACTTTCCCTGCTCATTTTCTGTGTGAGGGAGACAAAATTATCTCGTTTGGCAGCTTGGAAAAAAGCACGACTTGAGCTCCATTACACCACAATATACCGCCGTGTAAATCTTTCAACAAAACAGACGTTTAGCTGTCACAACAGTAGACACCTACATTCTGTAAGTGAGGCTTTTCACCCAACACAGCATCTTGGCTGACTGCAAGCAACCTGTCAGTGCTGAGTCAAAACCATATAACCCAAAAGATGGAAAATAAATCCAAAAGACAAACGACCAGAATCTCTGCATAGTCCTCATCTGAATTACTAAAGGATTTAGCATATTGGCCTGCTGCTTTGCCTGCTATAACACACATATTCAGACCTCCTGGTTGCCTGAGGTGTTTTCGAAAAGCCAGAAGTGCAAAAAGCTCTGAAGCAGTTTTACTGGATGTTTCACAAAGCGGCAAATACTCTGGTATTCCCTGCTGAGGAGCAGAGACAGGGATTCAAACTGGGTGCCATCTGCCAGCTGAGTCATAAGGGACTGTACGAAAATGATTGGGGTGGTGAGAGGGGGCTGAACCTTGTATTTCACATTAGAAAAAAGTAAGGCTTACCCCAGGGTTATACATGTTTTCGTTGAATCAAACAAAAAGATTATTTTTAAATATTGAGCATTCAAAGTCCTCTGTGAAACCACGCCTGTGGCTTGTGTCCATTAAATGAAATGTTGTTTAGAGCTAAACCAAATAAGTAACATATGTCAGTATGACACGTCGTCATGGCTCCTGCTTTGAGATACTGACCTTTGAACCTTGACCTCAGTGCATGTTTGAAGGCTTATAATCCAATAACAAAAGGGGCTACAAACAGGGGACCAGCTGTTATAGAGAGCTCTTGACTTCAGCTATCATCACCATCGTATATCAGTGTCTGTATGTTTGACATGAGGAGGGCCTGACACAGGCAGGTGTTGTCTGGGGTGATGTAACCATGTGTTGAGGAACAGACTGGTACATGCTGGTGAAACATCACAGTGGCATGAAGTAGCTTCCCTTCCAGCTGTTTGAGACGTTGGATGAGAGCAGCTCCAGGCATTGGTGGCCGAGCAGAGAAAGGCACGCTGCTGATGGAGGTGGTCAGTTACCCTCATGGCATCAGTCCGAAAGAAAACAGAGTGCAATGTCATGTTACCAGGTGGTTTAAAAGTTGTTGACTGATAACAAAAATATGCTGCTTACTTACTCTGTTTCATCCTCCAAGTCCCAGATCTATATCTATCTATATATATCTATATATAGATATATATAGATATATATCTATATATATTCAAGATATTCATGCATTCACTTCAGCTGTTTACTTATTGGTTTTGGTTTTTGTTGGCCTCACTCCATCTCCCTTTTCTTCCATCTCTCACTCAGAAACCAACACTAGACAACAAAAATAACAGAAAACAAGACAAGCGTCAATGCTACATACTTTACTTTGTGCAAAAGGTGCTTGTAAATGGAATCTAAAATTCTACTACTCACAACTATTGTTACCTGCTTCTTATGTGCATGGTATACCTGGTGCCTCTCTGATGACAAATGACAACGAGAATTGATATTTCCTCTGCTTTATCTAATCTCTGCCTGAGCTGCACCTCTGTAAAGACACAGTTTAACTGACTCATGTTGACCAATTTGTGTGTGACTAGCTAAACTCCAGAACATAACTTTAAAAAAATATTTTATTTTAAGATTACTTTTAGGCATTTCTACTTCATTTCAGCAATGAGGTGGATAGACCGGAACATGGAGGCCAAACAGAGAGTGAATGAATTTTGACACAGGTCCTGATATCTCTATGAATTACCTGGCACGGCAATCCATAAATGTGAAATGCTGGTATGGCCAAGGAGATGTTGTGTCGTATGCCCTCCCCTGATTTCTGAGTGAACACACTATGGCATAATTTTGAGTTAATGTGTCCAAGTCATTTATCAAAACAAGAATTCTGTTTTACACAGGAGTTTAAAAATGTGAGGCAACAACACAGGCAATGTCATACACAACTCGCAGACGTATGTTCTTGTCCTCACATCGGAGAAGCTCGTCAGTGACATAAAGGGGATAAACACAACAGAAAAATGTGAATGATGAAACATTTCATACCAAGGAAGAGTGAAGAATAATTATCCAAATAATCTCCAGCATCACCAATTTTCATTCTATACTTTTGTAACATTTCAAGGACCAAAAAGAAACTTTTTTCAGAGCCTGCAAAAGTGCTGCCACTCACTCTGCCATCTTGAATCCCCTCCGAAGACAACTCCATTGACATCACAGGAGTAGCAATAAGTTTAACAGAATCCACAAAGCGGCAGGATACAGAAGATCCGTCCAAATGAATAAACCAGGGGCACTAAATCTTAAAAACAAATTAAGATTCCTACTTGAATTTGTAATTTGCAATTGTTCTAACTAAAGTTTGAAAAAAAATTCCTAAAAACGTGAAAAAAAGTCTTTAAGAAAAGTATAAAACACATATGACACACGAGGACGAATAATGTTAAATTTCAGTGTTGAGACTATGATATAGTGGAGGATGCATTGCACCACCTTATTCACTGGACCATAGATTAACTGTAGGGCTTCATAATTATTGGGAATGCTGATTAAGCATTTCAATTCCACCTTTTTCTACCTTTCGTGCCTTTTAAAAATGTTAAGCTTTTTTCAAGAACGTAACAGAAGTAAATGCAACTTTGACAGTATTACAGCCAAGAGCCCAGCTTCAGCAATGTATCTCAGCTTTAAGCATCATTAGGTGATGCGGGTCAGCTTCCAACTCTGCCAGTTTTACATTTGCAAAAGCATTTCGGCTTTCAGCACTCCCACACATCTTCAGCAGGAAATGACCTTTTCTTTGGTTCACAATTCTAATCTACTTCTTCTAATATCAAAGTGTTCAGCTATTTAAGGACGTGTGAGCTGTGATTCAGCTATTTTCTACCTTTTACACTCACAATTCCAGAATTCTCTATTTCTGAGAATTCTGATGTTGATTAAACACACACTCGTACTGTTTTCTCTATTTTGTGGAGACTTCTACATACACACACTAACTGGTATCCTGCTATCTTTCTGGGGATTTGTACTGCTTTTTTCAACAATATATTGCAGTAGGAGTGAAAACCATTGGCAATATTACAGAATGTGCACGCAAAGTATTTCAGCTATTAGCTTCCTCAGGCAACGCAGTTCAGCTTCCAGTTCTGGCAATTCATGTCACATTTTTGCATTTTCAGCAATGCTTTGCAATTTATTACTCTTCTGTATTTTTTTCTGCACACTTTAGCTACAGAAACAATTCAAATGTAAAAACTTTAAGCTCTTTAAGGTATTTATGGTTTTTAATCAACTTTTTAACTTAACGTTTCAAACTCCCAATTCTGCCACTTATATATTTCTGCTTCCAGCAGTCTAGTGTACAATTTTCAGGCATTTCGGATTTCAGCAATGCTTTCAATGATTTATTTCAGCTTTCAGCATTCACACACATTTTCAGCAGGAATTGCCATTTTTCTACCTTATTTGGTTTTCTGTGCACACTCTCACAGAAATACATGTTTTCTCAGTGTAAACCATTCTCCTATTAGAGCTTTCAAGAAAAAAACAAAAAACATCTAATCTGCCATGGCAACAGTTAAGTGTTTTAAAGTACTTCATACATCACTTAATGCCTCAGTCACAGCCAGACGCATTTGTTGTTACACTGTACACAGGAAGGGTGACAGTAATATTGATCATTAGGTTTGTAATATTATCTGAAGGTACATTTCTCAGGTGCAACAGATGAGCCTCCATATACAGTAGTGTATGTTAATTTCCAACTGAAAAATACAAGCTATTAAACACTGGGCAATGTCTTCAAAGTGTTTTATAACCTATATGGTGGAAAAGAAGTATGGGTTAAATGCTTTCTCACAAACACAGACAATCCTGTCATTTGAGGCCAGAGATGATAGAAAATGGCAAATGGATGTTAAGAGTTTCGTGTGTAGCATGCCTTGTTTAAGGCCACGTTGGATTTATATAGATTGATGTTTTTCTTTCTATATCTTAACTTCCCACATGCACACATGTATTTAAAGGTTTTTTTTTCAAAATGTGTAATTTTTCTGTGTTTGTGAGCACAACTACCTGCTGCGCCATATTCAAAAGGTTCTCGCTATGATTCTCCAAAGCATTCAAATCATCTCAAAACCTTGGATTTCTTGATTAAGATGTACTTGAGCAACAGCACTCAATACAATTTGAAATGACAAGTTAATTAAGAAAGCAGCAGGGTGACTCAAGGGCTGCCACATTCCAATCAAGGCAGGAGCTAAATGATGCAAAATGTGTTTTATTGTCGGGTTATAGTTTTAATAGCATGATGCTGCTGTTCATGAATGCATCATGCAGCCTGTATGTACAGCTCTGAGAGGAGCAGCCAGTTGCTGTGATTAATTTGGCTCCATTATTAGAGTGAACGTGTGGCGATGCAGGTGCCTGAGACTCCTCAGTCTCCTCTATGATTAGTTTAACGAGAGGAAGATTGGAGACCCCATGCATTATGAAAAATCCCATTATAAATTCTACTAGTGAAAGTAGTTAATCACGGGATTTCACTGCTGAATCCCTGTATGAATATTTCTCTTTGTGCTGGAAACATATGAGGTTTCTCGGTTTTCGGAGCATTATCAGACTTTGAATGATCCAGCATATGGAAAGCTGTTGACAGAATGTCAAAGATGGGTGCTTTTAACAGCCTTTCTCAACCTCACAGCTTAAATCAGTCCTATATACCTACATCTGCATAGTGAATGTTTTTTGAGGTTCTAAAGTGTAGAACCAAAGGACAGAGATGCAACAACTACATTTTAATAGGTTTAAGATAATGACTGTGGTCTGAAGGGTTTCATAAGCTTCTACAAAACAAATGTTAAATTGCTTCAAATTCAGGCACAGTGGGTGACGGAAAAAATAATGAGTGCATGTCTAAGGGTCACTTCATCAGTGTCATAATAATAGGCTGTGACTGAATATTTTACTCTGCTTGGTGTCTGACATTGTAACAGCTCATTACTGAACTGCAACATTTCAAGAGAAAATTTTATAACTGAAAAATGTTGAGGGGTTGACCCATCAGACAAAGTATCTCCAATTGCAGTCACACTACAGTCGGAAATGTCTAATTATCTTAAAACAGACTATTTTCATCATTGTAGAAAAAGATAATTCTTACATGATCGTATGTAGTATTTAGTTTAGTAGCTGAGGCTAATAATACCTTCACACTTACATAACTGTCACTACAATATATAAAGGAAAAAAACATAACCCTTTATGTTCTTTGCAGAACAATGTGCTTTGAGAACATTTCTCAAAAACATTTGCAGTACACGTCAGTAGTGACATCTTTTAATACCCAAAACCATTTCAGATATGTTTTCTACTAAAAAGGATAGTTAACACTGTGTAGCAGAAGCAGAACAGAAGCACTGGAAACAGTTAAGAACAACTATCTCTCTTGCTTTTAAGAGACTCTGACAGCCACTATCAGTGGTGGAAGAAGTACCCAGATCCTTTACTTAAGTAAATGTAGAAACACTGTAGCCAAAAAAAAACTCCATTACAAGTAAAAGTCCTGAATTCAAAATGTTACATAAGTGAAAGTACAGATGTATTATTAAGTATTAGTAGTATAGCACTGCATCATATAAGCATATCCTGTTTTTATGTCAAAAGTAACTAGTAACTATAAGTGTCAAATAAATGTAGTAGAGTAGAAGTATAACGTATCGTAAAATGCAAATACTCAAGTACAAGTATGTCAAAATTGTACTTAAGTACAGTACTTGAGTAAAGGTACTTTCCACCACTGGCCACTGCACAACCATTGCGATGAGCAATGAACAGTGCCTTCAAATGTATTCCTGACATTTCTTCTTTGTGAAAGGACAGTTATGCAAAACAAACAATGGGAGAGGTTCCCTCTGATCAATTAACGGTTCATGAAGAACACTTTAGCATTTCAAAGCTTTTTGCCACGAGGGCTTTTCACTTCATCACCGGCCCTTTTGGTCAGATGAAAGCAAGATGAGACACCCCCGTACATTTCACCCCCAGATAAAACACAAAAGCATGTCACTTTCACGTATGTACTTGTACCATCATTTGCATCCTTAAGTGTTTCTCATTTACATGCATGACTTTATGTTTGTTTGCATACAAAATTGACATAAAGCAGCTCGGGTGCAACTGCTTTATGTGGGCAACCTATTTTGAACCTCCCTTCCACACTGCTTATAAAACAACATGGTGCCTGCAGAACTAATGTTAATATCCAACACTACTGTAAGGGTACAGCCTAACTAAATTAAATTAACTTATATTGCCAACACAATGGACTCGGGTTAATCAGACAAGACTGGACTGCAACAATGTTTTGTTCCTTCTCTGCATGATGGTATACTGCACACTGGAACAATAAGATAGACTTTTAGCGTATAGCGTATGACAATATTTACCATGAGCCAATATAAATTAGTCTACCATCAGAGATTTCAACATAGCATTTATGCCTTTAATATATTTGGGGAAAATGTTGCAAATCATTGAACATGGCTGCTTTATGACAACATTGAATTTGAGTGTTTATTGATTTGTCAGATATTGAATTCATTTTATTAGACAAAACAGACAGTCTCATCTTGTTATTTAATCTATGAAGTGTTTTCTTTAATTTCTACTATATCACAATATATTTATGTAGTATTTTATCCATCACCCAATCCCACATCTATAAAATAAGCAGTAGACTTCTTTATTCACCATCAATAACACTGGACACTACTTTGTCTTTTACATTTTCACAAGTTATTTCCTTATGGTATGAAAGTTATAAACAAAATGTCCTCAACAATGGAAATACTCAAAATGAGTAAGGTCGAAATGTTTCCATCTTAAATGAAAATCAAATATGTTTTTTCTTGTCATTTGTTAACAAAAGTCTCCCATATTGACCGAAATGTCAGACGTTA
Organism: Coreoperca whiteheadi; assembly: GCA_011952105.1. Classification (NCBI taxonomy): domain Eukaryota; kingdom Metazoa; phylum Chordata; class Actinopteri; order Centrarchiformes; family Sinipercidae; genus Coreoperca; species Coreoperca whiteheadi. The sequence continues at coordinate 17,017,070 of CM022486.1, read as the reverse complement.
CTGGAATAATGTGGATTTTGTGCATTTCCCCTTTGGCAGGCAAAGTGTCAGATTTAGCATCCTGCCAGCATGTTTGCCTCACATCTGAGAAGCTCGAACCAGCTAAATGTTCAGTATTTTTGCATGGAAAATAACTCAATTATCAATATTGCTGCAAAATATTGGATGCATTGGATAAGAAAAGGCTTAAAAATTAAAATGTAATCTTTATTTTCAGACAGGAGAAGCAACAAAATGCAGAATACAGTATGACATGTTACCAAATGTCCTAAAAGTCTCAACCATTTTGTGTGCTCTAGGTAAAATGAACAGTAGTCTCACATATTAAACTAATGGAGTATAAATGTCCTGTATGAAACAAGGTCAATGGAATTATTGCTTTAAAGAAAAGAAGGAAAAAAACAACTTTAAAAAGATTATTTTTTGGGGAAGTCATTAAAAGGCTTGCACTCATTTCCTTTGCGTCCATGCATATAGTCACATTCACAAACATCACATATGCCCTCTTACAGTCACACTAATGACTTAATGAAAATAATTCAAAGAGAACATCAAAAACTAGATTTAAAAAAAATAGTCTCTCATTTTGTCATGATCTACCGAACATCCGTGAACATTTTTCCCCACACCAGGAAGAGAAGAGTTCTCATAAAAAGGGCTCTGGCACCTCTCACAGTCCCTCGGCTCAGCACAGGAAGTCACATATAGATTAACCCCCAGCCCCAGATTTAGGCATTGTGAACAAGGCCCCATCTCAAAACAGATCAAAAGATCCCCCCATCATTCTCTGCCTGAGATTGACATCAGCTCTCCTGCTTGTCTTTGACCAAAAGGACTGTGTGCTGCCCTCCGCTGGAGGCCATCAGTACTGTTCGGTTCTCCAGCTGCTTCCCCGTCATCTTTACGGGGCTCCACTCATCCTCCTCCTCTCCTGTGCCAAGCTGCATGTTGGTGCCCATGCCCCAGGCGTACACAGATCCTGGAGTAAGCACAGCCAACAGTAGGCGGGATGAGTACTCTTCATTCTCTCTTTTTTTTTTTCCCCTCTCTTCTTCTTGGCTCATTGTAAACAGACAAATTAAGTTGCCACACCGTTAACAGTTGAACTACAATTCATATCAGCTAGCAGTACAGAGAACTTTTCAAAATAAAAAGGGACATTTACTGTACATCCAACAATACTTAAATAGAACCTATGTTTGTGTTTTCTGACAAAGGCTACTTGTATGTGAATAATGAAGGTCCTCTGTAAATAGCGAGCGACTCGTTATGTTATGACGACTTGTTGCAGTTCACTGCTTTAAAAGCAAGCAATGTAGCAGTCATAACAATCCTCTGCATTTGCGGTTTCTCACCTTCTCTGGTGACGGCGTAGCTGACAGACGCCCCACATGTCACTCCACAGGCCGGCTCCATCCCCATCACAGGCGTGGGCTCACTCTTCTCTTCAGCCCCCTGGCCTAAACCAAGACGACCATACTCTGCTCTGCCCAGGCTGTATACCTGCCCTAAAAGATGAAGAGAAAAGGGATTCATTCATTGTTTGTCAAAGGACTTTAGATAAAACCACCTAATGGAACAGCTTTCCAACAAAACACAATTTTTACTTGTGTCTTACTAAGCTTTGTAATTGTAAACAAACATTCTTTATGTATTCCCTTGTAATGCCTGATATTGTTTTATTTGTTGGCTTTAGTTGAATTACAAAACAAAATTTGGTTAAACTGTCAATATGTAGCCTATAGAACACACTTGACTCGGCTGAGACTTGAGTGCTACCACAGTGAGTTTTGAACATCTGTTGTATATTACCTGTGTCCTTAAAATCTGTCTTGATGGGATCACAAAGTCTGCTAAGCATACTTATTTAGTTTTAACACATTTTTCAGACATGGCCTGAAAGCACAATTAGTTGGAGCCTACCTTCAGCATCAAGGCAGAGTGTGTGATGTTGTCCTCCAGAGAAGTCCACCCAGGAGGTGGTAGAGTTCTTGAAGCACGTCAGTTTTATTGGAACAAAACACGTCTTCATGCTTTTAGTGCCTGAACAGATGAAAAGAAAGGAAAAAAGGAGGTGTAAGGACCAGGGTTGGGTAATGTTACTTTTAAAAGTAACAGGTTACATTATAAGATTACGGCTATTATAAAAAGTAACTTGTTACGTTACAGCATTACTTAATGAGAAAAGTAACTCGTTAAGAGTACTTTTGCGTTACCACAAAATGAAAACCCCTTTATGATTCCTTGCGCAAGTTGGTTATGTTGTCCAGAGGTAATGACTCCACCGTCAGTGCATAGCTTAGCCTACGGCCCATAGACTGCAACTCTGCAGGCTAATGACAGGAATGGCAGACGCACCCTTTACAGCTCGATCATGTTTGATTACAAGTAATCATATATCACGACGGTACCGGGGCTTAATGCATACACCATGTAATCCTTTTTCCAATTCAACTGCAATGAAAAAAGTTGAATTATTTTAAGTAGGCCTACATGAAAGTAAATAGAAACCCTAGGATAGCCTACCTGACAGGTGGCACCTGTGCAGCCTTTTGGCTGCTAACGATCTGACAGCGAACTGGGCAGAGGCATATTAGGCACAGCTGCCTCTATAAAAACAATAAAACATGGGCTCATATAGCTTACAGTACATCATGTTTCAACATGCAACCAGTTAACTAGGTCAATGCTTAGTTGCTTACCTCCACGACATAAAGGCTGAGCACTGACACAACCATAGGATGGGATACCTTTCACTAGTTTGGAGCTACCCTCCAAGCAGTAAGGAAAGAAACAGTGCGAGTGTGTCGGGGATTTTTTTTTTGTGGCAACAAAAGAAATATGTTAAAATTTGAACAGTAACGGATTGCATATTTGAAAACTTAACCTCACTAAATAAATGATTACTTGAATTTCAGATCGAATGCGTTAAGTTACTCATTACAACAAGTAAGTAATCTGAGTACTCTTAAGGTGTTACTTTGTAGGGCAGTACCTCCAACACTGGTAAGGACACATACAATACCTCATGATGTCTGATGCAATTGCCTCAGAGCAGAATGTGAGCAGCTGGCTCAGAGCTAACAATGTCAGATACCGCTACAGTTTAAAGTTATAACACAAATTGGATCAATTCGCATTATCAAAGGACTAAAAGTCTGACGTGCCATACTAACCCAGCTGGTGATAGTTGGAGAGGCCAAATCCATAAACATGTCCCTCTTCTGACACAGCAAAGGTGAAGTACGCCCCACAGAAAGCATCTTTGAAGTGAACTTTCCCTTTGACTTTTACCATCTGTGGAAGGAGCAACCGGCCTGAAATCAAAGGACACACACTCAGCCAGAACGACACACTAATATACAATCTATTGTTAATGTAATCACAAATCAGAGATTACGTGTAAAATCTCAACACTTTTATTCCATCATGAGTGAATGCCTTGTGCTTGGAAAGGCTTGTGTTAGTTGTGTTTTGCTTACTGAGGCCTTTTCTGCCTCCTCTGTCTGAAAAATGCTCAGGCACTCTTCCCAGCTGCCCCTGCTCTGCAGTGCCCGATGAGTAAAGATTTCCCTCCAGTGTAACCACTACCAGGTGGTCGTTGCCTATTAAAAGGATTCATGACAATTAAAGAGAAACAATGCTTGAAGTTAATATGCAGCACGCGTAAAAACAAACTAGTGAGGACAGTTTCTTACCTGATGCAATTTTCACAACAGGTTCTGTCATGGGGACTTTGACTGGAAGGGTACAGGTTTTCATGGGCTCCAGAAGACCTATAACACCATTGTTATCCTGGGGGGAAAAAGGGTCCAGCATATTAATGGTCAAACCCCGAGCAATTTTGGAAACCATCGGCTATCGCCTGACCATGATTTAGCCTCTGGGGGCAAGGGTCAAGGTGTTGGGGGCTTCCAATGTATCCAGCAGATATCCAGGCCAAGACTTCCTCTTCTGTATGCATTGTTTACAGTCCGAATAGCAATCAGGGAACCCAAAAATTTGATTTTATAACCACTTTTCTTTTTTGGGATTGGTAATAACCAAATCCCCAATAAAAGGCCTCCATAAACAACAACAACAACAGGGCTTGGTCAAGCAGTAAAATATTTGCACATACTTCTATTAGCTACTCAGATCCTAAGTATCGCTATTTTAATGTGACATATTTCACATTAATACATATTTTGATGCCCATTGAACATAGTCCAAAATACCTTCAGTAATGCATTAGTCTACACACACAGCTACCTGGAAAAAATGTATTTTAAACAATTACTTAATTATTTTTATGCCAGCTCCATTAAATGTTTTTGCTGGCTGCTGTACTTTATTTTTAACTTGATAACGTACTTGATTTCTCTTGGATGATTAAATAAAACGAAAGGAGAAATCAAAGAGTGAGATGACTTAGGAAAGATGAGTACAACAGAGTTTACATTTAGCAATACAGGGGATGCAATCAGAGACATATGATTTGCCAGATTAATTCGGAATAGAAATTAGTTGACAGGATCTAGAAAACATTCAAAATATGAATCAGATGTGGGATAACAAAAACACTGTTAAGGAACTTCTCAAAACCGAGGTTACAGAGTGAAACATAGTTTTAGCACTGTCAAAAAGACGCAGAAGGTAGGCAGAGGTAATAGAGATGTAATTGCCAGTGCGCTATTGAGAATTTATAATGCAAAACCAGGGAGTGATCTAGCAGGACTGATAATAAGTGCTGAGAGATGAAAACAATTAAGACTGACATAACAAAAGGATCATCAGACTATGTTTGAACGTCTTTACTTTTCTCTCTGTCAACGGTCAGATTTGGTCATGTAGCCACATGAGGCAGAGATTACAGAGATCGAAAAGATAGACACGAGAAAATGTTCAAAATCTCAGACTATGGGAAGAACATCTCTTATGCAGAGGCAATTAGGGAGGTCTGAGGAAAGAGTGATATGCCACTGGGGACACACATGCTCGCAGGGTTAAGAAGGGAAACTGATGACAGGATGTGTATTGGCATTGGAAAAAAGAGTGGGAAAAACAAAGAGAAATTGACCAACCATTAGGTTAGGCTTCACAAATTACTAAAACAATCCATCAGCCTTGCTGGGAATAGGGACAGGCTCTAGGTCAGGTTTGAGTTTAGTAGAAAACAAGAACAAAAACAGAGCATATGGAGATTTTATAGAATGAATGAAAGATTTTGATTTTGAACAGTTATCATAATCCAAGAGAGTATATTTTTGAAATATATACACTCTTACAAATGGGGACAGAGGACTTGCATTCTCAGTAGACTACCAGTAAAGTAGATGTGTTTAAATATAAATCCAAACCTCTGCTCTTTTGTTGACATTGTACATTGAGTAGAGATGGACAAACCCTGGAAAGTATTAATATGTTCAGACTCAAGCTCTGTGCTAATGAGCTTTTAAATCAAATATTCAGCAGGACATTCTGTGTCATTTGCTCAAGTTCCAGTCAAGAGTAACTCTGAACAGCTTTTAATTTAATTTGTATGTAGCATCCAATTCAACTGGGGCTGAAAGGAAATGAGAATGCCAATACCACTGAGATAGAACAAATGCATAAAAAAAAAGAGGATTAATATAGAGGATATTATATATGGATAACAGATTGTTTTATGTTTTTACTCACTGGAAGGCAGTATTGATATGGAGTGTATTATCCTGGTTCAATAAAGTAAAATAGGAGGAAGATAGTCAGTAAAAGGGCAGAAATTTAAATCAAATAAAAACAGTCAGAAAACCTGAACTGGAAGGGAAGGGATGAGGCCACAGTTATAAGAAAATGTAACTATGGACACACCCATCAGGTTAATGCGAATACTGTGTATACTTGCGTATAATTTAAGTTGGACGCCTGACTCCATCCAAAGACAATATTGTACAATAAATGGGTCACATAAAATACATGATGTTTTGGTGCTCTGTTTACTAAACATCATTCGCTACTGTTGTAAAATGGGACAATACAAATACATTACATAGAGCATAAAAGTCAAGATGAGATTCGGAAAACACTACACAATGGTGAAACGCTCTAGTGAATTATTTAAGACCCTCCAGTCTGCCAGTTCATAAGTGACTTTTAAATGGACCCAAACTGCATATATTGTATGTTTGTGATGGTCAGGTGTATGTGCAAGGTTAACATGAGTACAGCACATTTCTACAGGTGCTCATAGGTTTTGTGGTTAGAGATGAGTAAAAAAAAAGTTACAAAAATCACTAGTTGATTAGATGTAGGAAAAATCTCTCACACACAAACGTGCACACTTTCAAGCAAAGGCCTAGGTGGCTGAAAACAGCAGGTAACTAACCCTGAAAGCGCCCCACATGTACACTGTCCCATCCTCTGTGAGTGCAGCTGTGTGGCTGTCCCCTGCCGACACCTGGACCACCTTCTCCTCCAGTGTCACCTTCCCTGGAACCATCTCAGACCCCTCACTTGATGTGTCCCGACCAAGGGCCCCTTCGTCGTTACAGCCAAAAGTGTAGACCTACAAAAGAAAAAAAACAACAACAACATAGCAGTTTATCTGGGAAACTCAAGAGACTTGGTTCAAATGTTAGCAGGGAGCCACAGCATTAGCATACAATTTTATTTTTAAAAGAAGTAAGACAGATCGTCCCTTACATGGCCAGTGTCGCTGAGGCACACGGTGTGCATGCCTCCAGCTATAACTTGCACAATTTTCTCTGGCAGGGACACGAGGGCCGGCTTCTTCCTCTCAATGATGTCCTCGCCTAGACCCAACTGCCCAACATCACCCTGACCCAGAACAAGAACCTGGCCTGCCTCCTTGCCATGACTCCTGTGGGAAACTGTCTCACACACACAATTTCATATGTTTATTAGCAGTAATTATATCACAATTACAAATGCAGCTGCTAAGTTGCCTTAAAATAGTTAGTGTCAGTTAGAAATTAGAACTCTGCCTTATATTGATAAAAATGCTCTCAATTCAGATAATAATAATAACAGTGACTGAAAGGAGATTCATTGGTCAAAAATGTAAAAGGAAGCAAAGGTTGCAAGTTGAAAGTTATCAACAGGTATAGACTGACCCAAACTATGGTGGTGTGGCGTGACATTCTTACAGCCAAATGCTGTCCTTCCATAAACTGGGTGTGTATCGTTATCTTAACAGCAATTAGATTGGAGTCAGGTATACTTCAGGTTTGAAATACATCTACAGTGTAGGTTAAAATGAAGTCTTGTAGCACCGAATAATGTAATAATTTCCTGAAAATGTAATCAGGTTTTTTTTCCTTCTCAAAACTGGGAACCAGGATCGTCCATTAGACCAGAGTGGATCTTAGATTAGACACCATCAGAAGATGACAAAAGCTGCAAAACATCGCTTTTGTGTTAAATAATGTTTTTAGTTTTATGGCTTTTAAACCACTTTATAACTGTTTTGAAAGGTGCTATATTACATTTCCCGGAAATTATTACATTATTGGGTGCTACAAGTCTCATTGTGATTTTTTCAGCCAGACTAGCAAGTTAACAATATATAAACACACACACACAAAAACAACACTGTTTTGTTGTCAGTGATCAGAGACATCTTTTGAAAAGGTCAGTGATTTACCTTTTACTTTCTTGAGATCTCTATCATTCTCCACAATAGCATCAGACTTCCTCTTGGGGTTGGTCTTTTTTGCAGGCATGACAGCAACACTATGGACTTTGGGAAAAACAAAAGAGAAGAATGATTTTGATTATCTACGAAGGGTTAAAGTCACTGAGCTGAACTGTTGGTGAAAAAAAACAATACATGAAAATGATTTGTATTAGTGATTATATCACAATTACAAATGCCACTGCAAAGTTCACTCAAATTAGGTAAGTAAGTTAAGTGTCATCTTACCAACAATTAGCACTTTGATTAGAGAGCTTAAAAAGCAAAATGAGGCAGATAATTGAGTCCAGAAAAAAAATTTTTTTTACAGTGACTGGACTGCAGATCCATTTAACTACAAATCTCAAGGGAAACAAAGTGACAAACAAGGCATTAACTGACACTTAACATGATAGTTGCATTAGCAATCTAAAATTATTTATTTCATATATCCTTGCCGATGTACCCAAAACTAATATTAGAGCTAGCCTTAGCTATTGTTAACCTAGCCACCATAGCCAGTCTGACTAACAGATATTTAGAGCCAACTAACCAAATAATACTTGTATTATTTTTGCCATGTTTAATGTATTAGCTATTACACATTACATCATATAAAACTCCACGTCGCGGGCATAAGTAAGGCATATTATTTATTAGTCGGCATAAATACTTTGAATGAGTAACCGGTCGCTAGCATCGTGGAATAAGCTGTTTTCTACCGGCAAACCACTCCTGATCCGGCGGCATATAACGTTATACATATACGTTGTCAATAAAGACAGAAAACATATACATTGACATTAACGGCGACACCTGCCGTTAGGAAACGGTATATGCTGGTGGACCGCGAGCGGCACCACACGTACCACGGTAACTTTACGTATTGGACTAATTTACTCACAATGCCCCCAAACAACATGGAATAAATGAGAGTGGTTTATGAACACAGGATGACACCAAAACGCCCCCCATGGTCTCTCTACTGCAGATATGAACACCCCTGGACCCTATGGGATGTTGTGGGGCTCTGACCGTGAGGTAACGTTAACGTTACATCCATGGTCAGCATTTCCATAAACTCCCAAGCCTAACGTTACTGGCCAACGCAGTTGATCGACAGACACAATCGGTCCTTATTTTTTTCGTAACATTAACCAGGATTGATGGGTTTCAACAGCCGTCAGATTCATTTCAATGGCTGGCACAGTGTCCGGTCCTACCACCCGCCGACAGCTGTGCTTCCTCCAATTCTGCCCCTTGCTGACATGAAACGAACCTAATAAGGACGCTTTCACTACAGTTTAAACTGCAGTCACACTTATCGACTCTATGACAGACACGAACCTTTTGCAAGGACATGTCTAGGGAGTGTTGCCAGTGCCTTAACATTTAACATCAGCCAGATGCATGCCGTTAGTTTAAAATAGGCAGCGTGACCTAACGTTGGCAGTAGCGTTAACTGTTAGCCATGTGTCCTCGCTAACACGTAAGTTAACAGTTAACGTAACGTTAGATAGCTAACTTAGGTTACCCAACATGGCTGAGCTTCAGTCTTCAGTGAATAAGTGTGACACGGTTGGCTACTAATACAGAAAGAAATCAAGATGCAAATATCACGTTTTTACCACACAGCAAATGTTAGTTGGCTAGCATTAAAGTATAGCTAGTCAATATGACACTAGCTAACGTTCAGCGCTGTTTGCTAGCCAGAGCTAACTAGCGGCGTTAGCATGCCATTCGGGAGTGAATGAACAATAATATGAATTATTAACATACACATTGCTTTAGTAGTTTTTATTATTGCTTGTCTTTTCCAGCTGGATAGTTAAGGAGCAGATCATTTACTAACCTGTGATATGTAGAAGTTTGCAGTTTAGGTAGACGTGAACGTGCAAAGCCTGTTCCCGGTCTCGCGCTATGCACCTCACGCACGACGTCACGTTCTTTGGAACCCCTGACTCCTTAAAGAGAGAGCAGCACTCAGCTCTGCAGTGCTGGACGAGGTACTCGGATTACATTTAAAAGTCCTGGATTTAAAAATTTGCTCCGTCAGTGAAATTAAGTAAGTTTTATCAACAAGCAATGTACAAAACCAAAAGTACTGACTATACAGCTGAATGTAAGTAGCACGTTAATGTTGCAGCTTAGAAATGAAAGGTTCGCCTCACAATTTAACCCTTGTGTGGTGTTCGTGTCTGGGACCTATATTCAGTGTTCACTGAAAGAAACATTTTACAGTGAAATATTTTTTCAACCTGAAAGTCATTGGCCTTGGCTCGTTTTCTGTGAAGAACATGTAAAAAGAACACATGCCCAGTGACTGTAAACACTTTAAACATTACATGGTGCTAGGCACCAACATTCTGCATTTCACCCCACTCTTTAGTGTGTGAAACTACTCACACACACACACAAACACACACACACACACACACACACACACACAGTTTCAAACCCATCTGCAGGCTTATTTTGGGGTTCTCATCCTGGCTGGATCAGATCAAATGGTGAATCAACAGAAACCCTGTGAGATGCAGAAACTGGAAGAGATCTTCCAACAGGCAACAATGTCACTGGAAAACCTTCATAGCAATTCTAGGATTTTCCGCTTTGATAACCGAGACACCAGACGAGCTCAGCGACAGAGAGACAAGCTAGCCTCAAACAGGTCAGTGTGGGACAAGTACTGGGCTGACCGCCGTCCAGTGTTTCAACCCTGGGCCCAATGTCACTGTTGATGAGCAACATATGCTATTCAGGGGCCGCTGTCCCTTCACGCAGTACATACCATCCAGACCTGAAAAATATGGAATCAAGATCTAGGCTGCCCGTGATGCTGCTTCATCATGTGCTTGGAACTTGGAAGTCTACACAGGGAAACCAGAGGAGGAACCTCTGAGAACAGGTCAGTCAATTCCTCTTAGTTTGTGTTCACAGCTGACACGTCCATGGTGTCCTACATGCCAAAGAAAGGCAAAATGGTGGTATTCATGAGTACACTGCATAGGGATGGGAGAATCTCTTACAGGAGCATCAAAATCATAATGGATTACAATGCCACAAAAGAAGGAGTAGACAATTTAGACAAGCTGGTGACTACAGCTGCAAAAGAAGATACCTACGCTTGCCACGTCTGATATTCTTCAATATCTTAGACATCACAGCGCTTTTGTCTTCTGGATGGCATTGAACCCAGAGTGGAAAAAAGGGAAGCTCCAGAGGAGACAACTCTTTCTTGAGGAGCTGAGAAAGGCCAAAGGAGGCAACAAGAACCCCAGCTTCTGCAGCCATCGTGAAGAGGATTCAGCAGGAGAGTGCTGCTGCCCCACCCACCTGTACCACATAACCACCAACTGTGTGAATTATATTGCTGCATGTGTTGGACACTTCTACCTAAGTCTGTTGTAACTATATACTGAATTTATATGTATATGTATGCAGCGGTGGAAAGTAACTAAGTACATTTTCTCAAGTTACCATTTTGAGGAACTTGTACTTTACTTAAGTATTTCAATTTTCTGCTATTTTATAGTTTTACTCCACTATAATTCAGAGGCAAATATTGTAGTTTTTACTCCACAACATTCATTTGATAACTTTAGTTAATAGTTACTTTGCCAATTCAGATTAATAATACAAATATATGCAATCAACAAATAAATGATCAACTACATTGAATTAAAATCAATTAATTCAATTCAATTAAATAAATGTCATTACATTAAGTACATTGACTTACATTAAATTCATTAATTCACATTAAATCAGTCACATTACATTAATTAAATTAAATCCAATAAATTGAATACAATTTAATTTAATTGATTTTACTTGTGTTTGCCAAAATTACATACAATTATTTAAATTGAATTAACTCAAATAAAATAATTTCATTTCAATTTCAAGTAAAAAAAATCAATTACATTAAATAAATTAACACATTATATTTATTAATTTATAAATAAAAAATGTACTCTAATTTATACTTGCATTCCACTACAGTTAAAAGGCAAATATTGCACTTTTTACTCCACTACATTTATTTGACAACTTTAGTTGCTAGTTATTTTGACTGCAGAAACTTTACTTGTAACAGAGTATTTCTACAATGTGGAACTGCTACTTTTACTTATGTAAAAGATCTGAGTACTTCTTCCACCACTGTATGTATGCATAGGCTTATGTGTATATGTGTATACGTGTGTGAGTTAGTAACATTTCTGAACTTGTCTTCCTCATTCTAGGTTGCAGGCAGTAGCAACAAGTTGAGATAAAAATTATACACATAAACATGATATTATGAATTGTGGCCAGCGTAAACTTGGATGTCCTCCATTTGTAATATCTATTAAAGGTAGAGAATATGGCTCTAGTTTTAGTTCTATCTTTCACTTTCACCCAACAATCCTGTTTTTCTGTTAAAGTCTGGGTGACTCTTTATCTGTTATGTCTATGTATAACCTGTGCATTTGTCCCAAACCATAAATATTTAATGACTATTTCATATGCGTGGATATACCTCTGTTCAGATGATCATCTAGTACACACCCTGTATATGTGTAGCGATCTGAGGATGCTTGTTTCCCTCATTATTCATTTTGTTGTTTAACAATCTGTGAATATATTTTTTCATAATTTGTCAATTTTTGGTCTTTATTCCTCTGCTGCAACAATGCAACTTCCTCACCCTGCAGCATCACCTCATCATATGACTTTGCCTTCACTGTTTACAAAATATACTGCTTTAAACCTTTTAGATGTACATTTAGAATACCAAATGTATTCCAAGGTTCTTATAGACAATTTCATTACGCATGATACACCATCTCCCAAGTTTAGCTCCTCACAATGACAAAAACTTACCCTACCACCAGGTGTCACTGCAGCCCCATATTCTTACTTTAGAGGTTCTAATTTAAATGTTCCTACAAATCACACAAAACAATCAACAGGTTAGACAGGTCTTTTGATTAAAGAGCCATGTGTAGAGTCATTGCACAGAAGGTTCAAGGAATTGTAAGGTGTTTAATTAGATCCAGATGTGACTATTACAATTAAAAAGAAAACTGTCAGTCCATACAATTCCACATTCAATTAAAAATGAACTTAGTTTTACAGAAAAGGTACACTTTCATATTCCCATTCTTGTAGCATTTAATTATCAACTAATATTCTGTGCTTAAAAAAATAGCAACCTATAATACTTTTATATTTAAAATTTATTTCCAAATGAAAGGAAGACAAGATATACACAAGCATCAGTTAAACCTATATCGACCTGTACACCGCATAGAGAACCCTGTAAGCTACTGGCCTGACAACAATACAAGATTAAACACTTCTGCAGTTTCAAAAGGTTCCAGCCAAAATTACTCCCTGTTGACCGTTTATACATTTTCTGATTTTTTGGATAATTCCCTGATCTACACTCACAGCAACTTATATATAACTGTTAGCATGGACACTACTAGCATGGCCTTAATCAAAATGGCTACAGAAGGCATTGCATGTTTGATCTTTAAAGGGAAGTACAAAAACTCATAAAAAAGTATAAATGAAGTGAGATATCCAGATCCAATGGCATTGGATTCTGTTTTGGCTCATGCAATGGACTGCAGAAATCAGTGATATGAAAACCAGTATCCTATAGTCCTTCAGGCATTGGGTGTGTTGGCACACATAAAAACACCAACACCCTCTGGACCTGCACCCTTTTCTATAGCTAGATTGACGCTTAAATGGCCACTTCACATCACAACCATAAATACAGCCAAGCCAAATAAAAAAAAAGGCTCAAATAAAAGCTGTCACTACTCATGTGATCAAAATTACAATATAAAATATCTTGTGCATTACAGAATATTTTGTAATTAGATCCTTCCAAGATTCATTCTAAGGTATAACAATAGCAGTCTGTACACAATTTATATAAAACATACGCAATATCCCAGAGATGTCCAGTCCTATAACAGAATATCCCAGTCTTCATCCTCTAGCCCGCTCTCGCTGCAGCCTTTGTCTCTATTATCTATTATTACTGTGTGGAGTATTAGAAGTCATCCTCATTATTATTACTATTATTATTATTATATGTTATTACATTAACAAGAAGAATGAGCTTTTCCATACAGTAAACACGAAAAAAGGCAACACAGAATGAGGCCGCATTAAAGGTTGTCACTAGCTCCAAGTCCCTGAGGGGTACCACATAACAGCAGACTGAGTGTAAGCCCTGTAGGTCCTCTGCCACTTCTCCACTTCATTGGCACGTGGTTCCCCCTGTCGTCCGGGAGAAATACTGCATCTGGTCCTCACCCACCACCACCTCAGTTTAGTGAAAGCAATGTAGTGGGAGGGCGATGGAGGGCAAGCGAGAAGCATACTTGTTTTGAGTCGGTTCCAGGTTTTCCCTGATAATCTCTACATTACATTCGGGAAACGTAAAAGGGCGATCTGTCTGCATAGGGAGCAGCTTCTTGCCACACAGATATCTTAAGTGCTTCATTATTCGTGAAGAGGGGGGGGAGGCTAAGGCCGATGAAACCTAAACGAAACAAAGAGATCTCATGAGGCATGAACAGACATTCATGTTCTGTTTAAAGGTAAAATCCTTAAGATTTTCATGAAATCAAACCCTATGTTTGATACCTTTCACAGTATGGTTGGCATTTCTTCAGCAACAGCTATTCAATGTATTTACGACTTTATTCAGCAGTTTTCGTTCTTAGTGGTGGGGTCCGCCATTCCTGTGCTGGATTCAGTTTGCCTTCATACGCATGAGGGATTCACAGGGAATGATGTGTATGCGTGTAATCCACCGTTACTCTTTTTAATGTTATCCCGCTGATATCAGTTTCACTGTTTGATTTTCAATTTCAATACTATTTATATAGTCCAATATCACAAATCACAATTTGCCTCAAAGGGCTTTACAATCTGTACAACATACGACACCCTCTGTCCTTACACCCTTGATTCGACTAAGGAAAAACTACCAAAAAAACCTCCAAAACTTTTTAACCTCAGAAAGAGCAACAGAGGAGGGATCTTTCTCCTGGGACAGACAGACATCCAATAGATGTTGTGTGTACAGAATAGATTCACAACAGAAATCATAGTACATACAATTATGATGAAAATGATGAAATTGAAGAATCTATAATTATATATACAGTGTTGACTGTTCACTCTCCTAAAGCTGTGTCAGAGCTGTAATAAGTTACTGCTAATGCAAACCCAACATTTCTGCTGCTGCTTCACATTAAAAGTGTTTGGGTTAAATATGACGTGGCTTTTCTTGTGAAGCAGTCACAGGAAACACGATGTATGTGTCACAGAGATTAGCGCTGGCAGCACTTCTTTGTCAAAAAAGCGTCTAAAACACAATAGGAAAGTCATTTTCTGTATTTTGGTTGGATGAAGAGTTACAGGAAACAGGCTGCCCACCTCTTTCTTACAAGATAACCAACTCCCTTTACCTTGCCCTGGTGATGTGTGATAAATTAGTCGCCCTGTGTGTTCATGGCATGATGAAAAAAGGCCAATTATCAACTAAATATTTTATTTAAACAACACGAATTTATTTGGTTGTGCTGTAAACAGATACACTAGTTGCTCTTCTGTTCTACTTCTGACAAAGTAGCTGCACTGAGAAAGATTTCAGATTTCCTGTAATAATATACGCACTTACTGTTACCACGGTAACCACGGGTGATGCCAAATCAACCAGGACTGAAATCTGAAGGATTATAATGCCAAGGTCCAACTGATAAAAGGTATACCTCGTGTAAATTCTGCTCTCTTCATGAACCTCCATTTCAGTGCTCTTATAATCGTTGAGCTCCTTCCGGATGGCCGCCTAGATGAAACAACAAGAAAGAGATTTTAAGTTAAAGGTCCAGCGTGTAACATTTAGGAGGATCTATTAGCACAAATGGAATATGATATTCAGAGGTATGTTTTCATTAGGCGAGTTGCAATCTGCAACTTCACCGCTAGATGCGACTAAATCAAACACACTAAACCGGTAAATGTGAACTTAAACGGAAACACGTGCTAAACATAGAGTTTGACGCAAATATTATGTGAAACACAATCCACTGCGGGGAGATTTGTTGGGTGCATTTATTGGGTCTTATAAGTGCTTGCTAGAGGCAAACTGAGCGAGTACCTTGTCAGCAGGAGTCAGCTTGGTCCATGGCTTCTCGGCTCTCCGATCATAGTCTTGAGCATCTGTGACTTCCACATACTCGTGGAACCGCAGGATTTTTCTTGCCTGTAGTTCTGCAACTGTGGGTCTTTGACTCAGCTACAATAAATAAAGTTTTTATGTCAGTTTAATATCCAGCAAATACATGATTAGAAACTCAGATGTCTGTTGTGGGTGTATTGCCTCACCTTCCTGGTCAGCCGCCGCTTGATCTCTCTAACTTCTGCTTGTCTGTCAGCTTGATTTCTGGCTGAAAAAAAGAGAGGGAAGAAAAAAACAACAACAGAGCTTTATTTAGATGCTGCATGAAAGCCAGGCTTGCTGTTCACCAAATATAGAGTAAAATTACATCTGAACTGTAATCCATGTTTCAAACTGTCTTTTCAAGTGTAAATTGTTGCTATTACGGCCTGCTCAGAATGTTGTTCTTTTGCACATTGTAAAGACCTGGTTCAAGAATGTTAAAGTGTGGCTTTATTTACATAAACAAGAGTAATCCATCTGACGAATCAGTCTGAACGGAGCTGTGATACTTTTAAAGGCCACAAAAACACAAGTCAAAACAAGTCAAGGAGCAGCAGACTCAAATCAGAATCCCTCTTTTTTAGTGAAGGCTTTATAAGCTTCACTAATAAATAACAAAAGGTTAAAGGGAAAGAAAGACTTGATACTAACGCTGAAGGATGTTTCTTTGCTCGAGCTCCTCAGCAGTGGGTCTCTGGCTAAGTCGCCTGAAGTGGGAAAAAAAAAAAGAAGAGCAGGACTATTTTTACACAGTTTCACCACTTTGTCATTCAGGCAATAAGTAGGACAAAGATCCAAGAAATGATCTCCTGATTTCTTCAGGAAATGCACATTCACTATTGTCAGTTTAGAGGCTACAAAATAAATGGAATATGCACATTAAGTAAGATGATGTCTGTCTTAACCTTGTGAGTGCAGAGCCGATCTGTGTGCGGATGGCCTCCCACTGCTCCCTGCTCTGCCAGGTGAGGCCAGTCTGTCCTGGAGGCTGGTCGTCTCTGCTGCTCCTCTCCTGGGTAAACCTGTCCCTATCTGGGGCACAGGGACGGCTGCTCAGCTTCAGAGCCAAGGTGTCCTTCCTCTTGACCCTGCTGGCCAGGGCACCTGGATAAAAGCCGAGCAGAGATGTGTTCAGGTGTGAAGGAGCACGAAAACAAAGCAAGGGCTTTACAAAAGTCTTGCAACTAAAAATACTAAACAATGTTTAAATCTTTTCATAAAATATGGTTATGCTTACTAAGTGGGGGCTCATCCTCCTCATCTTCATCTGAGTCTTCATCTTTATAAAGCACAGGGCCGTCTGAGTCACTGTCCTCCCTGTGCATGTCATGCACTTCTTCCTCCTCCTCTTCCTCCTCTTCTTCCTCCTCCTCCTCACTGCTGTTTCCCCCTGGGATGACACAAACACCAGCGTCTCCGACGAAGCATCTGCGACTCCTCGGCTCCAGCTCTGGTTGGGGGATTTCCCCATCGTACTCCTCCTCTTCCTCGTCATCTTCCTCCTCCTCTTCTTCTTCCTCCTCTGAGTAGTCATCTTCAGATCTAATGGAAAGAGAAAATAACTACATACATAAGCATTATGGATACAGATAAAGTATCTGTTTGTGTGTATTCAACTCATTTAGAAGTAGCTTTTGAACTTAAACAAGACTTGCACGTTTTAAACTAGTTTTACCAAATTAAAAAGTATGTATCCACCCATGTATGTATCCTTCACCATAACATACTAAAGGTCTGTTTGTAACATTTAGGAGGAGCTATTGGCAGAAATGGAATAAAATATTTGAGGTATGTTTTCATTAGTGTTTGTTTACCTGAAAATAAGAATCGTTGTGTTTTAGTTACCTTAGAATGAGCCGTTTTTATCTACATAAGGAGCGGGTCCCCTTCCAAGGAAGTTGCCATGTTGCACCGCCATGTTTCTACAGTAGCCTAGACCAGAAAAAACAATCACTGGCTCTTGATAGGGCCTTTTACGTTTTTTGCTAGTTTCACGGCCACCTTAGTTTCTCCTACATGCTTGGAAGGGGAGGGTGATGCGAGCAGTATTCAAATGGTTGCAAACTGCAATTTCACCGCTGGATGCCACTAAATCCAACATACTGGACC
Source organism: Coreoperca whiteheadi (assembly GCA_011952105.1). NCBI lineage: Eukaryota > Metazoa > Chordata > Actinopteri > Centrarchiformes > Sinipercidae > Coreoperca > Coreoperca whiteheadi. The sequence goes on along the minus strand of CM022486.1, from coordinate 16,999,071 downwards.
TTTAAGCCTAACCAGGAGATATGTCCCACCCTCACCCTTCTAGCTATACCTGACTTTATAGGGGAAGATTTGCTCCTGCTATAAATGATAAAGTACAAAGTGTACAAGGCTTAAAAAATGGATCTGGAGTGAATCTCTGTGAATGTCATGTAGTAGAAATACTGCAGAAAGCCTTTAAAATATTTCTGCAGCTGCCCTTTTTGTCATGTAACCTTGTTTTTGCTTGTACTGATTTTGTCTTGACGGAATAACTTAGTTTTACAAAAGTTCATCCATTATTATGTATCGAGAAACTTACAGTTTAAGTGGTTGGATGCTGACAGGAAGGGGCCGACCACGCTCTGCTTGGTACTCCGGAGGGGTTTCGAAAAGCAGTGCGTGCGCACGCTGTGACCCGTCTGGATGTGGCTGAGCCGGGCCGGGACTGGACAGGGCTCGCTGGATCATGATATGCAGCGGGACAGGAGCTGGGCGCTGAGGAGACTCAATGGTCGGACTTGGTGGGTCAAACAGCATCGGTATGGGTTGGGGCAGTGGGTGTGGGTAGGAGTGCTGATGGTGAAGGTGGTGGCTGTGTATGTGCTGGCGGGGCGGAGATGGTGGTATGTGTGATGGCAGGGGAGGGGAGGGAGGAGGGGGAGGCAGCTGGAAGCCCACAGGGAGGTTGCTGTGGTCCTCCAGAGAAAGTGGTGAGGGGTTGATGGGATGGCTTGAAGCAGAGGAGTCCTCCGTGTTGCGTTTGGTGACGGGGGTGGTCCTCTTAGGAGGCATCGGTGGAGAGGGCTTGGCAGGCACAAGACTGGCACCGCCGGTGGCTTGGGTGAAGTCACCTGCAAATGGAAAAAACTGTTAATACATCCAATCATAAAGTGAAATAGCTACAGCTTAGGCCTGCGAGTGAGTTGCTAACAAGTGCTTTATATTTCTATCTAGTTTGCCACCGTGACATGAGTGCACATGCATCAGCATCAGCTCTACATGTGTGATGCACCCCACATGACAGAATACACATGAACAAATATAAATACTGGAATTAGGTGTCTGACATTTTTGCATACATACAGTATGTCACATCACATGACTGTGCCAACATGAATGCACACACTTCCCTAACAAACCAGTGTGCAGCATGTGCCCCAGATCACAGAGACAAAGAAGATACACACAGCCTACATGCTTTTCTAAACCTGCCATCAAACCTTGTTAATTACCATCTTTAAAGTGCAAAAAGCTCCTAAACAAAAGGCTCTAATGCAAACCCTCCAATTATTTGCATGCGCATTTGTATATTAGCTATATAATTCTTAAACCTCTATAAAGCTTTAAACAGCTTTAAAGCCACATCAATGTTAAAAGCCATAGCTGTGCTAATGAGGCAAACTTGAATCATGCAGTAGACTAGACTGAACTGGATTACGTCTTCCTCTCTACATCTCTAAGTCAAGCTCTCATGTTAGAAGCCTTTCGCCCCTCCATTCATCCATCCATTTATATCCACCCGTCCATCCCAGTTGAGCAGAAGCTGAGTGGATTAGCCCTATAACATTTTCTTTTGATGCATTGCAGGCCACAGCTGGAACCTGCTAAAGGCTCTCCCTCATTCACATGCCAAATAAGAGTACAGCATCAAAAACATTCAACTGCTCACTTACACAGAAGTTGTCTCTCATACACACAAAGCACCCAACCCAGCACACTCATTATCCGCTCAATATGTGCATGCGGTACCACATCAAAAGAAAAGCAGTCAAGGCCAGTCAACAGGTTAAAGGCATTGGGAAAAATATGTTGGCAGCTAGAAAGGACGCGACACAATGAAGAACGCAGACTCTGAAGGGGGGCATTCCAGACACGAGCACCGTGGCCACAAAGATACCAGGGGGCATCCTTTTACCTGAGCGCAGGCCTCCGGCCCGCCGGCACAGGTAGACGGGTAGGGACAGGTAGACATCGTAGTCGCACTCTCGCTTCCAGCAGGACCAGTAGAGTGGAAGCTGAGCGTTCTCTCCCCCCTGCAGGGCGGAGACTAACAGGGAGGAGACGGAGGCCTTCAGCTGGAGTGTTTAATGAATGCAGGTACATGGTGGTACTGTAAGTTGTTGCTAGAGCGAGCTATGAGGGAGGGGTGTTGTTGCCCTAAAGGAATAGCTCCACATTGTGGGAAATACGCTTATTTGTTTTCTTACTAAGAGTTAGATGAGAAGATCGATACCATGCTCATGTCTGTTAAAAATTAAGCTACACCCAGGAGAGAGTTCGCTTAGTTTAGCTAAAGACTGAAAGCGGAGGGATACAACTAGCCTGTTCAAAAGGTAACAAAATCAGCCTACCAACTCTTATTAACACGTCATTTCTCATTTGTTTAATGCATTAAAAAACTAAATGAAATGAAATATTGATATTTAACAGAGAGATATGAGTGGTATCGATTTTCTCATCAAACTCTCAGCAAGAAAGCGAATATATGTATTTCCAAGAATGTCGAACTATTCTTAGAAACTTTTACTTCATGGACAGCTTCGGTAAAATGTCAGAAACTACATCAACAGATTTTTGTTCTCTAAATTAGATTTCTGGTTGGTCTACTTTTGGTAGTCCAAAGTTTGTGAAGCTGATAATGCTGTTAGTTTCCAAGTGAGCTGCACTGTCTTCTATCTCTATCCGCCACAAATGAAAACCAATACAGCTTCAAGTGACAACCAACAGGACGTCTTGTAATATTTTCAGTCACATGACTATCTGATGACATGACTGATACATTTGTGAGAAAAAGAAACCACCTCACAGCATATAATAACTAAGAAAAACATGAATAATTCAACCACACAGACCTAACTAAAGGCATGAAAAGAAATGCACACACTTGTAAGGTGCCAAACGTTATCAGATCTGCTGATAAGATAAAAATGAATCAAAGTAGATGGCCTTGCCCGATTGGGAATTAAGGCAAGATCCCAGATGAGACCAGCCCACAGTAAACAACAACAACAACCACTACACTACATCTGTGCCAGCAGCATCCCACAGCCACGAGAGTCCCTGTTATCTTCAGAGTGTAAAATGCTGGGGAAAAGTTGCAGCTAAAATAGTCCAGGCATAATAAGTAATTAGCTGGGGAAAAGCTGCTCAAGCGGTTCAGATAACATCATTACCAGGATGTGTGAGTGTGCAAGTGTGTGTTTGCGTGTGTTTGTAGCTCGCTGTGCTGAAGACATCTCTTTGCCATCAGTTGTGCACTGACTCATAAATGTACATATTGTATTCGCCAGTGGGAAAACTTCATGATAACTAAGCAGACATTTGAGTGTTCATGAGTGCACATTTGTGACTGTTGATGTGGGCTGCATGTGATCTTGCTGATACCCTCCATCACCTGTTAACAGAAGTACCCACTATTCAGCTGAGCTTACCCAGCATGGCGGCGTTGCTCCTGTTAACGGGCTTGGGTGGTGGCTGAGGCGGCTGCTTGGTGCCCTGAGAGGTGGAGGTTGGGGCTACAGATGAAGACTGCTGAGTGGTGGCACCTGCGGAGGAGACGGACCGAACAGGTTTGGGCGCCGCAGCCGAGAGGGCGGAGGGAGAGGGGTACTGAGTCGTGGGGTGGTTTGATGGGGTGCGAGGTGGACCCTTGCTGCCAGCTTCAGGGGCGGAGCTCATCAGCCATTTTGGAGGTATGACGGACTGTTTAGGTGGCAGAGGTTCACGCAGGGTGTCCCGCAGGGCTTCTGGGTCAGGGACAAAATGGCTGTCTGACTCTATGAAAACACAGTTTCATGACGATATGTTATAAAACAAATTCCACCAAAATAACTACAGTAGTGAATTCAACTGAGATTAAGAAATGTGAAAACAGTTCCAGTAACACTTTAAACTCTGTGTCCAGCTGTTGGTGCACACACAATATTCTACATGTCAGGCATTTAAGAAGTGTACTTTTATCTTTTTCATTACTGAATTAGTGATATCTAATTATAAAGTACCTCTCTACATGGCTATAAATGTTTCAGTTCAGGGACTGAGCACTGAGCCATTTTCTGCTGCTTCACCACTCAAAGCGCTTTCGGTGAAAGCACTTGTTTGAGAAATGCATTATCTAGGGATCAGCTGTGAAGATAAACAGAGTAGGCGGCTGCAATTACCACCAAAAACCCACCTCCCTCTGCCCACCCCAATGCAGCCCCTGAGCGACCCCCCCCCCCCACTGCTGCAGCTCCCACGCCATTCCTCAAAGCTGCAGCTCTGAAGTTCAGGGGTATTTATTTACAGACGGGCTTTCATCACAGTGACATCATACAACCAAAGAGTAAATAATCCAGGGGAAAGGAGGAAGTGAGCATGAAGAACAGAGATGAGATAGAAAAGGAGGACAGAAAGCAGGAGATGTGATAAAGATAGAAAGAGAGTGGGAGAGGGAGAGAAAAGCAGCATCAGAGAGAGAAAGAAAAAAGAAAAATACAAGGTGAGACAGAGAAAAGAGCCGAGCAGGGAAACACGAAGGAAAGTGGGAGAAAATATCTGTTCACTTGCAAATCTGTCAATAGAAACAATTCTCTCTTTTCTTATAGTAGCTCTGTATTGGATATATGATATTCATAATATGAATCATGATGTTGTTGTAACCCAAGTTTCACATCATTTAGGTTTCCTCTCTTCTTACTGACACACTTTTTTACACAGGTACAGAAACAGTAAAAAAATGAAGGTGGTTCACATGTCAGATAAGTTGGAACTGGACAACTGAGATCTAAAAACCATTATGTCTCAAAGTGTAATGTTTCAGTAAAATCAATTAGCTGTGGCTCTTCACCAACTATCACTGAGCTGACAGTGTTAGCGTTAAAGGGCAATAATGGGTATAGTGATCGTGCCACATTAATTAGGAGAGGAGAAGAGAGGACGAGCTATTCCCTCATGTTCCTGAATAAGAAGCGGAGCTGGAGCAGGGCCCCTGGGAGCCGACAGGAGCCTGTCTATATCTGGGAGGACAAGCACACAAGCAGGAGAGGAACAGCAAGAGGGAGTGAAAAAAATATATAAACTGAAGAATCGCCTGCTATCCTCAAACATGTATGAAGGAGGTCAAGTTATAAAATGTACACCTTATGTCTGACTTTCTCACAGTGAGGAAAACTCAACAGGGATCTTATGATTACAGCTTTTCAAAATCTCAGATGGCAGGGGGGAAAATGCTGGAAATGACTCACCTCTGCGGGCCCTTCCCTCCTCAGCAGATGCATGTCGAGGGAGCGTGGGCTTCCAGTCTGTTTCCGCAGGCCGACTCCTCCTGCCGTCCTCCGATGGGGCCTTCTGCAGCCCGGGCCTCTTCTGCCCGTCGTCGGGGTGAAGTCGGCCCCCACGTCTGCCCTCCTCCATCTGGCCGTGAATCTGGCCCTGCCAGACCATGTTAGCCTTCCACTCGCCCTCAATATGTGCATGTGACCCCATCCCTCCTCCTCTCCACCCGTCTTCATGCAGTCCCGTGCCCCTGGAGCCCGGAGCTCCCCGGCGGTCTCCATTCGAGGGAGAGCGGCCCCTGCGGTCGTCTGGCTGGGTGAGCCAGGCCGGGTTCATCCTAAAGTCCGACTCTGAGGGGAGTTTGCCCTGGTTGCACGGGCTCCTGCCACCACTGACGACTCCTCCACCCCCTCCGACTCCTGCGCTCACAGGCAGAGTGTGGCCGTTCTTCACGTAGGGCTGCTTCAGGGTTTGTGTATCTGCATCTGAAAAAGTTGGACAAAAGAACATGAGTCCTTGGTGAATACACAACTATAACACATAAAAATGATAAGATCCAACGCTATTCTATTCTATTCATCAAGGGAGTGCACCAGCAGAAAACTAAATACTAAATATTTATTCAATCTAAATTAATCAAGTTTTGTTTTACACTGGCAATGTCTTTGTTTGATATTGTAGAATGTTGCGATAGATTATTGATCAGCATTTTTCATTATTTTCTGACATTTTTTAGACTGAGAAATAAATGGAACAAATAATCAACAGATTAATTGATAATGAAAATAATCTTTAGTTGCAGCCCTTTTTCCACAGTAAAAGAGGAACGTGCCGTTAACCCAAGTCCTGTAGACAGAATCTTTGTTTGTTGGTGTGATGAAGGAGCAGCTGTAGGTTTAATAAATTGGTTTCTGCAACAGCGGGGCCAGCATTGCGCTTGCACACACCCCTCTCAAAGCTATTTTACTGCAGGGCACAATTCGTTCCACTTTCCCTCAGCTCTGGAGAGGGGCATGTCATTTTAAACAGATATTCCATTACTTTGAAAAAACATCAAGGTGAAAGTAAATTTGCCTTTTTTAAAATATGTCTAAGACACCGACTGGTTAGGAGGACAGTGTTCATGCCATAATGTACTGATGACTTAACTGTACTGTCTGTGTGGGTGTGATAGCCTCGAGGCCGCTGCTGTGAGATACAGAAAGAACAGCTGAATCCCAGGAGCACTCTTACCATTGTCAGGGACCTCCTTCAGCACTCCCTGTTCTATAAGCTCCTGCCGCGTACGTCTCGTCGACATCTTTCTCTCCAGTTCTGCCGTCAATAAACAGAATTTCTGTTACACACAAGATCTCCATGAGGAAAAAATATTGCAGTAAAATTGGTCACGTTTAGCTTGTGACCTCATGTTCCATAATACAAAGGTTCGAGTTTAGAGCTCCTCAGTCAACAGGATATTTGGTTAGCAGCCTATTGTCTTATTGTAGGTGCACTGAAAACTTTAGGAGAGCCCTGTAATATTCGGGCAGGAACACATGCCTTGAGGAATTTTGATGAAAGCTGAATGTAACTGATATGACCAGTGAGGAAGGACAGAGGTTCACTCACACTACGAACACAATGAGTTCACACCACAAACCTTCTGAAGTTTCCTTGAACTTATCGCTGCTTTTCTTCTTCCGCCACTTCCACGGCTTGAAGATCTTGCCAAGGGTATAGAACTTGCCCTTACGCTTTGGGGTGCTGTCCCCCGTGCTGCCCCCCTCTCCCACCATAGTGCCGTGGTGCTGCTCAGCTTCATCATCTGAAATAAAAGCCGTAATTTCATATAAATTCAAGAGTTTTAACCAGAGTTGTGCAACTTAAGACAAGACACAAAAGCATGGAAAATAATAGCCAACAGCAGTCACAATATTCTGACAGAATATTCCTGTTCTAACTGAGCTCATCTGCTGTCTTTGTAAAGAGGGCCGTGCTCATTACGGTTGTTTATCTTTAGCTGTTAGTTCTCGGGGACTGAGTGTGCTTTGGCAGGGTGCTGGTGAAAGCTCATGGACTCCTCCACATATCCACAGTTAACAGGAGAGGTCTGACACTGGCATTCAGCCAGGATTTCTCACTGTCAAGTGCTCACATTCCTTGGCTGGATGGAGACTAGTGCCTTATCAGCCTTTCAGCCCTCACTGTCTCTATAGAGAAGAGAGGCTCACACATGGGTGCAGTCATACAGCAGCAGAAAAAAAGGTCAGTTGTGATACTATACATACAGCCAAAAAGCAAGAAGCGAAACATTTTAAAGAATGCTGATTGTTATGAGATGCCATTAAGGCTTAAAGTACTCCATTTCATTGCATTCTGCAGTCATGGTTACATATTCTTGGTTACGTGATTGACAGGCCAACTGACAGGGTGCTGAGCTCACAGAGAGTTTCAAACATTAGCTCTTTCAAGGCTGCAGCTGCTGTACTCAGCAGACATAATATTTACCAGTGGAGAGAGAATAGGGTCCGATTTAAAACATCCAGTCTCATGCACACACAGGATTTCTCAGCGACAATAATGCCTTGCAGTCTGACTCCCACAACAATTATTCTCGCACACAATACTTACAATATTGATGTGGCGTACTTAGCAGTCCAATAAAGAACGTAGGAACATAATAACAACAATAATATCATTCCTGGGTGGAAACTGACTCTTCCTTTGACACACAGCAGGAACGTCAGGGTTAGCTATGGACCAGCGCCCCCGGAGCTGGCAGGGTTTCAGTATCTCGCTAGGGACATTTTAGCTTGGTGGATGGTTGCTGACAAAGGTTTCAAACCCATTTTTGCAGCAGAAGGACAGAGTCTGGAACCGCCACTCCACATGGCTACCTCAATGCTGCTGGCGGGGTAAAATTTTAACTTAGTGCTTGCACAGCGTTTAAAAGCCTGACTGTCGGTAAAACCTCCGAAACAGTGCAAATCAGAACTGTTCAAATTCATGCACTACTGCCAATTCAAATTAGGGGTTGTTGTTACATCCTGAAAAGTTTCATTTTAGACAAGCCTTTCAAAAAACAGACACTAGTCTACCTGGAAGAGGGTTAGTAAGCGTCCAGCTTCCGTGGTGGCGGGATTTGAAACAGCATGCCATGGGGAAGCAGGGAGCATCCAGCAACCCCAAAATCAACTTTTCTGTATGTATCCCAACAGAAAATGTCAGAAAGACAAGTTGCAGAAAGCTGTTTGAAACTACAGCAGAGAGGGTCCTGGTTCAAGGGACATGTCCACACCATGGAAATCCAGCTTATCTCGGCGAGGTAGAAATCTAAGGATTCAGACCAGCTGCCATGACATCCAGATTAACCATTGCTTAAGGCAGCTTCCCCGTGAACCAGAACGGAGGTTCTCACACAGCAGACTGCTCTGTCAGAGGAGACCCTGACACAGTGGCTCAGCTGAAGCCAGTGATGCAGGATAAGAGCTGCCTGTGCCAGGCCTGCACACTCCAAAGCACTGCAGAGATGACGATCGCAGAGGACTCAGCCCATGCAGCAGGCATCTATTTGAAAAAGATCACTGACCATATCCTTAGGAGACTTGTACATTAGCCAGCAAGGCCTGATTATAAAATGTGTCAATCCATGACACAAAAAATCCACAAAAAAAGCAGCAAGTACAGTACATCCAACTCAATTATTATTCAACAGAGCTGTGGATCCACTCAAAATTCTTCTTCACAGATACAGAGAAAATCTCTCCAACATGTCATTGTTTCAACTGTAGTGAGAAGGCGTCTGGTGTGTCGTGGCACTGCAGCTGTGTGTGAGTGTGGGTCTGGGAATGGGAGTAAATGGTAAAAAAAAGAGCTACAAAGAGAGACAAAGTACCGGAGTAATGGGGGGGGGAGGCCTGGAAACACAGGGAGGAAACGGCACTCCACCCTGATTCTGTGACCGAGAACAAAGACAACCTCTTCCCCTCACATTCAATAACACAATCCACTGTATTGCTCATGGAAACACAGTGCTGCAAGGTACAACATGGTGACACCAGTGAAACTAATATTCAGACTGTTAAAACATTTAGATAATACAAAACCATTTTCCATTCAGAACCAGAATTCTAGTAGTCATGCTCTGTAATCAGGAGCTCTGCCAAGATAGAGCATACCAGTCAGGAAACATGGGGGTGGGTGACACTGTGTGTGTGTGTGTGTGTGTTCCTCTGACATACCCCTATCCTGAAGCCACACCTACCACTCTCCCAGACATCTCCCAGAGAGGCCAGATTTCCCTCTAACCTCATGATTCAATGAGTCATGGCAGGCCTGGTCAGGTGAGCATGTGCTTAAAGGAGATTGTTGTTTTAAAACAACCCGGCCTTTAGCCAATGTGCTACTCAAGCCATCCTGATCACTTACATAAGAAACCCCCTTCCACGGGGTGTAACGGTTGGGAAATAGCTCCAACCTCCTTATAACCCCAACTCTTGCCAGGCCAGATTATGAATTTTTAATCTGCTTAATTGACAGAACAAAAGAGGTTATAATCACTGACTGCTTCTTGTGTGCCCTAAAATCATTCAACCATTTAAAACCCAACAACATTGTAGCAGTAAGTCAAATAAAAACATGCTGCTGTTTAAGGTAAGAAACATTTAAATCTATGCTACGAATTCACCACATGTTCCTTTGTCAAACTCAAGGTCAAGACCTATAATTAAAGATTAATTTGGTCTGAAGGTTTATACTCTTTAATACAAAAAACTGCAAAGATTAAAAGGGGGAAAATTTAGAAACTGACTCAACATTATGTTAAAAACTCTCACAGTCAGACACAATCTCTATTTCCAATAATCCCTAAATAAAATTTATTTTCAATATCTCATTTTACGAGCAAATAATTGAAACATAAGAAAATAAGTGCGCAACACATGCATGAGTGTGTAAAAACACAGCTGAGATTCATCCACATGATTCCAATGATTTAGCATTCCTTGTGGTGAAAGTGAAGAGGGGGCAGAGAGAGAGGAGACTGTGCAAAGTTGATTATATCTCCAACCCTCATCTCGCCTCTATGCTCCAATTCATTGAAAAACTTATAGAATAGTAAACTAATTTCATGCTGTGTATGTTTCTGTTGAGGAATGCATAACTGTGGAAAGTACACACAGAGGGCATGAGTGAGTTCAGAAACTCACCGCCATTGTTATGTTGTTGTGGGTCCTGAGCTGGGGTCTCCACACGAAGGCTCTGTCCCATGATCCAGCCCCTGAGGGGCCTCTACCTGTCCTGCACCCAGAAACGTGCGCACTACACTGGACAGATCAGCAGCTGCACTGGCCTTCCTCCTTCAACAAAGTCCCCTGGTCTCCTCTATCTCAGGTCTGTTCTTCTCTGTGATTCTCTTGTCTACCCTTCCTCTACGCCTTTCAGTTCAGTCCTTCCCCCGTCCCTCCCTCTCGCAATCTCCTTAAGACCTTCCCTCCCTCCAGGAGTTGGACTCCGTCTCCCCTTTGCTCACTGACCCTCCCTCCTTGGCTCACAGCACAGGTCAGCATTTACTGAAAGATGCCTACCATTCCTGGGAGAAGGACGAGTTATGTTTTCAATTTGATGAGTGTGCTGTGGTATGTGGTGCAATGTGCGCATCCAATAATGTACAATATAATGTATGCTATGTGGTGCAGTGGGTCTCAAGAGAACAAGGACACGCAGGAGCTTAACACTCTGATCCAGGCCAAACGTTACAATAAAAAGATTTATCTAACACAGACAAAAAAAACAAGACTTAAAACCTCAGACCGCATTGTGTGCCCTGACAACAATTCTTTGCATAACACACTGGTGTCAGTATTTTCTTGCCTTCCTAGCGCTGAGATGACAAGAACAGAAGATAGAGGTAGAGACAGCATCTGCATAAGCCATTCCTAAATTAGTAATACATCTAACCTGACAAACAAAACCCTTAATTTAGTCTGGATGTAAAGGATGAAATTGGAGCAATTTCAATCAATGCCCTCAATCAGGAGAAAGGTTACGCAAGATCAGAGACGTTTTGTGGGAGCTGAGTAAAGGTGAAGTGCTCTCTCTCAACACTTGAACATGAACAATACACAAGTATTCCAGCAGAATTACAGCTGCTATTATGACACTGAACTTAGAAGTAATGAAGGATCACAAATCAATCTGAAAAACAGGAAGATGCGTTGATCAGACACATGCTGCTGTTTCTATATCCATCAAGCACGCTAATATTAGGCTACTACTACTGTTGTTCAGTAGTACAGGGGGTGTTTATCATGCTGCTCACCTCTCTTAGTGCCCCCAGACACCATTTTATGCACATCTCCAAGTCTCTTATCGCAATTTGAACAGTCTTGGAAGCATTAGCATGACTTTGAAACATGTTTGCCAAGGAGAGCTGCCCTATTTGGGGCTTGAATATAGAGAGGCAGAGCAGAAAAGAAAGAGACCCCTTTCTCTAAACTAGTATGGACTGGACCCCTTGAATTAGTGCTTTGATTCCTTTTGAGGTTTGTGTGTCTTCAAAAAACCTTGTGCGACTGCTCCTCAGAGGAATCCAGAGTATTGAGCTGTGTCATTATGCCTGGATTGATCAGAGTTTTCTGAGCATTTGGCTGCATCTCGAGCTGTTTCTAAGGATGGAAAGCTAGTGTGTTCAACAGCGTTCCTTTTCTCTCCCTGTGCCCCAAATACAGCCTCCACACCGGGCCGGCTTCCAGAGAGAGCTGAGCCAATCCGCATGAGCCCAGAACCTGCTGGCCTGACCTGGATAACAGACTGGGCCAGGCCACTTCAGCAGGCAGGCAGACTGAGGCAGGTACACACATACATGCACATACACGTCCAACATGGGCAGAGTATGGAACGTGACCTATGGATGGTGTTATAAAGCTCTGCGTCTCTGCTGCGAGTCATGATAGAAAACATTTTTTAAATAATGTCTTAACATATGCTTCGTATTTATGTATACGGTCAGGGTTTCAACTGCTTAGCTATATGGACGTCCAAAAGCAAGTTAAAAAAAGATAAACTGAACATCAGCATCACGAGTAAGGATAGGAGAGAGAACAGGCAGTTATTTCTTAATGTTAGTATGACGTTTTGGATGCTTTAACGACATTTTGGATAACACGCATATTTGAGCAGATCGATACCACTCTCATGACTGAACGGTAAATATGATGCTACCACCAGCAGCTTTAGAGGTGCTCATAGACATATTTAGTTTCCTTTGGACAGAGCCAGGCTAGCTTTTTTCCCCCTGTCTAGTCTTTATGCTAAGCTAAGCAGCTAGTGACTGTAGCTTCATGAAAGCCTCATTGATTTTTTCATCTAACTCTCGTCAAAAAAGCAAAGAAGCATATTTCCCTTACTGTCCAACTATTGCTTTAATGAAAATTCAAACACTGACTTCCCACCTGTAGATGTTTTTCAGCCTTGTCGTGATGAGAACTGTGTAGGGCTTTTATTATGAAGTAGCCGCAGGAAGTCTGAAGTGACAGTCACTAGGGCTGGCTTAGCATATGGACATTTGGAAATTTTTAACTGCGTTTTTTTGACAGACCAGTTTTACAAAAGGGAACTGGTTAACTGAAGAGCTACAGGTGGTGGTGAACCAAAAACCACCAGCACACATAATCAAGTGTCAACACTTCCTGTTCCTTCACAGCTGCTGCGTTTACAGGGGAGGGAGAAGGAAGGCTCCGTTTTTGCCGTGCAAGCGTTGGAAAGCAGTTCAGCAGCTCATCCGAGTACACAGCAACTCATATTCTCAATGTCAAACTTGAAAAAAAAAGCGTAACTTAAACAACAATACAACACAGATATTCACTGAACCATGTCTTCTGCAGCACACACACATAACACATAGACCGATGCCGACCAGGGAAAAACCCTGAAAGGCCAAGCTTTGGGAGGGGAAACTGATCCTCAATCAAGCCCTGAAGTTGAGAAGATGTATAACTGGAGTCCTGAGTGGCTCATAAAACGTGCAGAGGCTAGACAGACCCCATAAACACAGTGGCTGTACAGCATTACCACGGCACTTTACAAACAGCAAGGAGCGACTTGGTACTCACCACGATTTTCCATTACAGAGTTTGAGGCACACCAATCAACGGTTCCTGAAAAACAACAGTTCAACAGAACATCAACACCAGTTTAAGATGTGAGCTGAGACACACTAAGTTAAACCAGTGTAGTAGAAGCAGTCATTTGGTTTTACCTCAAACCTTTTCTTGCAAGCGATGCTCCAAAAATCATCAACACTGTGGTCTTGGATTCATGACATATTTAGTCTTCAATTTTTTCATTAAAATTCCTTAAAAGCCCCAATTAAACCTTCCAGTATAAAAGTATCTGAAGCATCTAACTCAAACTGATCTGGGAAAGATAAACCCAATTATCCCGGTCCACTTTCAAGCCAAATTTAAACTCAAACCATATGTAGTTAATTCTATTTAGGTGAAGAAATCACATTCACTATATTATTCCTTATGTATAGATATGTTTTTACTAAATTATCCATTAATCTACTGTAGGTAGTGTTGCTTTTAGAAATGATTAGCACAGTGTTTGTCATTAGCTGGTCATTTTGGATACAATTAAATTGTTTTACCTTCTCCTAAGCACTCATGGCTGTTGTTGAGGCGGAACATTATTGCAGCTTAAATGTGTTAATTTTTCATTTCTCCACAAAATATCTCTGAGTTTTATATTTCATTCTCCAAAATAAAATTGAAAAGTAATTTATCTTTCAAAATACTTTTAATACATAATCTTTTTTAGGATGTGTGTGATATTGTACCAATTATAAATGACCTTAGCATCATTAATTGCGGATTTGTGTAAATATAAAAAAGGTATACACATACACTATAGAAAGTCATGGGTGGGGGTGGTTGAGGTCCTCAGCAGCAGTAAAGCAGTATTTTTTCAGGTATCCAGCATTATTAAAATGGCAGCTCCACCCATCTTAACCCCTCTGCTAAAGAAAAAACAAAGATTGGTTCATAGTTAGTCAAAAACAGAAAGCATAGCAAGAAGCAGTGAAGGTGCGTGTATCATCGCTACAATAACACCAACATATTTAAACCAGAATGTGCCTGAGAAGCAAGATCCCAATTACACTTTCTGCATTTTGATATCGTATGTGGATAGAGCAAAATAATAAGTGTGAATGGGGTGTAAAAGCCTACAGCATGAAGATTACGTCAAGCTTCAACTAGAACACAAACCAGGACATTCCTTACAAACCATAAGGAATGTGTATGTATTTAAACGAGTGTGCCGTAGGACAAAGCATGAAGCAGAGAAAACAAAGGCCCTTAAACAGACAAAACATAACAGTTTGGTCAAACATGAAGTAGATGGACTACAGCAGAACACTACTGCGGTCATCTATAAAAAGACAATGATGCTCCAGTGATCCTCGAAACTGGATGACTGAAGTGTGAATCGATTTCGGTTACGTCACGCTGATGGTAGTGTTAAAGTCTCGTGGGAGAACAGCTTCCTGGGGTACACTCAGACCTGTGGTTCCAACTGGGCATTGTTCAAACTATTCAAGTGTGAAAAGTAAAAATGCTTTCATGGAAACACTTCAATAATGTAATTAAACACTTTTGTTGGCCAAGTGCATCACTTCATAATCACAAACTTTTAGTACTTTTAGTACTTTTTAGTACCTGAAGTAGGCAATTTATGTATGATAAAAATATTTTGCAGCTAATTATTTTAGTACCTGACTGAGCTGGCAAAGCAAATACCTAACAAATAGGGTTTAATAATTATAGAAACATAAACGAAATACACTGGCAAAGACGTGCGGTATTGAAAGGTGGATAACCTACTGATACACCAGAAAAGATCTGTTCTCGCCGAATAAACGGCGAAATGATGTCATTATTCTCCTCATCAGGTGCTGCACACCTAGCTAAGCTTTATGGGACTGCAGTCAACAAGCAGTTTTCATTTGGGATTAGAGATAACCAGTATTAGTTCTGCATGGTCTTCACAGATATGGAGGTTAATTGATTTTTGAGCGTGTAGGTTAAATAGGACCTTCCTGTTTTTCGATAGTAGTGTCAAAAGACAGGGCAGACTGATTGAGCCACGGGGCAGAGGGCAGCAGAGCAGGACAACAGAGTCAACTGGGAGACAACTCAGTTCAGAGAGGAGACCGAGTTTGACTTCACCAGGCAGAGGCTGTTATCAAATGAATTTACAGCACACCTCTTAGACTGGAAGCTTCTCACAAACAAAAGTGAGAAACTCAGCAGGCTTTACTTTCCTGAACCTACTGGACCCACTCGTTCAGAATGGACATTTCAACATCTGCTCTTGTCAGCTCAAAGAGAAAAGAAGATGAATTCTAGGGTGGCACTGCATTATGAGACGGGATGGAAAGAAGAAAGAAAGTAGTGAATGACCCATTTCTCGTAGTGCTGAAACTAGAGCAGAACGGTTGGTCGATCAAGTCGAATGATCAACAGAAATTGATTGACAGAATCGGCAACTATTTTAATAATCGAATGATTGTTTTTGAGCAAAAAATGTCCAACATTTGCTGGTTCCAGCTTATCAAGTGTGAAGAGTTGATGCTTTTCTTTGACATACATGTTGCAAACTAAATATCTTTGTGTGTTGGTTGGACAAAACAAGACATTTGAAGACCTCACGCTGGGCTGTGGGGAAATAATCGGCAGATTAAATCGATAATTAAAACAATCATTAGTTTGCTGAAATCATTAGTCAATTAATCTATAAAATAACAAATATCAAGTGACAACAGTTTTGTTGATCGATTAATCATTTAAGCTGTTTATAAAAATCCCAAACATTCGCTTCTCAAATGTGATGATCTGCTGCCTTTCCGTGTTTTACATCATTAAAAATGTAATATTTAAGACATTACCTTGGGCTCTAAGGAATTGTCATGTGAATTTTACACTATTAACATGGATTAAATAAAAATTATTAATTGATTAAACCAAAAAAAAAGAAACGAATAGAATGAAATTTAAATAATCATTAGTTGCAGCCCAAGACTTAACAGCATCATTACAAACTTAACTGCAAATGGTCCATTCTTTGCAATGAAATACAATACTGTGAAAGCCACATCTTTTGGGGCAACCGTGAAAAACAAACACAGACGTTTGCTTTGCATGAGAAACCGTGAGAAAAAAAAAAAGCTCAGTGTAAAAAGTGCACATTATGACCCAAACTCAACCCTAAACGAGGCTGCAAAATTCCTACAGTTCCTCTCTCAACATTTCTGATGAATTTCATTGCAAAGTAATCCTTCTGGTGGTCTAATGGAGCTCCATGTCATCTTACATTTCAGTGAACTACTGGCCTAACCAAATTGCAGCATCCTTGTCTTGCGGGCAAACAATATTTTCAACGACTGGCCAGATAAGAGCAAAAGCCCCCTTAGACTGTGATGATGTCCAGGCCACAGGAGGCCCTTTGACAAGACTATTAATGTGATCATCGATCAATGCCCTGCCATGAAGTAAAGCTCTGTCTGTCCAAGGCACATGTATGGCTGCACGGCACTGTGTTACACAAATCAGACGTGAAAACTCAGAAATGGTTTCCTACCTATTCATATATATTCTACATTTTGGCATTGTTCTATGTTCCTCTTCCTCTTCTAGGCCAATTTACTGGCAGGGTCAAAGGTGACCTTCCCTATCAAAAGAAGAAGCCTGAATAACGACAGTTGGACATCAAACAGACCAATAATCCTGCCTAAAACCACATCAAGTGGGCTTTAAAAGTATTGTAGTTTTCGTAGTACAGCCATACAAACATACTGGAGGAGAACCCTAACACCACTGAGAGGAGGCAGATGTATTCGTGGTCGGAGATTACATTTTTTACACCGCCCAGTGCCACAGCCTTGGCTGGATGACTCAAAATAATCGAGCTGAGTGGTGAGCGTTGTGCTCTATCCAGGGAAAGAGAAAATATCTTCGGCGGATTTGAGGCAGTGAGGGCGTAGAGCTACAAACTCAGAGAATTTTCCCACCATTTCAGCCGCAGACTCATATGTTCTGTATGTATAACACTCGCATGCAACACTGCATGTCAAGTACAACATAGCAGATCTAAAAGAAATACACAACAAGAAGAAAGAACTGGCTTGAGCAGATACATTCCACCATCATATATTTCTGTTTCACTTGCTGTTTCTGTCCGCTCACAGCCAGTCTCAGTCTGTGCCCATAAAAACGGGATGTTGATGGCCTAGTTCCCTTTTGAGCGGTTAACCCTCTCCCTGCCATACACAGCAGATCAATATGAAAGTGATGAGTCTGTCCAAACTGCGCAGGACCTCTGTCGCTCACCGTCATGAAAGATATTTTCTCTGATGCCTTCTGGAGCCTTTGACAGGCACCAAAAGTCACTTCACAGTGTTGGGCAAACAGGTCGAAGAAGACATGACGCTCACGACCAATTAATGACAAAACACCCAACTGGAGCTTAAATATTCTGACAGAGGAGAAAGTAAATGAGTCAAAAGTTTCCTCCCCACCTCATCAATTACTACTCATAATATATTCTTGAACACAACTCTATATAAGCAGGATGAACTACACTGTTTTAAAACTCTTATTACAAACCCACATCCTTTACGTGAGTGATGGCGTTACGGCCGATGGTACCGGCGGGGATTTTGTCGTCTTCCCAGCTTCCATCCCACAAACACACTCACCAGGAACAGAAGCCACCGATCAGATAGGCCTATATGAAAGTAGCTGTCACAGACTGTCTAGAAGGCGCGACTGTATAATCTTCTGTGGAGCGCACACACCCTCCCTGGCGCGCTCTTCTAGCGCTGATTCAATTACGATGGGAGCGGAAACGGCAGCAGCTGGCAGGGTTATGCCATCTTTAAATAGCAGTGCGCTTCTCACTCCAGGGCTCAGGTTTTGGGCACAAAAAGCCGCCAAGTCAGTGGAGGAAAATCATTTAACTCCACACTCAAAACAGACTTCCTAACAAGTAACGCTCTTACAAAAGAGGGCGAATAACTGATCTAATACCAGTATGTCCTGAGTCAGGTGGACTCAGCTGAAGCATACTTACAGGCCTGCTCCAGAGGGCATCAAAGATAGATGTGTAGATGAGAAAAGAAGTGGCTGCTGTTTGGAAAGTCAGACCTGCAGTCTATCTGCTTGGACCTTTCTGCGGTGTGTATCCGAGCAGCACAGTTTCCACACCCCTCTCCGAAATGGACGGACGAGGGTGTCTGTTCCCAATCCGGGCCGGGTGAGCGTCATCACCGAGCCTGCCCCAGAAAAGCATCATTCACCACAGGGACCGGTGGCCCACTTTTTTCAATTTTTTTTATAAAAAAAAAAGAAAAGGAGCCCAAAACGCTCCTCGCCTTTGCTAACTTTTCTTCCTCAGTGTCCCCCCACCCGTGTGAAGACTGCACTGCAGGAGGACGTGCCATCACTCACCACAATGCAACACAATACCTCTTCACTACATTGGAGGTAATTGACCGTTACATTAACAAGCGTTAACATGGTACATATAAACATATGTTCCACTCACTTTACATTCAGCATCTCCAGCTCAAAGCAAGGCTGTATCCACCTCTGCTCCCTCCCAGAGGCTCCTGCCTCGTGGGCGGGTGGAGGAGAGACATTTAAGCTGAGAGAGCTCCAGAGGACTCTCAGTCTCTCAGATCAGTCTCATCTGTGGTCTAACCGAATCAATCAGGCCCAGCTGACATCTTAACCATCATGGTTGACTCTTAATGGCCCATTAAAGGCAGGGGGACTTCCAGTGGGAAGTGGAAAGAGCTACAACTCAAGCCATGAGGCAGCATTTTTTCTTTCTTTCTTGGAAGAGCACATTAACTTCAGGAGCTACTACGCCATGGGAAGATGAAACCAGAGGAAATGCATGTTACTGTAGAGGAGAGGAGATGGAGGTTCAAGAGGGAGGTGGAGGCACCCGACCAGAGCATTAGCCAGACTTTAAGAGATACGACTTGTGCCAAATCTGACCAGCTTCGCATGTATTCATGTGAATACATTCGATAAAACAATAATTGTGAACACATGCACACACTTCTTAAGCCTGTTGAGGACACCGTCGTGCAAAAAGAGCTTCCACCAGTAGGTTTTCTGACAGGATGTGTTTGTAATCTGAGTGAATCACTGTACGCTCCTTATGGCATCCTATATCTTATAATGTCCCCATCTCTCCTGCGCTCCTTGGTTAATAACACAACACTTGACTAAAAAATGAAAATACGTGAGGGAAAAAAATAAAATGCTTTGCTAGGCTACCATTGGTTTACACTTTCATATCAGAGCCAAGCAAAAGCGCAATATTCGCCGTGAAGATGAAACGGGCAAGTGTATCACGTCTTCCATCTTTGCCCGAACAAGCCATGTCCTAATTAGATCTAAATGAAGCGCGGATTTCTAATTGTATCGCCGAGATTAGACTGTTACTTAACCGCTTTGTTTCCCGAGGCAAGATTCAAATTACCTGAGAGTTTGACTCGGTCTATCGCGTGAAAGGCATCAGGTTTAAATAGCTGTTAGTCCCGGCAGGAGGAGAAGACGGATGGTGGAGGCGGTCTGCATCGACCTGCCTCCCTCTCCACGAGCGGATCTCGCGCCAGTGGACTCAAGACGCTGACGAGCGAACGGGTCACGTCGATCAGACTCAGCGCAGACAGGTTCCGGTGCTGCATTTCAAAATAAAAGCAATGGCAACGCACGCATTTTGCGACGTTTTTGTAGAAAACACCGCAATTAAAATGGAAATTATATAAGGTAGGATTAGTTGTGCGTGGATTTATTGCTTTTGCTGGTATTTTAGTGAAATGCCTGCTTTTCACAAACATGCAGATGGGCCTTAAGCAGACATCGATTCGTCAACCTTTTAAATTAGCTAATTATTCCTTTCAGGAAGAAGGCTTGGGTTCCTATCCTTAAAGGTTTGTGCCTGCCTGCGCCTCAAGAATGAAGCTACAATTCAAAGTGCTTTGACTTGGAGCCCGATCACTTTTCCGCTTGCATCCCCTTTCTGACGACAAGATACCATGCAGGGAAAAGCGTTTCTCGAGGCCTAAAAAGGCTTTTTTTCCACAACAGGATGCGCCGTAATGGTAAATAAAAAACTACATACAGACCTTAAAGGTGCATCTCACTGATAGAGTCGTCCGACTACAAACCCCGACACACACCATCTAACGTTACATCCCGGAGATCACGCGCATCCTTTGTTGTGCATGGACGCCCGTGCAGAGATCAATGGAAAATGGAGATTCAAGTGGTGAAACAGCAGCAGTGATTTCAGCGAAGAGGGAGCACAAAAACATTCACCCTAAGGCACCCAGGATGTGCAGAAAACCAAGATATTTACGCGCAATACTGCATTGCGACCGTGAAGTTAACTCGTGATACCGGCTTATTTTGTATCGGCTAAGTTGGAGCGCAACTTAGGTTAGTGTCTGCGGAGAACTCTTCCCTCTAAACTCAGCCACTGTGGCTTATGTGCTCCCCCAGGACCTCAGCACCCACATTACCTCCCCCCTGACTCACCCTCCTCCGCCTCCTCCTTTGAAATTAGTTTAAAAATAGCAGCTCGGTCATTTCCTCACCTCACACTTTCCCCCTCTTCCAGTGCCCGGTTCCAAACATTTTACGCACTTTTTTACCGGAAACCATCCCGAGCTGGGCATCTCGGTACCGGTAGTTCTCGGTGGAAGCTGCAGCTCCTCTGTGGGCGTTGCGAACACGGCTCTTCTTTGTGTTGTGAAGACTTCAGTACCCACCAAGCATCGCATGGCATTGATCTGGGGTGGAAAGGGTGGGGGGGGTTGGAGGAGCATTCCGTTAGACTATCCAACTCCCCACCGTGATAATGAAACAATACAAATCAGAGGTATTCACTTTCCCTTCCTATACACATGATCTCATTTATAGAATGAAAATAGTTCCCACATGTAAGCCTGAAACAGAGCCATCTGTTATAATTTACCACTAGGCCTGTATGACACCCTATCAACTTCACACCCAAAGTTATATATAACTATGTTACTATAGCCTATACAATTATATTATTATTTTAAAAAAAGTTAATTCATCTGACCTCACTTTTCATTATTCTGAAATGGGCCATTCTGCAAAAGGAGTAGGCTTATGGTTCATACTTTAAGTATATTTTGATGCTAATACTTTTGTGCTTTTACCTGAATCCAGAACGTTTACTTGTATTGGAGTATTTCCATACTGTGGTAGGCCTACTGATACTTTGACTTAAGTAAAAGATCTGAGTACTTCTACCATCAATGGCTGAATCATGTTTTTAGGTCCCTAAAATGGCCCTATGTGTTACACTAGACCACCATCCTTTCTAAGAAGAGTGTTGTTGTGATATAACACCGTTGCGCGAATTTTTAGTCACATTCACCTCTTCACCTCTTCCTTAGCTTCCTAGACTGACTGACAAAGGTTTCTGGGAGGTTTCACGCACACTGACTCATTGTGCAACTGTGGTGGGAAAAGTATCCTTTACTTTAGTAAAAATAACAATTAGCTTAATGTCAAACGACCTGCATCCAGAAATCTGAAGTACTAAGGGTTAAAAGTGTAATATTATTTGTAAAATGTCATATAAAAGTATTGATTCTGTTGGTAGCAATGCATTAGCAATATTGGAAAATGAAAAACAATTTAAAAATGTGCTATTCCACTGATTTCTGGACACTAAATTTAGTATATCTACAAACATGAATTTGTAAAGCTGTAAATCAGAACAGCTGCATTATTAATGTGACTCTGCAAAGTAACTAGCAGTAAAGTTATCAAATAAATGCAGTGGAGTTAAAAGTACAATTTCTCCCTCTAATGCAGTAGCCTATAAGTAGATCTATAAGGCAGTACTAGTACTTTAAAATTGTACTTAAGTACAGTACTTGAGTAAACGTACTTACTCGTTATTTTCCATCACTGAATTATTCAACATCAACAGTAAATGCGGTGAGATGGTAGCTAGTGTGAGTTTATGTTAGCCAGAGGCCATCTAGTGGCCAACTACAGTGATTACATGCTTATCCATTGATTTCAGCCAAAGGATTTTTTAGCCCCAAAACAATATATATAAACACCAATGTGTAACTACCAGTGCAATTATAAAAGGGCTAGATCATACGCTAAGAATTTATTAGACTCAAACCTGGATAATGTAAAGCTTTTATAAATATCACAACACTTTAAGACAAGGAAACATTTTGCTACACCATGGTTACATCAACATCTCTGTGAGCTTTTGATGTAACAAACGTCAGCCGAGGAAGCCATTGGTTTATCTCTACGACACAGCAATAGCATCTGGATTCTATTAGGTTCAGTATTTTATCTGATGGGCTACCTATAATCCATCCTTATTGATGGAGATAAGAAACATTATCAGATACTGTTTATCTGGCAGGATACTTGTTAGACTTTTAAAGCTTGTTTTATGATTTGTTTTGAATACAACATGAAAACATTTGTGATATGACAATTTACCATGTCCGATAGAAAACTGATGAAACAGACAAAACTGTAACAGCAACAATCTGAAGAGACAGTTGAGTTTGCGCCGTTGTGTGCATGAGCGCGCACATGCACACAACGGCGCACAACTGCGCATTCTTGGGAAACAGCTGTGGGATATTTGACCGCTGGCTGCATCAGAATTATATAACAGCAGATCACAGTCTTTGCTTTGAAAAGTGTCTCTTGATTTGAGTTGCTGATGAATGGGCGCTTATGAAGCTTTATGGATGCCACTCCTTTATTATAATGAACTCTCATAAATGCTGAGGCACGCAACCTATAAATCATAATGAACAAGAGGAGGACAAAGTACTTCTTACAACCACATTATTTATGATTTTAAAGCTATTGTTTTTTAACATATAAGCTTAATTTTCTTAATTTATTGTTGAACTCTTTCACTCAGTTCAGTCAACTGAAAACATGAATGATACAGAGGCCTATTCTGAGAGTGGGAACATGCTGTTACCAATCATCATCAATGCCAGTTGGCTGTGACCCAAAAAAGGGCTTTTGAGTAAACCAGAACACAGCGCACTGAAGCATTTAAGGAATGTTTACTGAGTGTGTTGAATCAGTAGGGCAGTAGGGGTTGTATCTAATGTGATGTGATGCTAAATATACCACAGGGGAGGGGTCAGTGCTGGTATGGTATATGAGGATTCAGTGCTATTCAACTGTATCTAGCTCACAATGTGAATAAATTAGATTATGCATACCAAAACATAAGAGCATTACTCGGCCATACGCCACTGGGATTTTGTGGAACAGATGCCAGTTAGACCATGGAGACGTCCCCTCAATGAAAACGATGCATGCAGGCTTGAAATATCTAAATCACCAGATATTGCTGATGCTACACCTGAATCTTCTTAGGATTCTGCCCTGCATGAACTCCCAACAAATCTACAGTATCAGTTACATAACTTATATCTGGAATGCTGCCAGGTGAAACCTCTAAGTGTTAATATTAGGAACCACATGACTGATGGTAGTGGAGAACTGACAACCAAGGAACATGTTGTACCTGCAGTGGAAGACCTGCACTATATCTGCATATATCTAGTACATTTTGAATTTACTTAATATTTCTTCAAGTATAGAATGTAAGAATACCAACATCCCATATGATAAGATTAAGGGGACAGACAGGAAAGTCATCTATAAAATATCAGTTTATGTAACTGCTTAAAGTTACAGTGTGGAGAGTTAAAAAAATCAGCTGATTATAGTACTGTTTTATTTGGATAAACAAGTTTTTCAGCAAAGCGATTACAATATTATACATTTTAATCACTAGGCCTCAGATTAAAATAAAACTGAGCTGAATCAATGGACTGTCCAACAAATCTTTGTACCGTGAAAAAGATGGCTGTTCAGCGTTTTCCAAAATGACCCATATGACCGTTCCAAAAGCAACCTAAGTGGCTTTTGAAGCAGCTCTTTTAAGAATTAAAATTTAAAAAACAACTAATTTGTAGTCATTCTAAGCAACTATAGTTATGGTTTATGAAACCATAGCTGTAAAAAGCAATAGACATATCATCACATCTTCTATAGAGGCTACTATTTCCAGCTTCAGATGTGTATTATTTTATGTCAATGTTAATAACAATAAATCATCATTTAAAGTTAAATCATTTCCATTTATTGTGACCATTTAGTAAGGTGGAAAAATCTCCAAAATGTCTATGCAGTCTTGTTTTTTTTGCATTTTAGAGACAGTGGAGTATGCCAACATTTATGCTTCCAACATCATGGTATCCTGTGATGTAAGCATGAAAATAATCAAAACAGGAGTTACAAGGTATTTACACAACATCAGCATTGTTTTGGTGTATGTAACCTTTTACCTTCAGTCCCCACCGATCCCCTACAGTCACGTGATGTAGATTTATAGCAGCGAAAGGAGCCAAACCACACAATGCCAGACACAACCTCAGCCCCAAGAGAGTCATGGGGTAACAGAGTTCTTCAGACAATGGCAAAGAGAGGGACCTACTGAGGAGGAAAGAGCAGGAGAAAAGGTGAGAGTTTGTTTGTTTGGGGAAGAGGAACTTCCTGTTTTGGAGTGCAAAGTTGGTTGCAGTGAATACAATGGTCGAGTCAGTGGGTCAGCCTGCGAAGTCTAGTATATATACAGTGTAAAGTGGGACTCATGATAATCAGCAGCTCACAATAAAGTTGTGAAATTAAGCTAAAATATATGAAGTTAAAATATATGTTCAGCCATAGTGTAACAGTAGCCTCACCAATCACAGTTTGATGAATTGTTATGCATCACCACTTCATACAGAATGAAGAAACAGCCCATGTTACCCTGGACCAAGTGATGTGAACCCCGCCTGTGACATATCAAAATGTCTGCTGTGAAAAGGGCCTGTTGTTGTGATGAACTAAAATCTGTAAACTACAATTTTAGTTCTAAGTCTTGTTTCTTTGTAAGATAGCTGATGAAGATTTAATATTGATACATCATAGTTGTAGTTGGTGAAAATTATTCTTCTAAAATTGCTTTCATCTTGCTGCCAATGCACTTGATACAAACTTGGGATGTGCATACACAACATACTGTACATATGTCCGCTTTGTCTTTGCCAGAAAACTCTATTATGTTCTCAAACACACATTTTAAACACACATGTCATTTTATTGTAGAAACTATTTGGATTTGGATGGGCCACGTGTGACCATTAACCACTTGGCTTATTCAGTGATGTGATGTATCATCCATAAAGTAATTAGCGTAATGTTCTGACAGAGTCATTAAAGTTGGCTTGCTGCTCAAATTTGCAATTTAGAAACAAGGACACAAGAGGAATATTTGCCCACGAGTGATTTACTTTGTTCACTGGAATAATTTCTAAAAGCACTCAAAACACAACAAAAGGTTACACTCAAAGCTTTGCTGGAAACCAATGATTTTCATGTATATATGGTGGCAACAGTGAAGTGGTTCACTGGCGTCTCTCCTGTTCCAGCACCATGGACAGAGTTCTGCCTCTGAGGCAGCCTATGGTTTCTCAAAGCTGACACAGTACTATTTTACCTAACATCAGTTAAACATCATTTGTTTTTCATACAATCTGTATCTCTTTACAGTCTCTCAATGCCTCAAAGTTAAAATGTCTCACCATATTGTCAACCCCCCAATGACCGCATATGATTTCCGGTGATTGACTTGAGACCGGCCTGTTACTTCCTGCCATTTCTCTTCTCTCTTTATTGGACCGACACGAATGTTGAAAATGTTTCCTGTTTTGCTGTGTAGGACACACATTTAAACCCAGAGAGTTCGGTTGTAATGAAGGGTAAAGAAGATTGAAGAGACAAGAATGAAACAGATTTCTTGTTTTTGAATGTTCCGAAATACGTTGACATTGTAACAATAATGCTAAAACAGGGCTTAACAGAACCCCTGTAAACCTTTTAAAATTATGAAGTTGAAAAGATAATAAAAGTAAAAATGTCTTTTTTTGAGTCAAAACTCTGGTGTGGACATAAAGAAGCCTTAAAGTAATAGTTCGACAGTTTGGGAACTATGCTTATTCATTTTCTTGCTTTGTAAATATGAAGCTGCAGCCAGCAGTTGTTAGATTAACATACTGACTGGAAACAGGGGGAGACACCCTGACTCTGTGCAAGAATGCTGTTTAAATGAGACACAAGGAAAAAGGTTGGAAATTACAGTAAATAAAAATATTGTTGAACATTGCTTAGTCAAGCATAAGACCCTAAATTTACCAGTTTAAACAAACGTGTAAAGGTGAGATTATACCGCTGACTGTACTGTGTAGTATGAGTATTACATGACTGTGCCCAGCCTGTCTTCCGCAGGGGGTCGCGCGAGAAAAAGTTGAAGGAGAAGTATGACAGGAATGAAATGAAATGCAATGAAGCAGGGAAACCTTCTCCTGAAATTAGAGCCACGTTAACACACGAGTCTTATCATCCATCAGTGTTATTTGATCAGACAGCAAAAGCAGGTCAGTTCTCTACCGCTTTATTCATTAGATCACAGATGAATCATCTCTGTCTGCCTTCTTGCGTACTCAGGTGTGCATGGACCGTTATGTGCAGTACAAGTAGCCAGAGAGGAACACGGGGTGACAGGGCATTTTGTACCTCTCTCTGCCCTGAGCAAAGTTACTGCATTCTTTCCACAGATCCTCATGATAACACAGGCTGCACTGCCTTTGAATAGTAAGTAAACTTATTATTGATGTGAGCCTTGAATTCCTGGACCATTCATCCATCTCAGGCCTCCTTTTGACATGTGTTTGCTCGTCACACAATTGAATCAC
Organism: Coreoperca whiteheadi; assembly: GCA_011952105.1. NCBI lineage: Eukaryota > Metazoa > Chordata > Actinopteri > Centrarchiformes > Sinipercidae > Coreoperca > Coreoperca whiteheadi. The sequence continues at coordinate 16,971,938 of CM022486.1, read as the reverse complement.
ACATGCCGTCTAAAAGGATTTATTTTCACTCAAATGATTTTACACATATAGTTTCTTGACAGTAATCCCTTTATGCACACACAGTGCTGGGCAAGCTACTTGGAAAGTATAGTAAGCTAAGCTACCTGTTGCTCTACATTAAATGAAGCTTTCGCTACGCTGAAGATAACCCCCAGAGAAAAGTAGTAAGCTAAGCTAAAGCATTGCTTGACGTGATGTCATCGTCATACAGGAAGTGCGTCTGTCTGCTACACATACGTGGGTGTAGACGGTGGCGTCACGTACCGATCTACAGCAGTTTTATTTCATACCGCTGCAGAAAACTGCTGCTCAAGTTTACGCGAATGCTTGGTTAAATGTAAGGTTTGCTTGTGTGGACGCTACCACACTACTTGATTATTAAAGCTAAGCTAAGCTACTGAAAAGCTATTGATTGAGAAAACAGACGCTACCACCACGCTATTGAGAAATGTAGTCAAACTACCCAACACTGTGTCCACAGTGCATTTTCCTAAAGCAAACACAGAGAGGGCCATGAAGTAGAAAGAGATAAAAACAAGATGAGGGTAATATTTTCTTTTTGTAGTGTTTTGTTGAAACAGACTTGATTCACATCTAATTCATTTGTTTTACATGTTTGCAAACAATAATCCTTGATACAACATAGCTTTCAGTAGCCTATTCTAGTTTGTATACCCAAAGTCAGAGTCCGTTAGGTCACTCGTAACAAAATGTATTTTATAAGTTGTAAAATAACAAATCTTTGATCTATAAACGACAGAAATAAAGCTTTTTATACAAAAAAAAATTGTAAAAGCATGCCACATATGTGAGAAATGTCTGTACATGTATGCTCAGTATGCATGTCCCTTTTCCTCCATCCTTCTATGTCAGTGCCGGCCTGACCTGTCTGAACAGTGACACAGAGACAGCCGCGCCGACTCTTTCAGACCAGACGGCCAGAGTCAAACATGACCACATGCACAGCGTTCTCCTGTCCTGATAGCAGCCCCTCTCAATGCCTATCCACCACATCTGTTTCCACAATATGTTTGCAGAACTCTGTCACGCGTTCACCCTCTATTCCCGGGTACAAATAGGCATCTTTGTGGCACTTCGGCCTTCCTGCGTTGGACACATCTTTCAGCAGCCCTTTGTTGTCATTTCTTCAGGTGCTTGCTGCCCTCTTTCTCTCACTCTTGCTGCCTCATCTCTCACATTGTTCAGCGAGCTTCCACCCTCTGAGCCTCAGAAGACTTGTCTGAATCAGGTGCATCTAGAGCTCTCTTGGACCTGCTGGCCACAGCTCTGGGGTGACAAAAAGTCAGTCACATAATTAAAAACACCATCAAAATGTAAGTGAAGTTGTGAGTATGTTTTTTTCTCGGTAATCTTATCATTCAAAGCTCATCTTAGGATGCTGAGTATGTTGAGTTGACGTCTCTTTACAGATGTCTTTGTTGAAGGGACTTCAGGGCTGCACACAAGGACACAGTTTCGTTACCAAAAATGACCAGTTCCTTTGACATACTGACGTACTATGACATTGCAGATTGTCACTCTAAATGTTTTATTTATATTGCGGTATTTAAACACCCCATTTAAAGAAAATCATGGAACTCTATATCTTTTATGCTCTCAGTAACCTGAAAAGGTCTTATCAAATCAGCAGATATCATAAATGTCACTAAATATGATGCTTTGTCGACCTCATGTGACGCCTCCCAGTAACAGTATTTGTTTGGCATTTCTAGGAAACGTTAATTCTTGACTTGGCTTTTAATTGCTTCCAAACTCCTACACAGTTCACTCCTCAGCCCTCAGAGCCAATCAAAAACAAGCTTTGTGCACCAGCCGGAGATTATTCTACTCCCTCAGGCCTCAGCCGGGTTGTTTTGATGATCGCACCCTCAGACAAGCACAACTTACAGAACACAGTAACAACACATTTAATGATAGCATTGCAGTGAAATTAGATGTTCCATCACACTGCACCACTCCTTGTCCTCCACAAAGGGCAATAATGCCTGCCTTTACAAACAAAGTGACCTATGATGACAACACATGGGCTCTGGCCCTGACTCACCTGTGATGGCAGAAGGTGGTGCAAGTTTGATCATTAGGGTTGGCACAGGTGCAACGGCAAGTGGACCTTCTGCGTCGGGACAGAGCGCTGCCTAGACCATAAACTGTTGTCTTACTGCAGAGAGAAAGATAGACATGATATAAACATTCTGCAGACTTTGCTCTCTGATACTTCATACGCCACTGCCCATTTAATTAGGCAGTGATAGTACATACTTCTGCAGATATTGGGCTCAAAGTGAAAATGCACTGACTTTTGTGCAGCATTTTTAATCATCCTGTCCAAGAAGCTTTACATAACAAATGTCACCATACAGATAAGTATGCTGCATGGGTGTGTCCAAACTTGTTTTTGTCCCTATGCGCTGTGTATCCTCTTGCTCACCTGGGTGTATTGATCCAGATGATATCCAAGTGGCAGAAGTAGTGGCACTCAGAGTCCAGCAGGCTGCTGCAGGCACAGCGCTTGGGCCTCTCTCTCTGTGTTGGGACACCAGGACTAGCCTCCACTTCCAGCTGTTTCATCACTGGAAGACCCAAACCTAGTCCGAGACAAAGAGCCGCTCAGTAACAGTGATCCGAACTGGACATCAACTCCAGCCAAGTCAAACCAACTGTCAGTGACTGTGACTCTGCCTCTGCCTTTACTCTTTTCCACTATTACTGTTTTTCAAAACACAAAACAGATGAATATATCACTAGTCTATTATGAACAGAATTTGCAAGTGAGAGCTTGTACAAGCACATAGACAGTCAAAAAAGGCTAAATCTAAATGCTCACAAACAATCTACTTCTACTACCATTTTCTATTTAAAGCCCCCCCCCGCATGAAATAAGGAAAAACACTACCACACTCCTACTACTTGTACTTGAGGTATTACAGGAATCAATTACAACAATGTGTCAACATTTAGCAACAGTACAAATCTCCCTGAGACAAAATGAGCAGCTGTTGTGTGATAAATGGATCCTTTTATGTGTTCTGTGCTTCTGGGCTTGCAAAAACATGTATGTGCACCAACTTTGTGAACAGTTTGGCTGAGATTTAAGCCAGTGTACATACAGTATGTGAGTCACAGTCTACACTGCTAATAAAAACACAAAAGTATAGCAATGTGTGTTTTTTGACATTCTCTCCTCTAGCATAATTGAGAAAGTTCTTACATTGACGAAAGGGTGATGGATATTATACCTGATGTCATGCACATCCCACTAAAACAAGAATAAAACAGTGTTATTTTTTTAGAATATATCTTTAAAAAATAGACTCACCGTCCTGCATGGAAGCCCAAAGAGTGATGAGAAGAAGAACGCTGGTATTAGCAGACATTCTTGAAAGCCGATGGATGGGGCTCTGCAGAGAGACTAGTATCCATACAGTTACAGCTGTGTTTTTAATGTACTGCTGCTGTTTGTCTGCAGGTGTCTGAGCTCTTTCACTTCCTTATGCCTCTCCTTTCCTCTCCCTCACATGATGTCATGGTAAAAGCTCCACCCACAGCTGCATGCCATGGAGCCACAGTGTAGGACCCCGGGGTGCTCGAACCTGTGAGACAAACCCGGAATATCTGATGCTTTTGTAGTCTCTCCGTGACACCGCTGTCACCTGCTGAGTGACATTCTGTTGTTTGCCTCTGAATGATTGGCTCTATCCTCTGTCTTAAGAAGGGTTAGAGGGTTGGAGGCTGATGGATCCTGGTATGAATATGCTCTGAAAAGGGATGAAGGAGGAGGAAGGCAATGGATCCCAACAATGGATCACTGGAAGCATGTGTGGGAAGAGATAAGAGTGGAGATGCAGTGATATGCTGGAATGCAATGGAGACATTTTAAATAGTGTTTCTCTATCAGAACAAAACTAGAACAACTGCAATAAAATTATACAAAGACTGACATGTCAGGGGCAATTGTGACCTTTTAATGTATCTGAAACAGTACCAACATTAGTTTGAAATGACTGAAAAAGACCTTGTTTTGAGCAACAATGGATTAATTAACCTTTTAACCTCAAAGAATGTACTGTAACAATAAACATGTTGAGTGAGATTTTAAAAATATTTATGACTTTTGACATAATTTGGTTATAAGTAAGTTACGCAAAGTAATTCATAAATAAATAAATCCATTGTTAAATTTGGACATAATATTGTCAACAATTGCACCACAGCCTGACAGTTACCGACTTGCTGGTGAACATAGCAGAGTTTTTAGCAGCCAGATATTTCCCTAAGGAGTTGGTAGAGACCAAAATCAGAGCTAAAAGAGAGTGAATATTGGACTGACATTCATCGGGTAGACACAAACATGACTCCAAATGAAAGAAAATGTAGCAGATAAGATAAGCAGGCTGTTCTTCCCTGCCCATAGGCAATATAGTGCTCCTAGTGATGTCCCACTCGCATTGTGGCCTGTATGCATGTCAGCTGTGAAACTCATGCAGATAGCCAAATGGCAGCAAATGCACGTTCAGATTAGTAGCGTGGACATTGTCTTCACTGCTGTCATTTCTCAAAAGATGACAGATCACTTTTCTGATCAGGAAATGGACTAATGAATATGAAAATTGGGAATAGATAATTGTTTGCTACAGTAAGCTTAGATGATTTTTGTACAATGGAAATATGTAAGCATGTGAAGCAGGCAGTGTTTCGGGGAAGAGTATAGATTTAAAGATGGATGTGTGTAATCACTTAACAAAGTATTTTGCTCAGTAGTTATTACTATAAGGGTAGATAAAATATATATTTCCCCCCATTCATTTGTCATAATCCCTTCTAGGGATAATGTTTACTTAAAGGGGTTTATAATCAATTTTCCATGAAATCTGAACATATGGAACACAGCAGAGAGCAGACAGTACTTTTCCTCTGTACAGTAGGCATGGCCAGTCCACAAAAACATGTGCCTATGAAAACAGAGGAGAGGGCAAATTAAAATCAGCAGAGGACAAGTGGAGGGCAGAAAAGGTCATTAAAATGATTTTGCTATACAACACTATTGTGCATAATCCTTTCAAAACACATTAACACACTTTGTTGTGCTTTCACTTTAATTTTGGGACCTTAAATTCACACATCACCTCAGTCTGTTTCTTTTCTTTTCCTGCTGAACTCTCAGAAGAAGAGTCAACTTTAATCATTTAGTCGATCAGTATTTTCTAGTGTCTAATACATAGTCTGCTAGGCTTCTGGCGGGGAAGGGGACAACATTTTTTGTCTCCCATAAAGATTTGTGGAATGTGTGACATGGTAACGAGATTGCCACACTGCATCTTGATAGCGTAGATTTTTTAACACATTCTTGCCCAAGAGGTCATAAGTTCAGTTCCCTCAGGAGCACAGATGGGCCCCTCTCCACAGGTATCACATCACATTAAGCAGCCCCATCTCTGAAACATGGAAAGCAAGTAAAATTGACGGATGCAAGTCAGAAGAAAAATCAGCCATGTCCTAATGTCTTTGCCAGCTTCTGTCCTAGAAGGTGTTTATTTTTAATTAGCAACCTAACCTCCTCAGTTCACTCCTTTGAAAATATAATCTCCCTCTTACCCCTCTGGCTCTGTTTTGTCGGCTTACAGGGTAATGAAGGAGGAAGAATGATCATTCACTACAAACTATTTCTGATATTTGTCTAAAAATACCAGTGCCTCCCTGTTGCCGGTTTTGTAACATTTTCTGTGGAATGTCAAGCCACAGCAGCAAACATCTTTTGGCTTCTTGTCAACACACTCTCTGGCTGTGCCCGAGTCAGCTTCATGTAATCCACGCATTGCTGTGTTGTTAGACGCAGGAATTGGAAAACACTGCTGGGATGGGAGTGATAGATTTATGGGAATATTGTTTTATAATCCTATAGTTGCATGTGCAAGAATGGGGTGCTTGAAATAGTTATGATAAAACAGAATGGAAGATTAAATCTTGATAAATGTGTCTACACAATAAAGAAAGGTGTTTCCAGGAAACAGAATTGCAGAATGAATAAACAGTTGACCCATATAGCCAATCACAGTTCATAATTTATAGACACACTATTTAAATTCATGTTGGTTTAGAGTTGATAAGGTGAATTTCTTCTGAAAGGTGTGTGTACCCTTTTGACACCAATCAAAACTAAAACAAAGGGAACCACAATGCCAAATAACAACTGTTTTTCTGTAGTCATGTTTAAGAGCACCTCCTTTTTCAAACGTATCAGCTGCATGGATGAGAAAAATATTTTGATGGATACCTATGGACTGTTGGTGAGTTAGTAGGAACATCTAGTGGTTATATTAAAGGCATACATCTGCCTGGTTGATCCCACTAGAGAGATAAGTTTAGTAGTTTGTTTATTGTGGGTTTGTATCTGCTATTTAATCCTCACCAAATACTGACAGGTTACAGGAAACACCTACAGTAAATAAATGAGTAGATAAGCATTACAGAAGCAGACGCTTCCATACACACAAGGGGTCAGAGAATTGCTTGGTGAGTATGAAAATTATGTGAATCAAATGCGATGGCCCTAACAGCCACCAAATCTTATTGCAAATTAACACCCATGGGAGATTTTGGACTGGCAGGTTAGACAGCGCTCTCCACCACCATCATCAAACACCAAATCGGGGAATATCCTTTGGAAGAATGGTGTATAATCCCTGCAGCAGAGTTCAATTGGAGAATCCAAGCCACAATAAAGCTATTCTAATTACTTGTGGTGGCCCAACACCTTACGATGAAACTTTAGCTTTTGATTTGACATGCAGGTAATATTGTTTTTTAAATCTGCAAAGTCAAATAAAAATTTAGAAATATTACGGAGAAGCATTTTGACACAAAAGTACTTGTTTTTCAGAAGAAGGAAAAAGGAAAACACAACTTTCCTAAAGGGAGAACACACGGAAAAGGGTTGTAGCCACTAATCACCATGTTATCACATGGGGGTGCAAAGTACAACCAAACATATTACTGTATCAATGTGGATGATAACACGAGGAAGTCATTAAATGGGTATGAAACAATTTGTCGTAAAATTTCCACAATGTAATTAAAAATAATTCTGCTACAAAAGCAAAATATTGTACACATGGCGACATGGAAGAAAGGCACAACCTCCAGGGAGTCTGGTGCATTTTTTATTTCTTCAATGACTAGAAATGTTGCTGTGTGTGAAATCTGCAGGGCACTTAATCCTCCGGTACCAGCTCCCTCCCTCATCTATGTCAACCAATTCAAGTCACAAGAACATCATGTAAAAGACACACATATGTAACAAAAAACATCCTTTTTCCAATAAAAAAAAAAGCTAAAAAAAACAAACAACAACCTTGAAACAATTCGAAACAATGATCATTGTCATCAAATAACAATAAATAAGGAGCGCTCTTCCCTGTACAGAGATATATGCTAATCTAAAATCTTTTGTAATAAAAAATAGAACTTCAGTGCAATTTCCTTTGACACGTTTCTGCTGCTCCTTCAATATTTCCATGACGCGACTCTCTGTTACCCTGGCATTAAAGCAACGAAACAGAAACATTCAAAACACCAAATATTAACCCTCCTGAACAACACAAAAAAAGCAGATATAAAATTTCACAGCCTTCTCTTTGTCTATCTGTTCTGTACATCTCAAAACACAAAACTGGACAGAAAAGGCACAAGTAACTACAGTTTGAGTAATACTGAACAAAATTTGGACATACAAAAATGGAATTATTTTTGATTAAAGATTTTGGTCATTTACAAATTTATTCATATTCCTTTTACATATATTCAAACAGACAATAAGATTACCAGTATCAATAGAGATACAGGAGGGATATAATTATATATATAATTTATATATATAGATAGACATTATTTTTACAAAGAAAAAAGTGCATTTTTATAACAAACCTGAATATTGCCAACAAACAAACATTTAAGTTAACAATAGTATTGAAAACTGTATAAAAACAAAGCAATAAAAAAACAAGACTAGTGTAGCAACCAATAAAGCAAAATGGGATGCATGATGCATCAAGGTGTGGACACTGTTAAGTGCTCTGGTCTGTTCTGGCTGAGTCTCCTTTAGCTCCTCCCTCCACCATATCACCACCAGATGGTGACTCCTTCCCCTCTGGCTGCTGTCCAATGACATGCGAGGCTACGGGGGCTGCTAGACTGAGGGGTGCTCTTGAACGACTGTCTCTGATGCAGTGTTCGGTGGTCTCAGTAGCAGACCTGCGGGTTTGGACGGAGCTATGTGAGCTGCCATATTGCTTTGAGTCTGTGGTCTCCAACTCCGGTTTGGAACATGTTAGTGCTGTGCTGAGAACGCACCGCCCTGACTGGCTGGTTCCTGCTGCCTGATGCTCTGACCAGTGGTCTCCAGGAGTCCTAAGCCCTTGAGTTCTGGGGGTCCTGCCCCAGCGTGATTCAAACCTGGCCAGTGACGGCCCCTCTATGGGGGGAGACGTTGGGGACGAGGGTGTGGTAGGGTGGGACCTTGGTCTGGCTTGTACCATTTGGATCCCTCCGATGGGGATCATCAGATAGGGGACCTTGGCTTGTCGCGAGTGCATGGGAAGATGGCTGAAGATGTTGTCTGCTGTTTGGTGGCCAGGATAACCCTCACATGTAGAAAGACGAAAAGCAGGTGGAAACAAGCTGGCTTCTGGCAATGTTGGTCCTTCTGCTGCAGTACCACTTTTCTCCTGTAGGGGGAGCAAATAACTCATTATTGCATTTCATGGACCCTTTGTCAGTACATAGGGTACTGTACAGGGTACAGGGTACTTCAAAGAGGAAAGTGCAGTGGAAATACATTCTGGTTGCTGTCTATTTCTCAATTAAAATTTCTAGGCACAGATCTGTGCAGACTAAGAAAAAAAGACTCACCGGTTTGACATGACTACCCTTTGTACCTGGGCTCTCCCATGGCAGGTATCCAGGGGTCCGGTGCTGTAACCCCAGTGGCAAGGGAGGGGTCCGAGCTTGGGATGACCGGTAGCAGCTGGGCGAAATGGGATGAAGAGGAGAAAGGGGCCTGATAGGAGATGGTCCTCTCTCAGGAGAGGGTGAGACATGTCGGCTGGGCGAGGACAGCTCCGGCCTGGGGGAGAGGCTGCGGCTGGGGGAACAGCTCTCACTGCTGGGGGAGAAGGCTCTTGGCGATGCCTTCCAACCCCGAAGGGGGAACAACGCTCTCCTGCTGCCTGGAGAGGCGGGTCGTCTGCTGGGCCAAACTCCTCTTGGGGAGGGCTCCTTACCGGGGCTGGGATTGGGGCCCAGGAGCTCGGGATCAGGAGTGCCCTGCTGAGAGTGCCTACTGCAGCTGGAATGCCCTCCTGTTGATGGGTGGGTGTCTGACGAACATGAGGATGGTGGGTCGTCATGCGATGCGGACTCCTCTTCCTCATCATCATCGTCATCGTTGTCGTCATCGTCCTCAGACTCCTCTACATCAGAAAACTGATGTTCCTCCTGTTCCTCTGAGCCACACACACGTTCATCACTTCCTGCTGTTTGTGCAGACACAGAAAAACATACACATTCTTTCAATTATATCCCTTTACATCCATATTGTATCCTTTAATGTACAAAGTCGTGACAAAAATCCTCATGCTAATGGAAACGAAAACACATTAACAGAACAATTTTAAGGAAAGAGCACAAAGGGTTAGGACAATGTACTGTATCTTTCTCACAAACCTCACCCTCCACCCATCAAACCCATGTTATAAATAGACGGAGGATGAAAAGACCGGAATTTAATTGAATAGCACCATGCCGCTATTCACAAACTATCTCAACACCCGTGTGAATGGAAAGATGGTTTAAATGGTGCGTCCTTGGCTGTGATGAGTGTAGTCTGTCAGCAAGAAAGAGACAGTGAGGGGAGGGGTACTAGAGGAAGGTTAGGGAGGAGATCGTGAGGTGGCTGGCTTTGAGGCTTATTTGTGGATTTGACCGGGGGCAGACAAAAGTGTTGGAATGTGTATTGTCATACGCCAGCAATACATCCTTGAGAAGAAGGTAAACTTGCCAGACTGCTGCAACAACATCAGGAGACTGTGAAATGCTTATTATTTTTCATTCATTTATCTTATACTTTTTCATATTCCTTATGCAAGGCCAAAGGGAGGAGAATAGAACATGGTGTTGCATAAGCTGTCAGTGCTGAGCAGCTACAATTCTTCACAGGCAGAAGTTCATCCAGCTGTGTACCAATATTTCTTTACAGTTGATGGGAAACATGTGAGATGCCTCTCCATCCCCTCTTAAGTACCTGTTTCCTCACTCTCTGGCTCGTCCAGTGATGACTCAGATACTCCCATTGCCTGGCATTTTTTCCCATGAGCCTTTGACTTCATGTGTTTTGTAAGGTTCCCTTGGAAGGAACAAGAAAAGCACATTAAAATTGCACTCGATTCTAACAGGGCAAGGAAAATGAGGATATATACAACTGAGGTAAAATGTGATCACTGGGCATCAAGTAGATGGGTATAATAAGCAATACAAATCATTTTAAAAGTAGCTTGTAAATTTCCCCCTTACCTTTGGTTTTGAAGGCAAAGTTGCAGTGTTTGCAAATGTACGGACGGACATCGGTGTGCGTTCGGATGTGCTTTTTCAGCATGCTCGGCTTCTTACAGCGGATGCCACACTCTCCACATATGTATTTGCCCCTACCACGACCTCTCACATAAACATACTCCTCATTGGACTTATACCTGAGAGAAAGGGAGGGAGAGAGAGAGAATGAGAGAGCGATTTAATCACAAATTAGAATCACGTTCATATAGACTACTGATTTCACTGTATGGTGCAATGCATACAAATAACTTGCTTCTTCAGTGATCATCTGTAGTCAAATTTATATTTAATTGCTTTAAATTTAATTGCATTTTAAAGTTACCTTAATTCATTTTTTGGCAGCTACTGAAAACACAACATTAACATATTTTCACCTTTAAAGTTGTTATGGTGAACGTCTTGGCAAAGAGCTACCTATTTACACATCCAGCAGTTATAGAGCAACATTAGGATTCATTTGGAGTTGTGTTTCTGGCCATCTGGAAAGTTTAAGTCCAATTTTCACTCTCTTTTTAGCTTTATTTTGGTCTCCGCCAACTCCTTAGAAAATATCTGTCAGTCCAGCTGCTAAACGCTTCACTATGTTCACCAGCTAGTTGCTAACTTTGCCTGTAGGTAGCATACAGTGGTTTTACAGAGCTTTTGCCCTGAAAACAGCTGCTAAAACACTCTGTAAAGCTATGGGGAACTGCAGAGTTGGGTGATAATTTGCTGTAATGTAACAACAATTATGTAACAAAATATTGATTAGTGCAGCTTTAATAATAATGACGATTGTGGATGTGGGTTTGTGTGTGGAACACGTGGGCACCCAAAACACACACGAGAAACTGGGAAACAAGGCTTTCTTTATGGAGGTGGGTTGGGGAAGCCCCACCAAAACCAAGCAGCACTGAGTCCCTTGGCTGTTCCCTCCTCTACACCCTGGGCACACAGAGAATACCAGCTATTCTGCGGCGATCGGGTGGCCCTGCCAACAACAGCAGCACTTAAAGAGAGGGAAGGGAAGCCTGGCTATGGCCCACAACCTAAAATAGGCACTATATATAAAAATCAAGCAACACATTTAGATCTAGTCTATAAAAACATTGTTTATACACAATTTTGATGTTTACCAAAAGCCTATTTATGGACACAGAGGACCACAGGCATTTTATATCTGAATGAATTGTCCTCTATGACAAATTCTGTCTGCTCTCACTACTCATGAAGAGATGTACAATCCATTCGGAATTGTAAATATCCAATGTGTGTTGACTGTGTTTAATTACAGGATATATGCACCACATCTACAAGAACCCAGGCTATGAATGCTCCCTGTTGTGTAACAGAACCAGCAACAGCAAATCATAACAAATTGTTACACAACTGTAAAATAGTCTCAACGGTGGCATTATGTTATATTCATTCAGGCGCTGGCTACTGTTTACTGGCAAGTATTTCTTGTCACTGCTAAAAATATCCTCCCACATCTCAGGAAAAAACAAGGCAGAAGTTGCACTTCACACATTGAGCATTAAATCAGCAGCACGTCTCTCAGTAAAATCCACCAACAATCTGCCCCTGGTGGTACTGTAGCTTTATGACCGCCATGGCAGATTGGTGGAGAAAATACCGCTTTCAACCAGGGTGTGACTGAGTGATAAGGCCATTGAATTTCAAAGCAGCAACAACCGAATAACAGTAATAGGCAATTCTGCAGGTACTGAAACATACTTTGATCACTATTTGGCCAGAAAGGAGTTTGACATAACTAATTCTGCTGTAAACTCTGCTCACAGGAATGGCTCTGTCTATTTCACCACTAACCAAGTGTTATGACAAATCTGCAATGTTAACCACTTACACTATGGAAATCAATCTGCATCTTTTAACAGAATCCAGAAGGAGACAGTTTGTGCTTACTATGAGAGATTAAAGCTGGTGTTCCATGTACGTTTGCTACCACCAAGAAGGAACAGCTATGCTTGCTTAATTGCTAAGACATGTGTCATTGAGGAGAAAGCTGCCTTGATCTAGTATCTTTTTCTTTAGCTGTGAGATACTAATACATTCTAGAGACCCCTGCACCCCTCTTTCTTAAAGGAACCTCTGAATTTGGATCAGGATAAAATCGTGCAAGTCAGTGGAACAAAAACACATTGATGCACATTCATAAAAAAGTGTTGCTTGTTCTCCAGAATAATATGAGTGGCACACAGTCATGATTTCAAAGTGTTGACAAAAGGGAGATAGGGATAATGAATCCTAACAGACTCAGGGTACAAAACATTCTGCTGTGTTCAAGAGTGTGTAGCTATGCTTATTTGCATGCATGGAAAAAATCCAGCAAGACATCAAGGGGTGCAGGTACACAGCGGAGGTTGGGAGGTAATAAAAAGAAAATAAAACACAAGTAAGTGAAACTGGAAGAGCTGCCAGAGTAGCACAGGCGGCATGAACAGGAGGAGGAGGGTGGTATGATGGAGACAGAAGATGGGAAGAAGGGCGAAAGCTGTAGGCTGTTTATGGATGAAAATGTACTTCCTGAAAGTGTGTAATATGTGCAAATGATAAAGACTGGTAATTAGTGCCTTATCTACTGTTAAGCAGACAACTCCTCGACACTCAATCTCCGTGCACATGAACACAAAACACAAGCCTTAACATGCAAGTTTTGACACGCATGCATGCACACACACGTATATATATGCAAAAACCATTCCTTAAATATCTATAAAATATTTTCCATTCCAATCAAAAAGTTAACCAGTGTGTTGGTAGTGGATAGGGGTGAACCTTTCACACACATAATCAACTGCTGAGGAAACTTTCAGTTCTTAAAACCAGTAAACATGGGAAACAAGATATACTGCACTGGAAAAAAAAAAAAAAATCACTCAGTCATTTATAGAAAGCACAAATATGTGTTTATGTAAATGCAGTTAAGTGTACAGATGCATACACGTTTAAAGACAAACACATTCACACATGGCCCACAAACATAACACTCATGATTATGATATTGATTGCTTGCACACTGCTTCATACCATTCTTCTGTCCTCTCAGAAACTTATGTAACTGTAAAAACAAGTATTAATGAGTCTCACAAAGTGAAGTTGGAAACCTTTTCCCCTTCACACACACACACACACACACACTGTTATCTCTCCAAATTAACACTTCTAAAACACAGACATTCATGCCAGCAGTAAGAGGAAAAAGCTTGGCTGCAGGTAAAAATGAAGTCCCTGCGGGTGCCACTGACACCCATCTGTTACTGTAATTTTCTGTGCAATCTTGTCAGCTCTCTATAGTTGCTGTTTTGCTGTCATTAGGCATTGGTTTGTGACATAAGAGCAGACTACTTGTGTAATGAGGCACTGCCATTATTCACAAATATTGTAAAGATGGAGCCAGATAGAACTCTATATTGAAATAAGAGATGTGCATTTTAACAGTCTCTTGTAGTTCTTACCCGCCTTCAAAGATGCGAATACGAGAAGCCTCACTCTGTTTGGAGGTAGAGGGTCCTTCCTCTTCTCTCATCTCTTTATTCTCGTCCTTTTCATGCTGCTGCTGATCCTTTACTTTCGTGAGGGGGCTGGGTGGGGTGGAATGTACCTACACTCGAGACACATAGAAAAATTCAAAACAACTTAAAATAAATTATTAACTGTTTTATTGTTAATAGGACTCTACCAATTTAGCGCTGCAATACTATAACATTTTTGGACTCATGATCATGTGACAGTTTAATAAAAAAAGAGACAAAATTGATGCGGCAGAACCAGATATAGTTTCTTTTCAATTCAATACACAATTACTTCTGTGTCAAGACCTGATGCCTACATTTCCCACAATGCAGCATGACTGCTAACAGTTTGGGTGTGTTATGCTAGTAGCGGCTAATGGAACCACGAGTGGTTAGCCTCAAGCAGAGATGACATCACTTGAGGCAATTTATCAGATTTCGCACAGCTCCCTTTGGAGCAACTTCTTTCACATATGCAGTAGCACTCCCCTAGACCTGTAAACAGACTTTGAAGTGTAAAATGTGTACCCCTAAGCATATTAATGGGATTATAGGTAAAACCTACAGATTAGTTAAAAAAAGATAATAGTATTATATTCTATAGAACTTTAGGGTCTCTTTAAAAGAGTAATCAACATTAACTTAGAAATACAGTAAATGTATATTGTGGTTATGTTTACCTCTGACACACGTGGGGTCCTACTACTGGCAGGGGCCAAATTGCTTTTGGCCGCGGTCGGGGCCATGGCCATGGTGTACGTCTCTGAGCTGTGCTTCTGTTTGGAGCACAGTAGAGACAACGCCACCTTAGTGCTGAGGCCTGGCAAGTTGGGGTTGTGAGCACTGACGCTCCAGGTAGAATAAACTGAGGTGTGGGGGTCCCTCAGGGCAGATGGGTTGGGTTTGACATAGTTCAGGTAGCACCAGTTGACTGAGGTGGAGGTGTGGAGAATGGGGTATGAAGGGGTGCTTGGTCTTTCAACCCCTTCTTCCACAACAGGCACCTCTTCTTTTTTTTTACTTGTCTTCTCAGTTGACTCTTTCTCCTCCTCCTCCTCCTCTTTTTCCTCCCTATTATGTTTCCTTGGTACTTGCTCCTGCTCCCCCTCCCCTTTTACAGTTGTCACTTCTACCCTCTCTGGCTGTTTCCTCTCTCCCTCTTCCAGTTTTCTCCCAGTGGCTTTACTTTCTTCTTCCTGTCTTACCTTCTGTTCTACATCCTTCTCCTCCTCTCCTACCTTATGTTGCGCCCCCTCCCCTTCCTCTTTTACCCTTTTCTGGTGACGTTGGGCCTCTGTGCTGAGTTCCAGACTGGCTGCAGGAGAAAGCATGCGTTTACTTCCTCCAGCCCCCAATGGACCGTATCCCTCCCCAGATCCTGAGGCCAGCTCTGCAGGCAGAGACAGGGGAAGAAAGCTCTTGATGTCTGGGGAAGGGACCTTCAAGTAGGACCTTTTCAGCTTGTCCCTCTCCACCTGGCCCATGATAACCATAGCTGTGCAACAAATGGGTTTCTGTGAGCGAGTGGAGGCCAGGATCTGGGACAGGGTCGTATACATGGCACTGGCATAGGTAGTTATATGGGTCTGAAGTCGCACTGGCACCACAAGTGACACTACTGGTGTAAATTGTGCCAGGCATGTGGCGATGATCGGCTGTGGGGGATGGTAGGAGATTGTTATAAGGGATTGATGGGTAAGGGCAGAAGACATGGAAGAGATGGAGGACCTGCTCTCTGTAGTAGGAGGGGCAGGGACATGTGCAGTAAGTCTTGGAGGAAAAGGCAAGTACAGAGTCTGACTAGCTCTAGTCCTGGAAGAGAATTGGAGAGGAACTAGAGCAGGAAGCTGATGGAATGGTATACCCAGCTGTTCTGCCATGTGGATCTGCGCTGGATGTATCTGTATGGGTGGAGATCCTCTCTGTGAATGTAAGACAGCTCTGTGGATGATTTGGGTGGGCAGTACATCAGTGATGGCTGTGGTGACGGGGAGTAGCTGGGACAGTGAGCTTGTGGAAAACGCTTGCTGGCCTCTGGGCTGCAAAGGGAGCACATTCTGAGAGTGCGGGAAGCTTTGTGGCTGTAACAGCTGCAAGGCTTTCCCTGTGTCTTCCAGGCTGAACCGGGAGCTTGCCTCGGTTGAGTAGAAAGGAGGATGGATGGAGCGGGAAGGCCCAGGCTTTGGACTCTCTGCTCTGGACAACTGACTCATGCTGGCCCCCTCCTCCTGCTCAGGTTCCCCTAAGGTGGCATGCTTCACAAGGAGACACTTTCTCCTTTCTTTCCAGGAGGATGCAGACTGCTGAGGGGACAGGGACCCATAGTCAAAGGACTTACTTCTGGTCTCTGATATCTGCTCTGTTTGCTGGGGGCTGGTTGGGGCCTGCTCTGAGGCTGAGCGCCTCATCTCTTTGTGGCTTTGGGGGTGTTGGTAGGAAGCGGATGGCACCATCAACATCTGGGAGCTTTGGCTACAAGAGGCCCGGACAGCAGACTCTGATCTTGCTGTGTCCTCGAAAGAAGCAGAAAGGCTTGAAGTGTGGGAGATGTTGCTCTCTTGACTGGGGCTGCGAGGCAGAGACACAGACTCAAAGCTAGACTCCCCAGAGGACTGGGCTGCTTCTGCCAGGCGGAGTCTCTTCTTTTTTGGTGGCAGCTTCTCTGCAGGGAGCTGGGCCAGAGTCTGGCTACGCTGAGGCCACTGGAACTCCTCCACTCTCTCTGCCTCCTAAGACAGACAAATAGTTTACTAATTTAACATTCCATGTAAGATGAAGGGACATTGACTGGTCACCTGCTAAAAAAATATTCTTAGGATGTAGAGGAAATCAAAAGGACAACACCCTCAAATCAATGCATGTTTCACATTTATTTAACATCAAATATGCAATGATTGAAAGCTCTTGTTTTTGAGGGGAGGCAGATGATATAGATAAACAAATGCAAGGCGGTCACATTTTATAAAATGTACAAAAATATACAGCCTTTAAATAATCATGGACCTTGGATGAGGGTGCTGTCACTAGCGGTGACACAGATGGCATGTCAGCATCAGGCTCCACAGTAACAAGGATCTCTGGCACTTGGATGTTTGGCTGCCGAATGAGGCGAGATGTAGAGGGTGATGGTTTTGGCTCGGGTTGGTGTGTTTGTGGACTCTCTCTGAGGTCTGGTTCCTGACTTTCCATGGATATACTGTCCTGCTTCTCAAAAGAGCTTGTGTGTTGGATGACAGACACACCCTTCCTGTCCTGCTGCTGATGTTGTTTTGGCTCAGTCTGTAAAGAAACACCTAGAAACAAGCAAAAGAAACAACAAATTAGCTCCTATCCTATTATATTGGTATACTGCTTTTGAATGATGCCATTTCATTTTCTTTGCATTTCATTCCCCTTCTCTGTAGTGTAGTGTAATTTCACACAGTAATTTTTCCTTTGTTTTCTTTGCTTTACATCAATGATGTAGATGCAGATATTAACTTGTATGTATATCTTTTCTTTAGCTATTCAGGTTTCTCAGATGTTAAAAGAGGATGAAAAGGTATGAAAGAAAAGAAACTTATAGAGTTCGCACAGGATAATGTTGTTATCATTTTATCTGCTTCTGCAAGGATACATAAACAAACCTGAGAGGGCCTGGCTGTGCTCTGGTCTGCTTGGCATAGGGTTGAGGCCTCCAGAGCTGCCTGACATGGCTACATATCCAGGGCTGGGAGGATCCTCCTCCAGACTTTCCTCTTTTCTCCTTTTCCTAACAGCCATGGGCAGAGCACGGAACTTATAGTGCATCATCATCTGGGGGCGATCCTCTCTGCATGTTTTACTCACATCCCCACTCTCTTGTTCTAGTGTTTGCTGCCCTTGGCATATGCCCCGGTGGGCCTCATAGCCTTCACTGTATTGGAAGTGGGCCCCACATATTTCACATTCAAATAGGCTCGGACTCCTTTGCTGTTGTTGTTGCTGTGGCTGCCTGGCTAGTTCAGTGCCTCTGGCTGAGGAGGAGGAAGTGGAACCAGTCTCCTCCAGCATTACCTCAGCTCCCAGTGGAACTTCTATGGCAGGCTGGCGCCTCAGCATACGCTGGGCATGGCCAACCCTCATCTCTGCTACCACTGCTTGCTGCTCATCGAATGACTGGCAGAGACGGTAACCTCTGGGAGACATGGTGCCAGAGGTGGAGGGCTCTCCTTGACTGGTAGATGATGGCATTGAGTGGCTTCTAAGAAGAGGCACTGCCGACAGCTCTTGGGTACCTGGTGGATCTGCCTCAGGATTGTGGAGGTACCTCAAACCACTGGGGCCAGGGGCTTCTCCTTTGGGATCAAATGTATAGGGATCTTTAGGGGTGGTAAATTTGGGTGACTCCATGCTGCTCTTCCTGGACAGAGAGGAGCGTCTGGGCTTTACACTGTCAATCTCACTGGTGTCTACTACTGCTTCATTGATAGTGATGAGCTTGGTAATGTGTTCTATTAATTGGGTTTTGGGTACAGTGAAGGGAATGCTCTTGTCCTCTGTTCCTGAGGATGAGGAAAGTGAAGAATGAGGATGCTGCTGATGGGGACTGCGCTGCTGGCCTCCCAGCCTTCCATATTTCCCTAGAATAATTTCTTCATAGGTTTTGGCACTGGCACTGGTAGGGCTAACTTGGCAGAGGTCAGTGCTGCCTGATCCGGAGAAGTAGCCAGACTCTGTGCTGCCCTTACTGCCAGGGCCTAAAGAAGAAGATGAGGTGGAGCGGGAGGAAGGAGGGTCATCTGGAGAAGCCATTGGGCCACGTTTCCTTTCACTAAGCCTCAGTGCCAGCCTTTGCTTGACAGCTTGGGAGTCTTCAGGCCGCTGGCTCTCCTCTGAGCCTCCTAGCATCTCCTTACCAACTTTCCTCTGCTGGCCCAACATCTCCTTAGAGGAGGATTTTCTGTGCTGGCCCGTCTCTTCTTCGGACTCAGTGCTTTCTCCCTCTGTGTGTTCCTCAGGGTCTTCTCCGACGCCACTGCCCTCTGGTCCACTCAAACTGGGCTCATCACGACTGGACGCCAGGCCTGCTTTAATGCGATGGGCATGGGACTTGCGGTGCTTGTACAGGTTGCTCTTGGTCTTGAAAGAAAAGCCACAGGGGGCACAAGGGTAGGGTCTTTCACCTGTATGGGAGCGAATGTGTTTCTGAAGAACGCTTGGCTTGGCACATGGACGGCCACAGTAAGTGCACACATATTTCCCTGGTTTGGGGGGTTTTTTCTCCCCTTTTCTGGGTGAGCTGATACCTTCTACGCCCTCTTGGCTGGACTGAGATGGGACCCCATGACCATGCTCACCCCGGGTGGAGGAAGTAGAGGGGAGGGATGAGGTTGATGAAGAATCTGGAGAGAAAAAGCTGCCTCCTGAGGGACCTGGGGTGTCTGAATGCTGCCATCCTACTGCTTGTTGCTGCTGTAACCGAAGCAGAAGGTCAGTGCGTTTGGGTTGACGATTTTGCAGGCGACCCAAGGCTCTGTGTACAGGACGAGTATTAGGAGGCTGCTGGGGCTGCTGAGGTGGACAAGATCCAAGTGAGGATTCAGCTGTCACATGCTGCTGCTCTTGCCTTCCAGAGCGCTCCCCATCAGCCGGACGGCTGGGCTCAGCCTCCATAGAGTGGGGAGGAGGCCTTAAAGACACACAAGGAAGGGCTCGCTGAGCCTCATGGGGCTAACCGCATGGCAGCAGAGAGGTCAGAGGCAGTGGAACATCGACAGACTGAGTTGTAAATCACAATGGAGGGCTTTTTTCAGTGTGGGCCAAAAGTTATTCAAGAGGACCAAATGAGACATCATTAAAAGGTGGCCTGGAGCTGCATTGATACAGGTAAACATGGATCATCTCTCTGTACAAAGCAGCTCTGCTTCTGTCTAGCCTCAGCCATTCTAACAGCCCTCCCAAGGTTTTCACTGCATCTCCTTTGTTGGTTGTCAAGAGTGTTAGCCGTTGAGTTTCAGAATGGGTCTAAAGAAACAGAAAAAGACAAGGAAGAACTGAGTTACAAAAGTGGAATCACATTAATACATTTATTAGATTCTCTAATAAAGGTTTTGTCACAGGGCTACAGTAAAGCAAAGCACTATAAAAACATTGCCCAGTTTTCTATTTCTTCACTTTGCAAGAAAAACTGAAATACAACATTTTTCTAAATAAAAGCAACAAAACAAAGAGAGGTAATAAAGAAAAGTCCTGCTCTCCTGAAAAACAGCAAAAAACACAGGACCTTGTGAAGATGCTTCTTGACATCAAAAGAGTTATGTTGGTAGTGTAGAAGGCCAAAATCATTAGTGTCCTGTTATCAAAACTCCCTATTAAAAATTGCCCCCACATATCATACTATGACAAATAGGGTTACCTTTCCTGGTGAAGTGTTGAGTGGGGTCAGTGTTGTAATGAGAACATTAGGAAGGTAATTACATTAGCAAAATGTTATTGCTCTCATCTGTCCTGGCTTGAACTCTTAATAAGCGGATAGTGTGCAGTGATTCAGGAGACAGAGGCACACCTATTATAAATCTATTAAGAAGTCAAGATACTTTGTTATTCTAACATTTTTAAAAGGGATGGTGATATGCATCTAGTATGTACATGCCCACATACTGTATAAACACTTGTGAATCTCCTTAAAATTTTGATCAAATTAAAAACTCCCTTCAAATTGAGACTTCTACTCAAAACAGACAGATCTGATTCATATCTGAACTATGACTGGCCTACTCTGCTGGACTCAGAGCAGCTCAAGGCCAGCCAGGCAACATCCACAGCATAGGCACCAACAGAGGAGACCACAGTGTCAGGGCAAGGAGTCAAAACAAATGTTGGAAATGTAGCCTATGCTTATCTGATCTGGCACTAAAGCTAAAGGGGGTAAATGGAGGGGTGCTGTTTGAGTGGATAAAGGGACTTGACGGCAACTGGGTTTCAGCCTACGCCCCTCAGCCACCAGGGTGCAGTGTTTATGAGGGGCCAAGAGTGGTTGCTTGTTAGGAAGCCTGTGTTGAAAGGGTACTGTGAAAACTTTTATCAAGATGGATCTATTGTAATATTTCCCACTCGCACACTATTGCTGAACTGTGTTTATGAGAAGCCAAGTATAGCTTATCAGAGAGACTTGAGGGTACGATGAAATCTCATCTTTTATCAAGATGTATGTTTTGTAATATTTCCCACTTACTACAAATCCTGCAGTTCGTCTCAACTCGAGACACAGGATTCTTGTATTGCAGCCAATCAAAACACATTCTGGGAATGGATGGGGCCAATCATAACATTTTCACTGAGTAGCCATGCCCAACCGCTGACAGTCCCAGCACAGGCTCATCCAGGGTATCAATCATTGTCTAAGACATTGAAACTACCTGAACCCCCCCCCCCGACTGTCAGACTCTGAAGATCAGAGTGTTCTGAAGGAGGACACCATATGGGTTCACCTCACAGCTGTAGAACTCTGTGATGGTGTAGAAACCGTGCACCACCTCTGACAGGCCGGAGCATACCAGGAGAGAAGATGGGGGTGAGAGACAGAAAATGCATAGATGTTCTATAATATTAGATATATGCATTTGAAGTAGGAGTAAGATGAAGTGAAAAGAGGTGGGGTAGAGAGAAAAGACTGAATCAGTGATCCAGTGGCTGAATAAACAGGCCCAGCAGAAGACTGCAGCTTAAGGTGCCAGTGGTGGCAAGGCAGCACTGACGGTTTTTTTAATGAGCCACACTTTTGCACTCTCCATGTGTCTAAAAAAAACACTCTGCGCAGTCAGCCTTCATTAGAGCCAGTTTACAGTGGGAAAAAAAGTAAGAATCAGTCTTCCTCTTGGAAACAACTTGACAGATTCTCGGCTCCATCTCCACGTTCCCCCACATCTGCAAAGGGCCGATCATCTGTTTAGTGTGTGTTTCTCAAGGCAAACCAGCACTTTGGTTACAGCAGACTTTTACATCATCACCCAGCAATTAGGCAGCATAACAAACCAAATAAACACCATTAAAATTCACTACTCTGTTTTCATTTGCCTTCCACCTTTTCAGCTGTATAGGAATACTTTTGAATGTACTGGTGGTAGCTATACCTTTTTCTGCCTTGAGCGGTTGAGCCTGAGAGACACATTACTCTCTAGAATTACATGTAGATAAGTTAGATCAGGAGGGAATGGAGCTTATAAACAAGTTATATATCAGACTGAAGAGTGAGATGAATTAGATGACAATCAAAAAAGTAGATAATAGAAGTTGTGTAACCAAGTGGATAAAGATGGGTAAAGAGTGAGTAGGTCTGGGTGTGAAAAAGGAGGAGGATGCTGTGCAAAGAAAATAGAATGAATGAGCAGGAGGGAAAACCCAAAGAGCAAGACAAATTGTCTCCCTCAACACCCCCCCCATAATAATCTTTGTTCATGTAGTTGGTTATCAGAGTGTAAGTTTAATGATCTCTGGCATAGCTGTTGATGCAGCCCTTAAACAGCACGATTAGATGGTTTTAAGGTTGGGGAGAGCATTGCTTACATTATTCATGGCAGTCTAGACTGCCAGCTCTGAGCAGGGAAACACACAGTCAGGGCCTTGCCAGGAAGATGAGGGAACGAAATGCCAGAGTCTAGCCTACATTAAGCCGAAACACACACACGCACACCCTACAGCGCACATAGTGTACAGAACTACTTTCCCCAGAGCAATACCCACTAACACACAGCAGCCCTAAATCTACTCTGACACATCTGACCAACAAGTCAGCGGCAGTGCCCTGACGTGACCTACCCTGGTTCCACTCAGCCAATCCTCCTGCTGCTTGATGAGGGGTTTTCCTTTCTCATCATCCTCATTCCACAGACATGACTTGTTATCAACAGTGCCTATTACAGTTTAATTCACTATGAGCTTACACAGTATACACACCAACAGAAAAGTTGCTCATAGGTGAAAAAGACATTATAATGATAAGACCTCTGGTAAAACACACAGGTTATGTAAATTTGTCTTACTGATGAGGGTGGGGCAAGGGCGTTCTTTACTCTATTTTTAGGCTGAGGTGTGAGCAGGAAGCCACTGATGCAGCTGTTATACAGTGTTATGTTCTTTTGATTGGAGATGTCAGATCAAAACCACAAATCTAATATTAGTAGTAGTTGCAAAACAACAAACTGTGAACACATGAGCATTTTATCCCCCCTCCAGGTTTTTCACTTCCATCTTGACCCATTGTGGGACGGCGTATGCTGCGATTTGTTGTGTGAACTAGTTTCTGGTGTCTGTGCCTAAAATGTGATTAACGACTGGTCCACAGAGAGAAGAGAAGAGAATGAGTGAGGAGTGTGTGTGTGTGTGTGTGTGTGTGTGTGTACATGCAAAGGAGCTTTGTCAGCAGAAACAGGCACTGATGCAGGTACCCAAGGGAGCCCTGACACACGGAAGAGCTCACACTACATATCCTTCGCACAGACACACACACAAACACACTGTCTCCTTCCATCATCTCTGCTGTGTCTATTAAGTCCAGCAGTTATACTTCTACTTCTAAATCCCATAAAAGAAACATTTAGCTCAATAAGTAGCACAGGAGCTTTGCAGCGGTTTTACAGTTAAAACTTCATTATCATGCACAGGAGAGTACGGCCGGCAGAGTTTGTGTTCATTTCCTCATCAATACCCGGACGTATTCATGCAGCTGGTAATGACGGATACAAATATGAGCTAAACATTAAATTACCTTGTGCCCTGAGAACAGATAAACCCTCTTAAGTGCTTTTTAAAAAATCTGCTGTCATACACCCCCCCCCCAACACACACACACACACACACACCTCTCTCCATTCTCTCCTACTGGCGGTAGCCTGGTGCAGGTTCCCATGGAAACCAGCCTACTCTGAGCAACGGCAGATGGAGAGGGAGCTGGAGGTCTAAATTTATCTCCCAGCATCCTTTCTGACTACATACGCACACTGGCAGCAGGAAGTGAGGAGGGGAAATGCTTGGCCTCTGTGTGCATTGGCATGCTGGCATGACCCTTGACATCTAACCCCCTTTGAGTGTCGACAGGTTGATATCACAGCAGATGAATATATACAGTACCGCCTGCGACAGCTTGAAGTGCAACAATCATAATTGCAATGAAGCAATACAACATTTGATACTGTACAAGAGCCTCTACAACATTCCCTAAGTATAAGGTAAATGGAAAGTTAAATCAAAGTCCTTTCCCTGCCACCACCACCAAAAACAGAGCTGTCAATCGAACTGAAAAGCCCAACATCCAACAGTCACACTAACCCAATCACAGAACCACAGGAAGAAACTGTTTGGTTTGATAGTAAATGACTGTAAAAGAAACCCAGAAGACAGAACCAGATGCCAGATTGAGCATAAAACCTCAGAGGCCAAGACTCACACTCAGCCAGGGATGTCACTGCTGTCAGTGGAAGCCGCGCTCTAAGGAGGACGCCGTCTGAAAAAACATCACATACCAGAGCTCTCACTCACCTCCGAGGCGAGAGGGTGTAGAGAAGGATTTCACAGGGCTTTGATAAGACTAGGAGTTCGCAACCATTGCAGTGTTCACTTTGATTAAAGCCAGTGAACTGGAGGTCAATACCGGCCTTTAAATCAAACATTAGTGGCATGCACACTCGATGACAGGAGAAGATTGCCCTGAGAGTTTTAATAATACCTCTGGCAGCAGAAAATCTGGTCCTTTGGTGACATAATCAACTGTAAAAACAAACTGACCACAACTTTGACTAAATTGCAGGTTGCTGGGTTTTCCGTAATTTTATTTGCGGCCAGAACATTCACGGATGGAAATCGTCTCTGTGTAGTCACTTAGTCTTTCCAACTTTAATTAAATCTGTGAATATGAATCCTTGTATCATAATGTCTATACAGTTCAGTGACACCCTGTGAAAACCCATGTTAAAACACCTCAGGTATGTTGTCCATAAACCAGTGAAAAAGAGGCTTTGACATTCACAGAGGAGTCAAACTTAAATCCTTTAATTTGAGAAACAGTCTTTTGGGTGCTAAGGTGCCAAATTATAAAGTAGTAAATGACACATTTGCAATAATACACAATTGGAACAGCTGCAATAACTAAACAACTCATTTGCCATAGCTGACAGGTAAAGTAATAAGAAGGAGGGAAAGAGAAAGGGGAAAAGACTGAGGAGAGATAGGAAGACAGAGAGAGTAAGACTGAGCGAGAGAGAGTGAGGGGAGGGGGGTGCAGAGAGAGAGAGAGAGAGAGAGAGCGAGCGAGAGAGAGAGCGAGAGAGAGAGAGCGAGAGAGAGAGAGCGAGAGAGAGAGAGAGTGTTTAGATTACCTGACAGAGCAGTCTGGTCTTCCCCCTCAGAGACACTTCACAGGCACTGTGAGACAAGCAGGGACAGCCAGAGAGTGAGAGCGGATATGACTGTTTGAGTGGGTGTGTTGCTGAGACAGAGAGAGAGAGAGAGAGAGAGAGAAAGAGAGAGAGAGAGAGAGAGAGAAAGAGAGAGAGAGAGAGAGAGAGAGAGAGAGAGAGAGAAAGAGAGACAGGGGGGGAGGAAAAAAAAAAAAGAGAAGTGATGAGAGAGAAGGAGAGAGGAAGACACTAAATGTTTCCACTGTAAAAATGTGAGGGGTGGAGAAAGATTCAGTAGCAAGAAGAAACTGAAAGCGATTCATATTCCCGTAGCATGAGTAACATCCCAAAAAATATCACACCATCCTCTCTGAAACCACAGTAATAGCATCATTTGTCACATTTCGAATTGCTAATGCAACCAAAGTGGACGACAAACCAGGACAGTAAAGCCAAAAACACGCACCTACAGATTCAAGACAGGCGCATCTGTTTCTCCAACTCGCACACATTCAGCGGCAGAGGCACACTGTCGATAGATATGTTTACAAACAGGTCTTACATGGGGTTTTCCCCTGTAACGTAGAACCCTGTAGGCGATTCCTTGCAATTATTACCTTCTTTTTAGCACAGTTATCTCATTGTAGTGGTGGGTGAAGAAAAAAAACAGCAGTCTTCTTCCTAAGTGACAAACCCTCTGCCTACATGAACATATCTCGTTTACGTAAATCTTCCAGTTCCAGCCAGAGTGCCACTGTGCTGCATCTGCAAATGAATTCCAAAGTGGCATCCATTCAAGCAAGCCCCCGCATTACGCAGAACTCAGGCTAGGCCTATGAGCAGTGCAACACGAGAGAGAGGGAGAGAAACAGAAAGAGAAAGAGAGAATTGAGAATGAACGGAGGTCCTGCTGTTCCATGTAGCTTTGCCTCATTGGCAGAGCACAGGAAGTGTGAGTCACACACTCTAAAATATACACACTCACACAGTGACGAGCCGGCACACAGAACGAGCGAATGGCTGGGCTACTGATCAGAAGGCAGGCAGAGGAAACATGGATCCTCACAGGCCAGCAACACGTGGTCGCCTGGTGGGTCTTACAGCCAGATGATAGGATGAGTCCATAGGAAAAGATGTTTTGCTCCTTCTCTAATTGATTAGTTGCTTATATTTATTTTTCCTTGCCTTTTCCTCAGTTTTCCTCATCTACCATACACCTGCTCATTGGCTGTCTTTATCACGTCTCTCATTTTTGTTTCCCTCTCCTCTTCTCCTGTGCTGTTCCTGGATTAACCACGTGTCCCCCATTCTTTCTCCTCTGCTCTGTGTTTCCTCTCTTATTTTATTTGGTCCCAGTGAATAGGAGTGTTGTTCAGGACTTGGTGATTACCCCTGGCTCCGTGCGGCTGCTGGCTGACTGCTGTAGGGGACTGTGCTGGCCTGATGCTGGGCTACTCTCACAGGCTGCTGGCTTTTCTGGCCGAGGCACTGTATTGTGTCTGCCTGAATGTGCTCATTGTCACTCTTTACAGCACACACCTTCTATACTGTACTTCCCTGTGAGGGATCTTCACCCATCCGTCATTCCTTTGTCCTCTGTTCCTCAGACTGAGGGGTTCTGATGGGAAGGTGGGGGGCAAAGCAGAGGCCCGGGAACAAAACTGCCACTGTGGCGATGATGGACAGGAAAGTTGCTCTACACAGATGCAATGATAAGCAATGCCGGGGACCGGGTTGCAGACAAACAGTCAGTTAGGAACTAAAGAGCGAGGAGGTATTACGTTCAACAGCCCGTCAAGTGAAAACATAGAAGACTAGACCAAGATCAAAATGAGAAGTGCAACGATCGTGAAGGTGTAAAAGCAAACTTTCATGAAACTATTATAAATGGTAACCATATGCTACCCACTGGCACCAAGCATGTCACGTTCACGTTATGCAAAGTTGTTCTCATTTACTGTAAAAGTTAACAAGGGTTCCCCTGTGGTATGGTCACATGAAGCAATTTCACGTATATGACACCCACCCTACAATATAAGGCAGAGGCAAACAACACCTAAAATGCAAATATCATTGTTTATAAGAACCTTCGTCTTGTTTTGGAGTAGCCACAGACTATAATTTAGACCAAATGAGTGGTTTGCGCATTTACAGACAACCATACAGATGAAATATTTTTGGACTTTCACCCCATAAACTGCAGACACAGGCAGTTAAACAGGCAAATTTGGGAGTATTCAGAGAGGGTTCTCTCTGTTCTGAGGGCATATTATTTCAAACGTGTGGTCTTCCAGTAAACTGACCCCCCTATGTCCATATTACTGTGGTATTATGATAGAAACAAAGTCCACTTAAGAGGGAGCCCACCTAGTTTATATAAAACCCACTGTGTCTCAGTATTGCTCTACCTGTTTGCATTTATTTGTAAAAAAACAAACAACCAAAAAAACAAAAATGGGGGCAAAGAAGACATCCATTTACCCAAGTGAGTCTTTTGGGAACAGCATGTCAAACCACTAAATCCAGTCATTATTTGGGTAAATGTAGCTGTATCATCAGTTAATTCCCACCCTCCACTTGAAAATGTAACTACATATAATTTAAATACATCCTAATACTTAATTTATTTGACATAAATCAGTTTGAGAGAAGTGGAACATCTGTTGATGGTGTTAAGTGTTAAGACATTTATGAATGTGTGTTATTGAGGAGACAAGACAGTATTGTGCAACTAATGTCATGTATAGCACTTGAGGAATGTCTAAATGTATTTGATACAGGTGCCAATATGACACCTTGCTTTTAGCCATGCTAGGTCTTGGTTCGAGGGATGTCAATGTTTGTCGGTTGGTTTGATACCGACTGAAATATCTCAACAACTGTAGAAGGGATTGCCATGAAATTATATACAGACATTTATGTTTCCCAGAGGATGAAACCTAATGATTGTGTTGATCCCTTGACTTACTGAACTAACTAATAGTTACTGAAAGGATTACCATGATTATCAGGACAAAATGCAATAACGTTTTGGTGATCCACTGAACGTTCATCTAGTGCCATCAACAGATCAACATTTCAATGTGTCCAATACTTTGGTTTATGACAAAAATGATGCAAAGTGACATTCCCATCAGCCTCAGCTATACATTGTGTTTGGTGCTAAATAACAAATGTTAACATGCTAACAAACTAAATTAAGATGGTGAACATGGTAAACATTACACCTGCTTAACATTAGCATTGGCGTTGTCATTGTGAGCATGTTAGCATGTTGACATTACCATTTAGCTCTAAGCACTGCTTAAGAGTACTCCATTGATTTAGCATTACACTCCTACGACATTGTCAGACTCACGAAGGAAAAAAAAGCATACCATACAAGAACTAGATAAGTCAGTTTAAAACTAACACAACTATGGTTTAAATCAATAAATATCTCGTCAAAAAATAAGTAATCAGTGGCAACTTCAGCAAACAGGTTTTGACATTTCATGCCAAGAACCTTTTTGGTTAGTTCAACAACCAGGTCTAATGGTGGCTTGCCATAGACCTATAAACCCAATGAAGCATAAAAGGCTAATATCTTGGCATTCAAACTTATGTATATACATTTTCACACATACATACGCAGACAGTTGTAATACAGCTAGTGGAGAGCGGCCTTAGACATGCAACCAACCAGCCTGCTAATGGAGTCCAGCATTCTAGTCTTTTGTTAATGCCAATCGATATGTATCCTCAGCAGATGTGATATCTGATCCTGTAAAACGCTGAAAGACTGACCACCGTCTGTTTCACTCCACAGCTCTATTTTTTATCTTGAGGGGTTTCTCTGCCTCTCTTTTCTCTATTTCTCTGAGACACACAATGATGTGCAATTCCCTCTTCGCAGCCACTCTCTCCCCATTTAGTTCTCGATTTCAGCCTCGCAACACACTCTCATTATCTTTTCCTTTTCCATGGTGCTGAAGCATTAATAAGCACCACTGTCTTTATATGCGGCAAAGTAAACTTCATGTATAATATGAGGAAGGCTACCAGGAAATCATGTCTCCAGGGTTGCTATGGGTAGTGATTATGGAAAGTAGCCTGGCCCTGAGTAAAGTCCCTGATTGGTAAGTGATACCATATATAGAGCTGACATATCATTAGCAATTTGCGACGGTAGTGTAAACCCAGCTATTATAGTTATGCAGCATTAGTGTTTTCTGAGTCTTAAGCATTAGGTTTGATTCACTGCCTCAAAGGCAAAATGGTCCTCTGATATGAAACAAATACATTAAGGACAGCAACAGCACACAAACAGACTCCGGGGCCTTGTAGGGAGTTACAGTAACAGAAGTGAAACAGATACTGAGTGTCTGTCAAAGAGACTTCATCTGCCTTTGGGCAGCGCGACACCAAACATCAAAACGCAGCACAAGTTGTGTGCAAATGAAATAAAAGAGTGACAAAGCATGGGGGGTGGGGGGTGGAGGGGGGGCATGAGCAGATAAATATAGAAAGAGGAACTGACATTTTCAAAAGCTGTCCTCCCTGTGCCCACAAGTTTCACTGATGCGTGGATGTCAAGATCACAGTGCAAATTCTCCCACGCAGCTTACTGTACCCGTCGTTCACAGTCAGCCGCTTTATATTTGCTTTCTCAGTCATGGTGCAAAAGTATGGAGCAAAGCTGTGATGAGATGGACGTCTTCAGTTACATTGATTGGAGGGGGGACAAATACACAGCTCACTGGTAACTATACAATGAAACAACTCATTACTATGAAGAAAAATATCCAACTGGGGCAACTGTAATCTTTTTTAGGTAGGTTATGGTTAGAAGGTTTTGTTATTATCCAGCAATGAAGCAATGAAAATATGAAATTGTGTGCATTTTTCTGCACCATAGAAATTGAAATTGGCCTCTACATGCTGCTCATTGACAACTATCTGTGCATTTGTGGAGTGTCACAGCAAGTCATTTGTCATTTTATGACAGCACCCATTTTAGTGCAGTTATTTTGGTTTTCACTTATGTTATCTGTTTTTCTATGAAGTCACCCATATGGATTTCTCCCCAGTGATGGGAAAGCCTGTGCTAGTTCCTCTTTCTGCAGCTGCTGTACTGCATCCTGTGTGAAGCTGCAGCAGGTACAACAAGCACTGCTGCAGCACTTTGCATGACCCGGCGCCATGCCTTATCTGCACATCTCAGTAACCTGTGACTATGTTAATTCGAGCTGTTAAGTTGGAGCTGCTGGTGCTTTCAGCGCTGCCTGCACAAACACAGACACGGGGAAGAGTCAACAGGTGGAAGCTCAGCCTGAGTGTGTTCAAACATGAGGACCAGGCCACAGAATGTATCAACACGGCCTCCGTCCCCGCCTTCCTCTCCCGGCCTGGCAGAAGGGCACCCTTCTGATCAGGGAGTTTACTCAAATCCAGGCCAGTCCAAGTAATTGCTACCCACAGTGACAAACAACTCCATTCAGCGTAAGTGTCGGTTTACAGTTTACTCTCCCTCCTCCGCTCCGTGCCCCTGCTGCCCATTCTGCCCGGTGCCACGCTGCATTAGTGGCCTGTCAACAGACGCATCAACGCCTCATCAGCTGCCCTTCAAACCCAATGCACATATACAAACGCCATGTGCCATAACCCGTCTGTTTATGTGTTTGTTTCTCCGAAAGTGGAGGTGTGTGTGAGCGCGTGTGTTAGGGAGAGAGAGGGAAAGAGTGTGAGACACAGAATAACAAGATAGAGGAGAAAAACAGTGTGTGCAAATGCGTAGGAGAGAGACAGAGACACAGAGGGAGAGAGCTCTTGTATATGGTCATTTCGTGTTTTCAGTACATGGTTCCTACCCACAGTAGGGACTCTATCTGCCAACTGAGACAATCTTATAAAAGGCTATCAAATGTGTACGCGGTGTGCAGCCTCTATATCTTGAGACTGCAGCTCCAGGGCTGAGTGAGACAGCTCATCAATCACACACGACAAGTGCAGCTAAAACAGTCAGCTAAACAAATCAGTGTGTGTGTGCGCTTGTGTGCATGTGTGGAATTATGAAATGCAGAATCTACAGAATACGTGAATACTTGTCAACCATAAATTGTACTGAAGGTTGCTTAATGCATGCAAATACTGGAGTTTTTTGTGTTCCTCTAAAATAATTATGAACAACAATACCACAGCGCTGATTCTTGATTTTTTTCCAAGCCCCATCCCCCAAATAATGTTCCCAATATTTTCCCCTGAATACACCCTTAAAGGGTTGGTTTAAATGCAATAGAACATATTTTCATTCTACTCTCTGGTCTGACATCTGGTCCTGCTGATGGTTTGGGCTTAATTGGTCCAGATTATGAGATATGTCTGAGATTTTTGCCTCCACCCCCAAAACAATGGAGGTGAGAATAATGCTCACAGCTTGCTTATGAAAAATAATATTAAAAAAGTCAAAATAGACATTTCTTTCCAGAAACAACATCTTTTTTACTCTGAATAATCCACTGAAGTACTGTCTAGAAGATAAATAGTCCCTATGAATACTGTTGACAGTGTGCATGTTGAATTATCCGAAATAATGAATACATTGTTTCCGAAAAAGTTGCTGAAGATTTTTTAAATGCAACTTTTCAATGCTTTGAGCACCACAAACAAAATTCCACATACCTCCATTGTATTAAGGCAGAAACTGCAGAGACAGTTATACATAAAGCATTTTTCCAGTTTGCCAGTGTCACTTATATATTCTTTATCTGCTTGCTTCTGCACTTCACTGAAGCCAGGGACACGCAGATTTTTGGAAATATTAAAATCCAGGATGGATTTGGCCAAATCAAATGAAGAAAACTAGATGTTTTGCCAGTGACTTAAATACCTATTTGTAAAGCTTGGGATTTCCACTAGAATTTAAATAACGTTCTGTCCGGTTGGGCAATGCTCGTCCACTAGACATTTGTAATGATGGATCCACTGAAGGTTTGATGAGACCGAACAAATCATCACGCTGCTTTCACATGCCAATCTTATCTTTACAGTAACAGGTGTCAACAACACGGAGCTAAAGAAACAGAGCCCTACTGTACTGTAAACACAAGGTCAGGAAGGATTAAGATGTCAAGTTGAATGTCAATACCTGCAAGCTGCTTAGCTACAAAGCTCCAGGGAAAAGCATACACTGGCGTCCAATTTCTTTACCAAAACGCCTAAAACAAGGAAATCGAGTTACTTACAAAAAAGCATTTTGTCCCAAGATTAAAATTACGGGACACCTCCATGTGTCTGTAAATCAAACATGGCCGACTCGGCCAGTTGGTTTGTCTACCGCAAACCAACTGGCCCACTTTGCGTTAGCAGACAGACAGAAATGTGTCACTGGCTGAACTCATTGTTGCTGGGAGGTGCAGTCTAGTCTGGCCACTAGGGAAGGCCACACGCAGCCTCACCTTGCTGTGAGCCTCACCTTGTTTCTAGGCTATGGTAACAAACCCATATTCCTGCTTCTGAATGAGAACAAATCAGTGTGCATATACAGTATATGACACGCACATTATAGATGAACATTTTTCTCTCCCCTGACCACCCAGACAGTTCAAATTGATCTGGAAGGTAAGCGAGCCCGAAGGTCATGTGACCCGCGTTAGGGGAATTAGTGGCACATTCCTGCAGCTGTCATCACCTCATAACAATCTGGTTAGGAGAAACCTGACTCCAAAAGACGGCTCGCCACCTCTTCCCTCCTCTCCCACCAACCCGCTCGTCTTCAGAGCTGCATCTTCCTGCCTGTGAGCCTGATCATTTGAATACAAAGCAGAGAAAAAACGACGTCCTTAAAATAGAGATGCTGTGGCTTTCAAAGAAGCACACTGCAGAGACACAGAAACCAGAGAGAGAGAAAGGCAGCGAGATGAGCAGGCTCATGGCGAGAAAGTGAGACACTATATTGATGTAGGATAGGTGGCTGGATGCATTGATTTCCTGTTAGTTCTTGCCCGGTTACGTACAGCTGATTTGTCATCCAACACAGGTTGAAGCACTGTCTCTGAACATGCCCTAAGCCAGGCTTCACTGGTTTCTCTGTAAGGATATACACACATTGGATCATTATGTTAGCTCAAAAAATGTTTCCCCACTGGGAATGTTTACTATAAGAGCTTTCTGTCGTGCCAAGTTACCAGATAACACTGCAATCTCAGTGTAACCTCAAGTACACCATTTGTTCACCTCAGGACTGCAGATGGTTCTGATTGGATGATACCTTTTTGAATCTGCAGTAAAATACCCAATTAAAGGCACATTTGAAACAACATGCCTATTAATTTAAAGTTAAGCAAACTTGAAAATACCTCATCTCACCACAATCTCATAATGGACAGATGTGAAAGCGGTATTAATCTTCTCTAACTCTCCACCACTCCTTTAAGGAAAGGAAGACTAAACCTGAAAAGTTGCACATAGCCAGAATATATGCAAAATCAATTTGGGCTTTCATGTAATGACATGAAACTGACATGTTTTTCTTTCTTTGTCTGCGAACATTTGTACCATGGACATATTCAGGACAGGAACACCCTTTTATGCATCCCAGGACAGGTTTTCTGACACAGTTTAATTTATTGTTCATGGAATTTTCAATAGTTTTCATGCTTTGAAATCACTGGATCTGTGGTCAGCAGGCTGCATTTCTCCTGCTCCTAGAGAGTGCAAAAAACAATACAAATTCTCCAAATGGACAAAATATGAATTTGTCAAATTTGAATTGGAGCTGAATTTGATTTGAGTTTGTTGAAAAAGTACTAAGTGATTTCCACAAACACAAAATTGTACAGCTTGCTGTTTGATAGGGAACTTCAAATGTTCATACAATATCATAATATAGTCAAGTGTTCAAACATGATTTCTTGCTTTTCTGATGTACCTGCCAACTGAGGGTAACTGAAAACACACTGATGTTTGCTCAAGTAATAATATTTTGAGGTAGGAACAGAATTTAATTCAAGAAATTAAAAATATGTGGACACAAAAAACAAAAAGGTGGTTCATGGTTCTTGACTGTTTAAAATTCCTCGATATTCTCATCACAATTAACATTTTTGACTATACATTAACACTGAAAGTGATATAGTCAACAAGTCACTAGATGTTTATTCATTTCCTAGAAAGCTGACCAATAAGGGAAACCTGGATGACATGTGTGGTTAACAAGCTTGTCAGCTGATGTTTTGTGGTCAGCAGCTGTAGATTCAGACAAGTTCAGTCTTTGCTGACTGGCAAAAAAAATGAAGTTGATTACGATAAATCAAAGTTTCCCAGGTCTTAGCATTTTTGAGAGAATCACAAGTTAAATTTCAGTAACTGTTTAATTATTAAGATTTTCAATCAAGCTATTTTAAATTAAATAAGATGTTGCATTATAAAAAAGACTAAAAAAAGCAAATCAACATAAGGTATGATTTTCCAGTTCCAAACAATGACATGAAATCTAGTTGTCCATAGTACAAATACCAACAGTGAAGAGATGAAGAAATTAAATAGCTACAGCAAGCCAGGTACTTCAGCAAAACCTACAACAGATGGACTAACAACATAACATTTTGGAAGAATAGAAATGTGTTTATAGACCATTTAAATAGCAGGCGAGGAAGTCATAAGCCTGAACCAACAAAATTTCAACAAATGGCAATGTGCCTTCAAGTGAGCTGCTAAATCTAATCTTAAAACCAAGAAAATCTAATCTGGGGACTGGCAAGTAGGATAATTTTCATTGTTGAAGCAGTCTGACTACAAATTGAAGAAAAGTCAAACTATGCATATCAAAAGTCAAACTATGCATATCATCAAAAGTATGCACATATATATATATATATATATATATATATATATATCTCAATGACACCAAACAAAAACACAAACTGTAACAGTCTTGGCAGACCTGGTATTGTAAGATCACAGTTTTCCCTCTGCTGTGCTCTTGCAAGACTCTACAGGCATGTGGTTGGAAGAGACGTCATATTACATAGGCGATACAAAGGATGGTTGACAGGTTTTGCCTTCACTCAGACATCAACATAAACCATCTCTCAATTTAAGGGTTCAATTGGTGTAAAAGCAAATTCCTTGTATGTATAAACCTTTCTTAGCAATAAGGCTGATTCGGATTCTGAAACAAGAACATAATTCACTTTGTCTGGCTAGCCTATATGTTTTGGTTTGTTGAATTCGACAGTCCCTATAATATCATACTGCCCATGTGAGAAAAATTATGTAACCTTGCCAGTTTTCATTTCAAACAGATAGTTAATACATTTTATGGTAGAAACATTTTGTGCCCGACACATAACTAGTTGCTGAAGTAATATTTTCATACTAAGAGTCCATGTTAGTGGCTAACATTTGATAATTAGCACTAAACGCGAAGTATAGCCGAGGCTGCTGAGAAATTTCTGAGCAGATTTTATGGCACTCCATTTAGCTGTTTCACTCAAAATCAAAATTGTCAGCCTCATGGTGGCGCTACATGAAAACGTCAGGGAATATCATCATTTGGGAACAACAAATGTCTGTACAACATTTTACAGCAATCCACCCAACACATATATTTTATTCTGGAAAGTCATGGACATACTGAAAGAACCCACTCTGTTATAATGACTGACATTAGATAGAGGATAAACAATAAATACATGAATAAATATCACCTTTAAGTTAAAGGCCTAGTCTGTCTTAAGAGGGATAACATTTTTGAAAATCTTTATGACACAGACTAGAGTAAAGTCTTGGCTGATTAGAGACAGAATACAATGAAAGACAATGTTCACCATGCACTGAGGATAATATAATAACACTAGTTACACAGAAAAGCAATAAACAGTGCATTACATAGATTGATGGGATGAAACACTGATACTCTCTGCAAAGCAAACTACAGCTTCTGAGATTTGCTGCTGGGCTTGAGCAACAAAGGAGGAAAATGCTAGAACAAAAAGTCCAAGTAAAAATGCCCTCTTTCCATCCTTGCAGTCACTCCAAAGCCGTCGAGTTGCCATCCAACCTATGACTTGTGTATCTGTAATGCTGATAACAACATGACCAATCACGCAAGCCAAAATGCACAACTATGAGCAATGAAAGAAATACTGTTGCTGGCTTAGCAACAGGGACAGCTCGCTCTCACTGAGAGACCATCCATCTCACAGGCTGACAAAGATACATTATACTTTCACGCTGACAAAAATATCTCCCGTGGAAGTTAGCTCCAGATTTACAATCTTGATACATAACTAGTCAATTTCTTAATTATTTAATCACACACGGGACTTTTTTTTCTTTTTTTACCCTTACAACAGTGTGTTTGTTAGTGTCTCACAATCTTTCTGCTCAGAGACAAATAGATTTCTGCACTCTACCCCCCCCCCAAACTCTCACTAGGGTTTCTCCTGATCTCCCTCTTCTGTGTAATTTAGGCACTCCCACAGTAATGGACACCCTACTCAGTGAACGGGAACCCAGCCCCGCTGCTCCAGCTACTGTACTCTCAAAGAATGCTAATCATAGCTACACACACACACACACACACACACTACTCCAGCTTGGAGACAAAGAAACAGGGTCCTGGAGAACAAGGGGAAGAGGAGTCGAGAGAGACGAACCCTCTGTCTCCTCAGCTGGTCACATGCTCCCAGCGGTGTAGCTCCTGGTCTCCCTATGGGTGCGGGTGTCAGAGTGAAATATGGCATTCACCCTGGAGCCAGAGATACACTAGGAGCACCATGTGTCCGCCCTAGCACATCCTCCTTCTCCATCCCCCTAGCCTCTTCACTGGCCCAGCAACCTGTCAGCTGACATCGGGGCAAGAGGAGGGTCCTCATAGGACGAGTGCGGTGCTATTAAGCATATTAGAGTTGCAGAGTGTTAATGAAAAATCAAAGTCTGCAGTGACTAAGCTGGGTTTGCTCCCTAGCACTGTGCTGATAGTGCAAAGCAGGAAAAAAGGGAGGAGGTGGGGGTCTACCTGGGTGCAAACACTGGGACTGCTGACTGTTTGAGGTTGTTGAGGACAGGAGGATTACATAATAGAATTCACTGTTACCACTCCGACTGAGGAAGAGCTTCCTAGAGCATTCTCTGTCCTTTTCATACGCCACATATGTCTTTCAAAGTCGAAGCTTTTGTCTTGGTTACGGCTGAAAATCTGAGTTCATATCAAGATTTATGATATCCAAATTATTTAACCTTACTGTTATGTGTCCTCAGCTTCACCCACATCCACCCATCCCATGTCATCCATATTTGCTCCCCAGAAAGCTGATGAAAACCGTTGCTTTAGCATCCAGCAGCAGAGGAAAAACATGCAGCCATGTGATGCAGGGCACACACCTTTTATCACCATGTGTTTAGTTTCTCAATTACACTGGCTGAGTCTGTGTTAGCAGCTCTATGTTACACATCTACCATAACTATTTTCTCTACCTTCCATCCATAACTTCCTTAACACAGAGATTCATGCCAAGCAGCACCATCACCTGACCATTCATCTTTGACTGTTAATCCACCATGACAGTGTGACTAATGTGACACGAGATTACTTCACTAAGGCTGCAGTGCATTGTGGAGCTTGATCCTGCCTGAGATGATTCACCTACTGTCTAATGCCTTTTGTTTGACTACGAGGCTGCTGGATGAACTCAACAGCAGGAGCAGTCTGTCTCATCAAGGATTATTAGGGTTTTCAGACAGACACCTTGGTAAGCAAATACGATTTTGTCCTTGAAGCCAGAGTCACTAAAACATAATCTTAGACTAACACTAAGATCAGTAGTACAGCAGGAATGGAACCATCTTTTGGTCCCATCTCATAGTTTTAAGGAGGATACCAGCATGTTTGCAAGTTTTAGTAGGTATGTTTAAGTAAGTAATTCAAAATGCAGCAACATTGCAGCACTCTATTGTTAAAAAATGAGTCTAATGTGCCAACAAACACAAGGAGTCCGACAATCAGAGCAAAACGTTTTGCCAAATTAGCTACCACTTTATTTCGAGGTAAAACCGAAAGTGATCGCAGCTGTAATGCAACTAATAATCCCTCACTGAACAAAAACACTGAGTGCAAACAATTATTGAAAGTGTGGTAGGTCTAAGTCAAACCAGGAAGTTAGTCTTCAAACTGTGATGTTTAGGAAAAAGGGAAAAAGGTCATTGATTCTATCTGTTACGATGTTATTAATAGAATCAATGACCAGAGCTACAAAAATTTAATTAAGTTGTAACAAATGGTGGTTTTCCTTTGACTAAAAAACATGTATACTTAACATTTATATATATATATATATATATATATATATATATATATATACACACACACACACACGCATATATACACACACACACACACAGACAGATAGACAGAGAGTAATCCTGCCATTTTAGCAGCTGGAATGTGTAGCATTCTGTTTCAGCATTTTTATTTTCATTATTTTTTCTTGAAATATGATTATCAAAATTGTAGGGCATTATATTTCTGTCTTTTATCTCTTCCAGTCACTCTTGCTGTTTTAAAGGTCCCTGACTTTATGAAAAATGTATTGTCAAATAGGGAAATTGCCACATTTGCTGAATTTAATTTGCCATGTACAAAATGTTTCACAGAATCATTCCCCAGTAGCATTTAGCAAGACAAGCGATGAGCTTTGCAAAGTTTAGGGATACACTTGGTGATTCTGATTCTGGTTTTACAAAATCAAACAACCAGGTAGGGTTTTTCCTTTCATCTCTTGCAGAATAATAGTGGGCTATGAAAGACCTTTCCACTGCTTTGGCACAGTACAAATGTACAGTAGTGTAGAGAGATAGGTCTGGCAGTGCTAGACTAGACTATGACAGGCACTCTAATTTTATTGAAGTACAGTGGAAGCCTGTGTTCTGTCTAGACCAAGCAGGAAAAGTTGTTTGTAGGAATGTTCATGCAAATATTGACCTTCAATTAGGTGAAACAGACGCCCTCGCTTAGGAGCTGCAATATGGAGGCATCAGCAAAAACATTGTACACATAAACAGTCACAGAACATATATATAAACATGCAGAGGCATACCTACACAGCGTAAACAAACACATCTTGTGTAAATACACCTTCGTTTGCAGCGTGAACTGACATCAAATGGGAGACAACTGCAAAACCTGAAGCCTTTTAAAAGGTAGCTTTAACCTCAAACAGGATGTCAGCACAGCATCAGTAGCATCGCAAAACCACAGCAAAAACTAACAGTTCTGCCCTAACACAACACACACAGACCAAGATCTGTAGACTTTTGTGCCCTTTAATGGGGGGAGGAGCAAATGACCTTCCCAAGTGATGGCAGTCGACCACACTTCTGCATAATTAACAGCTTCTAAAACGAGGTGTTCTTTATATGACCTTACCTGACAATGTTAGGGCATAGCTTGCCTATGGTGACTATGTGGTAAATAACAAAATGCACGTGGATGTGTGCCACCCATAGCACACATACAGACCAGCTTCTTGTTTTTTATATCTTGTTTCAGATATAACTGTATATTAGATTATGGAACATACTGCAGACTATGGCTCAAAAGATAAAAAGGAGCATGCCTCAGAGCTCCCCATAAGCCAACACATCTCATAGCATGAAGGCACGCCAGGTAAGAGAGCGTTCCTCAAGGCTGAGACTGGTACACCGCAGACTGACAGCACCATGAGAGACAAAACACATCTTCCACAGATTTCACAGGGCTTTTAAAGAGTGCAGCTAAAGGAGGGGGTCCAGGGGTTAGTTCAACTGCTCTGCTTCAGTGACAGTGACATGGCTGGGGAGGACTGTGCTGGAGCATCACCTGGTTTGCCTTGGTTTGCTCACCAGATCCGCGGCGGGGTTAGGAGGATTTTCCCCCAAAGCCCTCTTACCCTCCCGCAGAGCGGAAATCCCCTCCAATCCTCCCATGCAGTTACTGCAGGGACGCCTTACACACTGACACAAAGGACTCCAGGGAAGGAGGAGAGGAGAGAAGGAGAGGGGAGAGGAGAAGAGGCGATGAGGGGAGAAGAGTAGAGGGGAGGGGAGAGGAGAGGAGAAGAGGGGAGAGGAGAGGAGAAAAGAAGAGAGGAGAGGACAGGAGAGGAGAAGAGGCGACAGAAGAGAGGAGAGAAAGGACAGGAGAGGAGAAGAGAGGAGGGAGAAAAGAGAGCCTGGGAAACAAAAGGCGCAGAGAAGAGATAAGAAAAGAGGCGAGGTCAACAACAGGTAAGCAAGAGGGAAGAGGAGAGGAAACAAAAGGAGAGGACTCTCTTCTAAAGAGAGGATAAAATAAGAAGGAATAAGGACATAATATCATTAGAAAAGGGCATTCATTGGAAAAGTATACTTCACTGTCTCTCTTCTTCATCCTGTCACACACATGTGTATTTCTACACAGTGTCGTGGGGCCGAGATAAGACAACACAGATGGAGATCGTCATGGAGGAAATTTAAGAAGCACATTTAAGAGGAGGTAAAGCAGAGATAGATCACAAGTTATCTTTGCAGGGGTTAGTTAATCAACACAGGTCAGTGTGGTGAACAGACACGTGGAGACTGTGATCTGTGCAGATGCAGTGTGTGCTGAGGGGTGTGGTCTGGGGGGTGTCTTGGGACCCAGAGAGAGAAAGCGAGAGATTTGGAAGATTCTCGTGAAATATAATACCTCGCCACCCATCACCGATCAATACACACAATAAGCATGCATCTATAGCTAATCTTCCAAGGCAGCACAGAGTCCTTACTAGAGAGCTATATTCCCAGCCTCCTGAAGGTGAGGTTTAATTCCATCCCTCAGAATATCCAGTAATTGATAAGCTACAATGTGTGTTATCACTTTTTTTCCAGGAAGTCATCAGCCTCTCCCAAGCGTTACACAAACCTCACCAATGAGATCTCCAGACATACCTGTGGTCGGCAGGGCAGAAGCTTACAATCAAACTCCAACAATTACTATTACCCAACACTGGTCACTGTGGAAAGTGAACACCTGCACAAAAATGTCCTCACTGTTGATACAAGAAGAAAACAGATTATAACATACTGTATACAGACGAGAACAATAGAAAATGTAGATCTCGTCAGAATGACATATTATGGCCGAGTAAAGAGTTGCTGTGATGTAATAAACTTGTGGCCTATTTTGAGGGAGGATCGCCATTACAAACAGCAAACCCCTTGACATTCCACTCGGCTACCAACTGTGTCCAAGCAGCTAATGATTAACTCTTTTGAAGGGAGTGTTTGAATGAGTAACCCCCTCTCCGTGCAAAAGCTGCGCTGCCTCCCTGGCTGTACATGTACATCATCATCCACATATATCATTACATAACCTGGGCTGGCACACATGGGAGCAGGCCAGACAACCACACTAACACACATACACTACAGACTCGCGCTCTCTGGCAAACACAAGGAAACTCTATCTTCTTTTGAAGGGGCAGCCAACACACTGGCCTGGGCAAGAGGTTGAGTCGAGGCCAGACACTGATAGACAACCGCAACCCCCTGACAAACACACACACTGACCAAAATGATCCAAAAGCAGAACCACTGACTACAGACGAGGCCACAGGACTAAATAACAGGGGAAAAAATCTTAATAAAAGACCTATTCAGAATACATTAAAATGCAAATGAATGCATGCAATACAATTATCAGGGTAGCCGGACATTTGTGAAGTTGCCAGATTGGCACTCCTGGCCTCCATTTTGCATCGTGTGTGTGTGTGTGTGTGTTTGTTCAAGTGTGTATCCAAGGTCTTGGTTCCTGGTTCACTCTGGTCTCCCAGGACTACAGTGGGTCTATTCTTCTCGGGTGCTTCAGAGATCAGGATTAATGACCAGCGACATTAAAAGGTTGTGTCCACCAGCCACCAGGATTTTACAGCCTCGGTGTGTGTCACTGTGTGTGTGTGTGTGTGTGTGGTTACTTTTCTTGTAGGAAACTGATAACAATGCCATCCTTCTTGCCTGCTCACTAAGTCACTAAGAGAAAAGAAAACTTAAACATGCTCACACATGCCATTTAATACTTTGTTTAATCTGTCAAGCCAACAGTCTTGCGTGAAGCAGAACAGACTGCCAACTACCACGCTTGTTCACTTTTTCTACAGTATTGCAGGCATCACACCATCCATGTAACACCTGCGAATTTCACATCAAGGGTTCAGACTAAAGTGTCACTCTTACTCTGCAGATCATCCCCTGATCCTTTTCTCCAGTGTGACTGTGGTTATCAAACCTTGTTAGCTGTAGGAGGTGAGTCTGAAGGTCTGAGCAGGAACTCCACACGACCCTCTCACTGCCGATGGCATTTCATGCATTTTAAATCAACACGTTGCCACCTGCAAGGCTGACTCAGTGCGTGAGAGATGGAGAAGTAGAGAGGGCTTGCCAGGTTAGCGCGCATGTATGCGAAAGTAGAGATATAACGTAGAAGGTGTTGAGTGGTTCTGTGTGAATTGGCAGAAAACCGCCATTTTCCATGTGGAGGGTTGCTTGTGCCAGGGAGAGATATAGACACACGAACCTGCCTGACTAACTGACTGAGATCTTCAGTAATCAGTGTTCG
This sequence comes from Coreoperca whiteheadi, assembly GCA_011952105.1. Taxonomy (NCBI): domain Eukaryota; kingdom Metazoa; phylum Chordata; class Actinopteri; order Centrarchiformes; family Sinipercidae; genus Coreoperca; species Coreoperca whiteheadi. The sequence continues at coordinate 16,928,832 of CM022486.1, read as the reverse complement.
TGCTGACAGAGTTACGTTTCGCTTTTATTGTACTGTAACTGAACAAACTCATTGCGCAAAGTCTACAGCTATCAAAGCTTTTTGTAATGAACTGGCACTGCTAAACTGTTGACTGGTATGAAAACAGGTTCTACAGCTATGCAGATAATAGCACATTCACATCCAGCTTTAAAACACAGTAATTATTCTTTACAAGCCACCTTCTAACATTTCAGCCAAGTTACAATGGTAAAAAAACATCAAAGTAAGTCTGACTCGCAGCTTTTATCCCCATCCACGTTGAAACCATAAATGGCAGTAATCCCTAAAGCCCAGATTTTTTTTAACGATCAAATGCTTCACAATGTCAAACAATCCTGGAAATTTGCAAGGAAATGGAGCAGCGCTCTCCTTGGGTGCCTGCTGAGCTAGCGCCTTTCTTCAGCCAGCACCACAAGTGGTCTTGATCCAGGCCAGAGCGGAGCCCTGTAAGGCTGCCACTTTGTGCTGATTCAATAAGAAATAATTGCATATTGGCCTCTCTCCACTCAACCTCTGTCACCACCGTGGTCTGACACTTTACTGTATTTCTGTGCTGTAAGCTACAGTATGGACCCAGAGCCCAGGGAAGGACACTGCAGCATTGCTGCTGTTGTTGTTGTTTTTTTAACATCCACATTCCTTTGGATTGGATGGGGAGTTGCAGAGATATTGAACCTCTACTGATATGAAAAAGTATTTCTCTGCAGCACCTGGCTTTAGGGCAACCACAACCACCGTGTTCTTCAACTTCAGACAAGCATACCCCTTCAAGTGCTACCCTTACCTCGCTTCCTGACAAAATGGCATTAGAAACACAAAAAATGCAATGACTTTGCCTCATATCAAACTTCTTATTTGTATGATTTGATGTAATTGTTTCATATCAATATGCTCACATGTTATGAGCAATGCTAAGGAACTCAAGGTACGGGGCTCATACATCAGAAAGATAAATACTCAAGGTTACTTCCTGTTACTTGGTTCAGCAAGTAGATGGAGGTTATAATGTATAGCTTGTAAGGAAACTATTTTGCATGATCAACACGTCACACAACAGGCATCCATTGTGTCTGTTTGCAAATTCCATACTACAGTAAAATTGTCATTACCTTGCTGTGTGATGGTGGACCCTGTGTGGGAAGTCTGTCAAGAAAACAGCCTAAATAATAGAGGGACTTAACTTGAAGCAGTGGAGGTGTTCCTGATTGAACAGCCGCCAAAATAAACCTGTTTTGGTCAACTTAACCCATTTATCTTATTTCACAGCGGATCAACGGAGTACAAAAGAATGATGTCATCCCCTAAAAATCTGGTGTAGCCCATTACAAGTACATTCAGAGGCCTGATCGTGAATGTTAAACTTGCGTGTGCCAGTCTGCACTGTTGCTCTGCTCGAGCTGTTTTTTGCTGAGCACAAACGTGGTGAATGGAGCTACATGATGAAGCATATGCTGTCAGCTATATGTGCAGCGCCCCCGCGGCTACTTCAGCTAACACTGCTGCACGCACTGTAGTTTGGACCGCGACTGTTTCCAAAAATCCCTCGGAGCCGAACTGCCACAGTGGTCCGCGGCACGCAGCCCATCCTCGGCTTTCTCTCCCCCCCAATCACCTATCATTATAACACACAGGCTTAACGAGGCAACTCAACTTCATGACACACTCTCGCTGTGGAAACGCGAGCGGGATCCTGCGCTCAACTTCACACCACATCACTCCTCAACGTGACAACCACTGCAACGTCACCGAAACTAAGTCCGAAACGGGCAATAATGTCACGGTTAATATTTACCAGCTCACTACAGTGCGGGCGCTGCAGCCATTTATCCCGTAGCGAAAGGGCCAGAAGTCCGCATTTCCTGGATTGCGCTGCGCTGGATGGAGCTGCTCGCGCTGCCCGCGTTTGTGCGGAGGGGCTCGGGGTGCTTCCCACTGTTGTGTCAGACCGGACTGCGATGCCACATTCAGCTGATCGCCACAACAAAACAACATCTCGCCCTACGCAAAACACACTCCGCGGCTCCGCACCACCCCGCACAGCAGGTCCGGTGGGCGCCGCCCCCCTCAGCCTCCACCAGTGGGCTGGCGCGTCGGGCCCGCCTCGTGAATAATCATGAGGTGGCAGAGGCAGCCATTGGTTGACAGGAGCAGTTCCTGGTTAATGCTATTAATTCTAATTAGCCAGGCAACCTCATGCAGTCGCTTCAGCGAGAGTTTTCGGAGACTGACTGGGGCAATCACGCACCACCTGACCTGAGCTGCTTTGCTTCAGATTCTTTCTGAAGTAAAGCAGCCAGACGTATACCACCACACACACCACACCTTCCTGCTATTCCGCAAGAATGAATAGCCATCCTAAAGTGATGCTGACACTAGTGCTCACACACAAGACAAATATAATGGAGGTCAGGATCTGAGGCCACAAATCAATTAACTTCTCCTGGATGACTGTGTGAACTGTTAAGGGGTCACAGGCAGCGTTTTTGCAATCTCTTGCACACATCCCAGTGCTCCAAGTGAATTTCCTGCTGATCTGATGACCCCATCTGTTTGACCCCCTCATACCTGAGGGGCCAAGAATAGGGGGTGATGAGGGTCAGATACAGTAAAGGTCAACGAGGGAAGCAGTCCTAGTGGCTGTGACTGCTGCATGCGTCCAAGAGATCAAAAGGTGCTCTAAAAGGTCAGTGAACATCAGAGCTCACAGGTGGTGGTGACTGGCCCCACGAATCACATATTCACCTGTCACATCACTGTCATGGTGCACAGGTAGTCATTGGAGGAATAAAGCTGCTTTCAAATGTCATCCAAGACATCCAACAACTGCATTACACGTTTCATGATGTCTAGTGGAGGAGAAACTGGTGTAGAATTACAAACATTTCATCCTTTCTGCATATGAGCGTACAGTTAGTCCCACTCTTTTGTGTCTCCTACTTTCTGAGCTGTGTATGCATCTGCATCCAGCGTGCTAACTCTTTGTCTCCGGTGTTGAGAACAGCTCCGCAGCAAAGAGGAAAACGAAAGAAAAGTGGGAGGGAGGTGGGGAGAGGTGTAGAGAAACAGGAGAGGATAGGAGAGCCCAGAAAGACAGTTGTAGAGAGAGAGAGCAGGAGACGGAGGAAGGAGTGCAGGGACACGCTGTGGTTTGAGCGCTCCGTACTGCTACAATATGACTCTGACAGGCTTATGTAACCAGACTGGCCTGGCATTTGGCTCACAGCAGACGCCGGCTGCACTGACTGTTATATAACTGCATTAGCTGCTCCTCTGAGCTGGGGGAGAGCATGCGCACAGGAGAGAGCCCCACACACACACACACACACAAACACACTCAGACTTTCAGACTTCCAGTTTAGGACTGAGTGACTGCATCGCACTGCGGCCAGAGTGAGAGAATGGAAGTGATCGAACAGAGCGAGAAAAACAAAACCTGAAAGTCCAGCGGAAGTTCAGCAATTTATTAGACACAAACAGATCTATTAGTGCCCCCATTTTACACCATGGAGAGAAACTAGGTAATGAGTCTGACAGGCATCAGCATCTTCACTTCCTACCATCCAGCAACAAGTTTCCCATCCTGAAAAGCCTAATTGGGGCTTAATGTTGGGTAAATGTTTCCAGTGCACATCCAGTATTCCAGCAGGGCTTCAACTCAATTAGCTCCCCTGCATGCAGTACATAATTTAATGGGCCTGGATCCCACTCTTAAAACCCAATTACACCTCAGACAGGCAGGCATTTCCAGTCATTCTGTCAAAGAGGTGGTCAGAGATGCGCAATCCTCACACTAAACAATGCATATCCAGATTAGCATCAGAAACAGTTGTACTCTTCACGGTTCATTTACTGTGAAAAATAAACATTGAAACAAAGCTGAAATAACGTGGTGATCTGTGTTTCACTGCAGAGAATGACCTGAAGTGAATGCAAAACGCAGCTAAAGCTCACATTTCTAAACTAATGTGGGAAAAGGGAAGTGAAGATTAAGGTCAGGGATAACACTGCAAGTGATAACCATTGTTTCAATCAATCTGCAATTAAAAATCCCAGGATGCCTAACCAAGCATGGCCGCAGAGCTACACTAAGTGGTTCATAATCAGCACATTACAGCCTCTCTTATTACAGCGACAAATTGCATCTGATGATATCGGAGGAAATGAAGGTGGGATTTATGACACTGGAACCATTGGCCAAACACAGAGAGTGACTTAAATCTATCCTAGGAGAAAAACCCAGTTCATATTTGTACACCTGATGATAACAGGGGAAATAAAAGTGCGATTTATGACACTTAGCTAATTTGTTCTCAGATGCTGTTGGCTGTGTTCAGAGGTTGTTAAATTTCAGATGGGACTAATGGAAGAGTATAGTGCCAATAGTTCTTTAGTAGTGTATAGTGCTGGTAGTGAACGTCGGTGCATTTGATGATGATGATTGCAGCAGACTCGACATCCCCCAGCTGAGGAACCATACTGACCACATCATGCCATACTGCAAATAGCAAATCTAAAGCAAAATATTACTGCAGGCCAACATCCTCATTCTGGATCTGTGTCCTTGCTGTGGCAGTTGTTTGATGCTGGTGTGTTTTGTTTTTTTCGAATCATATTTTAAATTTGTTGTTGGTCCTAATTCCAATCTTTTACCATCAGATATTTAGTTGCTTATGCACACTGGTACTGGTGATATTCTCATTTTCCATTTGCACATGCATATATATTTGCTCTTTATATCCACTCACTTACACATTTTTAACACTGCATGTTGTTTTGAAATAGTTTTACTATGTTTTTGTTTCTTCTTTACTGTCTCATAGTTGTTTTTTTTATGTTTACAGTTCTGTGCTGTTGTCCTCCCTACAGTGCCGGGGATGTCTTTGTGTCCTCCACTACACGTAAAGGAAGTGAGAACTCACTCTCACAACTAAACTGTGACACAATCCATCCACTCAGGATTGTCATGGATAGGCTGTCCGAGGGGTGGTGTTGTGGGAGGGTGGAAGTCGACAGGAGGTAGTGTGTCCCGAACAGTTTCAGACAGTGCCAACTGGACTGACTGACTGTAACAGCCAAAACCAACAGGCTCCGTCTGCCAGCCGGGCAAGAAGGAAATAACACAGCAGAGGCTGCAAGTCCTGGCACACACTGCTCTGTCTCTGTACCAGCACAAGGGACAGGTCAGAAACATTTACTGCTTCAATTTACAGTTAGGCAAAAGGGTCAGAGCTATAATTATTATTTACTGGATACACATGTCACGTGCTATCAATTTAGCTTTGGACTTTTGTCACATGAAGCTAAACTCAGCAAAGGGTCAAGACATTTGTGGCTGATGTGAATCTGCCCCCCGTCACACAACCACTCGAGAGAGAAATGTAAAAAAAAAAAAAAAAAAAGACTTGGTTTGCGGTTATTTTCCTTGAAGTTACATTAATATAATACAAGGTTTTAAGGATTTAAGAGTTAAGAGTTTAAGCAGCAGGCCGGGAAACACAGCAGGGTGCATGGCCTACGTAAGGCCAAATGCTAAGACAATCCATCAGACATAAAGTGCTTGCTCTGAAGCATTGACACACTGCTTCAATTCAGGTCAAGCTATACATGATGCTTCAGCCAGAGTACAGAACATGCTGTGATGTGTCTATTAGCCAAGCCTCAGTCCCAAACTCTGGTACTTCATGACCAGTGTGAAGTACAGAAGCCATCACAATGCCTGCACCCTGGTGACCCATTAGAGATAGGGAGGTGTTATGTACAATCAATAAAATCCACGAGGCAGCTAAATCACCCTAAACATATGAATTACCTTACCAGTAATAATTGTAGTTTAGTAAATCAAAGGTAAAACATAATAATAAAATGTAACCAATAACTGGCTCGTGTCATGCTTTTATCAAATATTTTGCAGTATGACTGTTATAATTTTACTCAGTGTATCTATTTGACATTTTTTTTAAATGGGACACAGCTGTAAAGCTTCTATTGAAGCTTCATCAAGACAAAGAGTGAGAGACTGATTCCCATCTTTATTAAAAACAGTCTTTATACATTAATTACAGTATTAATTCTTGTAATAGGCCTATGCCTTATTGGCATGCAATGACTCAAAACAATGTACGGCAAGGCATAATAAGCACACGTCAGCATTAGTGTCAAATTCTTTTTTTAAACGCAAGACTACAAAAAGGCACTTAATAGTGTTTTGAAATATTACAAGTTATGAACCCACACTGGCAATATTGCCTAAATAATCTCCTTGCTAGGGCGATAATGGTAAAATGTACAATACATCTGATATGTTTGACAAACAAAATAAAAAAAACAAACAAAAGACCTTAATTTATCACTACACTTCAAACTTCATTCATAAAACTCATACGCAGACAGAAACAGGGAATCGGATTCATAAGTGTAGGCAAAGAAATGTTTGCAATGAACGTAACATACAAAGGATAACATTTGCAGAGTTGTACCAAAACATTTTACAAAATATACTGGTGTCATTTTAACTCATTCCATTCATATTGAAATTTGAGGTAACTACTATATAATGCATAAAATTACTGTACCACCAATACAACCAGCATACTATGAAAGTCAATACCATTTAACAGCAATTTGTCATTTCTGCATCATTATTGTTTCATACAACTATTACAGCTAAAAAGCCGTTTCTTGTCAACTCGATAAGAACACTCTGCAACCTTCTGGAAAAAATGGCATTTGTGAGAGCACAGGTAGTGTGGAGTTCATGCTACCACCTCCTAAACCATACCTCTGCACATCGCATGATGCTGACTGCCATGGATCAATACACGTCTCCCTGCTATACAGGTACAGATCGCCGTCCGTGGTTGTACAAGGCCAAACACAGTCAGACATGGAAAGGCATAGCACCGGAGATAGATTACCCCATGGTGGGAGTAGACGAGGAAGAGCTGAGATTAGACTGGATTCTGGCTCAATGTGTAATGACGTGGATTTGCATAAAGCCACGCAGCAAAAGGGAAGCCCTGTTATGATCTGTAGGGTGTGTCATATTATGTCTTATCTAACTCTCACACTCACCTCACTCTGGGGCTCCTAAGGGTTCTCCTCATCACCCACAGCACTAAACAGTCCAGCTAATCAGGGGGATTCCAGACCTGGCCAATCAGAGAAGCCTGATGACACAAGCCTTTAAAAGGGGACCTGTAACAGAAATGTCTGAGGAATTGACAAAGTACCTTGTTGCTGAGCCTTTGTGATAATCCAGCAACTAAAATTCAGCAAAAACATCGTGGAACTCATACAGTCATATCACAACCACATCAGGCAGAAGTTGCCTATGAAGGTGAGTTATTGGCAAAAAAAAATAACTACTGTTGCCAAAACCATCATCAATCAGGCTAACTAAAAACTAAATCCACTTACACTTTCAAATATCTGTAGTGATTAACACAATAACAGCAATTAGGGGAAAAAAGAAGAAAACTAAATGTAATGTACTTCCTTTATAGCATCCTTCACACTGCCAAAACAACCAAATACAGCTAAAAGATAAGGCGTGCTCAGCTGAAATCCCTGTCAGGGAACATAAGAGGGGCGATGAGGGTCCAGAGGTAGAGCCCGAGGCCCAGCCAGCTGGAGCTCATCTTCACCCACACAGCTGGCATACTGCTCTGCATGGTCTGGGTGTTGGTGTCTGGTCTGAGGGAGGACACAGAGGGAAACGTACAATTAAGTAAAACCAACTCAACATAACACATATACTGAAATTTGTATACAGATATTTCCCCCATATGGCCCATGAATGATGAGAAAATGCAATGTGGTGGATTCACGTTTTTTTATAAATTGAGCTGATTTTAGAAAGTGATATTCAAACAGTGTTCAAAGAATGAATAACTTTTGGATGAAGTCATGTGCCCTCTGGTGGCCATACTGTAGGGCTACAATGCCTGAAAGCTACTGATTTCAAAACATCTGGCCATCTCAGAAGCATCAAACAGATGTGTAAATTCTACTATGTTTTTGTCTCAGAATTGACTATTTTGTCACTGAGTTATTTGAAGAATTGTGTGTTTAAATGCTGTCAGTTTGGGTAATAACATTACACACACATATATATATTAATTATTCAATTATAAATTGACTAAAATAAAAAGAATTATTATTTTTATCCGTCTTACATACCGTATCTATCCATGTTTATTCAATATTTTCACAGGAATAATTCTGCAATTAAATTCACACCAGGACATTGTGCAGTTCAACCACAACCTTATCTGGTGGTCACCAGTGACCCTCCATTAACAGGCCTAACGGACCCTTTTGATATTTTTACTTGTCATAGCAGGAAAAGCACAGTTGAAACAAATTGTGTTAACAATAGCTCAGGTCCATCAAGTGTCCCTGTAAGCCATGCCAATGTGCCAGCAAGCACAGTACCAGGACCCTGGAACTAGCTGACCTGAATGGCAGTGTGGCTGGTTTTGTTTTCACCTTGTGAGCCTGTGTGTTTGTGTTTTTCATGTTCTTAAGTCCCGGTGGGGACTTTAACCTGAATGCACACGGACTCATGGGGAATGGTATCACTTGGGGACAAAAATTGAGGTCCCCACGGGTAGAGACTGGTTTTTGAGGGTTAGGACTTGGTTTTAGGATGAATGTTACAATGAAGGTTAAGGCTAGGTTTAGGCACTTAGTTGTGATGGTTAGGGTAAGTGGCTGGGGAATGCATTATGTCAATGAGAGTCCCCCACGGGGATAGAGAAACAAACGTGTGTGTGTGTGTGTGTGTGTGTATCGTCATGGCAAAATGTGGTCCTGGAGACACATAGTGTAGTGGGAACTACCACAGAAGTGGTTTTGAGTACCAGGTGTTTATACATCTGTCTGCCTGTGGACAGATTTTGTAAACGCAAAAGTGTCACACCAGTGCAAGATGCAGTCACGAAACGTTACAGGTGTGTAGTTGAGATCAAAATGAAGGCAGAGTTCGAAATAGGTGTGGTCCGACCAAGGGCACCGGAAGTAGGGGGTAGGAAGGAGAAAAGGGGCCATTGGCCCCCCACTTTACACCCCTGGCCCACATTTGTTTTAAATCACAGACTTAGCTTTGCCACGATGGCAAGATCCAGCCAGATAAAAATACCATATGGCTTTAGCACACAGTGATCTTGTACAATCTAGATAACATTCAACCTTTATTATATATGACAATACAAACAGGTTAAAAGCTGACTCTGTGAGAGCGGTTAGGCATATTGAATAAATCTGGCACAGTTCACCTGTTTCGCCAAACTCACTTCTCTCGTGTCACGTGTTCCACACCGATTTGGTGTCTTGGTTGGTGTGATCCCATCACCCATTGGTTCTCTAGTTTTTAATATTGTCAATTACACCTGTGCTTTTCTTGCTATGACATGCCAACATGTCTGCTGTGAAAAAGGCCTATTGTCTATCCTTTAAGTTACATGCTAAACAATCTGTTGGCGAGAGATACTTACTGGTACCAGTTGGTGAGAGTCATCATGATGTACAGAGAGGCCAGACAGAGGTGGAAGTGAAAAAAGGAGTAGTTGTAGGTGACTCCCTCCTCCTCATTGTCCACGGCCCTGCGTATGCCGTCCTCACCCACCACACCCTCTCCACCTGACCCTTTGCCCTCCTCTGTCTGCATCAGCTTGTTTACTTGGCTGTTACTGGACGAACGGATACTAGGGATGAGAGAAGGAGACAGTTTTGCAAAAATATAGATAATAAAAACATACAATTATTTGTGATGATTTTGGCGCTACAAACCCTACCTGGCATACAGAGTGCAGAAGATGAAGATGATCAAACCAACAATGCCCTGAGCATCCCACCACTGCACCGCTCCTGGGGTGATGTCACCAGATGGTTCAGTGGTGCTGACATTTGACACTAGACTCAACAGGCTGGGGTTACACTTTCGATCTAAAACACCAGAGCACACACACAACATAAGACATTTTATTACACTATAATTAAAAGTGTACCATCATACAGTTAGCCTGTTTACACTTGACATAACTTTGTATCTCTGAATTCCACCTTGACTGTAATGGAAATACATTTTATTTTAATTCTTATGTAAATTAACTACAATTTTGGCACTGAAGATGCTGCAAACACCTTAGGAGGTGGTAAGAGCATTCGGCTATAGATATATATCAATAACAAAGTGTATATGTTTTCCAGTTCATAAATACATTACTCTGCCTTACAATGAAATAAAAGTGAAAATGTTATTTTTCTTTGAACAGGGTTCCATCCACACTAGTGTTTTCTTAAATGTCACTGTCAACAGTTAAAAACCAAAATAATAAGTTTAGTTTTTTGTGCTTTTGTATGTTCCTGCTGTATAATGTTTTTAATTGGTCCGCTTTGCAATTTAAAATAAGCAGCTGTTGCCTATGGTATGATTTCTAGCAAAGACAAGAGTGCGTGCAGGGTGACAACATCAGTGAAATGCATAAGAGACAGTTCTCCCGAATCACAAGGATTATTTTTCAAAGAAAGGTGAAATCTAATTCTATGTGGGTAGTAGGGATGCATTTTCAACGTATATGTATATCTATCTCAGAGGCCTACGTGTAGTTGAAACTAATCCTACAGTCACCACAAGCTCGCCATTTCCCAGTTTGAAACAGTGAAAAGTTTGCCGTTCACACGACATGAAACAAGAAAAGCGTGCTAACTATTAGCAAAAAGCAGCACTTTGTTCCTATAGCGTGCAATGGAAAACTCACCGGTATGATCAAAATGCTGCAGCAGATAATCAGCAAATACATATATTGAAAGAAAACCGTGAGTATATTCAAAACTGAGCATGTAGCCAAAAGCTACAGAGGTGTGCTGCAACTATGGACAAAGACAACAGGAGACTCACCTGGATTGTTGGTCATTGCAGACCAAGTGACATACATGGTGTAGAGGGAGATGAGTGAAGCCTGGAGCAAACCGGAGTGTGGCTGGGCTTCCTGTAACAAACATACTTTAAATTAATTGGCCAAAATGTAAACTATTGTGCCTTAAAACGAAAGTTTGTATAACTGTATCTGGATGAACTTCTAGCAAAAACTCGACAGATTGGAGAAAATGACTCAAGTCATTCATAAAGGGAAGAACATGGTTATAGATATTGCTGATTGGAAACAGCAGTTCTTGCTATTAAAGCACAAAACCTTTTTCTCAAAAGGACACAGGTAAGGCCAAGTCCACACTAGGACAGATACATGAAAATACTTTTTTCCTTTTAAGCAGGGTTCTAGCCACACTAGTGTTTTGGTTTGATTCTCTTTTGCTTTTCTCTCACTCCCTTTTTTTGTGTTTTAGAAAATGTTGGCTTAGCATGGAAGGAAGACCAAAATGGGAAAATGTCTCTGCATTAGTATGGGCAAGGCCCATACTGGTCCACACTGTACCTGTATCTTGGGTAGGATGGAGACAATGGAGATGATGATGCAGAAGATAAGGTTGAGGCTGATGAAGACCTTGTGCTCTGTGCAGTTGTCAGGCTGTGTGTAGTAAATGTAGAAAAGCACGACAGCAGTGATAGCCAGGGCGTAGTGGAAGAAAGTGAAAGACAGCAGGCCTGGAAATGACATGAAGATACATTAACGTGACTGGCTTAAAATCACAAAAATACATTATGACATTATACACATGTCATGTGTATAATTAATTATTTGGCAAATATGTAGCTTAACACAGCAAGAAAGCCTCTTTTCAAGTGAATGCTGTACCTGCAAACCAGCATTTGTTGTCACTATTTTCAGCATTTTCTACCCACACCTTGTTCCAGGAGTGGGCAAAGTCGATGAGAAGAATAAGTTGGATTAGAATGAAGATGAAGGATCCCACCACTCCAAAGTAAAACCACACTGTGAAGTGGAAAGGAAAGAGACACAGCTGATACGGTTTCCTAAAACTGTTGATCAGGAACAGATATGTCTACTTTGCCTGAGTCACTGACAAAACGCAAAGTCAGTTTCTGACATGAAAAAGATGCAATTTATTATGGTTTAATGTAATTCAACAGAGCACGTTAGTACCAGTATGAAATGTTCCGTCGGGGATGAAAAAAGCTCCCACTGTAATCCCAATCAGAATCAGAAACTTAAAGAACCAGAACCTGGAAAATAAACAGTTACAAACCCATCATCAGTACAGCGGACAGATGGAAGTAGCAAATGCAAATCTGCCTTTATCTCTCAACACATGTTTTCCATATAAGCCCAGTAAAGCACTCACCCATTTTGAATAGCTGCACGTGGGTCCTTGCTGCTACGGACACGAATCATGATGGCGAAGAACAGAAAGAAGAAGCAGGTCATGGCGAAGCACATACGGTACACAGACTTGTAGCCCACAATGACATCACAGTTAACCTTGTTTTCAACTCCAGGTATAGCAGTTCCTCCCTGGCAAAATCCTGGGATCTACAAAACAGCAGAAGGTCAGAGAAAACAAATTCGTAATTGAGCTTATCTAGAATTTACATGATAGAAAATGTAACAATACTTCAAGGAAAGTAACTGAGGCCTTTCTCTACAAAAGCTGTATTGTAAAGTGACTGCAGTAACATTTTATTACGTTTGCCATTTACTGTATTCAATCTGTATAGCTTTTAATGTGTAACTACTTTTCTATCTCAGGGAATTTCCCATTGAGTCAAGCCACAGAGTTTTAGATAGTCGCAGTCATCACAACTACTTTCAGTAAGATATTCGTGAAATATCTTATACATAGCATTTCTAAAAATAAAAAACAAACAAACATGCACAGTAAACACAGGAAATCTAAAGTAATGTTCAAAATGCAATACAGCCCTGAACACTGTAATCAAATAGCATTAAGAGGAACGGTGATCTTACTTTACGCAGCTGTGTCTCCATTCCGGGAAGAATCATGATGACGGACACCATGGTCCCCAGCAGCAAAAAGAAGGAGAAAACCAGCCGTGTGACGGTGGAGTTATTGGAGGAGGGACAGCAGCCACACAGGAGGCATGGTGCTGAGCCACACAGACAGGAGGCCTGTGAGAGATGGGGAGGATGGCAAGGGAGTGGGAGGGAGAAAAAAAAAAGAGTGAAAAGGGAGTTAAAACTTTGGGCAGGACAGGCTTTTACAAATCAGACAACAGCCCAATAAATGTAGGCAACTGCTTTGGCAGAACGCCAGTCGTAAATAGCTTTTGTTCCATTAGACATACTGGACTAGTAAATTATTAATTGTGACAGTGAATTTCCAATTTCTGTATCCAAGTGGATAAGCGTCAACCACATATCTGACTCAAATACTAATTTTAAAATACAATACACGCTCGGGGCTATGTTTATCCCGGTTTGTCAAAAAAAAAATCTAGGGCATTTGGCTTTTAAGACGTCCACACCTTTAACGTTATATATAGAGTCTATGGTGCACACAGAGAAAGACAAACAGACTCCACCTTATTTAATCTGAAGATATTGACAGTGACTTAGCTAGCCTATTTAAACTGGCTAAGCTAACGTTAACTAATGCTGCATCGGTCAGACCAGGGGCTGTTGTCCTAGAAGAGAACTAACGTTAGCCATCGCATTTAAATTTATTTGATGTGTCAATAACTCGGTAGCGTTAATTATCTAAGTTTGTGTAAATGGCCTGTTCTGACACTTCAGCAATCATTACTTGCAGTGCTGATTCACTGCCTTGCTGCGCTAAATTCCTTGAAATGTATTGCGTCGTATGTCCAGCACAGCCAGTATTTCACGTTAACGCTAAGTCACTTAACGTTGGTTACTAACCTAGTAAGAGCGTTTGACGGTTGACTGTAACTTACGTAGCGCTTAACGTAAGCAAATTCCTTAGCTAACCTTAGCTCATCTAACACTAGGACGACGAGCGTGCACTAACGCCAACGCTAGCTATAAAGCCTTCTGTTGGTATCTAAGATAATATTAGTGTTGAGATTAGATACTTACACAGCTGGCTAAAGAGCACAAGGCCAGACAAGCCCCCATTTTGACAGGAAAATGCTGAAACTAATGGGAGTGTATCGTAGCCTTTCGCTTTCCTGCAAAACACTAGAAGACGCAAACAGTCGGAAGTTGCTCGATTGCTTTTCAAAATAAAGCTCTTCACGGTTAATTAAAATGACAAACCTTTCAACATAAAATACCTCAAATTTAGTATGCTGAGCCCACCAAGAGATGTTAGTGTGAGTAAGATGAAAAGTGATTGTTTTAACCAAAGTTAAAATTATGCTGCATTTTTAGAAACGATAGCAGATTTTTGTGTGGTTAATGAATTAAACTTTGTTGTATGTATTGTTTATTTCCACTAATCCAAAATGGTCTACTTGTATCTGTAGAGCACAGTGGATAACAAGCCAGTAAACGTAGGGACTTTGAAACCATCTGTCCTCTCGCTCAGCATCCCAGGAGCTGAGGGTCTGTTGTTTAAAACCACATGGATAGCAAGAGAGAGACTGTCAGGTGTGAACAGGAGCCTCTTCAAAAGCCCCGACATTGATTGAGTTATTAATAGTCCTTTTAATATCTAACCTGGAACAAGGAATATTTCAGTGTCAAATACTAAATGTATTACCTAGCAAGTAGGAGTATTAAGAACTAGTAGGCTAAGTAAAATTCATGAGTTTGGACATTCCTCAATTAAGGACTGAAAGCAAAAATAATGCATATATTTTATAGTTGAAAATAAAGCCACAAGGAATATAGCCATAACAAACAAAGTGACCATTGTAAAAACTACGAATGTGTTAATTTTGAATTCATGCCATGTACAATATACAAGATACTTCATATTGCCTTGCATATATCCCAACTTTTGCAATGAAAATAAATAGACCATGGTTTTTGTCTATGAAATCCACACTACACTTGTCTATGGCTGAATAGTTCTACAATAATTCAGGATTTATACACGTCCAGAATCAGGAAATGAGTAAGGAACATCACTGCAGATCCATCACACCGTGACCACAGCCTGTACCAACTTCTCCCCTCTGGTAGGCGCTACAGAGCAGTCAGTCAGTCATTTTCTACCGCTCGTTCCCGTTAGGGGTCGCGGGTGACTGGAGCCTATCCCAGTGACTTTGGACCTGTACACCATGGACAGTGGCCAACCCGTGGCCACTACAGAGCACTGTACGCCAAAACACACAAGAACAGTTTCGACCCACAGGCCATGAACTCATAACACCAGTCATCTAGTGTCAGGAACTGTCCCTGTGATGCAAACATCTGCTGTACCTGTACATTTATGTCATTGTTTATGTAAATACCATCACTTTTTAAATCTACGCACACTGAACATACTGTATATACACTCTTATCCACCTACCTCATATATATAAAGCAACCTGTTAAATTATCATATTTATTTCAGCACCATTTGCACTCTGCACCATTGAACTAATTGTCTGTTTACAATACTGTTTATTCAATACTTAAAAAAAGGTTATATCTATATCTTGCACATAGTAGCTTAATGTTTGTCCACCTTGTTGAGCTTGTTGTCCTTGTTTTTAGCTGTATATATGTATGTGTCTATTTCTATGTATGTACATGAGAGCAACAAAAAAACAGAGTAAAATTCATTATATGTGGACACATACCTGGCCAGTAAAGCTGATTCTGATTCACAAACGTTAATGAAAACTTTTTTAATCTTCTTTAGTTGACTTTAAGTCCTTTGCCTACATAAGTGAAAACTAATAATATCATCATGACACTCTCCACCTAATTGCCTAAAGGAATTTACATTCTGATAAAATCTTATTATAAACAAGGAAGAAACAATTTTAGAATACCTCCGTATCACTGTGATATTTTCAGTGAAATACCTAACTGTAATATAAAGTTAACTTTTAAATACTTTTTAGTTTGTTGCATTTTACACTATTGTCAAGTTGATTCCTCTATATAACACTAGGTGGCAGCATTTGACCAACATTTTATATTACTGTCATTCAATTTAATGAGCTCCTATACACTTTTACATTTCAACAGATAAATCAACAATCAATAATACCTTTAAAATAAAACAGTCTTTGGGGTGGGCCGGATACACAGGCCTTACACAAAAATGTATAGCATTTTACTCATATAACCTAGTCACTACATGTACCTGCACAGGAGAAGGATGAGCTTTTAATTACAAGCAATCAAACATCCTGAGATGGAGAGAATGTAGTTACAGGGAACATTTTAGGACACAGTCTCTCTGTGATTTTAATGTAGTCTGTTCCAGCATGCCACCTGCACACAAGCAGCAGCAGTCAAATCTACTCTGTCAGAACATTAGAGAGCTGTTCATGATTTATTCTCACTAGAAGGTATGTTGATTTAGCTAAAGCATCTGGTGGCTGGATATAAGGCAGTTAAATTAAAGTAAGATCCTTTGTAATGTCAACCCATCTGTGCCATTATTTATTTGTTTAGGATGAATGAAGACAGATGGGCTGTTTGCAGGACTGAAATTAATATATGACGAATGTCTGTCAATGAATATGTCCAATGCATTTTGTTGAAATCTATAGTAAGATTCATGCCTACTGGGGAAGGTGTGTGTATTCAGTTCTTTGCAAGCTGTTTATAGGGTATCTGCACCTACTCAGAAATAGCCAATAAACCATGCAGTAAAAGAGACATGAGCATCGGCCTATGATGGCTGCAGCCATCTCTAATGGTCAGTTATATGGACAAATTCAAAAATATATTATATGTTTTTGTAGGATGCCATACTTTTGTACAACACATGCATTCAGAGATTTTCTTTCTTAAAGATAGGGATGGGTTACATATCTGGATGCTCACGGTGGCATTAGAAATATAGAACAGTAATTCAAACTCTCTATATAGAATGTATTTCACTACTGCATCTCACCTGGGCTCTTCTGGTAGTAAGGAAAGACCGTGTACTGTATTTTGGCCTGATATTGGGTAGCACTCTGAGATTACGTTTTAATATTTGACTTTTATTTTATTAATTACAGTCAAAAGAAGGACACCAAGATTCCTTGGATAACAAGAAAATGGGTTTCCAGAAAATAAGTGAAGATTACAGGAGTAGTGGTAATGCTAATTTGGAAGTTTGAATTTAAAATTGTGTTGCTTAATGCCGGCTGTGACCAGCTTTATAAGAATGTTCCTGATTTGGGATCAGCTATGAAAAACACCCTCCTCAAAGTCACTACAATTACATACAAAAAAATGCAACTTATTGATTTACCTGGTAGTCCTAAACAGCAGAGACAAATTTATATTTGAGATATATTTGCATCCAGTTAATGTATCTATGTGTACATCAGCCCAATCCACCTCGTCTACATAAACTGTTCTAAAGCTCAGGTAAAAGCAAACACAATACCAATACTGTGGTGCTAATTAATTCCTGAACCTGCAGGGCTGCACTCAGGGTTGAACCCATTTTCCCCAAAGGAATCAGTTTCTTCTCGTTTAATTTTTCAGTTTGTGTATGCATGAGGTGGAATACCTTTTAATTTGAAAGTAAGACCCTGTAACCAACCTACGTCATCCATTGGGCGTTTTAGCCACTCACCCCTGAGAGTCTCCAATAATCACTTCTTTGTTCTGCCACTGGTGGCCTCACTTGGCTGGCAGCAGTTGGCAGCTGATGTCTGCCTCTCTATTTTATTGTTCGTAGGAGGCAGCTGCCAGGATTCAAACTTCACTCTCATCCATCACTACTCTTTCATCACTCACTCCAAGGACATTCTTGTGGTTTTCAGCTTAAGCCAGAGCTGCAACAAAAGAAAAAAAGATAGGTTTCTGAAGATTTTTTTGTTGGATAATGGAAAGGTGAAATGCAAATACATCCCACAATAGATCTAGAGAACACGTTACACCTAGCCTGAGATAACTGACTTAAATCAAGGGATACATCTGTTGCATTATAGCTTAAACCCACCTCATATAAGGCACACTATTTAAGACACAAAGTGAGAAAAGAGTTGGTTGCATATATGTATATTTCATAAATGATTCCATTGCCAGTTTAATGACTCTTTAACATACTTTTGGGCATTGATGAAAGATTTATTTGATGCTACCAATTGCAGGGACTGGAAAAACAGGTGTCAGTGTTGGGGTAAACATTCAAATAGACCATAATCTGTTATTCCATAATGAACTACAATATTTGATTTCATGGTATTTCATCTCTGAGACAGAGCAACTTACCAGTTTTCAGTTTTGTGTGTGAGTAAGATGAAAAGGAGGAAGAACACAATGATGCCTTACAGAAACATCATAAATCATCAGGCCCTTTTTAACAGCATCAAAAATATACTTAACATTGTTTTATTACCTTGATATTTCATGACTAACAGGGAAATAGACCTCTCTGTGGTCCACTGACCCAAAACATACAGCATGTAATGACACTATGTAGCATATGTATAACACACTGTGCATTTCTTTGTCCGTGAATGAATTTTGGCAAACAAAAGAAATACATGTCTTTGTACATAGCTCAAATGACACACAAAACATGACCAAGTTCTTGTATCACTATGGACTTTGAAGTATCTTTTATTTATTTTGCATAAACCAAGATTCTATAACAAGTAAGAGAATGGGGCTTTTCTTTATTGCATGGATTGTGCTACCTTACAGTAAATGTCCCAGAAATTACTCATAAATGCTGCAATATGCTTCAATAGGCTTAATTTGTTTGCCATGTTTGCATCCAAGTAATTCCAAGTGCACAAAACCAAACTAAAGTAATTCCACTGATGCAACACAATACATTTTCTCTACTTGACTTGGAGAGCTATATAGAAATACAACAGTCCTAATCAACCCTGTCTTCTGCATTTGACCACACATTCTCAACCACATCACACTGTATGTCCTCTCTTACAATACACCTGGGAAAGGATATTTTTGCATGTCTGATCCATCTCTGCTGTCTTCTGCAGAAATGTCCAGACATCCAGCATTCATTGTGTCCAAAAGAGACATCTGATCATGTGGCTGGTGGTCCTATACCTTCCTCCTCCATGAGTAAAAAATGTCCTCTATGGTGTTGAGGAATGCAGAGTACGGTGGAAGGAAAAGTGACACCATCCTGGGATGGGCTGTAAACCACTCTGTGGCTGGAAGAGAATGGTGAACTGTCACATTGTCCTATACAAGTACAAAATTGCCAGCCTCATTTGCAAGTGTCTTTCATAAAGGTCATCAAGGAATGAAAATAGGTGCTCAGTGTAGAATGTCCCAATTAGGAGTTTGTGCATTTTTAAAATGTATTTCTTTTTAGATGTAGATGTAGCGGAATTCAGGAAATTGCAGTGTAATTTACAGTAATTTTGTGTCATATTTTGTCATAAATCTAACAGTTTTTACAACAGTATGTAAACACGTGCAAAATGGACAGTAATTACACAGATTTCGTGGTGGTTGAGTTTAAGTGAGAAAACTCGTGCATTTTCAAAGGTGTGGTCATTGAATGCATTTTGTGTCAAAGCAATAACAAGTGAGCCACAGTTTAGTACACAACGTTTTCTGTTGTGCTGACTGTGCAAAGTGTCTTGATAAGTGAGTAGAGAAAGAAAGTGAATTGAGAAATTGTGTTAGCAAGAGCAAAAACTGTAATTATCTAGCTCTGTTAATACATCCTGTTTATATATAGTGATATGTCAAGCCTAATTTGCTGTACATTTTAAACTAGACTTCAAAGGTTCCTTTGAATGTAATATTGACTGAATTACATATCTGTAATCACATATGTGACTAGTGTGGATTATTTAATTGACAGTTACACAACGTTAAGGCAGGGTCTTGTCAGACTTGTTTTGCTCTCACATCCAAGTGTCTGTTATTTGGCCTGCTGTTCCTGGCGCGCAGTTTCAACACTTTCTGTGATTGGTGGATTTTGGACCAATGAACGCAAACATCTCTGGTGACGTTTCTGGTCAGGAGCTTTTTGCGCGAAGGTGCAGATGTTGGCGGTCTGAAGAGCGAGAGGAAGGTCTTGGCTGAGGTCTGCTCTACAAGCTGAAACACTTGACGGTGAGAACAATGGCTTTATGCAAATGTTAAACCAGGCTTTCAGTCTATTCAAACAATGTTGTGATAGATTTAAAGGTCCATTTGTACACCTTTTGAAGTAATTATGAAGTCTGTTTAGCATCAGTGAAGTCAATTGTAGTAAGTTCACGTAACGTTAGTTAACGGACGTTGTTGTTATGGCCGCCGTTCAGTAAACGTGCAATACTTAACGTTACTTACACTTGCAATAACGTCACGTCAAAATCCAAAACGCTTTTGAAAAACTGCAACACAGGCACAGTTTATTCTAACCGTAACACTTTAGCGTACACTAACGTTATAAGCCGATTAATTAATTCAACGTTACACTACATTTCTACTGCCCCGCCCCCCGATTATGAAACAGCACATCTTGCAGAGAAGAAGAAAGAATTTGTGCACCCAGAATCATTACCGTTACCTCTAACCCCACATGTGATTAACTCATTATCGTCTTACCATTATATAGATCCTTCCACTGTGTGACTATCACTTGCTAACATTGTACTTACAGCTGAGGCATCAGGGGGGATAACTGCTTTTGCCTGGCATTTCCTGACATGTTGTGACTGGTAATGTAGCAGATTATGTAACGTTATAACAGTATAGGGCTGCACAATTAATCGCAATATTGCCAAAATATGGCCAAGTGCATTAATCCAAATCGCAGAAGCTTCAATTTTTTGATGAAGGTAAAATGTGTGACAAAACAGCATTATAATGAAGTACTGTAGTGCTACAGAGATGCCCCTGGCCTACAGAGCTTGTTCTCCAGATGTAGGAAAACATGTTTATTTGGTACAGACCCCAAGAAGTGTCGCATCATCATGATTTTAATAGTTTGTTTTCAGTGATAATGAAAATTGTGATGCAAAAATTATCTTTTTTTTTATCATATCGTGCAGCCCTATAACAGTATAATGTGCACCTATACAGCACCTACTGCTGCTTATATCTTATGCTGAGAAGATTAGTCATTGGATCTACATGTAGCCAGTCAACAAATTAAACAACATAAGCATAGTTTACATATTTAGTTGATGTGCCCTAAAAAAATGTCTTTTCTAATTCTATACGCCAAAGCAGGAGGAAAAATTAGAAAACCTAACCGTTTTTTAAAATGCATGCTTGACTGATGATCTATCAAACCTGAGATGTTATTCAGCACCAGCACCATCGCTGCACTGCTGCTCCAGCTGAGAGGACATGGACAAGCAGAACTGCATTCTTTAATGTGTGGACAATTGACCAAAGTGAAATGAAAGCAGATCCACTTTGTAAAATTGGACGTGTTTTGTTGATAATAATCTCTTTTTTCACGTTTTCTTCTAGTGGTATCAAAAAAGCAACATTTCTGCTGAAATGGAAAGCTATCGAGGTAGGTGTAAACTACGCAAATAGTTGTGGATGAGTAGCCTTGGTATGCAATAGTATGTTTTCAAAATGTTAAATTACAAAACTTTTAAGATCTTAAATGCCTTTGAAATTCTAATGTAAGGCTGTAGACGGCAGTATATAACTGCTAAACCAGACAAGCTTCCCACCAGAAAAATAGTGCGAAGCAAAGTTGCTATGTCCTTAAGACCTCTGCAAGACTTGCGCGTTATTTAACTCTATGTGTGTAACTAGAGTCCTTTGATGTGGTTGTTGTAGCAAGTTGCACAAGCGATCTGTAAAGCAGCAACCCCACAATACTCAAAAACTTTGTTTCGTCACATCTTGTTTTCATTTCCTCTTCATAGGAAACGCAAAATGCTGCCACACAGCAGTGATTATTGTTTTCTTCTGACCTCTCTGACAAACAGTGACCCCTAAACATGTATGGCTCGACCTCCTTTAATTATCTCCTGTCAGACAATGAATCTCAATGGAAGCATCATCTTAGGATGGCAGTGAAGTGATAATGTATTTTATCAATTGGTCGATCAACAAGTTAATTGACAACAGTTTTGATCAGTTTTTGCAATTTGCAGAAATTTTGCAGTGTTGTGACCTTTACCTCTGACCTCACATCATCACACATCTGCCATACTCTAGCTTGACTATGTACTTGTACCAGTGAGCATTAACAAATGTTAAATTTTACAGACATCCAAGTGAAGGAGCTGAACATGCGTGCTTCAGGTCAAGCATTTGAGGTCATCTTGAGCCCCGCCACCCCAGATGCCAAGGCTGAATTTCCATTGTCCCCTCTTAAGAAAAAGGAAACATCACTGGATGAGATTAAGAAAAAACTGGAAGCTGCAGAGGAGAGACGCAAGGTATTGTCAGAAATAATGAAATGGCAAGCAGATGTGAGCAAACTACCACTGTGAAAACCATTAACTGAGCTGTAAAGACTAGCACATGGGTTTAGGATCCAGGTTCTGTTAAATTACTGCAAAAGTTCTCTTTTGTCAGAGCCAGGGCGCTGAAGTGCTGAAGCACTTTGCCGAGAAACGAGAGCACGAGAAGGAGGTCATCCAGAAGGCCATAGAGGAAAACTGCAACTTTAGCAAGATGGCACAAGAGAAACTCAATCAGAAGATGGAGGCAAACAAAGAGAACCGCACTGCACGGATGGCAGCTCTCAATGAGAAATTCAAGGAGAAGGTAAGCTCCTAATGGCATATCAACCTATCTTCATGTTTAATGTTGAAATAATGAAAACTGCAGTGCAGTGATTCTTCTGTTTTTGAACACTAACAGGACAAGAAGCTTGAAGAAGTGAGGAAGAACAAGGAGGCAATGAAAGAAATGGATAATTAGTTTGTTTTTGGTCTGAAAAACATTCTTTACATCTTCAAAGATAAGCTGTACTTTTTTAAACTGACACGTCGATGGTATTGTTTGTTGTGTTAGTTATGATTATGCTGTTGAATGAAAGTTGGTTATACAATGTTAGATTGGGTTTGGATATAGTCTGACTTTTCTTGACTCGTAGATTTCTTATTGGCAGCTGATTACACTGTAGTTTTTGTGGTAAGAACTATATTTTTTCATTAAGAGGCCTTCCGTTGTAATGAATTGGTCCTTATACTTCATATACTGTTGAAATGCATCATATAATATTGTTCCAAACTGTTGATAATGTAGGTTTGAATGTGCTGTATGATACCAAGGTTCTACTATTAAAGTCTGTATCCACAATTTAATCTCTTTTTGTCGTGATGTGTGGAGTGTTGAGCCTATTTGTGCCTCGTAAATGTTGAAGGTGAAATAATCTTATTTCTACCATGTAATGAAGATTGACATAACTGGAATTAAAGTGTGTGTGTTGGGCGGGGGGGTACAGGGTAGTCATGTGGCACATAATGTATTACACTCAGTAAACATGACACTGCTGACACTTAGGGGCAGTTAGGTCATCTTAGTGAATTTTTTCTGTAATTGTTAAAAGCAGTGGTTCTCGAGGGATCCCAAGATTAAAGAAAGAAAAAACATCTGTCAGAAAATTGTTAATGTCTTACTCTAATTTTGAATTTTCATTGTGAAATGCTGTATATGTTTACCTCTTCAGGTCTATAACAATGCTTCAAATAACCACAGTGTCCACAGTGAGACCATAACCTGTGCTGGGTATCAGGGATCCACGGGTTATCTAGTATTTCCAATTACAAATATACAAAACACAAGTAGCCTCTGAATATGATAACAAAAACCCATCATTTTTAGAAGTTAATAGTTTTTGCTAAGACTATTGGAGGACAGGTGCCCCCTGACTCCATTGCTGTTGTCATGTTTGGCAAAGACGGTTCAGCTAAGTCTTCATTTGGACCAAGAGGGTTCAGAATCAGAAAGAAATACCTTGACATATCCCTATTTGTAGAGTGACAGTAATAATACTCCATATTAACCACAGAGTCTTCACATGGATGATCAACAACTGCTCGTTGCCTATAAGAGCACAGCGAAACTTTGTCAATACTTTCCACCCTTGTCAATTCTCACACAAGGAAGTACTTTTGAAGCAATGAGGGTTTTAATAGTATTAGAGATTTGGAAGAACGGGCAGAGAACAGGATAAAGGGGAGGTCTTCTTGCAGAGTTGATTGTATAGTCAATCATTAAAAAAGTATTCTGTCTGTACTGGCAATATCATAATCAATGTAGCTGAAGCCAACAACAAATCTCATAACGTTTATTGTGAATTACTGAATAATTGTATCTCTAAATCAAGGAAAAAATCTTAAATTGATTTAAATAAAGCAGCGAACAGATCACTCTTTAGTTGACCTTGTCATAACCCACGCACATATGAAACCAATGATGGCTCACAAGTAGACAGTGCTTCACTTTAAGGGGTAAAAATATGTGATGTGATTCATGGATTAATATTTTTTCCTCAGCGTGTATCCATCAATCCATTGTATTTACCTGCTTATTTCTCTGCAAGGTCACCCTGTATCCTATATCCCAGCATGCAAACTATCACTGTGGTAACACACAAACATATTACCACATTTACATCTAAGGCCAAACTACAGTTTCAGATTCAACTGGCCAGCATGTCTTTGGGGATACATGTCTTAGGGACATACATATGCTCTAATAAGTGTTAATAAGTGTTCGTGGATAAAGCAGCAACATCATCGTGCATAAGCAGCTAAATGGCCCCAGTGCTGACTGTTAAAAGTTGTAAGAGTATTATATTGTCACATATTCTTGCAGGGAACATGGGTTTGTGCAACCCTGTAAAAGAGCTCTTCAGCTCTTTTACGGCTAGCTACATCAATCTGTTGTATGTGTTGTGCACACAAAATGATTCAAGTCTTTAGGTGTTGACAGAGATGACAAGACATGACATTTTGCAAATACTGTGTGAACTCAAGCAATTTATTGCATCACAGGCCATGGACCACAGACATTTTCAGACAGATATGAGGGAACATCTGCACGTCACATTTTTCTCAAAGCTTTGTGTATGTTGTCTAAAATCTAGTCAGTGCTTATGGGTTTCTTCAGACTTGCTTGCATCATGCACAGGCTTGCAAGTCAGTGTCTAACCTGTCAAGCGTGTTGGAAATGTCACTCGGTGCCAAGTGTCATTTGTTCAATGTGTCAGTTCTAGAACATGTAGAGTTTTAAGTTTGTATTTGTGATTGCTGTCATTTAAAATGTTTTTTTAATTTTTATTTTTCAAATTGGATATCAGGATTTTTACATATTTTATTTGTAATTACATTTTAAAATTTCTTGTATGTGTAAATAAAGCTAATTCTGATTCTGATTTGAATAGGCACTGATATGGCATTGTCTGTTTATGTATCATAAAATTAAATTCTATTTTATTTGGTAAAATAATTTATAGTCTCATTAAGGTCTCATCTAATTTGATGATTTGAAGTGGTTGTAGTTTTATACTGTATCATTTGAAAAATACTGATCATTGAACTACTAGAAATAATGTAAGAAATAAAAATCTTACTGTGCTTAAACCAATGAAACACACCCATCCAACATATCATTATATATCATAATCACTTTCACGCATCTTTAGATTGTTTTTTAGGTTTCTTATCGATTTAATGCTTTGTGCTCACAGTAACAAAAGCGCACATTGCTGGTTGTGTTTGGGGTGAGTCTGCATTGCTATGCACACACACACAAACACACGCACACGCACACACCCACCCACACACACACACACACACACACACACACACACACACAGTGCTGCACAATCCCATCTTTGTCATGTGTTGGGAGGGAACTGCTGAACTCATCAGCTCAGAAAGCTGCTTGTCCCATAGTGCAGTGTTCCTCGACTGACAACACAGGGGACGAAGGCTGGCTCGACTCCAAGACCCCTTTCTTAGCCTGCGCTGGATTTTTGGAATTTGTCCTTGTTCAAGACTTTTCCAGGCTTTACCAAGGTATTATCAGCATCAATTTTATTTTCAGGTTGTGAGCCTCTGTAGACACTTTTCGCCCATGTTCTCTGAAGTTGGCCTTATTCAGGTTAAGACACAGATCATAGTGGAAAAGTAGCCAGGAGGTCAAAAACATACTCAGTGTTGTCATGGACATCACCCTGAATCCATCTCTGTTGGGGATATACCCTATAAGATGGTCTAA
Organism: Coreoperca whiteheadi; assembly: GCA_011952105.1. Lineage (NCBI taxonomy): Eukaryota > Metazoa > Chordata > Actinopteri > Centrarchiformes > Sinipercidae > Coreoperca > Coreoperca whiteheadi. The sequence continues at coordinate 16,902,685 of CM022486.1, read as the reverse complement.
ATCAGGAAACAATGCAGATCTCTCAGAGACACTGAGTCTAACAAAGGAAACATTGTAACTGAATGCTAAACAAGGGAAAGGCAGAGGCCATAAAACTGCTAAGAACACACTAGTCAAGGAGGGAAATTGTTTGTTTTGATAACCAAATGAGAACCAGTGGGGTTATCACTGTAATTTGGAAGCCAAAACACTGACAAAGGAATGCTGTCCAATTCAAAAACATGTATAATATCATGTTTCAAATTCTAGCTTTGTTACGATACCATGCATGAAGTTCGATATAAACCTTATTAGAGCTTAGGAACTTCAAGTTTATGTGGGTCAATTAAGTCACTGGCCAATTCATTATCTACAGGCTGGTAAGAGGCTTTACATCCAAGTTAGTTCTCATGGTTTAAGGAAAAGTGATACACTTTGAAAGGAATAGCATGTCCAATATTGGAATTCCCCATCAACCTTTTTATAAATCCATTGTGAATGTTTTTCTTTTTGTTTTCATTTAGCAGTCTCATAGACACACCGTGACACATGCAAGAGAGATATAGGCGTGCAAGGTTGGGAGCAGGAATAGTGCATGTGATACAAAAACTTTAGTCCAGAGACACCTCTAGTAATGGTATTATCAATTCAAGAAAAGCAATATATAAAGGAGACTTTTGTGATAATATTGTAGGATTGGGGAGAATCGAAATATGGTTATCATATGGTTATAATTAGCCTATGAGTAGTAACATATGACATCACGCAAACTGTTTTTAATTAGGCCAGCACTGGCAAGCCATAAAGACACAGGTAAACCGGTTTGATAAATATAAGTTTAACTGTAAGACAACAAACAGCCTGTGCACCCTAAGCACTCATCTGCCTCACGCCTCATGGGAGCGCCATGTGTTTATATAGCAGTGGAAGAATTTTCATGGAGAGTGGGTGGGCTGATCGGCCCCGCGGAAGCTGTCATTGGTCACGACGACGTGTGCAGCCGCAGCAACGAGCTGCACCGTGCTCGCTCATTGGCTAGCAGCCCCGCTTGTCAAACCGCCTCCCGGCAGCTGCGCTGTGAGAGCCACGGTGAGAGCCGCTAGGCGCTGCTCCCGTCACGGTCAACCTTTCTCCGTTCAACCCTTCAAACAATGTTCTATATATTCTGTACGGCTCTAAATCATTCATCGACTGCTAAGTTTAAGACGTCGGATTGATTCTACCATCTACAGGTTTGTCCATTTTATTAGTGCAATTATTTTCATCTCGAAAATTCATGGTATTTTTTTTTTTTCGCTAAAATATCTCAGTGGCATAGCGTGAAATACGCTCAGATGCGCCTCGGACGCGACACCCTGTCAGGTTTCATTAATGTGCATCGGTATTTTGTTAATTAAACAATAAATACCACACAGGAGAGGGTTGTGATGCACATGGAGAATTAAAGCAGGCCTCGAGGCTCAGAGGAAGGGTGAATGCAAATTGATTTCATACACTGGATCTCAAATTTGAACACAGATGTCGATCAGGTGCAGATTTGCTTGTGGGAATTCACTGCAAGAGGCCCATATAGGCCTGTGTCTCATAGCCTACAGTATACTTCACAAAAACCCTTCCTGTTTATAGTCGAGCATTCTTCTTTACCCATACATATTTTAAAAGGATTGCAACCCTTGCTGGGGTGTGGACGTCGGATGGGGTTATGTTACGTAATGTCTTCCCATTCATCACTCCACGCCTTTCCTCCTGAACCTCGGCCTGTGTTCAGCCCACACAGCCTGATCTTTGTGAAGCTGCTATCTCTGCTCTTTGCCTTCCCCACATCTCTGGGAAGAGCCCAGAAAGATCTAGAGTGGGCCCATCAAATCAGTGATATGTTTAACTGATTTTTAACCCTGGTCCCAGTTTATGTACAGTAGTTTGTGTGAAGCTCAGCTTACTAAATATAATTTTAAAGTCCAATTGTTAGTGTTGCAATAAACATAAAACATATTTACTCAAATCTTCTCGTGTCAGTCAACTTAAGTCATTTATTTACTTTAGGGTGAGTCCAAGAACTAGTTTAGCTAGATGTAATGAGGAAGAAACAGTCATGCAGAGTATCATCTTCGTAAAACTGTTTTCAAATCCTACCTGCACCGCTTATAGACACTGTATGAAATGTTGATTCTGTGTCGAGTTTCACACTTTTCACGAAGTAATTTCCCGTTTGCAATTGCCAATACTGAGAACTGCCTCATCAGGCAGAATTTATGACTATAAGGAAGGCTAAGGTCAGAGCTTAATTGCACCTGCGGTCCAGTGGTTTGCAACAGTCCTTCAAAGCGATGCATTGTGTTGCAGAGCAGATTACAGGCTTGGGAACGCATTCAGAGACACCAGTCAGATGGTCAGCCAAACAAACAAAAACAAAGCAACAAAACTGCTGCTGCCACGAATATTACTCATATCCAACAGTTTGACAAGAATCCATGATTGATGATTAATTATAAAATCGTCAGGGTAATTCACTTATACAAATGAAAACAGTTAAAGCTGCACTAATCAATATTTTTGTTATTAACAAAGTGTGAATGAGGTCGCTGTCACTGTCTCAAACACACACAGGACTATCACTCAACACCGCAAGTCCTGCTATTCATCTCCATGGAGACTTTTAATCTCTTTTAGTCTATGGTTTATTGTTTTGGTTTTCTGGCCCATAACTCCACTCTCATCAACTCTGATTCCAGCCGCAGCAGTCAGCTGTTTTCAATAAACCCAATAGACAATAAACCCCCTGTCCACTACCTGCCCAGCACCAAACGGCAGACACACACAGTTAGCGACCAGTTGGTTAACATAGTGGAACATTTAGCAGCTAAAGAGCCAGATATTTTTCTTAGGAGTTGGTGGAGACCAAAACCGAGCTGAAAGGACAGTGAATATTGGAGTCAGGTGGCCAAAAACACGGCTTCTGATGAATGTAAATATTGCTCTGTGCCTGCTAAATAGGTTAACTGTTTGGTAACAAGCTGTAACAAGCAAAAAACGTGATAGTAAGTCAACGTTGTGTATTTCAGCTTGTTCCACTGACCTCGAGTTGCAGAATAGTAAATTATCGCATCTTTCAGGAAAAATGTTCATGAAAATGTCATTCATTAAGCATCCTATCTATTATTTATTTGTCATTTGACCAGATGTTTTCATTTACCTTAATTTAGGGTTATGATCAGTTAATCTACTGATTACTTTCAGATTAATTGTTTGCTCCAGAAAATGTAAGAAAACAGTGAAAATCCCTGTTAGGATTTCCCAGAGCCCCAGGTGACATCAACAAATTGCTTGTTGTGTTCAAACAACTGTACAAAACAAAAGATTCATCGACGAAACGAGTAATGCACTACTTCTGCTTTGCGATAATAGTAGTATTGCAGGAACACACCGCCTACAGTCTTCACATGCAGTTATACACTGGCAGATGCCCACAAACAGACCTGGACATGACAGTAGTTCAAAGCCAGACAGATATTGACTGACTAACTGACTGTTCATTTCATTCTTTCCGTCCTCCCCTCTGGCCTCCAGTTTACCATGGCGACAGTGGTGATGGAGCAGATCGGTCGCCTGTTTATCAACGCGCAGCAGCTGCGTCAGATCCCTCAGCTTCTGGAGTCGGCCTTCCCCACGCTGCCTTGCACTGTGAAGGTGTCTGATGTTCCCTGGGTGTTCCGCGAGCGCCACATCCTCACCGGTTACAGGCAGCCGGACCAAAGCTGGCGCTACTACTTCCTCACCCTCTTCCAAAGGCACAATGAGACCCTCAATGTGTGGACCCATCTGCTGGCTGCCTTCATCATCTTGGTAAAGTGGCAGGAGATCTCAGAGACGGTAGATTTTTTGCGAGACCCTCATGCTCAGCCCCTCTTCATCGTCCTCCTGGCAGCCTTCACATACCTCTCCTTCAGCGCTCTCGCCCATCTGCTCTCCGCCAAGTCTGAGCTCTCCTACTACACCTTCTACTTCCTCGACTACGTGGGGGTCGCTGTCTACCAGTACGGCAGCGCCCTGGCGCACTACTACTATGCCATAGAGGAAGAGTGGCACACTCGAGTGCAAGGGCTCTTTTTACCCGCTGCAGCATTCTTGGCCTGGCTTACTTGCTTCGGCTGCTGCTATGGCAAATATGCGAGTCCCGAGCTGCCCAAGTTAGCCCACAAGCTCTTCCAAGTGGTGCCCTCAGCCTTGGCTTACTGTTTAGACATAAGCCCTGTGGTTCACCGCATCTACAGCTGCTACCAGGAGGGCTGTTCTGACCCAGTTGTGGCGTACCATTCCTACCATGTGCTCTTTTTCTTAATTGGCGCCTATTTCTTCTGCTGCCCTCACCCAGAGAGTTTGTTCCCTGGGAGGTGTGACTTCATCGGGCAGGGCCACCAGCTCTTTCATGTGTTTGTGGTCGTGTGCACCCTGATGCAGGTCGAAGCACTGCGAACAGACTTCACAGAGCGCCGTCCCTTCTATGAGCGTCTTCATGGTGATCTTGCACACGATGCCGTCGCACTCTTCATCTTCACTGCCTGCTGCAGTGCTCTTACGGCTTTTTATGTCCGCAAGCGTGTACGTGCCTCTCTCCGCGAGAAGGAGGAGTAACGATTCAAATTAGTAAAAAAAAAAAAAAAAATGTTGGGTCTAATCTGTTTTACTCTAGTGGCCATTCATTAAAACATAATTCAAATGTTTTTGTCAATGAATGTTATCCGTTTGTGGCTGTGACTTATGATTTCTTTATGTGATCTGCCAAACTACAGTGAGCTCAAAAAAAAAAAAAAGTTGAAGGGTTTATTTTTATGACTCACAATGAGGAAAAGGGAATCTTATCATTTGTCTGTAGCAATACAGGTAGTATATAAACACTGCAACAACTCCTTGTATCTTTACTCTGCTCTTTTATTAGTCTTCAAGGTAGATTTGTCATAAGGAATGTAGTTTTACTTCACCATGCAAAAATACACTTTCTGTCATGGTGAGCAGGAAAATTAAGTCTGGTTTCTTAAGATGCCTTTTACCCAATCGTATTTGGAAAAATCTGACTGTCTTAATCAAATTATAGCATTTCAAATCATGCAAGCGTTTATTTATTTTTATTTATTTTTTTACAATTTACAGTCTCATAACACTTTGTATATTGCAGTCAGATATCAATTCCAATCCTAATTAAATTGGTGTTCTTGATATACCTTTCTGACAATTGTTTCCCCCCTTTTGATTCTGCCCCTCTCTTTAGAGATCAAAGCAGGGATTTTTTAATTTTATTTATCAAGGAGCTAACACTGTGCCACACAAATGTTTGAACGTATTCTGGGAAGGTTGAGAACCCAATTTGAAAACCAAATGTTGGACCTCTTTTTTTTCTTTTCTTTGGGTGATAATATTCTGTTGAATTATGTTGGAAATGAGGCTGGCACTCAGTATTGGTTAGGAGATGGAGGGAAGATTACTGATGTCTCTTTGTTGTTGTGACAATGTTAATCTTTTTTTTATTCAAAGGGCTGGAACTTCAGCTTTTGCCTTTTCACATCCCATGATGTTAGTGCTTACTGCGCTCATTGTTTTCATTGTCGCACAGATTTGAGTCACAAAAGCCGTGTCTGACTGGTGTTCTGCTTCTGGTATGTTTTACTATTGTATGATAAATATGTCTGTGCCTCTACGCATGTCTTTTGGTATATACTGTGGATATTAAGTGTGTGAATGTCTATGAAAGCTTAGCCTTGCACTCCTTTCTTACCCTGTAAATAAGCTGTTTTTCTCTAAAAAAGTCATTTGCATTCCATTTTCTCTCCACCTAATTGCACTCAGAACTGAATGCATCTTTTTATCTGGTGGAATACACAGCACATTCCTATTTTTCTGCGTCCTTTCAAAACGTGTTTTGTGTTGAGTGTCCTCCTGCCTATCAGACTTTAATAGCTATGAATACATCATCTCACACTGTTACACTGAAGAGTCCCTTTGTTATTTGATGACTTTTATAAAAAATATCACACAGATATGGCTCACTGATAATGTTGCTTAGATTTTTATCTCACACAATCTTAAATGTCAGAAATGATCTATATTCATTATAGCACACTCTGTTCATGATGGTTTTTAATGTGCCAATGAATCTGTTATTGCTTCAGTGATGGTACTACTGAAACATGAGTTCAGAGACAGAATGAGAAGTGACAAGTTGATTTTTGATATCTTGACCTGACTGCAAACATGTTACTGGTGAGATTTAGCCCCTAAATATGAACCTTCTAACTGTCAACTTTGGGATTTCTGACCTGGTCTCATCATGCACTGCCTGAATCAACCCTGTATATACTGTAGCTGACAACACTGGCTATGTTTACATGTATGGAGGCATCTGCTGTTAATGTGGTTATTGTGGTTTTGTGTTGAATCTTTAAAATATCATAATTCCAAATAACCTGGGTAAACCCGTACTCCATTTCGGTGAAACCTGTGCAGTTCACCTTTGTGCATGGTTTGAAATTGGTTATCAAGATTGAGACTCTCATGCACAAAACAAATTTTGTACATTATTCATTGTAGGCTAATGGTATCCATTTGACAAATGAAGCCTAAGTCTTTTACTAGCTCTGCCTGTTATTACTACTACTGGGAATATAATTTATTTCCCATGTGTTAGAGATAACCTAGCTTCGTCAAACAGGGCAGGAGCAACTGGCAAGTGATCAGTGTTTTTTTTGCAACATGGATACTCTGTCATAGATTGTCTAAGTTGCATGCCAATTAATCCTGACTAAGATCGTAACTGGAATATGCCCAGCACTCCTTACTGTATAAGTGAGTTTGTGTGTAAACATAGCCTCTGATGCCACCCTAGGTTTTCCTTTTATGAAAGTAGGGTGTGAGCGACCTGAATGTGTTCTGCCTCAAAAATATGTGTGACTGACTGTACTAATATTCTGTGGTATTTAAGAAAATAAAGTGTTACAGTAACTTCAAAGTCTCCTATTTGTTTTTCACAGGTTAGGGAACATATGGAAGCAAAGAAATGTCATTATTTATTAAAACCTAATTGAAATTTAACCACTGCTGGATATTGAAGTTTAAATGGCAGCATTTAAATATCTTACACCGAAAACCATCTGTATGAATGTGTTTTGAATTCCCCACTTTGACATTTCTAGAAAGTAATTTCAAGATCAATTTATAAAAAACTTGCTTTGAAATATTTTGAAGGGTTTATAAATTTAGAAAATCGAAGTGTTCACTATTCAAGAAAGATCTGTACTGAAGTTTTTCAAATTCAGTTGGTAATTTTTGGATCAAGAAATCCAAGTGAAAAAAAATCATCAAAGTCGAGACACCAATATTCAAGATTAGAATTCAGGCCACTGAACAGGGGAGTCGATCAGACCTCTGCTCTGTGAGGTTAGTTCATATCAGTCATATACTTCTTACAAAACTTTTCTTTTAACTTGTAGTGTGTAGAATTTCTTTCTTGGATCATGTTTGTTGGATTTTTTTTTTTTTTTGGAAAACTTGAAATGAAAGAGGGGGATTCAAATCACATACATTCTCCAGATTGTTGATTTACAAAATAAAATATTGCAATGCTATAAATTCAATGGTATTAAAAATTTCAACATTAAGTATTCTGGTGCTGGTTAAATTTCACAATTAGATTTTCAGTTTCTTTATAAGATTCAAACTATTAAGGCCTTTCTTTGCTTCCATAAAACACAACACAATGTTTCAAATCAATGGAGCTGCATTTGCGATTGTATTTCACATTGTTTCAATCAGGTCTATACAACATTAGCCATTGTAAATCGTACATTTTAAGTTTTATTTCCCGAGACAACAAAGGGTGAATATCAAGCTACAAGACTGATTTATCTCTAAGTGGAGACTACAGACCTATATGGCCTGTCTTTTCATTTTGCAAACAATGACACTGTTCTGAATGCAGATATTCTTAACCTATACCCTCATCAGTAATATTATGTGGTTGCCAAAATGTATGACTCAGACATGACTACTGGCAGAGTAATGGCCCTGGACTACAGATTGAGGCGCTAAATTTAAATAATAAATAAAAAACAACAGGTTTACTCTAAACAGTTTCTCAGACATGTCTCAGTTAGTCATGGTTCCGACACCACCAGAGGGCAGCCTTGTTGTTTAGTAGGACAGTTACAGTTTGACAGCAACGGTAGAACTACTGCACATTGAGAGGATTGTCTCATCTCCGCTAAAACTGAAGAGGTATTTTGAGGTAAAAAGGTATTCTATCAAGGCAAAAAATATGTATACATAGTATTTTCTTAATGGTTTTGCAAGAGCAACTAATCATAACAGTGCTGTTGATCACATGAGCCTTTAATAATGAAGGAGCAGTTAATCACAAAGATATTATTGAGACACTTTTGGTAAATGCATGGCCTCTGAGGTTGTTGAACATAAAAACACAGTATATAAATCCTGTAACTCTCTAAGTAAAATGGCTTTAGATGGCTAATAGGTAACAATAGCCCATTCAGTAATGAGCATAAATCAGTCATTGAATAACAGTGGATAAGTAAATGCTAATATTTAAATTAGATGGCTCATGTGTTTCAAAGGTTTATCAAAATTAGGATGAACAAACCCATAGTGAATTAAGTTGATAAATGTACCATTATCTTGGTCAAAACAGATGGCTTCTCTCCTCTGTACAGTATATATGTGTCAAATATAGATAAGCACACAATTATTTTGTTCTTGGACAAAGAGCTTTAAATGGTATCTAGCCTGGGGGTGTGGGGGTGGGGGTGGGTGTGTGTGTGTGTGTGTG
>CM022486.1:16857971-16893848 GCA_011952105.1 Coreoperca whiteheadi | reverse complement strand
TATTTTTGTTGTGTTGGGTAGAAGTGGGTTGGTGTTGGTGGGGGGGGGGGGGGGGGGGGGGGGGGGGGGTGGGGGGGGGGGGGGGTTGGGGGGGGGGGGTGGGGGGCGGCATAGTTCGGAGATCTTCTGGAGAGACCTGCTCAATAACTCTGGCAAGATTTTTTTCATCCCACAAAACCGATGTTTACAAGAATGAATCTTTCCATAAGGGGGCACAAATGATCTGCATATATTTCCAAATATATATTACTGATGTATCACAGCACTTTAAAATGAACATGCAGATCAATCAAGATATTTTTATATTTTTTTTAAATGCATATTATTGATAGTGATGACCTGCTGTTGTAACTTATCAGAATATTCATTATAAACCATCTGCGGCCTGGATTACTAAACAACATACTGTGTGCCATTTCCTTTGTTGAATTAAACCTTCAGTGAAAATGACCAAAAGTTAATTATTGCTGTAAACATTTGCTTAATAGACTGAGAATAATATTACATGATTAAATCATGTTACTCATGCAGATGTTCCTCTGGGAACTTCGGCATCTTGCTCATACTGCGGCCTTGTGGGTGGCACATATGGTTTATGTATTTGTGGATGTGGTGACTCGGGTGTTAACACTTATTTATATTTTATTTCTACATTAGTCGAAATATATGGAAGTTTGTGTGGGTTTACACAGCATAGCGCCTTTTGTTGATATTTGTCAGGAGCTTTGCTTATGATGATTAAGCTGGCTCGTACACTGCATTCATATAAGGTAACTGTCTCATCAAGCTTAGCCTTCTGTCTCTCCTACGTACACACACACTCACACACACATAACCTATCCTGAGTGAGTGGAAATTCATATGCTGCACTAATTAGAATATCTCTAAAGTACATTTTCCAGTGATGGAGAAGAATCATTGAAATTTAAGGCAGAAATGGGCTCCTGATGTATCTACGTTGTATGTGATTAATTCACAGTGTTACACACTCAGATGGTCTTAAATCAAATGGCAGAGATAGTGATAATTGCCTTACAGCCTGCTTCCTGTCCTCTAACTATCAATTGCTTCCACAGACTACATCAATTTTCATATGCCTGTTTCTGGAGCATCTCACCGTCCCTCTCCTCTCAGCATCACTCGTCTCCTCTCCCTCTGTCTTGGTTCCTCTCTCTGTGAGTTGCACTGCAATGCAATTGCTCCTCTCCATTCCTTTTTAAACACTTCATTTGCTTTGTATGATTTGTATCAAGGTTTTGCTGAGGTAATATTGGGTGGCCCAGGTCTCCTATCATGTTTTGTAATTAAAGGTTTAACTTGCTAGAGGGAACGGCTTTGTTCAGAGTTATTAAATCGCCTTCTCTTTGTGCCAGGTGACAGACAGCCAACTTCTTTTTCCATCTCTCTTTTTGATGAACCTCTTCTGTGCTGCCAGATATTTTGTTCCCTTTCTTATTGTGGCATTTTCATATGGTCTCTCACTTTTGTTATTAAGTGGAGAAATGCGTTGGGAAAAATCACTGTTTTACGAAGGATATAATCATATGAGGAGATGAACAAAGCATTATCAGACTGGAAATTAGAAAAGATTTTAAATAGAAACGTAATACCTGTCCTCCAGTACCTGTATGTACTCAGAACTAATAATAGCAGTGTCAGTGCATGTTAAAGTAGATAAACAGCAGGACTGTTTAATATTCCTCCCACTAAAACCTCATTTTCTGCTTTATAAAGTAGATTGAATTCTCATTACAGTATAAACAGTGGTCTATTTGAAGTATGAAAAGACTTTGAAATGTTCATTTGGTTCTTTAGGTCTAAAATGTTCAATTGGTACACTGAACAAAAGCCAGATAACATTTAGTGCAGGGTTTAGAAAAATCAGTTATTGTAGATTTAAAGGGATAGTTTTGGGGAATATGCTTATTTGCTTTATTTGAGTTTGATGAGAAGACCTGCTCGTGGCCAAGAAATAGTGCTACACATAACCTGTAAAACTACAACTGGTTTTACACTTACACTTTGGTATGCATTAAACAAATGAGATATAACATGAGGGGCTTGTAGGTGGATTTTTTGTACCTTTGGACAGAGTCAGGCAGGCTGTTCCCCCTGCTCCCAGTCTTTATGTTAAGCTAACTGTCTCTTAGCTCCAGCTTCACAGACATGATATGAGAATGGTATCGACCTTCTCATCTAACTCTTAGCAAGAAAGCAAATAACAAGAGTATTTCTCAAACTATTCTTTTTCTATACCAGAACAATAAGAGATTTTGCGAAACCCTCATGGATCCAACTTCACCACTTTTTATATGTGCTCTTCTAAAAAATTAAACAAAATTTTGATCATGCTGAAACAAAGAAACCTGGCCTTCTGTAGTTTTTGAATGTCTTTACTTAGAGTTAAGTAAAGTTAGAAACTTGCAGTACATTGTTCCTGCTTTGTTCAATTGACATATACACAATACTGTTATATACATGTTATATATACTTGTTACTCAGCTCTCATCTTTTGTATTGCTTTCTGCAATGCGTTGAATGCCATTGTTTTCTTACAACAGTTTACAGTGTTTGGTTTATTCTGGCTTTACCACGAATCTTAGCAGTTTTTCTTGCCATTGTTAAGCAGAGGAAGACGCTGCGGTAGACAGATAAAAGCTAAAAGTAAGAAAAGCATAAAATATAGATAACATGATATATGAAGCAGACTGTCAAGGCATGTAAATTGGGAGGCCTTGAATGAATATGATCCTTGTAAAGTCACACAGTGTGTGTGTCGCTGACTTTGTACAAGACAATAACGAGGCACTGGCTCAATGTATAGTCGAATGTTAATATTACTTATAAAGTAGCATGAGAGAATCAGCCCCTGTCTTCATAATCTCACAAACATTGCATTGTCCTTGCTAGCATTGATATATATATATATATATATATATATATATATATATACTGTAGCGCTCGTTCTACAGCACTGTCAGAACTTACTGCAAACCTAATAGATTCAGTCTGTTCTAAAAGAGACACTTCTTACCTCCTCTTCATCTTTGCGTTTGCCTCGATGCTACTCGCTTCACCAATCAGCTCGCCCACGGATCGGGCCTATTCGTCATGAGCTGATTGAGGAGATACTGGAGGCTGGCGGAGGTGAGAAGGAAGCACGTATGCCCTATCTGAAGGTCTCTCTCTCTCTTGCCAAAGCCAGTAGCGGCTCAAGGATAATGAATTCCCTCCTCCTGCCCCTTCACCTATCTGTATACAGCAGGGTTACAGACTCCCAACACATTATACCTTGATAACCAGAAAGTGGGAAACTTTAAGAAGCCTGGAAATAGTGTTTTTCTCACAGCAGGCTTTTGCTAGTGCAGCTTAGGGGGCAGATAGACTTGTTTTGTTGGTGTACAGTTAGAATAACCTTTTGCTCACTTCGAGTTGAGACATGACAGCCAATACTCCATGCTTTTGCAGCACAATTTCTTTACTATAGCCTAATCCTTTGGATTTCTTTGTTATCTGAGTTTGGAAAGCGTTAACAGTACTTTACATTTGCTGTGTCCCATGCAGTTTCATACTACACACTAAATCTAAGCAGATTTTGAGTAGAAAAGTGACAAAATGATACTTGCTTGATTTGTGTCGATGTGACTATTCTCCCACAATGCAATGCAAAAAGGAAGTAGAGGAGCTGATCACAACTGGAAAAGCAATTAAAGGAATAGTTTCGACATCCTGGGAAATACGCTTATTCACTTACTTGTCTAGAGTTAGATGAATAGATTGATTACCACTCTCGTCCGTATGGTAAATATGCAACAGGTTATCTTAGCTTAGCATAAGGACTGGAAACAGGGCCAACAGCTAGTATGTCCAAAGGGAACGAAATCTGCCTACCAGCAGCTCTAAAACTCAATAATTAACCCATTGTTTGTTGAATCTGTACAAAAGTGTAAAAACAACACTTTGTGGTTTTACGGGGGGACTATTATGAACTATTTCTTGGGAAAAGTACCTTCCTGGAGTCTCTGCTGGTTGCCTGGCAACTGCTTAGAGCCAAGAAATAGTCAGGCACAAATTCCCCTGTAAAACCACAATTTGATGTTTTTAAAATTTGGTTTTTGTATGGATTAAACAAACAAGTAAATCGTGTTAAATGTGTTAATCAGTGAGCTTTAGATGTGCCATTAGGTGGATTTTGTTACCTTTGGGGAGGGTCAGGCTAGGGGTTTACGCCTGTTTCCAGTCTTTGTGCTAAGATAAGCTAACTTTCTGCTGGCTGTAGCGTCATATTTACCGTACAGACATGAGAGTGGTATTGGTTTTTTTTATCTAACTCTCAGCAAGAACGTGAATAAGTGTATTTCCAAAAATGTAAAACTACTCCTTTAAAGCTAATTGTGGATGGTGTTGATACAGCTCCAGGAACACCTCAGTAAACAAAAAATAAGTATTCAACTTTTGGTAAACAATTCTGGTTTCTTGTAAAGTTTTTGGATACCAACAAAGTTTCAATTTGATTGACATTCAATGGCGCAAGTATTGGTCATTTCTTGTTAGTATAAAACAGTTAAGTGCATAGATTTCTTGTATCCTAACTAACAGTGTACTATAAAGACTATTGCAAATATGTGTACAGTGTAGTATGGAATTGGGACAGAGGATTTGCATCATCTGTATGGCTGATTTAAATATTGAATAAATTATAGTATTGATGGTTATGTGCTTGTCAAAATGTCAAGCCCCTGATCCTCTTACCCTATGTATCTTTTCCCTTATTCTCATTGTGCCTCACAGAAGAGTCTTTATGTTCCAATTCTGAAAATCCATCGTCTGGTGAAGGGTCCCCTCCTCCTCCTCCGCCACAGTATGAGTTTTCTCAAAAGACTCCAGATGGCTCGGGATCCTTTTGTTGAGGCCTATTTCTACGCTTCCCCTACTCATCTCTGTTCCTTGATACACACTGTTCAATTACACATGCACCTGCAGCGCTGGTTTTAATTTTACCGACGGAAGTGTTTGAACAAGCTTTTAATGATTGTTGCTATAGAAAATGAGAAGCCATTTCGATTTTCTCTACAATTTTAATATCTTTACAATATTCTATATTGGAATAGTTGTTTTATGATGGAATGGTTAAAATAATTTCCTTCTCCGAGTGAATGATGAAAGTCTTGAGCAAGACAGAACAATGCTCGTACAGTAGATATTCAGAGTTAACTATTTTCAGTTTTCAGTTGTAACTGTTTTTCTTGGATTAGGCAATTGGATTGGCTCAATTATTGTTGTGACTTTTTCAGGGATTACATCCACACTGAGGATTAGTACATACATTATTAAATTGAATTTTGGGGAGGTACAGATGATAAAGGAAAATTGTGCTATACGGTATATTTGCTCAGTGTTGCAAAGACTTCCTCTTCTTCAAAGAGCAGGAGACCTGACAGCCACTTGAAACTGGCAACCCTCTCTGATCCTTTTTCTACAGTCTAAACCGGTTTATTCAGCAACAGTCGAGCATCCAGTGGGAGGCTGATTTTGTGTGAGAAGTTGTGCACCAATTATAAAGGAAAGCCTGTCACAGCAATATGAAAAAGTACCGTAAATTGTGTGTTTAGTGGCTGCAATAATGATGTAAAAAGTAAAGATGATAACAAGTAAAACTAATCACCAAACTGTTTTTTAAATCTAGAATTAAAATATGCTAAGCTAAGTACAACCAGGGGCAATATGAAAAGAACCACAGATTCCTAAAATAAATGATTGTACTCTAACCCTTTAACAGCCCACACATCCGCTCTTCTTGTTGGGGTCATCCACAAAAATTAAAACAAATGGACTGTTTTTCATTGTTAGACCTTGAATTGAATTTAGACATAAAGTTTTCAAACATATATTGCATTGTTGGACTGCCAGACTGTTTTAAAGGTAGGGAGGTAAAATGCTTTTGAAGCTGCACTCTTCTATTAAGAATGGATAAAATAAATCTGTTCAATGTGAAAGGTGTTGCTTATAGTAACAAAGCCACACAGAAATACTCAACTCTGCAGTTCCCCTATGGATCTACAGAGTGTTTTGGCATCTTTCAACCTATTGTTTTGGTTTTATGCCTTGCAACTTTGGTTCAGTGTCACTGCTCTCATCAACATAATTTCTAGCTGCACATCAAAAAGACACATTGAAGCAAAAAAACTTTTGCTATGTGCTTTAAATAGAGAGCTCATTGCTGTCATATATGCTCTGATCAGCAGTTTTGTCTTTCAATTACTTGTAAATAAAATAAAAAAACAGCTTTTTAAAAAATCCCAGTAGTGCCATCTTTGTCTTTGGGGAAATAATCACATTGCAGCTCTGATAAAACCTTCGTACACTAACTGCCCAGAACCAGGACGGATAAAGTTAGACACTAACTGGTGAACATGGAGCATTTAGCAGCTAAAGAGCCATATTTTTCTCAGAAGAACAAAACAGAACATAAGGAGAGAGAATAATGGATTTACATTCATCAGCTGGGCCAAAACATGACTTAAAATAAATGCTAATGTTATATCTGATGGTTGTGTAAATAGGCAACTGTTTGACAAGGCATTCTATCTACATCTATCTACATAGATTACATGTTCACATAACAGTGAAAACTCTACATATGCTAGCATCCCTCAGTCAGAACAGCAGGTGGTAAGAGGTTAAATTACAATAATTTTGTTATGATTGCCTATCATTGAACTGTAACCAATTACCTTCACCATATTCATACTGCAATTTAGGGTAATTTTGTTGTAATTACAAAGCCTTACTTCAGATTTTGTCAACTGTGCTTGTTTTTTTCTGCATATTTTCAATCACTGAGATATGACATCATAATTTGTATCAACAAGCTCAATCAGTTTCAGAGAGTAAAATCATCTCCCTGAAATAAACAAACAGTCAGTAATGTGGACATCTTGGAGCCACAGGTGGTGTTGTGCACTGATTCATACTGATCTCTTAATTCAAGGTTTGTAATAGCTGAAAAAAACAGAACCTGTCTTTGTTAACTGGCCCACAAATATCTAAATCTCCAAGTCCCTGTGTACTTTTAGCACATCCTTTTTCTTATCTTTTGAGGAGGTGAGTTGGGAGTATTAACAAAAGGACTGTGAAAATATATAAAAAGAAGAAGAACCCCCATGCCCATCACTCTGAAACAATACTTATAATACGATGAGTGTATCTTGACAAGATCTAAATAGAAGTGTCTGTGGGAAAACAAGGAATGGGTGGAGGCAATTGCTGTGGTGTGGAGCTCCCGGCTCTGTGAATCGACACAGGCTGATAGATGGCGCTTGGGCTGACAGCACCGGCACAGTAACTAAATCACAAAGAGGACGGGCAGGGCTGATAAAAACTCTGGGACTGTCACACTGTTTCTGATTAAGGTTCTCTTTCAGCCTCTCCATTGCGAGAGAGCAGTATTTTTAAACTTGGTTTGAGAGAGTCTGGAGATGCTAGAGGGAGGTGAAGAACTTCCTCCTCATCCCAATTAACCTGAGCACTAGTTCTGCAGGAGTAGGGGATGGGCTAGCGTGACGTGCATTTAATGTGATTCCCATACAATCTACAGCTATACCTAAAATTTGAAACATTATCATTTTTTATTGAGATGCATTTACGTTGTTTTACAGCCGTGAAAAACTAAATGTTGTATAATTGCTGATCCATAAGCATAATAAGGTGCATTCCATTTTCAGTCAATTTGAAGATCAGTTATGGTGATGTATAGACTTTATTTCAAGTCCAAATAAATCAGGCTGTGGATTTTCTGAAAGATTGATGATATGTTCACTTCAAATAAATGCCTGCTATGAAGACACAATTGTTTGCATTTAGGTGGAAACTCAAGAGCTTTCTAAAAGAATATGCCCTTGAAAGAGACCACAATGTATTTCAAACTGTGTGAAGAGCAACCCTTTGTGGTTTAACGAAGCACACACCCACGTGCACTTGTGAGTCATCTCCCTCTGCTACTTTTGACAGCTGGCTCAACAACTTATACGGAGCAGCAAATAAGTAAGCTCACTGTCACGAAACCAGACTTGGCAACAACATATTTGAGTTAATGCAGCTGCTTTTTTTTTGTGGAAAAAAATAAAAGTTCATATATTATTTTCAATTTGGTTTTTGTGAGTTTAAGTTTGAGTTATCCCCCCCCCAAATAAAGACATATATAATAAAGCATACAGATTTATTTAGGTTTATTCTTAAATATGCAATCAAATGTAATGTGATAAATGCTAAACTAATTATAGTTGTTAAGAATTGTTTTTAGGAAAAACAAAACAAAACCTTTTTTTATGGTCCATAAGGTACATTAGGAGAGAATCTTTATTCAAATTACATTAATTTGCAACAAATACACATTACAGTTGTGCTGTTAAGTCTATCCCACAGGACTGTGGTGAAATCTGAAACACTACGTTCTCAATCAGTGTCCGTGCACCACTATGAATCATATGACTTCAATGGTGAAGCTCCTTCAAGCAGTTTCCTACAAAACTGAATGAATGCAGTGCTGCAGAAGCAAAGAACAGCTTCAGAGTGACTTAAATAATCAAGCTTCTGTTTCTGAAGGCCTGGACATCCATGTAGTCCATACTGTACTAAACAAAACGTATTGTAAAGATACCAAAACATTACACTGAGGTTGCATTATGACTTTGACAGAGATGTAACCAAACACTGTAACCAAAGCACATCGTTTAGGTTTGAATTTCTTTAAAGGGACACACTTCTCATTTCACACATCAAGATCAGTTTACTCAGTCTGTGAAAACAGTTTTAAAATCACTACTGTGAATCCAGAGGGAGCTTTTCATCTGGTTTATAGAAAAAAATAACCAGACGATGTCATAGTGATGTTATCACAGTTATCTCAGCTTGGACTCTGAACCTTCAAATTTTTAACAAAAAATTGCAGCTATGATGACAGTTGTTGTCAATAGTATTTTTGTGGATGAAATCTGGAAAAATATTTCTAATTGCAGTGTAGTTCAGCGTGTGTTCTATCACACTGATGGCCAGTGCCCAAAAAACTCAAATGATAACATATATCAGCACAGATGGGAATGCAGTTGGAACACATATACAGAGTGAATATAAACATAATAAAGCCAAGTGAATGAGAGGAAGAACAGATGCTGTATTAATTTACTTGCTGTTAATCCAATACTCAGCGGCATACCACACACTTCTTCCCCTCAGGGTGAAGGTCTGCTGACACAGAATTGGTATTCTTCTGCAGGCACAACTTTCTGGGGTAAATATTTATAGAGGGGACTGGCATGAGGTGATAAGGAGTAGGGGTCCATTCATGATAACACAGGGGTATTTAAATAGAATATTTAATCAAGCACTAGTTTGTATCTCTGGGACAATAACATTTCAGAGCTTTTAAAGGCCTACCTTAAAGGATTTTGGCAAAGGTCAAGAAGGATTTCTACAAACTTTATTCACTCTGGAGCAGGGTGCTTTTTAGGGGCTGTTTTCACAGGGTTGTAATAATCATAGACAAAAACATGGCGTATTTGTTGTCCCAGAATACAGTGCACTGTGGGCTGCCAGCTGAATATAAAAAGCTATCTGAATGCACACAACATGCAAAATAAAGACTAAACTTGCAGCTGCATATTCTGATATGGATATATCACAAACAGGGTTGTAAATTATGTTTTGCTCCTATATGGACACTTCCCTATTCCTTCAAAACAACAAACACTTTCTGTTTTTGACTTTAACCCTCAGTGACAGCCACTGTATGTAAATAGATGAAGAAAAAAAAGCTCATGGCAAAAGCCTGTGATCAAAATCAGCCTATATTACTTCAGTGGTTCCAAAACTGCTGTCGATATTATCGATCCATCCTCCATGAAAAGCTCAACATGGGAATCATTGTTCATTGCCATGTCAGTAACGTTTTCTTAACAATCATTTTTCAGTCTTCATAAGTGACAGAAAACACAGAGCTGAGGTTTGAAGGTGCAACAGGAATCAATACATCATTCAAATAACAAATCCCAAAGCCCTCATATTCATGGTTGAATAAGCCCGGAGTTAACAGTTTCACTTCTAATGTAATAGCTAAGTGCAAAATTGGAATCTCTGTGTTAGTCTCAGTAGGTCACGAACTAGGTCCCCAGCATTGAAAAACATAAAAATGACGTCTTTGAAAATTTGGACTGTAACGTTGACTAAAGTCGATTATTTTGTAATCAACAACATGTTTATCTGTTTGCAAAATCTGTGTTTGGATATATAATATAAATATATTACGCTGAAACAAACTCACAGTCTGTAGTCTGCCCTACAGACTAACAGTGAAAGCCGAGGCACTGAAGCTGAGAAAAGAAAGGCTGGCTGGCAAACTGCAAAACGGATAGAAACGTTGCAAGGTCTTCATTTTATGCCTTTTTAGGCTGATTGTTTCCCCCTTCCAAAAAAAGTAAAAAACCTACCTAAAAATTGCAGCTGCACTCTGCCTTTGAAGAAAATTCATGGGATTCAAGGGGAAAATGCAGAATCTCAGAATATAAAGGGTTCTTTCAGCTTTCCTGTTCATTTTAAAAAGTATTAAAGGAACACTCCACTTTTTGAAAAAAATTGGCTCATTTTCCAATTCCTCTAGTGATATTTGAGTTTTACCGGTTTTGAATCCATTCAGCCGATCTTTATATCTGGCGGTAGCACTTTTAGCATTGCTTAGCATACATCATGGAATCGGATTAGACCATGATCATCTCGTTCAAAAATGACCAAAGGCACTTT
This sequence comes from Coreoperca whiteheadi, assembly GCA_011952105.1. Classification (NCBI taxonomy): domain Eukaryota; kingdom Metazoa; phylum Chordata; class Actinopteri; order Centrarchiformes; family Sinipercidae; genus Coreoperca; species Coreoperca whiteheadi. Next base: position 16,883,054 of record CM022486.1, on the reverse strand, counting down.
CAATATTTTTCCTATTTAAAACATGACTCTTTAGTAGTTACATCGTGTGCTAAGACCAACTGAAAATGAAAAGTTGTGATTTTCTACACCGATATGGCTAGGTACTATTTCTCATTCCTGCGTAATAGTCAAGGAGCTTTGCCGCTGCACCATGGGTGCAGCCTGAAAATAGACTAACTTCCATCAACATAACCAACGTGGCCACTTGCTAGCACAGTGAGCGTGTCTTGTATCCATGGAGACGTTTGAGAGAGAAGATTCCGAAGATATTTACATTGGTGCAGATCCTGAACCGTATCTATTTGAACCGGAATACACCGAAGATGAGGTTTTGGAACGTGAAAGGCAAGAAAGTGTGACTGATCAGACTGGGGCAGAAGGGACGAGGAGAGCAGATTCGAACTGGTGGTGCAAGTCGGTATGCCGACATATGCTGACCGAAAGTGAGTGCTTGTGTTGTAGCAAATGGGACCAGGTCTTACCATCGATGGCAAGGGTCGATGGGCACAGAACATAACATCAACTACACAAACTTAGTGCCGGTCACATTGGAAGTTATCTTGCTGGGGACTACTTTCAGGCGCTGCGTAATATCACTGCACCGCTGCACCCATGGTATGGCAGCAAAGCTCCTTGACTATTACACAGGAATGAGAAATAGTTCCTAGCCATATCAGTGTAGAAAATCGCAACTTTTCATTTTCAGTTGGTAACTGACTTAGCACACGATGTAACTACTGAAGAGTCACGTTTTAAATAGGAAAAATATTGAAAGTGTCTTTGGTCATTTTTGAACGAGATGATAATAGTCAAACCGATTCAATGGTGTCTTTTATATCTCCATCTTGTTTGGATTTAGCTACTGTCTCATTTAGTTATGTGGAAAAACTAACTGAATTAAAAAAGATGTCAGTTTATCAAAATTGATATTTTTCATTTCAAGATAACAGGGGAAAATAATAATAATAACGTGTAATGATGTTAGCATAATAATAAGCTAAGGCTAGCCGTGGCTATCTCAGCACTTAGCTTGCACTTGCTGTAGCTCTCTTGCTTTAGTCAGGTGCCATCTATGGAAGGTGCAGTGCAACAGTTGGTTCTATTGTCCAGGGACTACAAGAGTGTAGTTACTTCAGCCATGCAGCAATACAAAGCCTATGCTTTAGCTTGATTTTTAACTCACTGTTGTAGTTACTGCCAATTTAAAAAGCACATTTTCAAAGAAATTCCCCATTTCTATGTCTCAATAATCCTCATATAATAAAATGATTGTCAAAAAGCCAGAAGCTGATATTTTTATAGAATATGTAGTTCCTGTCTTTTGCATTTTTAGGGTTTACGATATTTCATGTTCTATACAAATGTCTGTGAATAAGGGTGGTAAAATGCTGCGTTTGAGATTCAATCATCTGTGTAGAAACTGCAAAAGAATACAACAGCAAAAAAAACTGTGCTGTCAATTCCAGTGACTGAATGAGCACAAGTGTGTGGTCTACTTTATTATCAGGATCTACAAAAGTGTTGGAAGTGTTTGAGGACAACAAGAAAGAGTTTATTTAACCAGGAAAACGTTGAGTGAGAGACAGTATGAGCTTTAAAAATCTTTTCAAAGGAGATGCTTGGCAGCAAGGACCCTACTGTGACAGATGGCTGAGGGAGGTAAGGGAATAGAGGAGAGCAACAGATCAGACCTGACTCAGGATTGGAGGGAGAGAGTTTTTGGAACTCAGGATGAAAAATGGGCGATAAGAGGAGGGATTGCAGGACTGACTCCAAACATGAATCATATAACTTTAATGACAGTTTGTGGTGTTCTGACATGTGCGTAAGTCTTTTTCGTGCTTTCAACAAGTTTCCACACAAACATGAGTCATTTCATTAAGACGCTCTTGGTGAAGTACATTGTTATGCATTTAGTTCTCATGATGAGCATTGTGATGAGCAGAATTTGTTGCTTCACATCTTGAACCCAGGTCATTCTGATTTGCATGCAATTAAGAATTGCTTTCGTTGTGCAAAGAACATGGCTGCTTGATGTTGCACAGGCTTACAGACGGTTCGCCGCAAATATGATGGGTAGACCCGGCAACACGGAGCCTTTCGCTTGCTTAATTAACCCTGATCATGCTTGTTTTGGTTAGTATAAATGGCATTGCTAGGGAGAATCCTGCGAGTACAAATGAGTTGGTGAAAGCTTCATAACGTGTGGGGGTATCGTGATGCATAGTTATTAGTGTGCAGGCCCAAGTGAAAATGTCAGAGATAGAGGGAAAATGTAAAAACATGCCACTTTGACAGTAATGCTTGCATTGATAGAACAATCCTTGAACTGTGTTATTTATTGCTAAATAGTGGAATGATACTTTGTTAACTGCAAAGTTGGAAACAACTTGTAACAGCATGAAGTTCATTGACTCACACTTATTTAAAAATGATTTCCCGCCACAGATTTCTTGGTTTGGGGGAGCGTTCTCTCTCGTTCTTGGCATGGTGCTTTTGACCCACGAGCCAGGCTTAATGAGTTTACGGGCTCATCTGTTTTTCAACATTCAAACACTTAACACCATCTGTTGTGCTCAAGTACCAACCCACCCGCAAGTCCAAGCCTCACCACCTGATTCTCAAGCCATGCCGCACTGCTCCACCATCCTCTTATCCGCTCACTCCTCCTGAGGGAGTCTGTGTTTTTAGACTCCAGGTTGGTGGTTAGAAAGTGTCCAATCTTTCTGGCACACTGGGTGTTTAATCTTGTCTTTTTTCTCCTCTCCCTCGCTGATGATCTCTGCAGCCTCTCTGAGCTTTATCCTGGATAGTAACAACTATCTGCATCATCTTCCTCCCTCTGTAAATTGTTTTTTCCACACCTCCGCTGACTTGTTGTAAGCCATCAGTATGATTTAGTGAGTGATGCTTTGCTGATTCTAGTATCTCTGTAGTGAATCAAAAGGAGACTAACAAGGAGGGCAGCAATTTGAATGTCTTTTTTCTCTACTAAAATATGAGGTGGTGTTCTAGTTTCAAGACAAGGAAGGAAAGAAAAGAAGAAAGAAAGCAAGAAGTGCAACAAGTTTGAAAACTAAACTGCTTTGTACCAAAGAACATAAGTATAACCACTTAATATGAGATCACCAGTATATTCATATATCAATAATGACTTGGCAGTTAAACTGGACCATAAAGCCATAACCTTGATGCACAGCATTAAACAATTTCAAATGGTTTCAAATCACTGAGGCATTTATTCAAGAGGATTGTTAATTTGGCTTATTTTTTGTCATTTCATTCATATTACGAATACCTTTTCATGGCCTGCAGAGCACAGGTCATGCCTGAGCTCATTCAACTGAAAGAGCTTGCCGTTTTTTTCCCCCCCATTCAAAGCTGTGTTTGCCACCTTCTCGAGTAATTGCTGAAAATTACTTAATGAATGTGCATTGTGCAAGCGGAGAGTTTAGATGTAGGTGCCTGCATGGAAGCACTATGAAGCAAAGAAATCAGCTTGCTGTAACCTCAACTCACCTCCGCTCCACAAAGGGGCACATCTGAACCTTGAGTCCACTTCAATTTAAGTCCAATTGTATAATAATCTGCTTTAGTGGGAGCTGAAATATATGTAGTGTAGAGGAGAGATCTTTCAGGGAGCACTGGCTTTGATGTGCATGCAAATATTTTTGTTTGAACACCTTCTACAGCTCATGAAATTTAGGAAGTTGGCAGTAGCTATCAGTATATTAGCTCTGCAATTTGAATAATGCAATAACATGCTGTCCAACCCAAATATGCCATATGAATTTATCATGAGACAAGTGCCAGAGCTACTAGGTAGGACAGGCGTTTCTGTAGGAGGGATCTTTGGGAGTGTGAGGTGCTTCTTTACACAATCCAAATGACATGAATCTATTTGACAATCCAACCATGAGGCCCATTCAGTAGTTGTCCTGGAGCTTTTGATTTTATCACATTATCTTGCTCAGGAACCATTAATCTCAACTGTATCAAAACTATGCTGATTGTTTGGGTAAAATGTTGTTGTTATTTTTAGCCATGTATCCAACAAATAATTATGTGATCCCCTGTAATTTCAAATTAAATGTCCCAAAAACTATTGGATGGATGGCTAAGAAGTTTGGTACACACATTTACATCCTTTCCAGAATGAATTGTAATGAGTTTGTTGATGATCTGAAGTCAGGTCAAAATATTTATATGTCCAATACTTTGGTTCATGACTATGTCTCTCGGCTGGCCTGGGAACGCCTCGGTATCCCCCCGGACTAGCTGGGGGAAGTGTCTGGGGAGAGGGAAGTCTGGGCGTCTCTGTTTAGACTGCTGCCCCTGCAACCCGGCTCCGGATAAGCGGAAGAAGATGGATGTATGGATGGATACTTTGGTTCATGACCAAATACCTGCAAAACTAATGACATTCCCATCACCCTCAGCTGTGTCTAGTGCTAATTCTGAACTAAGATGGTGAACATGGCAAACATTATATCTGCTAAACATCAGCATGTTAGCGTAACAGAGCTGCTAGCATGGCTGTGTACTTTCAGGTACACGTCAACATCTAGAAAGTCTTAGCTGCAGCAGGGAATAAATCTGCTTCAGTTTTGATCTTGCTAACATATCCATGGAGAAATATTTTAAATTCAAGCTTCACTTACCATAATTTTTCAGAGATTTCAAACATATTTCTTTGCATTTTTTCAGCAAATACAACCTGCTCATGTATCATTACGTGACCTACGTTTGGATCATCATGATAACAAGTTGTTGTTTATGGTGGTCTTCAATTTTGTATTATATTATAACGTCTTGACCTGCATTGCATTGTTTCACAATGTGCACGGGGAATTCAGATGTTACAGAGAATTTAAGAAGTGTGTCTTGTTTTTCTATCCACAAAATGACCTCATGCTGGAGTGCAGAAGGCCTTCACCGTACACCTGGCTTTAAATAGTTCATAACAGCGTGGTGTCTGTTCTTCGACAGCTAAATCTGCCACTGATGTTACATTGCAACTAACTTTGCTCCTCCCTGTTTTTATACCTTCCATTTCAAGGCCCTCATTTTGTCCTTCATTAATTACTCCTGAGAGCAACTTGCATACATTAGCATATTTCCTTGCAAAACATTTACGTGTCTCTTGTTAGCATTGTGCAGCACTGCCATAGCAATGCAGAGGTCATCCTTTCCTCACCTACCTGCAATAGTCTGAGCGAGAGTCTATAGACTATAGTGTACTTTTGTGTTGTATTAAGTATCACTTTTAGAATTTAAAGAATAAGGCTGGTACTATTTAATTATTATATAATTATCAACAAATCCTTTGAGAAGACCTAAACCAATAAATAATCCTATTAACGCAACAAGCATTGTATCAAAACCTGATATACCTTCTGCCTCCATATCATAGATCTTCACTGTTGTCCAAACAGTATTAAAAACATGTGGAAGAGACATACTGTTGCATTTTACAGAGTGCATTATGTTATATGACCAATTTAGCACTTGTGCCAAATTGCATTACGCCCCCTCGTAACACTTTGCAGAAGCATTTCAATAAGTCACACTTAACACATATTCATACAGAGGACATATATTAATGATATTTGTACACAGAGTAGAGCTTAGCAACTCACCTCGGGCATGTCTCCCACAATTACCAGTGGCATTTACCTATTGAAAGAGTCTGTCCGTGAGCCAATTACCTACATGGATAAATTCATTTATGGAGCTTTGGAGTGATGGAAACAGTAATGGCACATTATGGCAAGTGGAATCATGTACTATACAAACTCTGTTACACATAGAGTTCTGTAAATCTTATTTCAAAAATACCTTTAGTCCTTCCTAGGAGTTAGTTTTAGTTTCATTCCATCTGAGATGTACATGGAACGGGCTGGGTAACACAATGTAGGAGATTTGTACATTGACCTACTGTTGCCACTTTTGCACAACTGTAAAGAAAATATAACTTCTCAAGTAATATTTTATGATGCCAGTTCTCAGAAACCTTAATTTTTCAAAGTTCACCCCTTTTAGTCTGGAATCAGCTCTAATCCAGAACCAGATCCTTTACCTATGATTGTTGGCACATTTTAAATAAATATCTAATACATTTTAAATGAATTGTGAAACTTACTTACTTTATTATTGTCAAAACATAATTCTCACATATTGAAAGGTAACTTCTGTAGCAACCATTCAAATGTGGCTGAAAGATTAAATTAACGCCTTACATTTTGAGAAGCTGCTTTTAAAAAACAAACTCTCAATTTGGTAGAATTTTTCAACCCCTTTTGAAATGTCTTGCAGCTTCAAATTAGAAGAGAATCTTCATTTTACACATTTGTAGTTTTTCACAGTATCATTCAAATGTGAAAGATAGACAGGGTATTTGGGTGGGTTAAGTTGACAGGGTGAGATTATCTAGTCTCTCTGTTGTACTGTATTACTTTCCTTTCCACCTCCTCAGTTTATTTTGTTGTTATTACTGTTCCTATTTTTTTCACTAACTGACTGAGGATCCTTTGGCTTTATTATTGTCAAAATGAGTAGCAACTGAATTATTGTTAATTGTATATGATGAACCAAACTGCTCAATAAAAAAATGTTTGAACAACATAGAGTTCTGTGGCACAGGGGCACGCGTTATATCAGGCTGTGACTACATGGCTCAGTATCTGTAGGCAATATTTTGGTCTCTTCAGGGGATTTGTTGATTAAAAAAAAGTAACACCAGCATTATCATTTAAAAAGAACACAATAGTACTATTCAGTAAATGAGCTGAAAACGTTTCTCAAACCATATTGCATCTGGATTTTGTTACACAAGATATAGTAATTACATTACCATAGAATCTGAACCAATTTTGGTTCAAATTGGGTGGCCCATTATATGCAAATCTCTCCACATGACTTGTGGAATGAGGACAATGGAAAGTTGCTGGCTTAGAAGCACATGGGACACATTGTGACCGACTTATTGAGTCTGTCTCTGGCCAAAAGACAAAAAAATGGAAAAAGAAAAGAAGCCAATGCAAACTAAGCAACAAAGAGATATATGTGATTGACAGGAACCGTAGGAATTAAGCCATTTCTGTCCACAAGCCCAGTCTCAAGGCAGCAGTTTCTTTGTCACTTATTAACACTTTTATCCCTAAATGTGAGTGGAGTTTCCTAATTCACTAATGTAATTATATCTACAATACTGAAAGAATTTTGGAACCTCTAAGATGTATCTCCGAGTTACAGGTTTTATTTTTGAAAAGCCAGCTGGTATGCAGTTCAAAATGCTATTAAATGTTGACAAAAGCTTCATATTAAAGGCAGCAAAGGTTTTGTTTCTTTTTTAATATCAACCAGGAGTGGAGTCAGGTGGCGGGTCAGTCACAAATCACTGAAGCACTACTCCTACAGACAGTAAGGAAAGCAATTTTAGCTCAGGTGGTGAGAAAAGAAGGAATGAGGGACTTAAAAAAGATGAGAGACAGGGAAAAAGGTCATGTTTTTGAGGAAATTGGGAAGAAAATGAAGGGGTGAAAGTAGCAAGTCAGATTCAAAGAAATGTTGAGAGATGCTCTGCTGACAGAAAAGTCTGCTTTATAGAGAGGGAAGCAGAGTGGCATGGTGGTGAGGGACATCATCTTTTAACTGGAAGAGTGTGAAGTGGAGACTGAAGGCTTGGTTTCAACCTCCATGACAGCAGGTATCCATCCTGCTGAAGCATCATTGACCGAAGCACTAAAACCCTACTAGCTCCAGGGATGCTGCTTTTTAGCCAATGTCATTGTAGAGGGAGGGAAAGTGGGAAAATGAATATCACAAACAAAATTGCTACTTATTTTCCAATTTTCAGTCATTTCCACTCTGGCCGGATGCTTGGATAAAAATACTTAAGGTATTTACATTATGTTCAAGAAAAGGTTTCCTGTCCAATGAGTGTGCTATAGCCAGATGGCAGGGACTGAATGTGCACAGACTCTACTGAAGGCAGAAAAATCAAAGAGTAGCTGCAAAAAACTTTCCACAGTATTTTGTATCTCACATCAACCTCAGACTAACAGCAATCACCCACACCTCAGTGACTCAGTAAAAAAATGCAACGCAATCTTGGGACAATACACCTCCATTAGCAGGTGTTTACTTTTATAAAACCATATGAGACATTCTTCTTAGGTATTTAAGCATTCTTTTCACCATAACAGCAAAGCATCCATTGAAGGAATGCTAAAACATCTTTGTATGTGACATTTAACAGATTAAAAGCCAAAACAATTGTGACCTTTGGGAGTATTATTAAATTTAGAGGCAGACGAGTTGAAGTTATGCCAGGCTGTTCTTCACACTTTGATTTTTGGTTATTACACTGTCTGAGGGCTCATCTTGTTAACTGCTCTTGATGAATCCTACTTGTGCCACTGTTTTCTAAGGCAATGTAATTTCAGACGTGTTTTTCACAGCTGAGACTGTGAAATGTTAGCAACCATGGATGTATATTAAGAACTGGATCCGGTGCGGCCACTCAGCGTTGCAGACAGTGTTTTCGACTGGCGGTATTGCAACAAAAAATTCCTGTGTCCCAAAAAGCATTTTTCCCATAGGCCACCATTAGAAAACAAACATATGTAAAACTATTGAAGGGACACGTTGAACTACAAATAAGGTCAATTATGACTCTTTCTATTATGAATTTTTTGATCCATGGAGGTTGTATATTGTATGCTCTAGCAAAGTTTTACAAATTATCACAATGTGAAGTCTATGGGCTGCATACCCTGGAAGTAAACGGCAGAAAACGTTTTTGGCATATGCACTTCTTCTTTTCCTTTCGGCTGTTCCCTTTCAGGGGTCGCCACAGCGAATCATGCGCCTCCATCTAACCCTGTCCTCTGCATCCTCTTCACTCACACCAATTAACTTCATGTCCTCTCTCACTACATCCATAAATCTCCTCTTTGGTCTTCCTCTAGACCTCCTGCCTGGCAGCTCCAACCTCAGCATCCTTCTACCAATATATTCACAGTCTCTCCTCTGAACGTGTCCAAACCACCTCAATCTGGCCTCTCTGGCTTTATCTCCGAAACATCTAACATGAGCTGTCCCTCTGATGTACTCGTTCCTGATCCTGTCCGCCCTCGTCACTCCCAAAGAGAACCTCAACATCTTAAGCTCAGCCACCTCCAGCTCTGCCTCTTGTCTTTTTGGCATATGCACCAGGTGAGCAATTTTCATTGACATGAATAGGTGCCATTTTGGGGTCCGGTATCCAGTTCATTTTGACAAACTGATCGGGCTGCAGTAGAAGCGGACACTTTTGTACGTTACTGTGGAAAGGAACTTTCAGCAAGCTGACATTAACACACTGTACTCTCTGTTGCATCACTCAGCGGGTAAAAGCTGACTGCTTTTGCAAAGCATTTATCCTGTTAGTTGTGGCTTCAGCATAGTGGTGCTTTGAAAGAGATAGAGCAGTGTGAAATGCTACATTTAAGGGTGGATGTCCCTTTCCTCCTCAAAACTCTAATTACCTCAAAATAAGTAGCTGCCCATTCCACACGTCACTGTTGCCAGAGTGAGCTCAGTAAATAACATTTTGTACAACCCTCCATCTCCTGGAATACACAGTTTGATCACAGAAAAAGACATGTTTGCAAATGCACGTTAACCTTTATCATTTTAAAAATACATTTTCTTGGATGAAAAATAGCCAGTGGAAAATGAAATATTGTCATCTATTCATGCAAGTAAAATTATATTTTTTTTGTTTGGCTCTTTGCAAGAACATTGCCTATATTAAGGAACAAAGACTTTGAAAGAAAAGATAATGCAAAGCAAATCACTATTTGGTGACAGTTCTTACCAGCAGATGTAGTATTACAATCACTTTACCCTCCAGAAGGTCTTTGCTAAGACAAATCCTACGTTATATGTTTCAAAACCTGCTACCTTTATTCGCACCATCCTACCCTTCAAAGTAGTTAATTTATGTTTAAAGTGCTTTTAACAAAAAATGTGTTTGTCAATTAAGGTTGCATTTAGACTTCTCACAATCGTATGTGAAAGGTATCTTCTGGCATGGCCCAAAGTAATGATATAAACCACCCTGTGTTATTTAGTCATGAATTAATTGATACTTAAAAGAAAATTAGTAGAATTTAGCTTCTTTTTTTTTTTACATGCACACACACACACTCACATGAGTGTGACCCAGTACTAGATGATGAAAGTGCTGCATAAGCACAAAAGATATTTGTATGTCCAAGGCTAAATGTAAATTTAAAATAATTGCGTGCAGCATCTGTATCCTATCTAGCTGTTGAGTGCAGGTAATAAAATAGTACTCGCACACATTCCTCTTCAGTGAGTCTTGTTTCTTATGGAAAACCACAAGTCGACAGATTGTATATCAGCAAACATCCACACAAACATTTTTATAAGTCTGGGGTCGGACTCGGGTCTCTATTTGCATAATGAAATCCTTTGTTTATTATTAACTTGCACATTCATTTCACCAAGGACCATTAAACAAGCATAAAGTAGTTAAAAAATGTGGAAGCTATGGTGCGGAATATAAAATTAAAATGCAAATGTGGCTCAATCCTGATGTCTAGTCCTCCATGGAGCAATATAACACCAGCCAAATAGGTAGTGTGTACTTGAGCTGTTGCGTTTCTCCACAGCGACAGGCAGGGAGCAGAGGACCCAGAGGAACAGAGCCAAAGCAAGATACGGATGATGACACTTGATTTCCTTTCGTGAACGAGACTCAGGTGGGTACTGAAGAGTGTGTGTAGGGAGGCGTGGGAGATGGAGGAGGAGGAGGGGACATTATTAACATGTGGTACATCAGATCGGCACTACAGTGCCATTAGTAACTTCCTGCACAGAGATATTTCAAAAGCTACTTGTGAACTTGTTGTGAACACAGACAAACAGGAAAAATTAAAGGTCAGGTCACAGAGGATTTGTTTGTTCACTCTGCATACATATCAGATTATTGTGTGTGCTTGTGTTTGTACATCTTCTACCACATCTTCTTTATGCAAGTACACACAGACAAGGATTTAGTTTATCCTCTTCCTCGTGATTTGCGATGTGCCTGTCACCTGCTCTGCTCATTCATTGTGACCCAGAAGTATACATCAGTGACTGTATCATAGAGGGTGATAAGCCTGAATTTGTGGTAGAATTATCTTTCCCCAGCTACATGGTGATGTACTGTTGTTTCTGGGCAAGTTGCCAAGACACCATGACTGTGGTTAAACTGTGAGGCGAGCTTACTTAACCACAAATCTGTGTCTGAGCTGTGTCAATAACATGTAGTAACCCCCAGAAGCCAGAGCAAAAATGAACTATCCATGTCCATTTTATCTTTTCCATGAAATGTTATGGAACTCTCACTTCATATTGATGAGTTTTATTGAGACATGAATTTGTACTGAAATTCTACAGAGGAAGAATCAAAAGACTGTAGGTTAAAATATAAAGAAATAAAGAAAGTCGAATAAAGAAGTACAGTAATAGTTTTATAGTTCATCAAGTGGACATGCCTGTCTGTTGCAGGAAATAGATAAAACTGTGCGTTTTGGTGGACTTGATTGGTTGATTAAACCGAAGGCAAAAATCTGATTTCATTATTATCATTTGTGCTTTCAGGACAGAAGATCTCAATATGTAATATGGCATAGGTATGCCACTTATTATGATGATTCCGTTAATTATTAGTGGGGACTGTTTATTTATATGTTTTGGTATTATTTTCATATTTTGAACCTATGTGTATCTTAAGACTTTTCTAAATTACTGCACATGTGCATTTAATTAGATAACTCAATTTTTTTCTAGAAGTTTCTGCTCTTTGAGAAACAAAATGAGTTATCTAATTTGAAAAACAAACTTATACTGCAACCAAATGTTCTTTGCCAAAAGAATATCAGAGGGATTAACACTTTTTGGATGGAAACTGAAGGCTCAAATAGATCAAATAGACTTGATCTCCACCCTTCCTTTGAGTCTTGAGTTATCTACAACAAAAACTAGCAAATTACAGAATAGTGGATTACAAGTAAAAACTTTCTACCTGACTAGAATCCTTAGTGGGTTTGACCTTAGTTGGGTTTCACCTCTATAGGAATTTTTCTAAATTGAAAACTCAAGTGAGTGATTAAAGTCACATGAATAAACAATTTAAATTGGTGTAAATCCACTTGGGCAGGGCAGCCAGATTATCGTTGTAAGTAGCTGATGAGCATAATGTTGTGTCTCAATTCTACTTCCATTAGTACACTTCCATGTAGTAAACTGTGTACACTATGTACTTGATTACATAGTGTGTGAATTTTGACAGGGTAGTGTTGTCTAAAATCGAACACGGCTGTTGTGCACTTACCGGAAATCTGATCACAACATTTGGCCGCTTCTTTTTTTTAATGGCAAATTTGCAACTGGACAGAGCAATACCGCCAAATGAACCCAATAAACATACTGATGGCTACTATAGTGGTACTTAGTGGAAAAAAACGTGCATGACTTACATGGTATGTACTGTATAACAAGCGGCAACCTCCAGGACTGAAAAGTGAATTTAATGTGGAAGTACCTTAAACCTGCATTCTTTCTAATGGCCAGCAGGGGTTGACTTTACTGGTTGTAGTAAACGGTTTTCTAATGAGTTCATGGTCTGATCACTAGTTTCAAGTCTTCTTCAATACAGCACAAAGTTCATTTTGTAAATTATGGTCCCATTTAGAGTAAAAAAGACGATAAAGCAGGTTTTGCATTAGGGTGTGGCTACCTTGTGATTGACAAGTTGCTACCACATCCACCTGTCAATCAGGATAGAGGTGATGCGTATCCACTGTACTGTGTACATTTATCTAGATGTAAACTTGTTTTTGGGCGCTGTCTGTGTTTTCATCTATGAACTTTGACCCTTTCATGCTCATGAAAGTTAATTTTAACATTGTGTTGTACCACTGAAGTACCACTTCTGCTGGTCACTGCCTAAGTTACTTTCTTATGTGTTGTAAGAAATAAATATGCAAGATTCTTCATCCGCAATACATTGAAATATTAGATAAAATTGGTGGTTAAAAAATGCGATATGTCAAGAATAACTATCCTTGTTGTAGCCGTTAACAAAAATAACACCCTACTAATGAAATAGTATGGTTAATAAATATTGTCCTTGAGACCGGAGCCTGCTCCCGTCCTTCACTTAAATGAGCCTGTTCACAGAGCTGACTCATTCGTGACGGACACATCACTACTTCTTTTATATGGTCTATAGTTTATTCTTTTCCCACCAGAGCCACTCACTCTGAGCTTCACAACGGCTCTTCAGAAACCTATGGGTGACATCAGGGACACAATGTCCATTTTTTAAATACAGTCTATGGTTCCCCACTCAACCTTTTGACTGTTATGAGTACACGTACATCATCTGGGTACTCATAGTGCACTTAATTTTGCCGTAATAATTGTCAGCATGAATAACACACTTACTGTATGCACTCAAAATATCAAGTGTAAGTACAGAAGAACGTGAACTGAGACACTGCATAATAGTCTACAACCCTACCGGCTCTGTGAGGCTGTACTTAGCACAGCAGTGAATTGAGCTGAATGCTAACGTCAGTATGCTAACATGCTCACAATGACAATGCAATGCAGGTTTGTGAACTACCAGAATGTTGTGGTTTGCACAACTCCTCTGGATTGGTACTTTTCAAAGACAGCAGCCACATAAGGGATGTTTGGGTTTTAAACAAAGCTCCACTCAGGTTAACAACAGGTTCTCAAAGCCTGTTGGAAAGTCTTTTCCCTTGTGTTAGCCTCAGTGTTTGTTGATATTTTCAATGCTCAGTGGTGCACGGTTCAAACGCAGGCCAATTTATGCTTATAATCAAACAGGAGGTACTGGTTTGTGGAGGTGGGCTTTCTGCGCACCTCAGCTTCAAGGCTCCCTCTTTCTTGAGGGGAGATGGCACAGTCCATGAATGGCAATCTGTTGCTATGTAAATCCACCTTTGTGAAAATGATTATCATTCCCCTTGTTGATGTGTTTTGTGAAAGCCACCAGCTAGCAGGTTTTGATTTTTTATTCCCAAATACCACCATGGCGTGGAGCTTCCCATGTCTTTATGTATCTGAGTTGTTCTCTCTACTTCTTAAGTTCTGTACTGCTGAACTCACAGAACAGCCAATACATAAGGCACTTCTGTATTTGAAGATTGTGGTGTTCAAATGAAGTCCAGCATTGACCATAGTCCAGTTGAATTCTGTTATTCAGAGTTTTGTCCTGTTGTAAGCGTCGCTGTCGCCAGTGTCTTGTTGGAAGGCATGTGGAAAGCAACATGCCATTTTATCATCTGCGCTTAGCTTCATTACATGGATATTGTAGACAAAATCAACATATTTGTCAGTGGCAGACCGTGTGAAACCAATAGTTAACGTTTGATCCTGTGTTTGATCCATCCATCCAACCACCAATCCACCCCTGACCTTCTCCACATGTTTGTCCTTATTAGTTTTAAAGTTGTGCTGAGTGTCACAAAAAACAAATGGAGAAATTGGGTCCATGTACACAAATCTATGGATTCAATTTCATGACACTTTCACAAACTGCCTTGATACCAGGTTGCTGCAACAACACTGTTCCTCTCCCCTTGTTTCTGATTGGGATGGTCATTTTTAGGTTCTCTCCTCCTGTGTTTGAAAATGGTAATTTGAGTTGGAAATATCTCCATATCAGAGTTGTTAGGCCTCTGGGTCAGGGGCATTGTTTTTCTAAATGTTTGACTCCTGGGGCTGTGATCAGCTCTCTTTCAGTAATGTCTTATTGAACATGCTTATGCCACAGGGTGTATTTATTTTAGAACTTGCACACTTATCCAGGACATTGAGACAAACATTAATTTCCTCAATGCAGTGAGCAAGGAGAGGGCATATTACATTTACATTTACATTTAGTCATTTAGCAGACGCTTTTATCCAAAGCGACTTACATATGAGGAAGACAATGGAAGCAATATAACAACACAAGGTAACAAAAAGCATAAGAGCATCAAAAAAACGAGTCTGATTAAAGCCTAACACAGTATACAAAGCTAAGGATAGGAAGGGTTTTTTGTTTGTTTGTTTGTTTTGAGCAGAGGTAAAATGGAAGAAGAGTTAGTGATTGTCAGTTATATTACTGACCTGTGACAGTGACAGCATGCTCAATCAAGGGCAAAGAGCAGGAGAAAATAAAGATTCTGCAAAAACTTTCCAGTGCTTTGACATTTGGACTCTGTGTTGTTGTGGGCACCTGGCTGAGGACAACAACTCATCATCTTGGAAAAATCCTTAATATTACCCTTAACTACATCCAATAGTTTTATAGTGTATATACTATTTCTATAATATAAAACACACATCTTATGTGTAATATGATACCACTGACTCTCCACAGCAGGAGGAATTCAAATTTTATTTCCAGAGGGATTTTCACCGTGCAAATGCAACCCCTTCAACATCCCCCCCCTCCACATTGTCATCTCCCTTCAAGCCCGATGAATCTGTTTCAAAATCCTCCCAAACATTGGACTTGTAGTCCTCTGCACTGTTGCCATGGAGGCCACCTCAATATCAAGTTTCCTTCCTCCTAATATGGTTACAGGCCTTATGAACAGAACATTTCATTATGGCCCCCAAACCAGATTAAAGCTGTTTTGCCCTGGAACAACTGAGGGCCTAAACCAGCTGTCATACTTTATTAGAGGGCGGGGCTGGTGCAATAGCAGGCTTTGGATGTTCTGAGATGATACTACTTTATTGAACCATCATGTTTATCCAGTGTTTGTGAGCAGGGACACATATTTTCATGTCTATGAAATTACACTCGCCAATAACCCTTCAGTGCTCAATATTAGCACTTTATTTTTAGTTCTGCGCTGTCTGTGCTCCTGCTTTATATGAGCCAACAACATTGTTATTTCCTACATTAAAAGTGGAATAACAGAAGATTTATAACCAACAGCACTTATATTTTAGAGGCTATTATCACCAGAGTGAACCATTACAAACCTTCTATCATTAGTTTCACTCAGTCATCCTTAACGTCCCCCTCTTGCTCCCTCTCCTTGTTTCTGAGGAGCTTTGCCTTAGCTAAAACTATCAAACATAAAGCTCACAGAAACAAAAGCTTAACTGTCAAACACTGCCAAAATGAGCTCCCACACACCAAACAATGTCTGAGGACTGTGTGTGCTGCACACTGCTGTATGGCCAAATATGCTATGCACACAGGCTGGCATTCCAGTAGGCGGCTCAAGTACAATCGACCGTAGTAGGCGGCTCTTATAGAATTCAAATGTTTTGTACCTTGAAGATTAAAGAGGGAGCTGATAATTCCAGTTTAGAGAAAGACGTTCAGATTAAGCCTCTTCTCTCTCTCTCTCTCTCTCTCTCTCTCTCTCTCTCTCTCCCTGTGACTCTTTGCATTTTAGTGGGTGCTGGAGCCTGCAGAAAAACACAGGGTGAAGACAACTCAGCTGCCACTAACAGGACTCATGCTAGGTGTGAAATTCACAGTGAAAGACTTCTTGCATGTGAAAAAACGTAATTATCATTCATCAATTGTCTGTAGTTTTTCCTTCTAGTGTCCAATTGCTATTATTTTTTTGGCTCCTAGCACCACAACCGAAGCAGTCCATCCCGTGGTTCTCATTTGATATTCCTTAGTCTTCAGAGAAGACTGCTAATCAATAAGCCTATCAAGCCTCTTATCTTTCAAGGTCACAGGCATCTAAAAGAGACCATATTTCATACATTTTGGCATCCATTTTTCATGTGACTTTAGTGGCAGTTCTTACATTTTAAGAAGGTGAAGTTTACAGAACACAGTGTGCCATGTAGATAATCTGTATTCCTGTAGTATCACTGACTGCCAGTGTAGATAGTTATTAAACATTTTGATACTTGTGAGTGGGACACATTTATATTTTATTCAGATTTTAATGACTCGTGAGCTAAGTGATCCTCTTCTTGACGTTTTGATGAATATTCCATGTCAGTGGATACATAATTTCTCCCCGTAATGATTTTACCGTGGCTCCACATGAGGTGAAAAAAAAGTAAATCTTGCTGTTCTCCAAATCATGGCTGAGTAATATCACCTGCTGAGATAGCTTGCACAACAGAGGGATTTTTTGGTGAGAAATAGATTAATGTGAAGAGGTGTGGAGTTGCACAGTATACGTAAAGCCTCTCTGTTGTGATTTTATCTCTTTTATCCGGCAGCAGGGGGAGCTAGTAGGCCAGAAACTGAGTTGGGAAGTTGGGTTCTTGTGAACTTAGAGCAGCAGCTGGCGGTTTTCTCCTCAGATGTGGTGCATGAGCTCTTCACCAACACCAACACAGCTCCCTTTTTCTGCTGCTAAGTTCGCACAGTGCACATAAAATACTACTACTACAAAAAAAGTGTCAGCGGGAGCGACATACCAGTGTGCCCACTTCTTCTTACACTTCTTCAAAATGTGTGTCACACTTTTAAATACTGCTTGCTTTATATTGCATAAGGAATAACCCAAATAATAGGCCATTGTTCTGCCTTTGCTGTCACGAAACTGGGAATTTAGCAGCTGAACAATATAGCCGAACTTTCCCATTTCAGAGTGATCTACAAAATAAGCAGAAGTATGAAAAACATTCTTCATTTTGCCAGGAAAGATAAACACCTGGCTCAACAAACAGGTGGCTTTGCATAGTCCATTGTTACGCTTGTCTTTCTAAAGGTTAGTGCAGTAGATCTAATTACATAAAAGTGCTTCAGTACTAACGCAACTCTTATGACAAGGAGCTCACATTTGGTTTGATTCTCCTCCTTTTTGTTTCCCCTCTCTCTCAGTGTCTCACTGTTTTCTCTAGATCTCCAGTGCAAAGAGCGGCATTTATGCAATTGTGCTGTCTGTCTCTGGATATACTCTATATTGCGGCTCGCACATTCAAGTGTCTGAGTTTATCGTTTTTTTCTCTTTCTCAAAGACCTTTCCTTGGGAACTTGACTAACTATAAATTATATGTTGCCTAATGTGTTTTTAATGTTTAGGGCAATCTCAGCCTTTTAAAACTATTCTAAAGGAGACTTTAGGGGAGCTTTGAATGCTATTATTGAAAGTTGCTCAAATGTGGTGAGTTCAGAGAAAGGATTTGGTTTACAGAGTGCCTCTTATGTTAATTGGTCCCTTAGAAGGTATCTTTTTAAAGAAACATTGGGTCCATGTAAAATAGTTGGAAAGAACAGCTAATGCACTGTAAATTTTAAAATCCATCATCATTGATGGAGGCTGCACAGAAGGCTAAGAATTTTGAATGGAAAAATCCTGAAACTCAAATATCAGAACGCATTCAAATGTAACAGGTTGAGTTGTAAATTTTAACTATACGGACTACAAATAACACAACACTTTATTTATACCTGTGTAGCCCAGTGACATTTGACATCAGCGAATATCTTAAAGGGGTTCTCACGGAATTTAATATTGCACTTCCATAAAGTTGGGGAACTCAGAAAAGGGCTTTTAGTCTATGGGTCAAATTTGGATCCTACAGTTCCCATAATGCAACTCAAGAGTAATGTGCAGCTTTCATTATCCCTGCTTCCTAAATGTCTACTTTTTTGAAAACCCACGCCTGCTGTTTGTAACGGACATTTCAGTTACAAATTTTAAGTCCAAGTCTTAACGACATCTCTATGACATGATCAGGGTTATTTTCTCAAACTTTGGAAAACTCCCTCTTGAGCCACAGCAGACATTATGTAGCTGTTTTCACCGGCTGGTAATCGTCGTGACAAACTGAACTTCATGTTTAAAATCTGCAGAGTGCCTCTTCACCATGCAATCTGTGTGGCATTTTATTCATTTTAAAATGCATTTAGGGTTAAAAATTGATTGATTGATTGAAGTTTATTTCGAGCAAAAAAAAATTTGAATAAAAAAATCCAATAATAATAAAAAAAATCTATATATACACATATACATACACACACATACATACATACAATGTGATATACATAGAAAAATATTATAGGTTTTCTCCCGTATATACATATATCAATACACACACACACATACACATACACACACATATACTTGCTCAACAGGGAGTGGAAAGAACAGAACTTATTTACTCCCACCCCCAATTCATTCCCTTATATTACATCATATAGCTGCTGTCATCATATCATAAATATCATTATTATTATTTACTATCTATGTAGTCATGTTCCGCTCTGTTATAATTATGCCGCCATTTATAATATCAATATAAATAATAAGAACAATTATAATCATCACAAATACTGTTTTTGTACATTGACAATCACCCCATAATCACAAAACACAAGATCCCTCCTTCAGCCTTATATTTTGCCAACACCATTTCTTTGTACCTTGCTTTAAATTTGTAAATATTTGGGCATTGCTTGAGCTGTTTCCCCAACCCATTCCAAAGTCTGACACCACACACAAAGTTTTCCTGGTGATTCTCACCACCCAGACTTTAAAGTTGCCACATCCCCTCAGGTTATAGCCCCCCTCTCTTCCAGTAAAGAACTTTTGAATATTGACCGGTAGATAATTTTTGATGGCTTCATAAAAGCATTGAACAGTGCAAAAATGAACTAAATCAAAAAGTTTTAGTTGTCTGGATTGCAGAAATAATATCTTTGTGTGATCAAAATATCCCACCTTATGTATAATTCTAACTGCACGTTTTTGGAGTATGACGAGGGGATGTAGTAAACCTTTATAGTTATTGCCCCAGACTTCAATACAGTAAGTTAAATAGGGCAAAACCAATCCACAATACAATAGAGATAGTGCATTGTATTCCAGAACATATTTAACTTTATTAATTACATAAATACTTTTAGATACTTTACCTTGTATGTATCTGATGTGTGGTCAGTCAGTCAGTAATTTTCTACCGCTTGTTCCCGTTGGGGGTCGCGGGTGACTGGAGCCTATCCCAGTGGCTTTGGGCCTTAGGCGGGGTACACCCTGGACAG
This sequence comes from Coreoperca whiteheadi, assembly GCA_011952105.1. Lineage (NCBI taxonomy): Eukaryota > Metazoa > Chordata > Actinopteri > Centrarchiformes > Sinipercidae > Coreoperca > Coreoperca whiteheadi. The sequence continues at coordinate 16,863,001 of CM022486.1, read as the reverse complement.
TGGCCAACTTGTCGCAGGGCTGACACAGAGACAGACAACCATTCACTCTCACATTCATCCACTAGGTGAATCCACCGTGCACTGATGTGTGGTTTCCAGCTTAATTTACTGTCAATAGTAAGTCCTAAAAATTTAATTTCTGACACTTTTTCTAATGCAACACCATCTATACTTATTAATATTTGAATGAATAGCATATAAATGCAATTTCTAGGAGATAAGTTTGCAACCCATCCTTAACAACTGAACTTCTGCACTTCTGGTCAGAATTCTGGTGTTTAATTAATGGACCACCTATACAGAAACTCATAAATCAGTGTAAAGAAATGGCTTGGTTTAGCTTAAAGAAGTGTGAACTGATGTTCCAGTCACATTTTTCATTGTGTGGTAGGGTATGTAGCGTTATTATCAGTTTGTTTTGGTTGTGCTGTTTAAAATCACATTGTGTGAATGCACTGTGGGTTTTCACCATCTGGATCCTAAGCACCACCATGCTCCTTAGCGGCTTTGGTTTCCATTGCCGAACTATCCCCGAGCAGCTATTGACACCCGAGAGTGGCAGCTTTACGAGCCAGGAAGTTTGTTCCTTTCTTCTCATGGAGGTAAAGAGAAAAGAATGGATATCATTATGAGATGTGCTTCATTAAAAAGGGGGCTAATGGCTGCTCTTTAACGCTGAGCCTGAGCTGCCTCTGCAGACATCAGTGCTCTACACTGATTGCCACTGCAGCCTCAGCATCACTTAACTTCACATTAAATTGGCCTGTGCTCTGTCTGCTTTGAGCGAGGGCAGGAAAGAGAATCCAGTCAGCAGATTAATGAAGGCAAAAGGACCTATTCTCTTTTCCTTCCTTAGTGAGAAGAAATGAGAGACATTTTAATGTCTGGAGAATAGAGGGTGAGCTCATGAAGGCCTTTGTGGCGGGAATGGAGAAAGCAAAAAGGGAAGGAATTACTTCCTGATTTCTCCTGGTTGTTTGTTCCATTACAACTTTGTTGAACATTTCTTTATATATCCAGAATAATCACCTAAATTATGTCATTGATTAAGTATAATATTTAATATCTTTTATATTGATATTTATGTGAAAAAATGCACATTTTCTAACATAAATAGTTCAGTATAATAGTCACTGTATAAATTGCATACATAACGTTTCTATTTGGAGGCAAAAGGTAATATGCCCACATCTTTTTTACTCCAACTCATGCTCAAATCAAACTTCTTAACTGAGGGCAACAAAATCAGAAATGAGCCCTGGAGTCAATTTAAAGACTTCTCAGTCAAAATGAAGTTAATGCATAACTTTGAAAAGATGGCAATATTTATTCCAGGAAATTCTCCACAGCCATTATTCAAGCACTGACAGACCAAAAGGAAAGAATACTGAGTCACTTTTCTCATCCATGATTATTTTCTGCACACCTTCGTGTAGCTTTGACAGGAATCGAGGAGCTCGCTTGATGATGGCCACTAAATCTTTCCAGACATTACTGTCTGTCTCATTCACACAGATAGAATGGTCTCAACATTGCTTAGTGTTTTTAGGTTTTTATCATGGGGTGGAACACTGCTCTATTCACTGTGTATGTTTTTTCAGCACGAGGTGATGCGTGTCTGTGTCTGTGTTAGATACTGGTGTTTTTCTGTTTCTAGATTTCACCCATCTTACTGGTTTGAACACGAACACATGTATTTCAGTAAGTCAAAAGTCTCTTAAGGAAATATCAGACTGTGTTTTCATGACCAAATCTATGTCTAAATTTACATTTTACAGGAAGGAGTTTTGTTTTGAAAAATGAACAAACAAGTATAGAAATTCCTGGCTGCAAGCATGCACAGTGAACATATCTAAGGATGTATTTTTTCTAGGGTTAACATTTTGCTTAAAGCAGATCCAGCAATCTTTCTGAATGCCCTTGAGCATGACAGCAGGCATAACAAACCCCATTATCACACATTGGTGTTTGGTTTATGTCCAATGTAAAGAAAAGAGGAGCCGTGTACATCCCCTGTGTTGACTTGTGGCCTCCCACTGGAAAATGCTGGTGAACCAGTGTTCAGCCACTTGTCCAGTAAATATCAATGTCAAAGGAGTCACTGAAACAAGGTCAGAAAGCAAATGTTTGGCAACACAAAGGAAGACATATTCATCAAGTGTCATTGTGACAAATGCCTAGTTCTCAAAAGCCGGTGGTGAAAGTAATTATATTCAAATGAACTTCATCCGCAGCTTGGAAGATCAACACCATAGCTTGTTCCTGCTTCACATGGCTTCCTTGCTGTGAAATTCCCACACCCTCCTTCTTACAGGCAAATGTGGCTGAAGCTCCAAAGATGCTAGCATAAAGTCCCTCATAAGGAGTTAGTGATTTGTTAATTTTTAACAGGGGGGATGGCCAAATGGGAGCACATCCTCCTCCCCGCACACATAGGAGGAGAGATTGTGCCCTTTTTTCAGAAGGTAGCCTACTTTTTGCCCATTGAAATGATTTTTAGGGGCATTTACTAAACTATGAAATAATGTATAATTATTGCATTAGACTTTCGATTAAAAATAAATAAAACTCAATTTGCTGCACAAGGTTTTGTTTTATTTGAAAAACATCAAGTGAGAACAGAAAAATAGCACCTTTGCTCAAAGCTCTGTTAACCCTCTGTCATGCTGCTGCCATGAAGAGGGTTTAGAATTATGAATTGGATTAAATAGTGCATTGCATTATTACCACATCGATGGATGTGCTCCGAACCTGCTTCTGTATGGCTACTTTATATTAGGACTGCAGGATTATGATATAGGCCTAGCCTAATTCTTGCTATTATAGGCCTAATTGAGATTATAATTTCAATTTAATAGAGATGCTATTCTTTGAAGACCTATTCTTTTACAGGTTGTGGACATTAAGCATTTTAAAAATGATTGTTTATTTTTCAAAACACACTGTAGTTTTGATGCTATAAACTTTACCTCGAACTATGTAACGGGAGCAGCTGAGCATGGTGCGGTCAGTGCAGGTTAATTTCCTTAGTCACATTACCTGATCCATTCCCAGGTTACACGAAACATCTATAGTAAAATGTAGTCTCCCCTTAAATATTTTGTTACAGAGGTGGCTCGGTCTGGGGGTGTATTTCCAGCAGCATATGCTACTGAATGACCATAGAAATATTATAGAAATATTATTGGAATACTACAGGCAGCAGAGTGTCTCTTCTTGATCCTCTCGCGCAACTACATGTTGCTTGCTACTTACTACTCTATTGAGTATAAAGGCTACAATATAAAACCGAATTGAGTATTTATATTATATAGGCCTAGTTTAGTGAATATCATAGATTCAAGATGAAACTTGACAGACGGGAGGGACTGAGAGAAAAAGACGCAATTACAAATCCGTCTGCTACTTCAGCACCACGGGAAACGGCATTGATTTATCGATACACAGCACAGAATGACTATAACAATTATGAGTTGTTGCTGATACTTTGCTTAATTTATGTTTGGATAAAAATACCGTTGTTGATGCAAATATGTTCTGGTCAAATACGCTAAATTATACTACTTATGTGTAATTAATCTGTTGCATTTATTAGACTTAATTTCAGCTTCATGCACTGTTCAGAAAGCCTGCTGCCTCTCTGCACATTGATGATTTAGATGTATGAGGTAATTTTAATTGGGATTCATAAGCCTTGTATTTACATTATTATCTATGGTAGATTAATGGAATCATTGTTCATGTTTTGAACAATAAAAGAGAAAACTTGTCAGCCATTGTTTAGCTAGCGGTAGGAGCATGGTGGTTTCAAATTAGCATAGGTGAAATGCCTCACATTTTATCTAAGAGGCTACTCTCTAATCTAATACAAGTTGAAATTCTAACTTCAAAAGTAGAAGTTACATTCTTACCTGAAAATAGTTTTGGCTTTAAAATCTGCACACTTCTTCACAAAGAGCTTTGAAACTTCACATGCTAGTTCAGGAAGATAGTGTTCATACATGATTATGATCACATGACTCTTAGGTCATCACTTCTTGGTGAAAGTGGTGCTGTTACAACTATCCCTTTGTTACAACCATAGTCGGTCTCCCCTACCAGAAAGACCAACCGACACGAGTGCTGAACAACAACAACAATGGAGGAGAAATTAATACTGCTGGTCTCTGAGTATCCATGTCTATACCAGATGACATCCGCAATATCAATTTGAAAAATAAACCTTGGAGGAATATTTTTGTTCGCCGTTGGTTTATCAGGAAAGCAGCAGTCAGCTAGAGTCACTTCCGCGGATATTCCGTATCATAGCAACCAAAATGTCTAAGCTGAAAAAATACTGCACCTCCAAAGTGTTCTAAAGTACGCCTGGTGTTTTCAGCTGGAAAAAATGCTTTTGTGGACACACAGCCTTAGGCTACTGATATTTCAGAGCCATGGTCGGGGCCATAGATTCTAACTTGCCTAAACCTCGGCAAACTAGGCTAACAAATTCAACTTAACAACCCCTCTGCTGATATCAAGAAATCCTACCAGTGACTGGCAAAGGCTGGACTAAAGTCTGCACAGAAGCACAAATCATGGCAGGACAAGAACAGGCACTCAGTACAAGATCAATAGAGGCTGGGGTCTACCACATAAGACAGGACCCCAAGTGCAGACTGTGCAAAGATGCCCCTGAGACAGTTCAACAAATAACAGTAGGGTGTAAGATGCAGGCAGGGACAGTGGTAATCGGAGCACTGAGGCCTGTGACCCCGAAACTGGGAGAGCTCCAGCAGATTCCAGGTACAACATCTGAAGTCTCTATCTAGAAGAGTGCAGTCCTGGGAACTGCTGAGATACTGCGCAGAACCCTTAAACTCCCAGGCCTCTGGTGGAGGACCGGAGCTTGAGGATGACACATACCACCCTACGGGGGGGGGGGGGGGGGGTTTTAAAATATATAAAATTTAAACATATATTTTAATATACCCCTAGTGTATGAACAGTTTAGCTGCAAAATACAAAAAAGTGTGCGTTTTAAAGTTCTA
>CM022486.1:16764896-16857946 GCA_011952105.1 Coreoperca whiteheadi | reverse complement strand
AAAGCCCCCCCCCCCCCCCCCCCCCGGGGGGGGTGGTGCCCCCCCCCCCCCCGCCCCCCCCCCCGAGGCCGGGGGGGTAAGGGGTGTGCGCCGGCTCCCCCCCCCTCCCCCGGCCCTGGGGGGGGGGCGGGGGGGTGGGGGAGTCACTATTCCCCCGTGGGGGGGGGGGGGGGGGGGCTTTTAAAATATATATAATGTAAACATGTATGTATATATACGCCTAGTGTTAGAACAGTTTAGCTGCAAAATGCAAATATGTGTACGTTTTACAGTTCTAAAGGTGGAAGCATGAAAGTGGAATTGCTCAAACGCAGCACTGTCATACTGCCAAAATAGTGTGTACACAAGAGGTCAGAAAGAAAATGAGGTCTTCTACCAGGCCAACAGTGCAGTAATGAGCTTTACTTCACACTGTAGAATGTAACGCATCCTAAGGAGTGGGTCACTGTGTGAATATGCAGCAGTGAAACTGTTAAAACACAGCTCAGCTGTCTCTGGATTTGTGGATCCTAAGTTGCTTTGATGTGGTCCACAATGATGTTGACATGAGGAAATAGCACAAAGAACTGCACAGACACAAACAAACACATACAGACACCCACACAGTTGTGGGTACACAAGTGATATGAAACTGTCTATGACCATACACAAACATGCAGAGAGAAAGCGAGAGAGAGAGAAAGAAACATAAAGGAGGGAAGGGAAGGAAAGGCAGGAGAGAGAGAAAGAGAAAGAGAGAGACATGGAAGGACACTGCCTGGGGATCTGTTTTTCTGTTTGCAGTGCAGTTGAACAGCCTTTCCATGCAATTTTTTTTGTACATTAATCCACCCGTTGTTATCAAGCATGTCCTTTGGCAACACATCGGGTTAGTTAACTACCCAATATAGGGCACAGTATATACACTGACAGCACAATACTTTTGCTTTAACAAAGCTGCAACAATGAATATGCTAACAGCTCCCTTTCTGGAAATAACAAAAAACTTCAACAGAAAAAGCAATTCTCCAGAATGGCTCGTGTCTGAATGGCCCTGGCTGTGTGATAATCTGGCCTTTGGTAGAAAAAGCTATTTCTACACAGCTTCCCCAACCAAAATGTCCATAGTATGTACGTACGCCTCCTGACCCTACTGTACCAAAAGAACATTAATATGAATTTGTGTCACTTCATTACAATCTGCCATTATTTAACATCAGGACTGAAAATTCTTTATGTTCCCCTTTGTTATGAGCCTAAGATTAAAGCTGTAACGACCACTCCCTGCTCTTATTAGAAAGCTTGCCCAATTACACTTTTCATCAGAGCCTGTCACACACTCAGACTCGCCTGTCAGCCAAATGAAGATAGAGGGACCCATAGAAAGGCTTTGTTGTTTTGCTTCAGTATTCAGTATTCAGGTTGTTTTCTTGCATATGCACATGGTGTGTGTGTGTGTGTATGTGTTGGCAGGTGTGTGAAAGTGTGAGTGAATTGGTACATTTCTCTTAGATAATCAGATGCACTGAGAAGCCACATGGATGCAAATAATTGGTGACTTGACCTTTTAGCAGTTATATCCTCTTGCCCAGGATGTAACGTGTAATAAGCTAACAATTGTCAGTTTAATAGGGAAATGGCTACTGTATAGTATATGGTTTTTAACTCGCTACAATATATTACCTGTCTCTGTAATCAGTGCTGCTAAAGACCTGATAAAAACAGACAAAATGGCAAAAGTAGAGTCACATTAAACATGTGGGCACTGCAGTTTTTTTGCTAAAATGCTTTCATTTTCTTAGGTCTTTTTTTGCCTCCAATTAGTTTGCTCTGCAGCGCTAAGCACCGCAAATTCAAAAACAAACATCCCTCAGAGGCGTCAGCTGCTCTGGTTTTCCAGATTATGATCCCAGTTTTTAAGCTGGTGACTCTGCAAGTGCTGAGTTACACTGTCCAAGTGTATTGTCATCTCGTGTTTGTGCATACAAAGAAAATGTGCATATTTATGGAATCTCCTCTGACACGGTTTTTAATAATTCAGTGATTGCCATGTGTAAATTATTCCACGGGACCCGCTCTTCTCAACAGGAACAATTTTAAAGATGAATCTGCTTCAGGCATTTTAAGATGAACAACAATTTTAGTGCAAGAACAATATGCAGAGGTGTTAAAATATTCAACATAGCCCGCAAACAGTCTTTGGCTCTCCCTGGGTAACTGTGCACTGAAATATGCAGTTGATATTTGCAAAGAAGCAACTGCATAATGCTAACTCTTGGATGTAATGTCTTTGCATGAAATGCTAATATTGTCCAATAGCTACCAGTGTGTATTGATATATTTTTTACAGAACATTTATATGTGGGGGAAATGGGGACATAGAGTATACATATATATCACATATCCCCACAAACTTCCCAACATAAGAGGGTGTTTTAATTCTCTATTTTGCTTTGCTGGGTTTTGTAATGAATCACAATTCAGAGACCTCTGCCTTGAATCAATACAAAGCGCCACGCCAGCACTATCTCTGCCTTATTACAATATGGTTAGAGTCATTGGAAATAAGTTCCCAGCAAGCGTCCCACTAGTTCTTTAAAAATGCATAGGATTAAGAGGGAATGGTGTCCCGCAGTATCAATCAAGCTCAACCAAGCGAGTAAAAGGACCGAGGGGTTAGGAAAATTGACGCTTGACAGTTTCCACAGACGGTGCTTTCTGAGTACTTGGTGCCTCACTTTATTTCTTTCAGAAACACTGTCAATTGTGTATGGGGTGTCTATGGATTAGTGGTAATGGTCGGTGGGTGGCAAGGTCATTGTTTAATGCTATCAGACCAACATATTCAGTCTCAATTTGACCAAGTGTGGGCTGAAATGTACTGCGATACACGTAGAAATGGAAATTAATGCTTTTGACCCGATTAAGGTCATTGAGACATGACAGCAAAGTCGCTGTTCTCGTTTTTGCATCATGAATGAAAGGAATTTAAATGCAGCTAAATCTGTCTACGAGAGAAAGAAGGTTGTGGGCTTGTCAACAAAAGGTTGCAGGTTTTTTGTGTTTTTTCATGCTGTCATTACACTTGGCCAGTGGCTGAGATAGCACAGCTACTAACGATGAAAGTGGAATCCCTGGTGGATTCATGTCAGTGATGTGAAAATGCTCAAATGTGCTTCCTGTGTTATCTGCAGTACCAGCTGACACTCAACATCTAAAATATGGTCATGGATCTCTTCAGAATCTTGATTTGTATCTGAGAAAAATCTTAAATCAAAATGCTTATAATATACATCTATCCCACTAGAGACTACTCAGACACTACAAACATGTGAGTGACTTGAATCAATTTAGAGCCTTTCAGGGCAGAGCAACTTTTGATTGTTTGATCAAGTTGGATTATTTCAAGAATTTACCCAATAGGTTTGCACATACAGTTTAAACTGTATGACATAAGTGGCTGTGATCAAAAGTAAATTGAAATGACACTGAAAAATTGGTTTATCTTGTGGTGAACCCTTTCTGTTTAATTTTCCATTCACAAAGTGAATGTGTTTGCAGTGATGCAGCATGTTTTATGTCTTCAATGAAACCTAAAAACCCACCGTATGTTATGAGAGGTCTGGAAGTAGGTTTTTGTAAGAGTCAGTTTTTAGCCAAAGCTGCATATGGATGTGATGTCGGTCAGTCCACACTGAAATATCTCAACAATAATTGAATTCTCGTCATTTTTTGTATAGATATTCCCGATCGCGAGAGGATGAAGCCTAATGATTTTGGTGATTCCTTGACTTTTTCCTCTATAGCGCCACCAGCAGGTTGACAGTTTTGGTTTTGAGTGAGATGTCTCAAGCACTTGAAAAGATTATCATGGGAATTTGGTACAGACATTCATGTCTCCCTCAGGATGAATTGTAATAACTTTGGTGATCCCTTAACTTTTAAGTGCCAATTACTTTGGTTTATGACTAAATACCTGAAAACTAATGACATTCCCATCAACCTCTAAAATAACAGCTGCCATTAAAATACATTTTTCATAGCTAATTTTGGATAGTCGATTGATATAGATCTATATATTTATCTATATTGCTATAGATAAATTATACAATATTTCAGTAGGTTCTCAGTTTAATGAAATACAAATGTTTGACTTAAGCGTTGACAGGGAAGTGCTGTCAGTGGCTGGCTTACATCTGTTGTTTTTTATTTACCTTCCAGGTTTAAGGCCAAGAAAATCCATCTTACTCATTGATTTATTCCATTGGGATTCCCTCTTTGAATAATCTTGACATTTTCCTAAAGGTCAGAGCAGGGAAGCCCTAACCAGCCTTTAAAGACTTTCTGCCCACTATCTCTTTTGCAAGGCTGATGGACATCTTGCAAAAGAGATCCAGGAATCTGACACACACACACACACGCACACGCACACACAAACATCTCAGAAAAGAAAAGCCCATTAGAAATTCATTTTTATTCACACTTTCTATTCGGCTTCCCCTCACTTCTGCAACCACAGAATATAGTGCATACAATAATATTACATGTAATAAACTAAGCCCATTTAGTGCATTTACGTGCCATATTACATTCTGGGTTTTAAAGAATATTATTCTCTCTCTCTTTCTCCTTTTTGCAATCCAAATCACACCAAAGACACTCTAAATTGTCTCTGATGACACACAGCATAAGTGCTTTGTGCGACAGTAATGATCATCCGTGTGAAACACAGTGTGCTGTATTTAATTAACGAAGCTTCATCGATGCAAATGACATTTATCCGTCTTTGGCCCCGAACTCCACAACTGTGAAGAAGGTGCATGTCCAGGGACACCTGCATAGTAGTAACAGTGGGTGAAGGCAGATACACCATCATTGGTTCAATATCCAAAGATTTGTGGTTTATTTTGAAGATTTATTCCAGCAACCTTTTGGCAATGTTTGTGTATCTCCAGTAAAAATATTCATTTTGCATGAGTTTGAGGCCTTGGTTTTAGGCATCAGGCTTAAAAACATAAATGACTACGTCAGTAGGAGCCAGAAAAAAAGAATGCAATGACTAATTAATACAATTAAGTTATTATTATTGAAACAATGTTACAAAGAGCCTTGTAATCAAGAGAAACAAAAGACTGAGGAGATGACTTTAATCAGTACAATAGAAGGACAATGACTCAGTACTGTGATAATAACTACTGAAATGTAAAATAAAAAAAATGTTCTTGGCAAAACAGATGGAATGATTAATAGATTAGACTGATGGAATAAAAAAGAGATTGCAACAATATCTAAAAAAGAAGGAGCTAAAGGCTATAATAAATAGCCCAGAGGATACATGTAACTGGGTATGTGTTAAATATATAGTGTATTAATATCCATAACTACTCTATGCTATTTTTTTCTCCAAGTCAAACTTTGATTGAAATCTTTTTGCTCGGAAACTCAGAATAAGAGACCATACCCAAAGTTCCACCCTCTAATAGACAATAATATACATTTGAATAGACAAACTGAGGTAGTTTGAATCTGACGTGATGGTTATTCTATCTAGGTTCATGCTGAAAGGAACCTAAACTACAGTGATGTAATAAATTAAAAAATACGTATTATCAGCACAACTCAACCTGCCAAATCAGGCTTTCAGTTTCCTCGACTATTTCTGCTGTCAGGTTATATTTAATTCCCCCTAAAGTGCAAGCAGTAATTCATGTCCCCTTGGAATGAATAGTAGTTGTTACACAAAACAGAAATAGCTGTACTGAGAAATGTTCTCTCTCACAAAGTAGGTTTCGTTTTGTGAAGCAAAGTTTGCCTCTTATTTGGGATTCAGTTCTCTGTGCCTCAGTGAAAAGAATAAGTATTGTTCCAAATCACTTTTATTTGTTTGCTTCAAGTATGTGTGAGCGAGGAAAGAACGTCACAATTTTGATCAATAGAAATCCATTGACTGTTGTGTCGCCTGTTTACCGTTCCTATCGCACTGGCCTCTAGTGGTGGGATCAAACAACTCCTCACTGCTTCAGTGTTGTTCACACACTCACGCAGAATGACTTGTGGTGTGTGTGTGTCTGCATAACAATCATGAAAATCAACTCACAGGTGGGGCAGGCCATGTATCCTAATGCACTGAACAAAGTTAAAACTAGTGAATTATTTGGCAGTAGAGCATCACTAAAATCTATCTGGCTCATGCAAGGAAACAGCAGAGAAAGATGGGAGGTTTCAGAAGCTTAAGTATCATGACACAATGAAAATAAAGTCAAATGATGAAACTGAGAAATAAAATCCCACTATCATCAGACACATTTGAATATAGCTTTAGTGTAAGTGATGACGTTGTTATCTACAGTATTTAGTGTTTTTGGCTATTGCGGCAAATTACCCATAATGGTGTTTTGTATTGCTGTAATCAGAGTTTGAATCCTGTACATTAGTAATCCGCTGTTGATCACTTTTTATCTGAGGAGTAAATAATTACAGAAGTGCACCTTCAGAAGGAATTCACTTTAACCACATACAGTAGTGAGGTCGCCATCCTCTTTGTGCAGAGCAATGTGAGCTCGAGTGTCATACAGGAGACCACTGGTTCTCTCTATCTCTGTAAACACACTTTAATAGCAGGTTCCTTCAGTGCTTCTTGGGACAGGGTGGAAAACAATGCCGCAGATAGGAGGGGAAGGATAATTAATTTTCTCAGTCCCATCTGGCAAGATTTTATTTTCAGCTATGGGGATTTGGAAAGTACAAACTCACCAGAAAGACTGGAGACTTGCAGTTTACTGTATACCTGCCTACCTACCTTCCAACTAACCCCACCGACCCCCTCTGTCCCCCCCATCAGAGGAGCAACTAAAGGATGAGTTAGCACCCCACTGCCCAGTACTACACATATAATAATAATAAATAAAAACATAGTCATCTTTTATAGATGTTTACATATTTTTACAGTTTGTATTTGTGGACTTTCAGATGCCAGTTCTCACAGACATGGGAAACATACTGATGTAGGCTTCAAGTGAAATATCTTAGAGTAGAGAGGATGACTAATTTCAATGTATTTCAGTGAAGAAATACTCAGAGGGAGCAATTCATTTTTATACTTTTAGTTTGTACATTTTCATTTTCTAGACAACATTGGTTGAATTGTTTTTGCATAATTTACTTTCATTTTCCACCACGCTCTGCTACCGCTAATTGGCTTGCTACTCTCTCACTATGAGGGGGGGCCCAGCTAACGCTCAACAAACTCACGACTCTTTCTCTATCTCTTATTGTTTCTAAATGTAGCACTTGAAGCAGTTCACCATGTTTGACGAAGTCAATGTACTTGCATGAATCTTGCAATAACTTTTGATAAAAGCTTCAGCTAAATAAATGTAATGTAATGTAATTTTGAAACCTCACCTAGTCCAAGATGCATGTAACAAAGATAGTAATACAAATATGTCTCTTCTGTTTAATTTACTGTCCATGTGGGTGAGGCAATTCAAAGTGCTTTACAGAATATGCCTCATCTACAGTGCTACAGGTTTGGCTTCCTCAGAAACTTCAGTGATGCATTCTGATAAAATAGCTTTTCAACAAGCTTTTTTAACATGCTTTCTGGTCAGCCTGCCATGCTTCCCAGTGTAAAACAAAGACTGTGACTAGGATAACAGTCCCTTGATACATGCACCACAAACCCATTAGTTTTCAGCACATTGTTGTAATGATATGTGACACATAAATGTCTCTCGGGTCTGTTTGCTTGCAGACTACATCCTACCAATAGGAAACATTCACACTGTTATAGCGCCTTGAGATAGAGAGGATTTTGTGTGTGTGTGTGTGTGCGAGAGAGAGCGCAAGAATAGCATGAATGGCTATGAGGAATGCATGACTGACAGTAAGCTTTAAAGAAAGTGGACCATCTGTATTACTCTGGCACAAACCAATCTTTCATACTAGCATGGTTCTGAACTTGACCTCTATTGGTTCTGGTTTGATTGGGCTTTTAATTCAGCCGGCAGCTGTGTAGCCCACCAGTGGTCAAACCATAACAGGAAAAATGACTAACCACATAATGAAACCTCATCTTCATGCCACTTAGACAGCATGTGCTTTTACACTCCACTGTGGGGGAAAGTATGTTCTCTGTAAAGAGTGAGATGTACATGAAGTGTTGCATTATTACTGTAGCTCCTGTAAATGTTAGGCTTATTTTATGTGATGAATTTCATGTTAACATATGAAGACAAATTGATTTAAGATATTTTACATTGTGTCAGAAAGCATGTAAGGGTCTGTCTGTGACCCTTGTTTCCTGCAATGCACTGGTAATACCACATAAAAAACTCATTACTCTCATTAATCATCTCATTACTCTGACAACAGGCATAAAATGGGAAATTGTATTTTCATAGTACACCAAAAGACTGTGTATTCAGTGCTGAGAATGAACAACAGCTGACGAATCGATACAACATGTGCTACTTATTGTGTACATTTGCCTTATGGATTGTGCTAACTTAGCATACACAGTGCGCATTTTTATTTTTCCATTCCAGGTAGTTGAATCGTCAGAAGAAATACAGCATTATTGCCAACACCATATTCATAAAATGTTACATTTCTCACCTTCCTATCATTCACACATGACTGTATTACAAAACCAAAAAGCACATTTATCTTTCAATATTGTTGACAGCCAACCAAACAACATACTTGATAATGGTAATTATCACAAACAGAATGTCAACAGGGAAAATTCATACTGCTTTGGATGAATAAACAGAATAATCAATGGATTTTAAAACAGCTCGGTGTTCCACAGTAAAAACTGGGCACATATCCTTGACAGAGGACATATTGTAGGTCATGGGTCCATAATCTCCTTTGGTTTTTTGTGCAGCTCCTCCCTCCTCTTACCTGAAACCCACAAATTAGCTGATAAGTGCGGAGACACTGTGAGCTACAGATTCTGGCAGAATGACAGCATTAGCAGCTGTCGTTATCTTCAAGTTCAATAAAGCATTGACAAGAGGTTTCCCATGAGTTATATCTAGGGAGAGGCAGCGGAGCACAACAGGGGACATCAAGGATGACAATGTTCATCCCAGGTTTTCATTAAGATCTCTGCAGAAAAGCTACACTTTGCATGGAATACAAGCTGCCTCCCTCTCGTCCTATCATGTACTGAAGCGTACACCTCCCACTGCTTTTAGATTAACTTTGTATTCCCTCTTTCACTGTTGAAGCAAGGCTTTCATATCATCCCACCTGGCATGTCGTTAACTCCTTCAGCTGATAAATGCAATTCACAGCTTCCAGTCTTCCTAATTCAGCAATGCTGCACAAGCTATGCCAAGTGAATAAATTAGATTCAGTATCACAAAATAAAACAGAAGTAGAGAAAATTGAGAGCAAAGGTTTGTGAAATAGACCTAGATCAGTGCTTATCTCATATTGGATCCTCTTCTCTCTGTTCTGTGTCTGTATTTCTAAAAGATCTGGGTTTCACAGAGATTTCCATTATTATGCTCTCTTTGTTTTAAAAATGGCTGTTGTGACAGGTAGACTTTCTAACAGACCTCTTGATGATACAAAGCCACTGTTTTATCTACATGACTCATATATTGGTACTCATCTCTTCTGCTGTAGTCAGAAGGAATCCCTACATGATCTGAAATACGGACATAACTAAGCTTGGATAACAGTGAAGACTGGAATGAATCATCACATGATATAAATGTGGACAAATTAAAGAAACAAAAAAAGAAACCCTTTACCTTATGGAGTCGAAGACATAGAATGCAACTACTTTAAATAAGATGCCATGTTTAATGTCCAATAATGCCAACCTCAGAACACATTTCCAATAGAAAAATTATTCTTCATGATGTTTGCCATCAGTCTCGGTCATTCAATACTGATCTGTATGACACCACAGTAATGGAAGATATCCATCTACAGGATGTGATTCTCTATTAAATGTAATTTTTCAATTAAAAGTGTGCCACTGAACATTATGACTCCCTCATCTCATTTATGTTCTCATCCTTCTGCCTTTTCATCACTTCAAGGCTGAGGATGATTTTCATCTATTGACACTTAACACACAAACTATTAGGGGGCTTTTACATTAAAATCTTCTGCTTACTGAGGTGAAGGAGCGATGGTTCTTTATGCTCTGTCATTTCTTCAACTGGGTAAAGTCCTCTGTCACCGATAATTAGACCTCAGAGAGCCGTATAAAGACCTGCAAAGGGGAATGATTGAACAGATTGCCAGAACCCCTGAACATGTTTGTGTGACACCAGAGGAGTGTGTACGTGTGTCTGTGTGTGTGTCTGACTGTGTGTGTGTGTGAGAAGCAGACAGACAGACTGGCAGACGGGAAAAGCAGGAAGAGAGGAAGCCATTATCCAATATGAATCTCCATTTTTCTTCCACCAGCCTTCTGTCCGTATTCCACTCCAATGAATATCACACTGATAAAACAATTAGACTGAGAGACAAAACACTGGTTTCAAAGACATTACTCATGCTTGGCAGTAACATATTTTCCACTGTTTCACTGCATATTTCATATAGACAAAGTCTTTAATTATGTACTTACACAGTTCACATGAAGCAGTTATATAATATTATGCAAACTTTAACGGTTGGTACTGTAACTACACACACCACATACTATTACAGTGGACAGAACGTCTGCAAAAGTAAGTTATGTGTGAAATTGTATATAAACCTCTGTTGTCTCAGCATGATTGCCCTGGTCAATGGAAGCCAATCATTTAGGCCTATTTCCTCCTAATGACAGCAGCTAGTGGCTTTTCCAGGCAGACCAGCTCCTCATGACACAGGATGTGATGCGAGACTCCTGTTGCATTAGTGCACAGGGCTGATTTGTCTCAGGAAAGGGCATCAGAAATGGCTAAGCCAGTGATATATCCAGACAAACTTTTCCCGCTGGATGTCCTCTCACTTGTCAGCTGGAGCTATGGCAAACATCAGATCGCCATTAGCACTAAAGGTGCCTACTGTATAGTACAGAAGAAGAACATTCATGTTTTTAACCCATGTACTGTGTCTTTCGGTGTTTTGAAAGGCGCTTATAAATAAAATGCATCATTATTATTATTATCTTTCAAACTGAAAAAATTAAAGATTTTAGGTAGGTTGGTGAATTATATTTAACTTAAAGGCATCAATTAACAAAACAAGATAGCAATATTTTCTTCAGATATTTAAGAGCTCAAACTGTAATTATGAACTGCGTTATGATCCAGACAGAAACACTTTCCTGTAAAAAAGCTATTATCTAACTGTTTAACTGCCATAAATTAGCATATTAAGAGGGAAATGAAAGGAATACCTATACTGGGGGAAACCAGTGTGAGGCCAATAGTCTACAATCTTCATCACAACAGCATTGAAGTGCATGTAAACAGGCTGCTGTGGGTGCACAATGGGAAACGATGGAAAAGTAATTTTCATCTTCTCTCCCTTCTACCAGGAGTACCACCACAGCTCTGAGTGCCCCCCGGCACATTGATTCAAAGATGAAGGGGAGCCTCAGCAGCAGCGTGATCCTAAACGAGATGACACAGGACTCTGTGGCTGATTCTTTGGACAGGTGCATGCTGGGTGATTTATGTGTGCGTCCTCCCGCAGGTCCCCAGGAGCAAATATTGACTGTTTATTTCTCCTAGCTCAAGGCAACAGGGAGGTAGCAATTTCTTTATTTTTGGACCTTAGATAAATTGAACCCCGCAAGATGCAAACGCACCTGACAGGGAGCAATTTTTTTAACCTCCCCCTCCCCCACCTCTGAAAATGGAGAGGAAAAAAGAGCAACTTAAGAGAGGACATTATTGATTTGTCATTCCTCTCCTCAGACATCTATACACAGCAGGGACATTTCAATTACATTGGGGCTTTCCGATTGCTTCTCCATTCAGGTCCCCACCAGCAGACTACCTGCTGTTGTTCAGTGATGGACACCCACCAATATTCCTGAATGTTATAGCACTTATTTAGCACTTAAATGGATTCATGTTATCTTCCACCTATAGGTTTGTGCATGAAATCACCAAGTCAGTGCACAATGTAAGGGACACTGATGCAGATATAATGGATGGGAGAAGTGAGTCCATCCACCCCAGATCAGAATTTTTGTATTATTTATATTATTGACCAATAATGAATGTACATTAAACTCAAGTTCTGTATGACAGCAAGTCTGACAAGGACGTGGTGAAGGTTAAGCTAAGAAGTCATTTTTGCCATGAATGCCATGATGGCAGACAGATGCAAAATGGAGCTTAATTGAAAATATATCCTTGAATTGCCCTTTAAGGATACACAAGAATCTATCATGCTGAACACACCATGTTCAATCCGGAGGGTCCTGTTTTTCCCTCTTTAATTTGCCCTTTGCTGGAAAATGGACTGCACAGGTTTTTCTCAGCAAACTCCGCTCCTGGGGGAAAATGTGTTTAGCGTTATCGGTGGGAGATACACGGGCTCAGCCAGCCAGAACAAACAATTATTTGACAGAGGGCAGAGCCGGGGTGTCCGGATGGAACCAGCCCACATGCTTATTTTACTGAATCCAAAAGTAATAAAATGAGGATTATACATTATTGAATAATGAGTATCAGAGAGAGCTGCACCTTATTCAATATTATGTATTCGTATTTCCCATCTTCCATTCTCCTTCTCACCTGTGCGTGTGCGCCATCCTTTCCTCGAGATGTTCAGAGGCTGAAATACTCTAAGTAAAGTGTGCATCTTACCTGCTGCACTAGAGTGAAACAGTCTGGGACAAACCCCTGGATGTGGATTGAAAGAGAAAAGCCAGACATGCATTGTTCTTTCAGTGGTCTGATATGCCCTATTTTAATTTAGCAAATGGCTGCATTATATTATTTTGGTACAAATCTTCCCATAAGTCCATTTACTTGTTTAGGAACAAGAGGATTTTCACGAGATTCATAGGGAAACGCATAAAATTACACTTGTCAGTTTTCCTTTTCTCAGTAATATTGTTTTCTTGGCAACAAGGCTTGATTTTTCTTCTTTTATGCAACTTTTTTTGGTTATCACTCCTCATGTTAATGAACAGAGAATCAACAGTCTAAATTATGCCCTTGATCATTAATATTCTTTAGTCTAGTCCACGTAGACAAGGCAGTGTGCTGAAATTCTGCATCAACTGTGGTTTTTTTGTTCGTTCATAATTAACCAGAAGTGCTCATTAGAAAGCACAGTCGTCTGGGAACTGTCATGGGTCTGTTCTCAAGGCCAAACTAAGGTAAACCCTCATGTGAGCCTTGATGTGTCACTGACAAAACATTGAAAAAGAATCTCTGAAAATTATTGCGTCAAAGGCTACTTTCTGTTTTCAAAGACTCTGAAAAGCTTTTGGTTAGATTGAAGTAGTGATTTTAAAGCTACATGAGGACAGTAGTCAGAACTTTAAGTGAAGAAGTCAAAATTACAGAGGATTTGTGTTATATGTCGGTGCCTGGGTATATTTTGATTTGAGTGAGTCACACTATGAATTAAAGTTTGGATGTTCAGGCCTGATTTAGTTCATTATATGAAAAGTATAGTTCATTAATGCATCCCACAACTGAGAAATATTGCCCACATTAGCATTCATTAGCAATATTAAGTGTTTTTTATTGTATCTGTCAGCAATAAAGGTGCATTCAGAAAGTGAGCAGTCGCCACGGCTGCCTGGACAGCCTCTCCTTGCTGGCTGGCTGCAGCAAGGTGTTTACACGGAAACCAATAGAGAGCGGACATGAAATCAGAACTTCAAGGTTCCGTTCCAGATGTAACAAAAACCTCATTCAAAATCCCATTAACATTTTTAACAATGCTTATAACTAAAAATACAGCCTCGGAACAAAAGCTTTCTTAACAGCTCGCGTCCTGTGTTTAGATAAGTACAGCAGTAGTAGTTTTTTGAAAAACGATCTAATATCGTCGTTTATTCAATATTCATGTTTTAGCGGCTTTTAACAAACACCATTTCCCATAAGCATTAGATGTTCACTGGCCAAATGCCACTGCTCGACAGAAGAGGTGAGTCCATGATCAAGTCAAGGCTAGCTCAGACATGTCTGTAAAACAGCAGGACAGAGAGGAGTGAGTTCTGTTTTTATTCAGCCGAGGTTACCACTAGAATGTTGAAAAATGAAGAGAGCACTGGTGAGGTTTATATGGACTAAACAAGTTCTTTGTTAAAATCACAAAGGTTTCATTTTCTTGTAGCAACTGCTGTAGTGGATTCTGATTTATCTTGGAATATGGAAAGTAAACTCCAGGAACAGGCTTAAATTTTCAGAAAGACAGATGAAAGAAATGCTGAATGAAAGATTGCACAGAGTTACAGAAGCTAGTGGAGCAGCGGCTAGACAGGACATGATGTCATGACTTTGGTTCTCTATGGAGGCGGCGGAAATCGCTTGCTGTCTGAAAGCACCTTAATACATCTTCCTGTGAAGCAGCCATGCATAAACAGATGATGGATAACACGGGATAAAATAGCTGTAATCATATTGATATGTAAATACACACATAGACAAATCCTTACAGTGTGTTATAAAACATTTAGTATTCACATGTACAAATCCTTTATTGGTGGGTTTAAAGTGTTTATAAATGTGTTCAAAACACATGAAGACATGTTGAGCTTCATGCTTCATTCTTGACCTTGGAAATTGTTTGAAAAATAATTCATGGTCCACTCACTAGATTTCTTGTGGAGCTTTCAACCACATTTCATGGCCTTCAACAGTATACGGCGTTTGCTCAGTAGTAATGAGACTGAATAAGTACTTCATTAATAAATATAAGTTATTAATCAGCAAATATAATTACCTTGATTAACAAATACATCATATTCCATGTTCATTCATGTGCACTAAATGCCTGTAGTGCATTTTACTTCAGTCCTGGAAGAATTACACTGGCTTCCAGTACATCTTAGAATCCAGTTTAATATCTTTTAAATTATATTTAAAGCCTTAAATGGTGACCTCAGCACTACTCAGAGCCCCTTACTTAAAGACATGAAATGTTCTGCAGTCTTGTTCATATCCTGTTTTTATATCCTTTAAGCAATTTTATGATTCTATTTCATCGCGTGTATTTGTAAAGCACTTTGTCACTGTCGTTTTAAGTGTTCTGTAAATGAATTCTACCTTCTTACCGCCTTCTGATTTTATATTTAACTTTAAATTCATTTTCATGCCAAAATAAAAATCCCCATAAACAGAATGTTTGGAAAGCTTTCTGTCTATTTTCCAGGAAAGAGGCCTATTTGAAGGAGGAGGATGCTGACTTAACAGATACACACAGCCAACCACTGTGGAGAGATCACTCACAGAAATACACAACAATGACAGATACCGTCTGGCCTACAGAGAACATACTGTGCACAGACACGTCCTACAGTGTTTACCTGCTTTCTGTCCTCGTCCTTCTCTTCATCTCATCCTATCAGCTTAGCTTCTGAAGCCAATGTTAGGAATTGATTTTAAGAATACACTCTGACATGCACAGGGAGCATTTTGCTGAACAGGGTCCCTCTTGGCTGTCTCTTATTTTGTTGTATTTCCTATCATTTCTGTTGGTTAACCTTCGGGCCTTAATTGAGTCTGACTGTGCTTTCACTTTGATCAACCTGAAACATTCTACAATGACTCACTGATGCTACACCAGCCAATACAACACTGATGTCAGCGTTAGGTTTTCCAGTGATCACAGCAATATATCACTCTTTTCCTGGGATCCCCGGATTTCTCACAATTAAAGAAGTTGGACTTTAAAAACATAACTGTGGAAAAGTACCCATAAAATGACATTTATTTTAAATTTCTGATGGTATTTTTACATATTCGTTAGATTGTGTGATGCTATTTTTGTAGAGTGTAACCCAGGTTGAAATCCATCGGATTTTTCCCAATGGTGGGTTTTCCTACATTTCCATCTGCCCATGAATGCACCATGTCACATGACAGGTATACGTGAGTCCCCTTATCCAATCACCTGTTTGGAGGGACTATTTAAGCTGCCTCAACTCCTTCCTTTCACTTGTGAGGGAGAGAAGCTGAGGAACAGCTTCTGCAGAGCAGTACTTCCAGACCGATGATTTAATGCATAATGCCAGTCAAATATTAAGCGTGCCACTCGAAGCTTTTAGAGCCAGACCAACATTTGATGGGGACTTGGTTTCCATGTGTGCTGGGATAATCCTGCAGAGTTTGGTGAGTTTGAATGTTTGTGAACGTAGATCCATTGTTTTCTGTAACCTAGTTTGTAGCACATGTTAGCATTGTTAAGCTAGTGCTTTTATGACCGTGACATGCTGATTTCTTGTATGTTGATGTATGATTGACATTGATTTGATGATGCTAATTAGATTAGCGTTAGCATGCTAATGCTAAAAGCCCTGGACCCTGGACCCTGTCTTGTAGTTGTTCAAACTGACTTAATTCTTTTGACTGTGCACTTCTCACCATTTTCCTAAATGGTTATAATTTGCTGCAGTGTTGTAAAGCCTCTTGGGCTTTAATTGTTCTCTTATTATAAAATACATCACATAAGTTGGTCATTTCCTGACCACTGCCCTCCAGTAGTCGTTCCTGGACTTCTGACTTAGCCTAGATTCTTTAACAATGATTTACATTATAATAAGCCAGACAACTGTTATAAGAACAACAGTTCTTCTTAAAAATACACTATATTTGAGCTGTAACGAACACAATGCCAAAGCTAGACTATGGAGTCATTCCTCCACTTAATTTTACATCTGAGTGGTTATATGGAAGTGCATGGCTGTCTTAAGACTGAGCCAAAGTTATTACTGCATGCTGGGATGGGTAACTCGGTGCATGCGTCTGCTTGAGCAACAGGAACAATGATCCTGGACACTCAATTGTAATGCAGGGTGAGGTTTTTGTACTGTCACACCTGTTATCAGCTGTACTGATCTAACTTGGGATGGGGGTCTGCATGTCTGATTAATCCACTCATTGAACCGCCTGCGTAGTTTTCCGTTTTCAAATTTTGGACTCTGCTTTGTTCATGAACTCTAACACTATCTTGCTATCTAGCATGAAAGGTAGACTGATTGAAAGAAACTGACACAGGCAGGTTTCCTGTTGTAATGGCAATTTAAGGTTGGACTACAGCTATGAAAGGAAGCGTTAATGGGTTTGTAGAGGGTGTCAGTATATGAACACAGAAGTGCTGAAAATCCAGGCCGCACAAGTAGCCTAATTTGCGACTTTAATAATGTAATATCTCTTTTCTATGTTTGACTCAATACGAAAAGTGTGCTGCCAGAAAAATGCACTGAACAAACAATACAACTCTCATAATGAAGAAAAATATACTGGAGCAGAAGGCACTTTGCATTGGTGTCTCAAGGATTCAGCAACCACAATCTGGAACAAGGCATATGTGAGCTTGGCAGGTGAGGCAAAAGATTACTTTAAGTAAAAGAAAACTATTGTCCATCATTCCCTGGCAGCAGGATTCCTACCCACTGGTGTAAACGTTGGAAGATTCAGCAACCTGGACAGCGCTCATGGCAACTGAAGGTATTTTTCCCAGGGAAAAGGGACCAGAGTTTGAGAATTAATATGACTTTGATCTGTCATATTAAACCCTTGTCGGTATCTCATATGGCAGTGGATCCCAACCTGGGAGCCAGGACACCTGAAAGGGGTCACAAAATATCTCATGGGTCCTCAGATGATTGTCCGGTCAGAGATATTCTGACTATTCTATAACCATTGCTATTATCTTGTGAAATACTTAATAGTTTTTGGAAAGTCATCAAGTGAGGCGAGAATCTGTGGTTAACACATACCATATTCAAGTTATTAGGTGTCACAAGCAGACCTTGCTTTGTTTAAAGGGAACACAAGTAAAAAAGGCTGGGAACCATCTGCTGAATTAAATATCTAACCTTTTTACCAGCCTTGACAGTTTGTTTTCTATACTGCGTCTTGTTTTCTTAGTCCCACAAGCGCATGTATAACTCACTACAAGGACACCCATTGGCTCGGTCACTGCTCTACAAAACTACGAGGACCGTTTCCTTTCCATCAGAGTGCATAACCACACGGTTACTTTGCAAGGCACATTGTTGTCTTCTAGAATTAGAGGATAAAATATACATAATTATTAGAGCAAGAGGAGAAAACAAGCAGGTGCAGTACTGCATTCATGGTCAAACCCTTGGGTTTGTGTTTTTAAATACAAAACTTTTGTGTGAAGCAGCAGATTGTCCCCCGGTGGCTTCCTGTGAGTCAAGGAGAGCTGAAGAAGATAAGCCTAATGACTCCCACACTTCAAAGCAGACTCATTTGAATACTAAATTATACCACATCATTAATTAAAAAAAGTGAGGAAATGCATGGGCAGAGTTTTCTGCAGCAGATGTTAAAGATGACAGTGAATGCAAGGCCACAGAGTGGCACAAAGAGAGAGAGGGTAGGAAAAACATAAACACGATAAACACTAATTAGCTACTCTAATTGAAGTGCACTCTTAAAGTAATTACTAGGCAGAGGAAGCAGTATTTACATTCATAAATAATCCTGACAGCATGGGGAGCCACTGCAAGAGGAGTCCCTCTTCTCTTTGGGTCTGGGGGAAGGTGGGCTTCCCACTCTAAAAATCTGTCAGTCACCATAAAAATCAGTTAGCGTTTACTGCTAATGGCTTTGTACAACAGTAGATTTGTACACAAGCAGTTATTGGACTATGAATCAGTTTCTCAAAATCATAAATCTATATGAGAATCATATATTCTTGTGGAATAATCTCTTTATCATACAGTAACTGGAACCCTATTCATGTACAAGTCTCAGGCCCAAAGACCATGGTCTTCTCTACTACAAGCCACCGTAGACTGCTTCCCATTGTGTTGTTTTGCTAGTGTCTTATTACTTTTAAATAAAATAAAAGCTCTGTGCCCACAGTTCAATGGCACAACAGGCTTCAACACATGTTTCTGACTTCTTCTAATGAGCACATTCATTCACACAGAAATAATAACAGGGATTTTATTTGACTCCACTTCAGAGCAATTGTCTTTAACACTGTATGTAAAGACAATGTAACATTAAGCAAGCACAGGTTAAACCAGATGTGGAGATGAAAGGGTAAAACATTCCTGTCTGGTACGTATGCCTGTACACAATGACAGCACCTCCCACCACAGACCAATAGAAAGGTACTCTCACACACACACACCTAAACTCTCCTTGAAACATGATTTCACATATGCAGTGTCCGGTTTGGATGGAAATTATTACTGTTAAATGAGGAGAGCTGGAGATGACACATCAATCAAATGGCAGCACAGAGTCTTTGTCTCACACATTTTTCTGTCAGTTATTCAGCCCACCAAAACCCTGTGGATCTCAAAGTCCTCCCGTCATAAAGGAATACCATTTCATGTGCCACACACGGTGGAGAGATGGATATTTTGACTTTAGCAGTGTTATTTATAAATGCGATAGTGGCAGAGAGAACTTGGATCCATCCAGCCACTGGCTGCCAAGCAGTAATGAAAAATATTACTTTGTTTTTGGTGGTGACCTTTTCAGGGTTGCTAACTATTGGTTTGCAAAGAGAATCAAATTATAAAGTTAGGATTCAAACCTGGAAATTAGTTAGCATTGTAGCATTTCCGGGTTCCCTCGTCTTGAGTGCAATGGATTTTTTGAATGGGTTTTTGGTTAGACGCCTGAAATAAGATTTATGTTTAAGAGATTTTCACATTTTGTTCTACAACGTAAAATACGTCCGTACCAAGTGTGGCCACTATGCCAAAATCTCTTCACAGTCCAGCACCGCTCCTGAGGGCTTGCTTAGTTTTGCATTTTAGTATTTGGCAAATCACTTGTTCCCTTTGCTCTATATCATCTCCATGTTGAGTGACTTTGAATGTTTTGACATATGTATTAACGAACTGGTTGTCAAGCTGAAAAAAAGCTGCAGGTTTTCAATTTAACTGATTTACAAACTCTGGCTGTCTGCCTGCCTATCTCAGCTAATTTCTGTTTGCCCTCTGCCTCATATGTATGACCAAATTAAATTGTCTAATTTGAATTGTTCTCATGGCTCCGGCAAACAGCACAATGTCTGCTCAGCGGGGTTGGCCTACAGGAAATAGCCTTCTGTTAAGTTGTCACTTATCAGCCAGTAACTGCAGGGAGCAGAACGTATTTTAATCAAAAAAATGTATGCGTCCATTGGCTCACACAGAGGAAAAGTACATGGAAGACGGTGTCCCGCTGAGGAGCTATAGAAGAGTCTGAGACGTGCCATTAAACATTCCTGGCTATGCTCACACAGAGAATTGTAAAACAAAAGCTGCTGCATTTATAGATTTTCTCAGATCTCATCAGTCATTCAGAAGAGAAGAGATTTGGACGACCTTGCTAAAATATTAAATAAAAAAGTGGATACATTTTGAGTGTAAAGTTGCTTTAACTTTGAAATATAAAGTATATTAATCGATAAACTGAAGAGATAGCCTTGATTTTTCCGTCTTATTAATCTCACAAAGAAGTCGTCACTGCAGGCTTTTCACCAGTCTGAGTTAATATTTAACGTATTACAAGTCTTCAAATGGTTTCTAATTAGCTCATCCAGACTCACTAGCCAAACAAAAGGCTGCAATACAAAAAGAATCAAGGGTAAAGGATGTTTCAGCACTGTAACGATGAGTTGAGATAATGATCGCGGTAGGGATTCTTCAGATGACTGAGGAGGAAATGAATCTGACTCAGTGATAACTTGAAATCTAAGCCTACACTTTGGTGTGTAGAAAGGCCGCAGAGGAAGCAAGAAGAGAATTAACCTGTAGTCAGGTAACTGACAGATTGTGACCTATACGTACATTATATCTACATACCGAGGCTTAGTTAAGCACAGAGGAAAGAGGGAGCAATTCTCAGGCTACTAACAGTGATTTGGGTGCTCCTACTAAAAGTTTTATGGAGCATGAATTTCATTTTCTAATCTATCTGATTTATTATACCCTGTGGATCTTTGTGAAGATGTGCACTGTGTGCCGGTGTTTGTTGTTTTAGCACAGGCCCACAGGTTTTTAAGTTGATTAAGAGGTTTTTCTTTTACCTTGGAGCCGTTGGTTTCAACAGGATACTATAATCAACAGACCCTTGCGTGAGCCAGAGCCTCACCCTCACTCTTCCCTATGCTTCATGAATGTCACACTGCTTCTTGCGTTGGAAATGAACGTTGCCTCTGAGAATAAATTGTTAATTCAGAATAGTCGTGTATGAATATACGTGACTGTCTTCCAGAAGAAGAAAGACAGACAGAATGAAACAGTCGTTTCAGCTATTGCCCCAAAAGGACATTATGTTTATGTTCAGTGGTGGAATGTAACTAAGTATATTTGCTCAAGTACAGGTCTTAAGTACAATTTTGAGGTACTTTACGTGAGTATTGCTACTTTATTCTTCTACTCCATTACAATTTGGAAACCAATATTAATATATTATTTAACAACATTAGTTACTAGTGCAGATTCAGATTATTAATACAAAATGTAAATCAACTAATAAATCCTGATCTATTATTCTGGATTAATATCTAAAAATAATCTAATGACAAACTAATAAAAAATACAAGAGAACTATCCTTTTGTAGAATTAGGCTCTTAAAAGTGAATAAAATCCTTTTTTCAATGAATAGTGTCAATTCACAGCAGTGTCTATATAAGTGGGGTTTTTTTTATTTTTTTACTTTTTCTACTTTTATCAAAGTACGGTCACATTAGTCTTTCGTTGAACAAAAAGTTCAGATGTGAGTTATAAATATAGGCTGTATATAACATAGATGTGTTGTCCATGACATCACCCATAGGTTTCTGAAGAGCCTTTGTGAAGCTCAAAAGGCTGTACCAGGCTGTAAACATGTTATTTCTGCTGTAAAGTTGGGCATTTTAACATTGCGCTCGACGGAGATTGATTCGCTTTTGGAGACAGCCTCCAATGCCCATTCAAGGACCTGCAGTTTTTGGCACTTCCGAACCCCTTCTCGAACATCTGTCTGAGCCAGTTGGAGATCGCACCAACACAGGAAACGCTTGAATTCGTCTGTTGCGCGGACTTCCATAGAAGTGAAAGGTACATGGAAATGTAACGGTAGAGAGCTAACAGGAAATTAGGGGTGAAAAAGACAAGGAATGACATGCCACAAAGAGCTCAAACGAGGGATGTTGTGATTACATGGTCGGAGCCTAAAACTATTAGGCCACCAGGGTGCCTCAACCTTCATGTTTAACCATCTAAAAATTAAAACTTAATGACAGTGCAATGAAATCAACCCTGTGTCCTATAGATTGCTGTATATTCCAACAAGTCCTCCAACTTAAACAACGAAATATGTTTGCCCATGCCCTCTAGACTGACACAGAGAAGCGTTTTCTGACCTGACGCACTTATCAGCAGGCTGACATCAAGCGTCTGTTCCTTCCAAAACCATTACAAATCTGTTTTATGCCGTGACAATGCTATGGTTAAGATGTGGTTAGGTTTAGGCACAAAAACAACTTGGTTTGATTTAGGGAAAGATTGTGGTTTGGGTTAAAATAAGAACTTTTTTGAGGTTAGAGGACCTTTGTCGTCATGGTTACAATCATAAACACATGGTTACGGTCATGGTCATGCTTGACAAAAACAATGTTCACTTTTGGTTGGAAACGAACAGCAGTTCCCCATGTTAAACGTCAACATTTTGTTGACCCATTCATCCAATCTGACCCCCTCCCTCCCTCTATGGACTTTGTCACTCTAAAATAACGTCGCCTGACTTGACTTCCTCCCATTATACTATGGCCACTAGAGGGCTTTGTCACTTCAACATAAACAGTGGTGGAAGAATTAGCCTATACTCAGATCTTTCACTTTAAAATTAGCAATACCACAGTGTTAAAATACTTTATTACAAGTAAAAGTCCCACATTCAAAATCTTACTTAAGTATTAGTATCAAAATAGTAATCAAAGTGCTGAAAGTAAAAGCACATTATGCAGAATGGCCCATTTCAGAAAATTATATATTATATCACTGGATTATAATTAGTGATGCATTAATATGTAAGCATCACTAATATTGCAGCTATTAATAAAGGTAGGCTAATCTCAATAGTTTTATATCCTGCCAGGTAGCTTAAAGAGGGTGAAATCCAAACGTGTTCGTAAAAACCTTGGTTAGTTGTTTGATTTCTGTTAAGATAAGTCCTAACCTTTTCAGTACATACGTACATAGATTTTGATACAGCGTAACCATGGTCCAGGATCCAATAAGTGTACATTCTGTACACAACAGGGAGACAGTTATTTGAAAAAGATCTTTCCTTTCAAGTGAGTTCTTTTATATTTTCATTTTCATGAGTATTTCTTTCAGAAAAACAGTATGCTAATCAATGTAAACAATGGAGAAAATAAAATAATAATGTGAACACTCTATGTTCTAATGAGACACATTTATAGATCTCAACATCTGACACGTTAAACATAATAGAGGAAGGAAATAATACATCCCTCAGTAACAGAATCCCTGCTTTTTCTTTTCATTTTAATGCAATTTGGTGTCTTAATCAGAGGAAATGCAGTCAAAACAATAACTGGAAAAGGCTGCTTTTAATCAGTTCACTCCACTGACGAGACAGCAGCTCTGAATGACGGTTTCATTTAAAAAAAAAAAATCTTCTTTTTAAAACCTTTTTTTCATATTTTTGGCCATCATTCCTCAGTTATGATAACATTTAATTATTCACCAGCCTCAGGGACGTAGAAACGATCCAGCTTTTCAACAGAAGGGGAATAAACATGAGAGATCAGTCAGATTTTAAATAACTTATTCGGAATTGAAAACTAAGGTAGACCTATGTTGACCTAAGTATGCTGTACTGTAGTTCAGTCAGCCAAGAATGAATTTATTAAGTAAATAGAGTATGCAGAGTAGAGATTTGGCGTGACCTCATCAGTACCCCCCAAAAATGCACTAAAATCAGTGCTGAGGAGATTGGGGAATGACCATAATTAAACTTGCTTTATATACAGACCACAGGTAAACATACTTTTCTATGTGAGGGCCGGACACCAGCCGTTCCCCCAACAAGGTATCTCCAACCACTGCAGGGACTGTAAATGTAGAACTCTAAACCCAAAGTGCAGCAACGGGCTTATGCATGGAGCAGAGAATTATTTTACTTAAGCATATTATTACAAAAACACACAGCTTGGAGCAGACGATATCTTCTGAAATATGTGTCGACAAGCAGCAGGGGACCAATGCTACATAGGTATGAATTCAAGGTTGACAGTGAGTGCTGCTGAGTCTAGCAGCAGCATGGACCATAGAAGAGGAGCTCATTAGTTTGGATGAAGTTAATACACAGACTAGTAGTATTGTTTAGCTGTATACAAAGTTAGTGTTTGTTGAAACCTGGTACTCCAGCAATTTGGTATTATGTTTCCATCAAGTTGGGAGAATTTTAAGATTTGGTCAAAATCTGTGCAGCAGAGGTCAAGATACCCCTAGTGTGAATTAAGGAATAAAACCTACACTTCCCATAATGCATCTCAACAGTGTCTTTTGTTGTCCCTGCCTAATAAATAAATGGCCATGTCTTTCAATCACTGACCCTTGTCTGTAATGTACACTCTGTGTCATAAAATTGTGTTGTTTCACGCTCATTTCACTTTGCAGACTAGACAATGTCACTCAACTCAAAGTCCAGTTACTAGATTTTTTGGAACTTTCAACTGCACCCGCTCACGAATGCTAATAAGTTGAGTGGAGATTAATTTGTCACACATAGTGATCCCAAGATAAAACAAAATACATTTCCATTCTCATTTTAGTATGACTATTTCACAACAATGTAAATAAACAGAATTACAGTATAAAAAAGCCAACCAAGGTAATTCCGAAGCCAAGACCTCACCCACAAGCATACGTGTGGGAGAGCATTTAAACAGCCGGCAGCTTCGGCAGCCTTATATCTCCACACAGTATGGTCTGTGGAAAGAACCACCTCAACTGCCTGGATAACGACTTTGAGAATCCCTACTCTTTTGTGCTCACTGACTGCATATTCTGTATATATCACACTCAGTGATACACAGTAGGCAGCCGTACTGTACTAGGTGATTCTTTGACTAAAGTTTTTGACTTACATTATTTCATCAACTAAAGCTGCTGTTTCTGTGCCTGTTTATCTTACTGTATGTTTGTTTTGTGCCTTCATTTATTCTACTGTTATTAAAAAGATTTGATGAACTTGTGAAGCTGCAGTTATATTTTTGTATATTTGCACTTATATTTCTGTAACAAACCACCTTTCTAATCACACATTTAGTTGCCCCATTGCAATTGTAAATACTAAATAAAAGAAATTTAAAAAGAGCTGGGACTCATTAATGAGCAGCAAATGACAAATACAGACACCGAAGCATGTATAAAGTTGTGATATTTGTGCATGTAATAAGAAAATGTGAAATCACAGATATTTTTAATCAATTTGGCTATAACCAATTAAATGAAAAGGTAAAAATCTTTTATGTGCAAGGCAGGTGGGCTCACCATAAATACATTTGCAATTACAGTAGAAAATGAGAGGGAAATGACTGCAAGATAAGGCTAATTGGAAGCTTAAAAATTTTATATTTTTGATGACAATCACTCCACCATTAGCTGAATAGGATGGTATTTTAAAACACCCATCCTTTGATACAATTTGTTACAACCTGAAATATATAATTGATTTTTGTGCCTTTGAAGTACAATCTCTAAAATGCAGGGGAATGTTATATCTTGCAAATGCAATGTCAAAATGTGAAAAATCCTATAAAAGAACAGACAAAAATATTGCAAATTGATATCTCTGGATTTCTTCTGTGCTGTTTATGTATTTCCTCATTTGTCACTGTCAAACATGTCCAGATTTATTTATCCATGCAAATAACTCAAGAGCAAACCCGTCATACACCAGTGGGGTACGCGTTTAAATGAACTGTTCCCTCTGCACACACTGAGCTGGGAAATACAGCTTAATCTTCTCCAAGGCTGTAGTGTATCCCACCAGTGATCTTAGCCCCCATGCAGGGCATGTGATTGAACTCTCCTGGGCGCATGTAAGTTGCAAGAGGCATGGAGTACCAAGGTCCAGAAGCCACCCTGCGGCCTCCAGACAAGCAGGACACAGGTTAATAAAAACATCAAACAGCTCCCCGTGGAGCCCAGATGCATAGAGAGCTGCCACGATGATCAGGTCCTCCCTCAGGCCTAAAAAATGATCCAAACAAATAAATATAATCTGCTATTCTAGTAAACACAAACAGCACATTTTTAGATGACATACAGTATACACCACACTTCTTTATGTTCTCACACAAAATGGAAAGCTACCTAATGAAATTTTTTTCCACCAAACTTTTAAAGATAAAACATTACTTTCCCCCTTAGAGGAATACATTTTTGGTGGGATTTTCATGCAAATGTGTATAACTAAATATGCTCCTATTCTGACTTTTCAGTCCATTATCTTCAGCATCTCATTTTCAAGAGTATGGTTGCATTAATAGAAAAGCGCCAAAAGATGAAATGAAAGAAAATATATCTGTATTTGTTTTGTTTTTTCTACGCTGTTTTAATAGTGATCCTGAAGTATCAGATATGCAGTTAGTCTATATTACATAAAGCAGTTCAACAAATGTAATCCCATGAATAAAACCTATTGAATGTCCTCCCACCATATCTGCTCCAATTAATGTGTGTACAGTCAAAGCGCATGCTGTAGCGATTAGTCATTTGCGCAGCTCGTACAGTGCATGTGCAGTAATGAACATTATGTAAAGTGCTGTATATGCTTTATGATGAGGAGCGCTGTGTGTGGAGTAGACAGTTTTCTCATCTGATTATCTCAGCATGCAATTCTATGTTGATAAATTGTGAGCGTGTTCTTTTTTGCAGGACAAAAACAACTAGAGACCTAATCTTCTTTTTAAGATTATTTACTTTTCAATTTGAATATCAAAAATACGTGTACACGGATTCTCCTTCTTCAGAAACTTACAGCATACTCGCAGGTAACTGTAGTCCGTTTAAAAGAGAAGTGAAAAACTTTAAGATTACACAAATTGATATATTCGAATATGCTGCTGTCTAATTGGTCAGAAGAGGATGAGTCAAGGGGGTTGAGATCTCCCCTTCGGTTCACAGCCTGGTGACCAAATCAATTTACAAATAAGAAGAAAATTGTAAAACAGTTGGACCTTCAACTCTACACATTCCAGTTGAGTTCAAAATCACGCCGCAATCATAACAACATTTAAAAGGTTGATTTTCTTTAGCGCAATAATTGCACTATTGTTCTATCAAAAAAAGCCAAGTCATTTCTTCTGATGGTTTTCAAGATTACAACTATTGACTATATAACATATGATGTCAGATGCAAGACAGGAGTCCTCTGGCTAAAAGGGTACTCTGCTAAAGCCAAAGTTAGATATCAAGTAGGACATTTGGACTCCAAGAACACACAAAAAATGTCTCCCTGTTCCTTGGTCTATTCTTATGTTGGATTTGATCAAACAAGACGATTATCAGAGCAGCACAAAAGCCTCTTTTTATATGGATTATGCAATCATCCCCAGGCGTGTAGGGGAGGTATGACTTAAAATGACCAATTATACAGTATACAATGGACTTCATCTCTCAAAATGCAGTGTAGTACATACTGTACACATTTCATCACAAAACTAATCGAACAACAAATAATATGTGTAGCATTTTCGTCCTGTGATTTATCAAAACTCCATAGAGACTATATGGTCTTTTTCTTGACTTTTTTTGGCCTTGTATGATGTATTTTTGAAACTGTGGATATCTGATTCATTAGAGTGACCTTTCTTTGTGCATGTGATTATATAACGTTTTATACAGAACTTTGTGTACAATATAGGAAAGGCAGATGTCTTGTTGTTAATTCAGAGTTGTGTTTAGTTTTATGATACAGTAGAATATACTATTGCATTTTAAAAGATGTTTATTGTATATAATTGATTATTGTAAGTAGTACCTCCCCAACACACTTGGTGATTATTTCATAATCCCTATAAAAGGAGGCTTTTGTCCTACTCTGATGAAGCCTCGATTGATGAAATGCGTCAACCTAAGACATAAAAAGGGTAAACCGAGGAGTACTGCTGTCCTATCATATATATGTTTTTTTCACTGAGCAATGGATATGTTTGTTATCTTTTCCCTAGTGAGGGGTGACATAAAGTCTGAGCTCTTCAAGTGACACTCTAAAACCTTATCAGTATGTATTCAAACTAACACATCCCACTCACTTTTTGACAGTCATTAATATGCAACTCACATTTTCTATCCGTTGCATTTTCAAAAACCTCTTCAATTGTCGGGTGATATGCTCTCTTTAAACATTCATCTACAGAGAATTACTGTGAAGATAATATCATTTTTATCTCTATTTTTCCCTTTTAGTTTTTGTGCCTCGCTGTTTCAGCAGGGATACAAGGTCACTTAGTAAGATTGTTATGAGACAGATTCTGTAGACGCACAGAAACAGCCATCGTTGATGTTCACAGGGAGCAGACATTATTAAAGCATGGATTATCACTCTCACCTTGTGGCTGTACCTTGGGGACAATTTCCCGACGCCCTCTGTGGTTATTGGTCACTCTAGATTGTATCATTTCATTCGACTAAGTGGAAGTCAATGGAACACTTACTTCAGACCCCTTAGCTGCGGAGGAATGGGGAGTTATGTGAGCACAAAAATGTAACAAATAAATCAACCCTGCAACACTCTTGCAAGGCTCTTGCTTTTTCTTAATTATTCCCATTAGCAGCTGATGCGTCTGAAGCAT
Organism: Coreoperca whiteheadi; assembly: GCA_011952105.1. NCBI lineage: Eukaryota > Metazoa > Chordata > Actinopteri > Centrarchiformes > Sinipercidae > Coreoperca > Coreoperca whiteheadi. Next base: position 16,829,022 of record CM022486.1, on the reverse strand, counting down.
GTATCACTGTCTTTGGAATCGACTCAGCAGATTGGCCAGGACGTGAGGGGTGACTTAGCACATGGACGGTGTTATCAGGCGCATGGAAGACGAGAAAAAACAACTGGGATAATATGCATCCATGTTTTGCTAACAAGGACTTGAGCATTAAGAGTTGTCTGTAATTCTTGAAATTAAGAGGCGTTTGCTATGAATAAAGCATTAAAGGGTTATCAATAAGCTTGTTGACATCTTCAAGAACCTTCCCCTGTCAATAGGAAGCGTTAGTTAATACAGACAAAGCAGATGCACCTGATACAACCTCAGAGATAATATTCCTTTTATAGCTGGAGAGGACAAGTGCATAACATCTCTTTCCCCCTCCGCTGGTCAATGATCCTTACTCATGTGGAGCATGGCAATCAGTAGGAACACAGAAGCTTCAGTTTCCAGTGGCCCACAACTGAGTGCAAGATTTATTTTGTTAATTAGCTGGAAGAAATAACAAACAAACAATAAAAGATGTAATTGCCCCATCCTCATCCTCATTTCTCCCCTTCACATTCTTTCTCCATTACATCAAAGACTTAATAATTGCCTGCGAGCTTTCTGTGCGGAGAATACAAATAAACACTGGATAATGATGATAAGAGATAGAAAAATATGGCCAGAGTCTATCTCCGTAATAACAGTCAAAAGATGCAATTGTGGTTGTTTATTTAATAGAATGATTATGATCAAAATCAAGTGGTAATACCATTAGTAACTTCATTGTGCTGATAGCGGGATTGGCCTGCGAACAAAGATGACTGGGACAATGTTTGTGGCGGGATAGAGAGGCCAATTAGATGAGGGCAAAGATGGTTATCTACTCATATAGTATCTAGTTATGTTAAGATTCAGGATTTTGCAATTTTATAACTGGCAAGTAATTATTATTTGTGGAATGAATCTATAATTTAATTTTCAGATAAACATGGTCACTGGAGCTGGCACTGTACATTATAGGATCCTCCCTCTTAACTTTAGAATCATAATGCAAATAAAAAAGATAACGAATATATTAGGAATAGCTGACTGAGATGCAGTTTAAAGCTCCGGAAAACTAAGTGGACCTTGACATACAATTATTTTGTCAAACGTCTTCAGTAGTGTGTTGTGTGACCAATCTACCAACTATTTACTCGTAGGTTTGCCACAGCTGAGAGCACTTAAAGGTGCCCTGTAGAGTTTTTGACCTCCAGTATGGAGCAATGTTTGTCCGTGAGGTCCCCATTTTGTTGGTCCACAAGCACCAGGATGCATGTGCAAGCACATAAGCAGGCAGGCAGCATGAATTACATTCCTGCCAATGGTTTCACTAAATTCCACTGCTCCACAGGTGGTAGTAACACGCCTAGTAATGTGCCAGAAATGTTTCAACAAAGACAGGAAAGACGACAACTGCAATCTAGCAAACAATGGATACAAACAATGTAGGAATTTTTAAAATCGGCTTTGCAAAAGTTTTATAAGGAAGGAAATGTAGTCAACACATTTGTTAGACCTCAAGGATACACACAGTGTGCTGAATGTAAACAGAACTTTTGTTTGTTTACAAGAAAACTCCACAGGGCACCTTCAAATTTATGGGAAAATAGATGCTATTGGTATCCAGAAATATTTCCTTCGTAATGTCAATGTAAAACAAAGCCCAGAATATCATTGGGTACCCAAATCTTTCTTAGACAATCGGAGCTCCCTCCATGCAAGTGACATCCACCATGGTTGAATGTTGAAGCCATCATGGAAGATGCAGTTCTTGTAATGGCTGGGACATGCATGCTGGCAGGATTGCAGTCGACAGAAAATGTGCAGCCTCTCTAGATATACAAAGTCAAAAGACAGTCAATGAGCCATCTGTCTCTCGGACTGAACCAGAACATCCTTTTAGGATGAAAAATTGTGTTCTCATTTGTGAGTGTGTGCTTGAGATTTGTTTGAGAGGGTTATGTTGGCCTGTGTAAAAGTAGACTCTTATTTATTAATAAATTAATTGATTAAATGAAAAGTAGATTCTTTAGTGTAATTTTATCATGTTCGAAGGGTTTTGACATGTGCCAGTAGGAAAATCACAGGTGTAAATAATGACATTAAAGATGGCTGAATTCCACTTAGCTTCTTCAGTTTCAGGATCCTGGTATTGGGCATGCTGGCTCACCGTCACATTAAAATGCTCTGTAGAGCTCAGGGTAACTGCAGTGTTAATTCTTATCACCACAAGCAACACGTTTTAGATTACACAGACAGTCATTTGATCCATTAGTAATATAAAAATGTTGATTAATGCAGCTTAAGGAGATGTTAATGCTAGATGTTTGTTTTGGGATGTGTTTCTCCTGACAGATCTCTCAGCAAGACTGTCAATGGTCAAACACTTGAAACAGCTTGTGTTTGTGTTTTCCTGTCAAGCGACCTCTTGTGGCCGTGGAAATAATGACTTTTGTCTCTGATAAGCATAACCTGATGGATTGCTGGTTGCTGAATTGCTAGTGTCCCCCTTCAACCCTAAACATTGGTTTCACAACCTTAATCAAGAAGTGTAAGATGCCCAACCTTAGCCAAACCTTAACCATAGAGGTAGTAGATCAGAAAAACCTCATGATGTTCAATTTGGAGGGTAAAGCGATTTAATTTGGAGGATTTGAATGTTGTTCAATCCACTTTAGCTACACCTACATTTTATCTTAAACTTAAATATGGCAGTCTGATTAACCGGTGTTAGGATAGTCCCTTAGTAAATAGAAGCTTCACAGCGAGTATCCCAGCTTCGTTTCAATCAGCCTGACTGCAGTGGCACACATCTTTACGTCATGACAGGCCTCTCTGGAGGAGTGTTTGCATCTCTTATAGCACCAAGGTGACTTCTGCTGTGTGCTGCTATGCTGAATGCCGTGATAAGATAAGAGAGGGGGGTAGAGTTACAGCCCCAGAGATACAAGCTAAAGAGGAACAAGCTTAGTAAGCAGAGCACTTAGGTCCTATCTAATGCTTGTGTAAGATATTACTGTGTTGTCAGTCTATTCATAGGTCTGAGACTGTTTCCTCAGGTCTATCTGAGAATTGCATCAAAAACAACAGTATAATGCAATGACAGGCAAAAGTGAAGGTTTGGTTTGAAAACTTTAACATTTTTAGCTACAGCTTTACAAACAGATATGCACTCATAGTAAATTAAGTCACGTTTTAAATATTTGTTAAATATACACTCACTGATTTTATTCAAGGTTACTACAGCCATTAACATGATTTTTAAAGCACTGAGATTGTCTGAGATGGTGGTTTATGTATTGCTAAGTGCTGTTGGGTTAAAAATGACACATATGAGGGATTTAAGTATTTCTTGTCACTGTCAAGTTGAAAGACAGTAAGGGACTGTATGAAAATTACTGGGGTGTAATTCATATTTTCTAACTTCTTGTCTATAGCAGTCGCTTTGCGTAGATTAATATCTGCTGTTTGTGATCTCTTTGCGCCTACATTTTAGTAAAATACCTGTCCAGTTTCACAATATAGCATACAACATAAAGGACGGTGCGCAGGTTCAGCTGGTAGAGCACGCTCCCCATGTACAAGGCTGAGTCCTTACTGCAGCAGTCAGGGTTTGAATCCAACCAACGTCAAATAAATACAAAGCAGTACCAAGAAGCATGTTGACTAAATTCAAGCATTAAAGAAAAAACTGTGTCTACCCTTGTATCTTTTTACACGTTAAATTCCCATATATAATTGAATGAGGAAAGGAAAAACAAAAGAAAACAGCAACAACAGGCTAGCATGTTGACTACTTGAACATAAATGTTGATCTCCTTTCTTTCTGGCCAGCAAATTTCTCATCTCAGTAACAAAACTTTTTTCCCTGGACAGCAATGCCACTGCATTCAGCCTCTCCTGGGTCATGGTGTTTCTAAGAAATGTTTTTATTCTTTTCAAGGTTGAGAACACTTTGAAATAAAAGACAGGGAAAGCAAAGAAGGGCATTGCTAACATCACATCCAGCCAGCCACCTCCGTTTCTCATAACAAGCACGGGTGTAGCTCCGAGTGTAGCTTCATCCTCCGTCACTGGCCTGCTGCTGGATTTGTAAATCAGGTTGGTCTGGTCCGAGATCCTTTATCCTTTTTTTTTCTTCCAGCGAACGCCTTGTGAAAGGTTTGTTTGTAAATCAGTTACAGAATTTGGTTTAACTGCTGCCATCTCTTCCAAAGTGATCAGCCTAGCAAGGTTTTGGCAGAGTCGGAGTGACAGTGCCTCTCTTGCAGTAGTGGCCAAGAGCGATTTGATTTGCCAGGGACGCAGCGACCTGCGTCCGGAGGAGAATCTTTAAGAAACCAATTAGAGACCAGCTTGAGGTCACATGCTGCCCGAAGATTTATGGACTCAGATAAACATCCATTTGTCTGGCGCCCATGAAACCGCATGAAACATAATGAAAAAAATATAAAATAGTTAACCAATTAAAGCAAGTTTTTATTAAATGCTAAGGCTCTTACTACCAGCCGGCACATCATATAAGTAAAGTTTTTATTACATTTTTATATCATTTTTGTATACATGTATATTTCTGGAATTTTGATGGGGCGGCGCCCCAGCGCCCTCTATTGAGAAGCCGCCACTGCAGAGCTGGATAAAAATGAGATACTACAGCACAATGAAAAACAGCAGCCATCACCACAGTAGTAGTTAGTACATAGTTACTGCAACACTAAGTAAGCTAATAGAGCTAGTTTTAAGCATGTTAATGCCGAACGTAACTTGTGTTCCCAACTTTGAGAAATGTATAGAACTGATCAGGCCCGTGACTTTTTACTTGTATTTGTTATAGTCAGTAATATCAACTGGAAGCAAAGAGACAAAACCGGAAATGGAACGAATGTAAATAATGGGTGTGCATGAGGTCATTATCCATTAATATAATTAATAGAACAATAATGTATTAGTAAGTAGTGAAATTGAAAATTGGGCACAAGAACAGGGCACATGCAGAAGTAAAATACACACAGTATGTGGGGTGAAGAAAAAATATAAGACCCTCACCTGCTCTCCAAAATCTGAGAGTACCCTCCCTTCACATAAAAGAAAAATACACTCCCCCAGTAATAATTTTCATACAGTCCCTAACCACAGTAAAATGCAAACAAACATTTACAAAAAGTAGTTCTGTTGTGTAAGTGACTATACGAGTGTAAGTCCGTTCAACTTTTGGATGTCTTTTGCAAAGTACCACTCAGTAATTCAGTAAACTATTTTCACACATTGTATTTGGAACTGAGAGTGTGGTTTTCTGAGGCTTGGTGTGAAGCTGATGATATAACACATAAAGACTGAGGAGATGTTTTGTATTAAAGGCAGTTTGTTGCTCACTAATTTGGTATGAAACAAGGAAATCACGGTTTCAAACCACAAATTAGAGAGACGGCAATAAACAAGTTTAACCCATGAACAATAAATCAAGGGTGAACGGAAGTTTAATGTTTCATCTCTCATTACCTCCCTCTAAATTTACAACAGGAAATTGAAAGGCCAAAAGCAAGAGTGACTGTATTGTTGCCGTGCTTTTACAGTGGCGTGCTAAAGCTCAGAAAACAGAGTTTGAATTATGAAAGGGCTGAAGGGGGTTTCATCTATAGACCCCCTGGATGCCTCTGAAATCAAAGCTGAAGGAACACTGCTCACGCACATCGCTGTCATTGTACTGAAGGGCAGAATTCCTCGCAGCAAAGTTTGATTTGGCTGGAAGTAATTTTCAGCTGCACAGCAGGAGGTGATTGGTTCAATGGCTGCTCTCGGACAGAACATGTTAGCCTCTGCCAGACAGCAAGAACTCAAAAATTGCCAGCAGTATAGCACAACTGTGTCAGAGGGAAAGGTGCAGTGTGGTGGCAGTCAATAAGCCATCTGTCTCTCAAATTGAACCAGAACATCCTTTTAGGATGAAACATTTTGTTCTCATCATGAACATTGTGTTGTGTGGGATGGGAAAAAAAGCACACAACTTGTACTAGTTGGAGTCAAGGGTTGGGCTGGTCTGTGTAAGTGCAGATTTGTATTAGCATAACAGACTGCATTGACAGCCTGTTATTATTATTAATTAAATGAAAAGCAGGGAACCCAGGTGCTTTAGTGTAATTTGATCATGTTTAAAGGGTTTGTTGAAACTCCATCTGCTATATAAACCTGAGGATTGTGTGGCCAGTGTATAACCCCTCTTTTCACCATTTTCTCTTTGAACAAAACAACTGTAATAAATGGTTTATAGCAAATAAAAGTGTAATTTTTCAGTTTGTCAGTCAAGATTACGTCTCATACTGTAAATAAAATTACCATATTGTGATGTTCAAAACAAAATGCTTATTTTGTAATAAGAACAAAGAAAAAAATAAGTGTACTTTTTTCGTAGCTGTAATAATGGTACATTGAACGATTTTAACACTTCTTAATGCAACTCTAAAGTAATTACTGGATCTGTTTGTTTGTCTGTCTGTCTTTCAGAGGTGTTATCCCAGACATCTCAGATGCAATTTTAAGATACTTTGGGAACATGATGGATCTCCCCACTGTGTTCTGGCATTTTCAACATTACAATGATGAGACGCTTTTACAAATATAAGCAAAGTGACATATCTGTTAGTGTTAGCTCCAGAGGGGCATGAGGGGCGGCATGTTTACTTTTTCCTTCGTCATTTTGGCAGAGGAATGTTTTGAGTGCAAAGCGAGCTGGAAAGGAAACTATGCTGACAAGCTTCATGCGGAAACCTTAGGTCAACTTATAATCTTACATTTTTTCATTTCAACCTCACAGTCAGTATTGAGTTGGATGGCAATCTGCAATTATATTTGAAAGATTTGCAGTTTTATGATCTGGTCCTGGCATCACTTATCACACATTTTGTGGTGGGTGGCTTGGGGCAGAAATTACAATGCTTCCTATTTGTTGTGTCTTTTCGTTAATACCAAATATATATTGTCATCATCATATATACATGATTGTCACTGGACAAATATAAAAGATACACACAAGCATTGCACAAATAATTCCTGTGTCAGAATCCAGCAATTGTGGTTATGTGGTTCTGATTTTACAAACCAATTGAGCACACACAAGGAACACATAGTCACACTACATAATTAAAGATCATATAGTGCTTCAGAAAAATACTTGAAAGTGTGATAATGACAAGGCTTTTGAGTTATTAGTGGATTTTGTGTAGTAGGTGCACCATGTCTGTTACCTATATTTATCTCCTCCCAGTGAACAAACACCATGAAAGCAAACTTTTCAACCCCTGTTTATGCAGTGTGGTGGGTGAATCATTTAGTCATCAACCTCTTATTTTCACAAACAAGCCACACTCACATTGTTGCACAGCTGCAAAGCCTTTGCAAATCAACAAGTTGAATACTGGAGTTTTTGGTTTTCAGTTTCAGTTTGATATGCACAGGTGCTGTCACAAAATGACGCTGTTTTGCACCATTAAAAATTAAATGTTTCACTTGCTTTATCTATGTCAAATATCTGCCATGTGCACATTTAGAGAAACTATGTCCATTTACAAGACACACAAGAGTCAGCAGCTGGCAGGCACATTCTCTTTGAGTGGCATTACTCACTTATGCCTCACCAGTATGGTAAAGTTGATGTAGTACACAGATATGCACACCATCCTACAAACACAGGCACACACAACCATGTGGCTCAAATTCATCTTTCTTTGACTCAACCAAATGAAACAACATGTGTATCAAATCAGAGATCAAAACCCCATTAAAGGGTTTGTGTTAATGTATTCTATAGTACTTCAATCCACTGTGATTTTAGTGATTCTTCTCAGTTTCTCTAGTTAATTATTGATCAGAGCAGTGTTTAGAGCTGTGAATAATTAACATGCCTGTGTTGTGGCTGTCAGAATGATAGTGATCATAGCAACATGTCAAAACAATATTTAGGGAAGTCTTAAATTATGCAGTGTTGCAATCACGCTCATTTAGGTGTCCTCTGACCATTTTGTGCTGTATCAGTAAAGAGCTGCAAGCAAATGCTTCACACAACTTAACACAGGGCATGCACTAACATAGCATAGCATAGCATAGCATAGCAGATTTACAGTAAGTATTATTATGCAGGATAAGTCAGTCAGTCAGTCAGTCATTTTCTACCGCTTGTTCCCGTTGGGGGTTGCGGGTCACTGGAGCCTATCCCAGTGGCTTTGGGCCTTAGGCGGGGTACACCCTGGACAGTGGCCAACTCGTCACAGGGTTGACACATAGACAGACAAACATTCACTCTCACATTCATACACTAGGGTCAGTTTTGGTGTCATCAATTAATCTAAACATGCATGTCTTTGGACGGTGGGAGGAAGCCGGAGAACCCGGAGGAAACCCATGGTAACACAGGGAGGACATGCAGACTCCACCCAGAGAGGTATGCAGGATAAGTAACATGTCAAAACAAATATTCAGTGTTGTGATACCTCTGAAAAGGGAGGACTAAAAGTAAAATGATTCACTGACACACAAATCATGCATTTTAATGAATGAATTAAAAGGCAAAACTTATTTTCTTTTTGATGTTCTTTCATTTTGTCTCTCTTTTACTTAAAGGACTTATTCTGATATCATCTTAGTAGTGTAGTTGTGTTTCATTGTTTACCACACTACTGAAAAAATGAATTTCTAAAACATATTCTAAATAGCATGTCACAAAACACTTTTTTCCAATTCATTACCACATAATACATCAGCCGATCCTCAACACTAAAACCTGCAGATAACAATCTGTTCTCTCCTATTTATTCTCCCGTATTTGACACAGCCCACTCTGTGGTATATGGGTATATATGCAACTCCGTTCAGACTCATACAAAAATATTGAAATTTACAAGATATATTAAATTTTATTACAGAACATTTACTAACAAGTGAGGTTCCCCCCATATATTTACAAGCAGGAGGTTCACATATTGGCCACCAGCCCATCCACCTACCAGAGTTTATCCTGAACAAATACAGCTAAAACACTGTATTACCTCAATAAAAATCATAATGATCCACAACACAATTATGGTCCTTAAACAGGTTTTCTACTTATCCATTATGGTTCTGATTTAACCAGACTGACTCTATGCTGGACAAGTTACGTTTACTGAGGCTGCGGGTTACAACAGTAAAAGAGCAGCCGGAGCTCCGCGCCTTTGCTCATTACTGTGTTGATCCAGATGTACATAAATAAGAATATTTAAGACAAAACAGCTTGAGTGGGATGACTGTCAGATACTTTGTGAATACACTAACCTTAGTGAAATCTCTTAATTAGACATGTCTTGTTCTACACAAAGAGTTTGCTTCAAGTCATGTTTTAAGATAATTTGCTGTGTGCACACGCTTTAACAAAGCTCAAGGCATTACCAACTGATCTGAGTACACAGGGAAACAATAATGCACATTCTGCTGTGTAATTAATGGATTTTCTCATAGCAGTATCAGTATTTAAATAGTCCTGACTAGAGTTTAAGTACAGTTGCAGTGTCATTGTAACAGCTTAGTGAATTCATTTTTATCAGTATGTCCTGACTATTTGCAGTAGAGCTGATTTAACAGACGCCAGCGTGTCAGTTTGTAATTAAAGAAAGTCTGTGCCTGAATCAACTTCTACAAGAATATTTGATAGTTTAACTGGTTTCCTTAGAATGAAGTTTTTTTTTAATTTAAATCTATATTTCAGAGCAGATATTTAATCCTGACACTGTTTTCAATGAGTATCTATTCAATGTACACTTTAAAATGGCTATAGTATATAAGAAATGTATTATACAGTACATGTAGCTAATTTTTGTTATATTATTGAATGGTTGTTTCAGGCGACTACAATTTATAGTGACACACTCATCTAATGTCATGTACAACCAGAACACAGAACACTGTGACACTGATCATTTATATGAACATCAGTGGCTCTTTGACATGCTGCAGCTAGGCAGTATTGACAGTTTTGAGGAAGCTTCATCTTAAAATGGAAATCAAACAGCTCTCACAGACAACATTTCATAACATAGCAGATTGGTCTTACTGTTCACTGTAAATATGTGTTAGAATGCTAGGTAACATAAAGCTTAGTTAAGTGTCTCTTAGTAAACAATTAATGAGTTTGGGAGCCACGTTGGCTACACCAAATCAGGTAAACAGACCTACACCGCGTGTCAGATTGCGTAAGTACTGTGTTAGAGGGCAACACTTGGCATTTACTTGTTCCCACTACTTCCTTCCCCTGTGGTATGTGCTCTCATCTTCTGCAGGACTCTGAGTAGGTTGTACACAGAAGTGGCAATATGTTATGTTTTTAGATATTTTCTATTATCAGCCTACAGCTGACCTCAGCTCACAAACATTACATAGTCTTTGTCTTTGAGGGCTGTTATTGCAGTATGTGGACTGTGCTTCCTCTAGGAGACATATTGGCTTTAGTTTTACTTCATATTGCATTAATCACTAGTTCAGTCCTTACACTCACTCACATTAAATTCCCAAAATGTGTTAAATCCTCCCCCCCATTTATGTTGCTACGCCTGTCAAGTTTTCCATTCACAGGCAGCACATGCAGTTAATAATTATAATAATGTCAGATTTACAGGCTTTATTTTTTTCTAGCCTTCGCCTTTCGATTTTGTCAACTGAAATGACAACTTTAGCTGGCGGCTTAGCTTACATACTTGTTCGTATTTTCAAGCAGTATGTTTTCACTTTTAATGTTAAGTAAAAAGGTTTTTAGGATGATGACTAACTGAAGTACTAAACTTTGTGCTATTTCGAATAATGTTAACCAGGGTTGCTGAAGTGTAAACTTCCCCAAATTCAAAAAAGAGGATCCCAGACCCATTAACTTTACCCTTAACTAAAGAGTACACGTACACAGTGCTGCCAACTCTTTTTCCAATGAAAATAGCTAGCACTAGCTCCAAAAGTCTCTAAAAGTCGCCAGATGGCGTCATATGCTAATTTGCACACTGATTAAGTCATCACACATTCATTTGCATAAAGTGGTTGCGTTGGTTGCAGTGAGGGAGAGAACACCTAAACTCACAAACTCACTACAGGGACATCGTATATTTGAAGTTACTTTGTAACGTTACTTTGCAAGGTGTTACTCCCAACACTGATCCTAATACAGAGATTCGAAGAGAAAGAGTGAGAGAGAAGAGTCTCTGCTCAAACCTGCCGGGCCACACCCACAGCTACTGCTGCCCGTGAGCACGGCGCAAGAGGACAGGGAGAGATCCCAGCGCTGTTGGCAGAATATAATATATATGAATATATTTCTCGCTTTTTTCCCTGATCGTCTGATTAAGTGGCTAAATGTGTCTATAGTCACTTTTTAAAAATAAAGTCGCTAAGAGGATCTGAAAAGTCGCTAAATCTAGCGAGAAAGTCGCAAAGTTGGCAACACTCCATGTACCCCTAACTCCACAAACTAATGCTCCTTGGCCTTGAAAGTAACACTCAGTTACTACTGTAAGTAGTCAGCCAATGATCAGACATTCTAACATTTGTAGCTTGTTAGTATGCAGAGAAATCCAAAGCTTGACTGATATGCTGCACCTAGTTACAGTTGCTAAGCTATGATTGGACATTCGCAGGTCGGGGGGTTAGTTGCCTCAATGAGACTTGATTTACAGCAATAGTTGGAATTTATTTCTATTATTGTTATTATTTGATTACCTGACCTTGCTGACAAACACATGAAATAACACATGGTTCTTAGTTGTTTGCTATAGTGCCAGGCCTGCTCGTAGTTGGCTGCACCGAAGTTTGGGTGAGGGGAGGGGGAGTGAGGCAAAGAGACCATCAGCCCAACCACCTAACTCGACACACTGACATATGGACTGCCTGTCAATTGCAATTATTAATTTGATATTTCCCAGCCCCAGGAGCGTGGCACAACATGCTGCCCAGAGTCAGTATAATCAAATTACCAGAGCATAAGTAATGGCTGGCCATACACCACTGCTTCCCCTTTCTCAACTTTTAATTCTTCCATGCTGGCTCTGTAGGTAAAAAATAGGATACATTTGAAATAACTGCAGACAGTCCTCCAGAAGGGTATGTTTATTGCTTGTTTGGTGGGATGGATACACACATTGTTTTTGGTGCAGTAACCATTGCTTTAGGGATGGATTTTGCAGTTGAAAAAGGTTTAGGCTATGAGATTGCTGATGGGTCCACTTAATTCTCTGGCCTTCTAATATCCAGGAAAAATTACTCACCTACAGCATTGGTGTAACTTTATTTGTTGCTTTTTCTCGTCATACTGTTCTACAACACCCTAGAGAATAAAGTGTTCAGTAAGAACTAGAGACTTCATTGTAGCAGCACTTTTCTAAATAAAGTTATACAATTCTTCACAAACTATAAAACATCAATAATTTATATTAGGGCTACAGAATAATAACAGAAATACTGAAAATACACAAAACATGTTAAAGACTGGCCAGGTGAGCTTCACCTGCCTCAGCCCATTACTCTACTGCTGTTACGGGTTTCAAAAGGCTGGACCCAAAAATGCAAGAATCAGAAAACGGGTTGAGCAGTATGTTCTCTGGATTTATTGTTTATCTTTGAGGAAGAGAGGCTAATTGGATGGGTTCAGGGTTTGAAGGCTGGGAGAGGGGAGATGGCATTCAAGGGCTTAGGAAGAGTGAAGGGCTGCCAGGATGGCGAGGTGGAGAGGAGAGGCAGGCAGGCTTTGGTAATGTTGAGGTTTGGCTGGATGGCGGGGTGGAGAGATGAGGCAGGTGGTCTAAGGTCTTGGTAGGGTGGAGGGCTGGCTAGACCGTGTAGCAAAGGTCCCACTGCAGGCAGGTACTGATGGTAAGATGAATCCTGGGTGTGAGAAAATGACACGTTAGTGCAAAGCAACCAACGCACAGGTATCCATACAAACACAGTTTCTCTTTCTGTGAGGCCATGTCATTACCACAAAGGTAAGCTTGCGAGCCGGTGTATATATACTGCAGAGCCTTGATGGAGATGACAATCAGGTGTGCAGATGGGAACCAGGTGGGAGGTGATTGCAGCGACTAGGGCAAAGGAGCCACGCCCAGCGGACACAAACACAGACATACACTCAACAGGGGAGACACAAGGAAGGGGAAACACAGGGAAATATTAGGAAAACCAGCTGATACCATGACAACTGTAGGAATTACTTCAATATAGGAGAATTCTGCAGTGCCAACGCAGGAATTAGTGTGATTTACATGAGCATAAGCGGTAAGGGTGACTAGAGTTTGCATCCTGTCATAGACTAACATTGCCATATTTAATTTTAATTACATTTTGCATTCTTATTAGCCAAAAGCTAACCAGACTGTACCATATTTTACTAACCACAATCTTTCCCTAACTTTGTGTAGATATTACACAAAGCAAGAATAAAAAAAAATTGGCAAAAATAAAAAGTGGGGTAGGATTTAAATGTATTTTCTATCAGCCCCTGGGGACAATGCCTTCGAGGTTAATGGGTCACCATTGTATTATCCTTTAATTACTCAGACCATTTGAGCTATTCAATTAGTATTACAACTCAAAAACTAACTTATCCAACCCCCTTTAGTAATTACAGAAAAACTCTGCTCACAGGTGCTTACTGCACTTACTGGTCAGCATCCCATTGCTGGAATTTAGACAGTGATCATTACGTAAATGAGTCAATGCAGGTATTTCAGAAATCTCTTCACGGGAAATCACCTAAGCTCTCACATCATAGCCTTGTTCTGCTAGATTAATCCCAATCAATATTAATTAATGCTAATGAATGCAGTGCAATCCTTTTCACCCACAGAGGAGTGGACCAAACTAATGAAATTAATGAAGTGCAGTGTTTAAGACTTTGGCCATTAGCCTCAGGTGTTGTGCAACATTTGCTTACAGTACAGTACTAACAGTGCACAGCTATGCTTTGAAATGGCTTCCGTGTCATAATTTATGGCTCTGTTTTCTCCTTGAGGGTACATTCTCCTGACTAGAGGACAGATATGTATTAAGTCATATGCTTTTTCATGGAATTTAAATAAAGCTCAAGAAAGAAGCCCTGAGAGGCAAGTGAGAAAAAAAATTCTGGTGATACATTTTTCACAGATAAAAAAAAAATTAAGGAACAAAACTTTTTTTCACCTGTTCTTAAGTCATAAACAAAGGGGAGAAAGCAATTTAGGTCAGACTTGGATCACCAGAATTTTTGTTTCTCACTTGCCTCTCAGGGCTTCCGTAGAAATCAGAGCCAGCAGATTAGCAGGGGACTGGACCAAACATGCTGCGTAGTTTCTTTGTGAGTCGCTAATAGACATTACATGCTGACCATCCTCAAGTGAAAAGTCCTCCATAAAACTCTTGCCTCCCTAGAATTTAATTTTCCTTCAATAAGGTTTATCAATAATTTGTTCAAGCATGACTTGCTCTGCAAATGGAGTGATGATTACTTGTACAGACTACTAAGTGCCTTGTAAATGAGAGCAAAATTACCAATACATCAACTTGTATCCAATTAACTGTTTGTTTGCTCAAAACCACTGAGTCGAGACAAGTCAAATAATAATCTGGAAAGCTCTAACTGCAAGGTTGTGTAAAAGAAGTTCAATATCCTTTCTTGTCTTTTCTTGCCAGGAAAGTTTCCTTTGACAGGAAAAGATCAACGTCAGCCCGAGGTATTTTCATTGGTGGCTGAAATCACATGAAGCCGCTGACATTATTTCTAACATATTGTTCGCCTGTGACTGTGAATAGCACCCTGACAAGGTGCCAAACCATCTTCACAGCTTGATCCAGTTCATAGTGCCTGACAGTAGCATCTGTTGCCATGTGTGGTACATATACATATACTCCGTTCTGTGAGTGGATCCTTCACTTGTCTCAACATGTACAGTGTAAATGTTAAAACTATTAGTTCAAACAAGCTAGTCCTGCTGTTATCAGTAAAGACAGACAGATAGATAGTACTATTATCCCCAATTAAAAGTAAGATTAAAAAGAAGGTATTAGAAGGTTAGCTGTCCTAATATCAAGAGGGAGGATATTCCGCAGTATAGGGTCATTAAAAACAGAAAAAAGCCTCATCAGATTCGTTATGGGAAACAATAGGAACTTTTGCTTTAAAATTAATTCTAAAAGATACAGGCAACCAGTGTAGTGTCTCAAGTAATAGGGTGGTGAAATCTTCTTTTAGTATTAGTCAAATTGTGGCTGCAGCATTCTCATTTACATTCAGTCATTTAGCAGACGCTTTTATCCAAAGCGACTTACATATGAGAACATTCACAAACCGAAGGCGCAGCTTCGGGAGCATTTTTGGGGTTCAGTATCTTGCTCAAGGATGCTTCGGCGCATGGCTGGGGGATCGAACCGCCAACCTTCCGATTAGGAGGCAACCGTTCTGCCACCAAGCCACGGCCGCCACCTAAACATAAGTATGTTTTAGGTAATCAGAAAAGGGCTGTAATAATATAACTGACTTGTAAATTTACATAACAATGTCACTAAGGGTCTATGGTATCATTTTTACCCACCTTGAATGGTTAATAGTCTGTTCTTTTGTAAAGCACTTGGTAACATTGTTAAGAAAAGTGATATATAAATAAAGTTTATTTGTACAAGCGCTGAGTATACATGCATTGAACAAATCAATGATCGGATCTTCCAGAATTTACTTAAATTTAACAAAGATAAAACTGAAGTAATTGTTTTTGGAGCCACGAAGGAATAAATAAAAATCAGCCCTCAGCTTCAATCAGTCATGTTATAAACCACAAACCACGCTGGAAATCTTGGTGTAGTCATAGTCTTAGACCTGAATTTAAACAGCCACATTAAAACAATTACAAAGTTATCCTACTACCACCTTAAGAATATATCCAGAAAGGACTTGTCCATGCATTTATCTTCACTTGACTACTGTAATGGTGTCTTTATAGGTCTCTCTAAAAAAATCAATCAGACAGCTGCAGCTGATTCAGAACGCTGCTGCTTGCGTCCTCACTAAGACCAAGAAAGTGGCTCACATCACTCCAGTTCTGAGGTCTTTACACTGGCTTCCTGTCTGTCAAATTATTGATTTCAAAATACTACTGTTGGTTTATAAAGGACTGAATGGTTTGGGGACATAGTACATTTCAGATCTTCTGCTACTTTATGAACCATCCAGACCTCTCAGTTCATCTGGGACAGATCTGCTTCATGTCCCCAGAGTCAAAACTATACATGAAGAAGCAGCGTTCAGTTTTTTATGCTCCATATATCTGGAACAAACTCCCAGAAAACTGCAGGTGTGCTGAAACTCTAAATTCTTTAAAATCAAGCCTGAAGACTTTTCTGTTTGCCGCCACCTTTTATTAAATCAAATAGTGAATAATTTCTTACACTGCACAGTAAAGTTTTCTCTCCTGTTTTATCTTGTTTTTATTTTCTATTTAAATCTTTTTAAATGTATTTTTATATTGCCCTATGTTGCTTTTGTTAAGCACTTTGAATTGCCTTGTTGTTGAAATGTGCGCTACAAATAAACTTGCCTTGCCTTGTTGTAAAGACATGTATCAGCATTTTGGTGTCATACGGAATTAGAAAAGGTCTCACTTCGACTATGTCCGGGGATGAAAGAATGATTCAGCAAATACGGTTGTTGCAACTTCTTTGGTGGAGTTGTATAGATTTGTTGTAAAATTATCATGCTGGCATGCATTCCACATTTACTGTATATATTGTCAGTCAGCTACATAACCAGACTCTTGGGATTTTGTTGCAATGGTGACATTTAATATTTTTAATTTGAGATATTTGTCCCACGTGGTGTGTATTATTTCATTTTAATGTTACACACTTTACACATTACAACAGTTGGAACAACTGGGAAGTCGGAAATCACTAAAGGTGGATGTCATATTTTGTTTCTGAATATATTTTTTGATTTTGTTATGTTAACCTCTTAATTTTGCCATTCAACCTACTGAATTAAAGGTACCCAGTGGAGTTTTTGTCCACTAGTAGCACTATGGAACTATGTCTTTACACATGGGTCCCAATTTGTTTGTACACTCAGGAGGACACAGATGCACACACGAAAGCATGTGGGACATGTGATCCACATCCTGCCATCGCGCCAAAAGGGGAAGCAGTCGGCCAACATATAGGGTGAAGAATAACACTGCTAGCAAGCAAACATGTAAAAAATGTATTAAAAAAATAAGCTCTGCAAATGTTTTATAAGGAAGGAAATGCACCTAAAACATTTGTTAGACTTCAAGGATACACACGTGTTTTAGTGAGAAACACTTAATGTAAACAGTACCGTTGTTTGTTTGCAAGACAACTCGACTGTCATTTTAAAATGCTAAAATTAGAGTTGCAAAAATCCTCCTTTATCTTCATGGTGGTTCAAGAAACCTCTTCCATGTTGATTTGACTGTTAAACATCAGTTAGGCATGAAACCAATGACCATCATCTCTTTCCACATGAATGAGTGAAATGCCTGCACAAACAGCAGAGGCAAGTAAGATTCATGCTTTCATCCAACTAGCCATGAAGATGACACTGCCTCCCAGATTCCTGGCAAGTCTAAATCCATGTGACTGCATTTCAACACCTCCCACTCAAAATAAACAATAAGAATAAATAGGAATGCAAGGTCCTTTAACATGTTCTGTAAAAATAGCTTTGCTGCAGCGCTTTCTTAAGCTTTACTTGAGTCATTCTTGTTCCTTATCAGTGGGATTTGTAGTCCTGAAAGTAAAATATACATACAGAACACTACAAATAATGGCAGGAAACACCATTGCATGCTCCAGTGTATCTGCAATTCATTATTCTGCTGTGATTCATCCGTCTTAGTCAGAGTAAACCCCCGATTTCCTGTCTAGCAAGCACCTGGGAAGGGGGCCTTTTTTTAATGGAGGTGACATTTATCATCGGCTGATGTGATTGATTAAACTGACATGCTCTCATCGAACATTGTTCCTCACCGGTATTAGCTTCAATCTGGGTGTGGTTTCTTCCTCTTCTGCTTCTGAACGGTAAAGTGCTGCACCTGCACCATCTGCTGCACCATGTCAGGTCCTATGCACAAGTGTAAGAGTTGAATTATTAAGATAGGGACATGTTGTACTCTAGACACTGATACCCGATGATAGTGTGCAACGTAAGGTTGGGTTGTTTACAACCAAGCTCCACAAGGCTCAGAGAAAAATATAACACAGATGTGCTGGCTAAAGTGCTTCTGTGATTCTGTTATGCTATTTTGTTTAAATTGCAAATGTAAAGTATTTTGCAAAGTAATCATAGATTTTAGATGATGTTGCAAAAGCCAAAGCTAAAGTATATATATATTTTCTATCCTATATGTAAAGTATCAATAGCAAATATGTTTTGTTTTTTTTAGAGACTTCACTTCTATGTTTCCCTTTGGAGTACCTGTAATTTAAAGACCTCTGTGTCCCTGCTGATTTCATTCAACCATCTCCACAGTTTGAACAACAGGGCAGCTGTTTCACATGGATGCTTGGGCCCAAGAGGACATACAGTAACAGGAGAGTGACTCCATACTGTGACAGTAAAACACCTTTGGGAAATTTTGTCAGACAAGGGGACAACAAAAAGGGTCTGGAATTCCTGTAATAGTTTGTAGCAGCCACTTCAAACAGTAAATACGGTTCAGCCGGAGGCTTGAAGTGGTTGCGGTCCAAGCAAGCCTTTGTGGTGGGTATTATCATATTATCTGCTGTCGGGAAAACAGAATTTTTGTGATGTTTTTTCTCTCGTTCATTCGGATATCATGAAATGAATGTCAGTATTCATTTATTTGACTTTGATATGTTCCTTATAACAATTACTGAGCCTGTTCAGAAAAAACACATAGCACTTACCTTCAAACAGAGAAAAAACCTGATGATCTAACTCCAGGGAGAACATGGGCATTGTAGTACAATGTATGTGACACTTTAGGCACTATAGTATATTTTGCTACAGTATATACAGTAACCCACATCCTAACTGTGCTATATGTGAGATATGGTAATTCTAGCTTTTGATTTGTCTCTAATGGCAGCAGCTGCATTAGGAGCACAACTTGCATTGTGTGTGACAAGCTTCTATTAATAGTAGAAGATAATGGATAACTCTGGGGAGGCTCAGATTAGAGCGGTGAAGTAGGAACTCAGCCGGACAGGGAGCAAAAAAAATGGCTCAGTATGTCAAATGGATTGTAAATGGACTGCACTTATATACTGTGGCACTTTTTTACTTTAAAGGACAAAGTGCCCTAAAATTTTTATTCACCTATTCACACACTCACACTCACGCACCGATGGCGACGGAGCTGCTAAACCCCTGAGCTACAGCCACCTGATGCAGTGTACGTATCTGCGGGAGGAGGAGGATGATTGATTTATCAAGCCTGCAAAATCAATAGTAACCTGCTAGAGTTGCCGCTCATCACATCAAAGCAATAAAAGCAGTAAACCTCATCTGACTCCGATATAAACAATGTAAATGTGAGGAAGATAGAATGGTAGGAATGGGGGAATAAAAGGGAAAACTGATCAATGCAAATTACAAAATAAAGAAAAAACAATGTTCATGCCAGTGCTTTTGCACCAAGGAAATCTTGTACATACAACAACACATTTGCTGCTGATTTTCCAAGGCTTAACCACATTGCATTTGTATAGACTGGGCTGATCAATTGCAGGTGCTAGGACAAAAACAGTGTGCAGTATATCACTTTGCGGAAACTGATTAACTTCCCTCCTCTGAGCAAAACACTCCTCAGGAATGATGATATATACAAGTGTAGTGTGAGAAAACAATGGGGAAAAAACTAGATCTCCTAATGAGGAGCTGCTTATCATAGTTTTGATTCATGAAGAGTGAAAGAATGCTAAAGATCAAGATGCAATCCAATCATGTCACTCCATATTGGTTATTACCATAATTTCTTGCTGAAAAGAGACAGGCCATATAAGAAAGACAACTGTTATCCTAACTAAAGGGGAATGATGAGGCAAAGTTATTCACCATCCATTGATTTTACTGACATGATTCAGCGCAGCTAAGCCAGCTTTCCATTCGGATAGAAGAGAAAATCTATAAAAAGTCATTCATGTGGTGAAAGTTTTCTAGTTTGCAGTAAATCATAGCTAAAAGGAGAAACATAAACTTGAAAGTGAATATAAATGTTTGTGTTTGCATCTATAATGCATATGTATTACTAAACAATGACTGAATGAAAAGAAGAATTACATTTCTCCTATAATATACATGGAGCCCCAAAGCAAAACAGTGTTTTCCAGTTATTGCTGTGCTGTAAATTGTTTCCCTTTTTGAAAACAAAGTGCTTTTGTATCTTCACAGCATGGTAGACTGTGAAAATCCTCTCCTGGAGTAGAGGCAAAGGGCAACATGTGAAGATGAATCACCGCTGCTCAGTCTACAGACAGCGCAGGCCAGTGCTGAGGTCAAATATACGCCAGCTACTACACAAAGTTGTCATTTTCAAACCACTAGAACTGTTTGTGACAAATACTCTTTTGAATGCAGGGGATCCTGCTCTGCCTTTATCTTGAATTCCGATCCCTGATGGTCTTAATTGTTGCCATAGAAACAGTGACAAGATGACAGGGTGTTCAAAAGTGCTTTTGATTATTTTTGATATCAGTTTGTAACATGACAATGTGCAAATATGAATGCAGAGATATGATTTCTGTGTAAATAATTTTGTAATTTCTTTGTCCTTTGTTGTGAGACCCAAAGGTGTTAGTGGACGCAAAATGCAAAACTCAGAGAGCAATGGTATGAAGAAAAGGAAACAGTTTATTGTAGTTCACCGTGGAGAGGCGTGCTGTTGAAGGTTGGTATGGTGTGGAGGAAATACATAATAACGCTGACACTTGGCGTCCAAGAGCAAGGCAGGCAGGCGAAGATGAAAGGACGCACGTCTACAAAACAAGATCAGGGTGGGTTCAGAAAACAAGGTCAGTCACAGGCTGTAGCGCAATACACCCATTGTAGTTACCACTGACAATCTGGTGAAAACTGATGAGAAGTGCCGGGTATTTGTTCTGTGGAGTCTGATTACTGGATGAGCCTCAGGTGTGCAGCAAGTAGTGAGGTGGAATCAGGTGATTTGTGATTGCAGGAGCCCAGACACACACACACACACACACACACACACACACACACACACACACACACACACACACACACACACACACACACACACACACACACACACACGCGAGGCAATACAGGGAACACACAATACAGGAGGAGGGGCAGACACGGGGAAACAAGCAGGATCATGACATCCTTTTATTTTCTAATTAGTGCAAGAGTTGTTTGGGGAGAAATCATTTCCACCACTCAGTAGGACAAGGTAAACTCCTGGCTTTTTATGTCTCTCTCCACACAGCAGGTGGAAGAGCTGGATCATATAAGAAAAGCTATTTTAAACACTTAAAGGTCTTTCTGTGGCATTTTCAAATATTTTACCAAATTACCCCAAGATGACGGTTAATCGCAGATGATCCTTTGAAGTGGAACAAAAGATAAGCCACTGATCCATGTCAAAGCTGAAATGCATTTCTTTAGACGCTGCTACTGGCTGTTTAACGACAAGTCCCTCTTTCATTTGTTGTCAGACGACAGTCTTAAAACCAAAACAACAGAGGGAGCGACTGGGTTTATGTGATTTCTTGTGCCCTACTAATTCTAATCTCTAGGCAAGTAAGACAAGGCTAGTTAACCTCACCCAGTGAACTCCACTGTTCTCATTCTTTTACATTTTCTTAGCCTTGCTGGTTACTTGTGTTCACCCAATCTTCCTTAATTCCAATAAATGCATGCTGCAGTAATGAGGCAAAGTCGGAGCTCCTCTGTTTCCTTTCATTTGCTGAGAGATCACAAAGCCAATGCATCACACAGGGGTTTCTAGCGCCCTCCCAGCTGACCATGGCTAAATGATGTTTTTGCTCTGCTGAACACTAATCCTTCTGTCAGATAAGGCCCATTATAGCAGGGGTGTAGCCAGACCGGTTCAGTTTGAACACACATTGAACCCATCTGTGGCAGACTGCACAGTCCTGCAGGGGATGTGAGTTCAATGGCGCTGCCGTGTTTGTGCGTTTATAATAACGCTGCGTTTCTTTCTTGCAGCACAGTTGGTCGTTCCTCTCTCTCAATATTCAGAGGCAAGGATGGATTCATTAATGAACCTCACTGGCAGAACAAAAAGCTGCACAAAAAGTAGCTTTAAAGCAGCTGCTGTTGCTCCACACCTCCCTGATGTAATATGCAAGGTAGAATCAGATTCAATCACTCTTTATTATTTGACTAAGAGCATCGTGAAGTTGCTCATATTTCAGACCGACAGAAATCAGAAGATAGAGAGAGTTTATAATGGATCTTCCATGTTAGGCTGTTCTGACAACACATGAACCATTATATGAGCTGTTATCCTCTACATCTGTACGTTAGATTTTATTGCAAAATGAAGGTTGCTCTCATGAAACTCATTTGGAAGTCAGCAGATCTATCATCGGCTCTCCCGGACCCAGACAGCTGCATGGGAATGAGGTGCCAAACAGATGCACTTTATTTGTGCGAGAGCATACAGCCATTATTTTTTCTCTCTCCGAAAATGAGGAGCTGCGGCTGGACGTTCGCAGCCTGAGGGGATGGAAATTTAACTTAGAAATGGCTCATACACTGCATAGAAGCCCACAATCATTGGTATTCTTTATAGTGTATTTTAACGACATACAGCAGCCATTTCAACATTATGGTCGGCAATAGAGCATGTGTGATGCCATTAGATAGATATTTTGTTAATAAAACCTCCCAACCCTAAATCCTCAGAAAGAAAACAACAAATTTGTCTTTTTTATTACATTGTACTTAATAGAAAAGCAATTCACTTCTCACTTGTCATGTTGTTGCTTTTTTTGAGTGTGTTGTTGTAGACTCATCTATTAGTGCCTGTTTACCAATTGTTCCCCTGCAACACCTACATTACACCCAGCAACAGCCCACCTGGGGCGCTGTGGGAGCATAAACATCAGAAGGGAAATTGGTTTTCTGTCCTCCTGCTGCTGTTGTGTCTCCTCTGCAGCTGCAAAAGTCCTTATTAATGTCATCAAGGGTCTATTCTGTTGATCTTTCAAAGAGGTAACATCTTTCAAATAAAGCGTGGAGGAATCTTGGGAGTATAATGTCAAGGGAATAGGCTGGGAGGTTGTAGGGAGCTCTCAGAATGGCTCCTCTGCCTGCTTCCTCTCAACATCACACACATGCTCATGCAGCTTCTCTGCCCCTCCTGTATGCCAGCACTTCTATTTTGGTATGTTTGTGCTGTGTACTGTCTGATGTGGATATCATTAAAGGAGGAAAACCCTCAGACTAATGAGGTTTTGGGGAGTTCAATGTAAATCCATTAAATAATCAGTTTCTTTACACAGGAAGTGCAGTAACACAAGAGTTGAGGAACAGCCATTTTATTTACATTGTGTGCCTTATAGATTGAAGTTGTTGGGTAATCTTGAAGGATACCTTCTACCTTGTCTGATTTCTAAGAGAATATTTAAATGAATGTCTGCTTTTATGATTCAATTTTCCAGTTTTTAGTTCCTAGTTTCCAATATTTATTCTCCATCTTGATAAAAGCTGGTAGACCGTGAAAACACAAGGGACAAAGATAGAAATAAGCCTGGAACATAGTCTGGAACTATCCTACTATCCCTGTTGCATTCTATATTAAAATATTAACCAAGCCAAAACATTGCTAGTTGTACTCAATTTTATCCCATATTTCTGTGGAAAAGGAGTATTTATTTATCTTGACAGCAATTTTCATTGTGAAATAAAATATTTTAGCAACTCTAATATTGGTACAACTGTAAATGCTGAACATCAAAATGCTGTTACCAGCAGAAGCTCATACATTGTACATTATTCAGTTTATACATTATAACGTGGAAGATTTACCACTCAAAACGTTATCTCCATGAGTTGGTTGAAAAGACTCCCCACTTAATGTTTCCAGCTGACTCATTTTAAAAGGAGAACCCTGTAAAGGTGTTCTAGATGTGCACTTGATGGTTGATTACATGATACCGTGCTAAAAGGCTAACGTTACACGACCCAGACAAAAAGTCAGCATCCCCACCAGGTGATGAGCCATACAGAAGAAATCAAAATAAACAGGATAGTTCTTGTCCTGCAGTGTAGAGATAGTTAATATTATAAATACGATGAGGAGAATTTGAAGATCAGACTCTCATTTAATTTCGACATAACCGCTTGGCTGCTTAGCTTACATACTTGGACAAGGTAAACAGACTTCAGATTAATGCTTCATTGGTTGTATTTTCAAATACCATGTTCCACCTTTTACGAAGAAAAGGCGTTCAGGTTCAGCACTTGCCAAGCTGTTTTCGTGAACATTATGCTGTCTCTGATATAGTAGCATTTAGGACTGGCTCCCACACATTGTGGAACTACAACACAGTGCATGCTGAACTGGGATTTAAAAAAATAATAATAATGTAGTATGAAATACCAGTATGCAGGGTTATCTCTGTAGGTGGACATGCTAATGTTTGCAGACAAACACACAATTTAATCCATTCCTTACACTTTGGCTCTTGTGCTGTTATTGGAGAAATTATATATAAAAAAAACATAGTCCAAACTCTTTACATGGGGAGTATCGCTCTCCCTACATCCCCATGAACATAGGCATGTGGAGAAATACAAAACTTGACAGACCTGCTTGCAATTGTTAAACAATGACTGGACAATCACTGTTCGAGGGACGGGTCTAGCAAACACTCAATTGTGCTTTTCATTTGGAGCCTGTGTAGCTTGTGATTCCCACAAGGCCTCATGATAAAAAGTGTAATTTGTTTGTTTTTTTCTGCAATGCTCCCAGTCCTTCACTGAGTTTGACCTTTATTGAGAAGATTTACATTTAGTATCATTTCAGCAACCAATATAAGCATGTGCACAGGGTGAATATTTTAATGAACATGTCCTGTTTAAATGTCAACAGCTCATACAGATAACGATATAATCAAAGACACTTTCATCCAACTTTATCTACTAGCCCCTGGTGCCTTGATATAACACAGCAGCCTTCTTCTTGGTAAAGAATAGGATGTCAACTTTGGATAATCCATTCAAGTTATCCCTCCTTTAAGAGGGCTTAATCTTCTTTTGATGAATAATAGAGAAGTAAGATAATTTTTTATAAACTAAAAAGGTCAAAAGAAAACACAATTTAAAAGTTACCTTATACTTAAATAAATCCTGCTGTGCTAGACTACACCAACATGAGAGCTGCAGCATCTACAATGACTGTCACTGCCTACAAGACACCATGGTTCTTCTGTTACCAGTGGATTTATTCTTCTTAATTACACTTCAGTCAACATTACAGTCATCAAATCCACCTATCGAACTGTTCAAATACATGACAATGTACGGAATATGCCACACACAAACTGT
This sequence comes from Coreoperca whiteheadi, assembly GCA_011952105.1. Taxonomy (NCBI): domain Eukaryota; kingdom Metazoa; phylum Chordata; class Actinopteri; order Centrarchiformes; family Sinipercidae; genus Coreoperca; species Coreoperca whiteheadi. Next base: position 16,803,467 of record CM022486.1, on the reverse strand, counting down.
AGAAACCTAACTATCAATATGCACAACGAAACATAAAACACATCTATACCATACTGCACACAACTAAGAGGGAATGAGTTCACTTGAACAAACAAATCCATCCATCCATCCATCTTCTTCCGCTTATCTGGGGCCGGGTCGTGGGTGCAGCAGTCTAAGCAGAGACGCCCAGACTTCCCTCTCCCTGGACACTTCCGCCAGCTCTTCCGTGGGAATACCGAGGCGTTCCCAGGCCAGTCGAGAGACATAGTCCCTCCAGCGTGTCCTAGGTCTTCCCCGGGGCCTCCTCCCTGTTGGACATGCCCGGAACACCTCCCCAGGGAGGCGTCCAGGAGGGATCCGGGACAAATGCCCGAGCCACCTCAGCTGACTCCTCTCGATGTGGAGGAGCAGCGGCTCTACTCTGAGCTCATCAAAACGGGTAATGCAATATCACTTTTAAACTGTTAAAGTACCTCTCCACTAAAAAATGATTTTTTTCTTATGTTTAAAGAGATATTTCAATGCTGAAAAGATGTCTGTGCAGTAGAAAGATGCAAACTGTTTAAAAATTGGTGCTATATGACCAGAGCAAACAAAGAAAAATGGCTGTGGTATCCCCTTTTGCTCAAAAGGTAGAAAGCCTACAATACCCAGAATGCACTGGGGAAAACCACGTTAAACAAGTTATTTTTACATAGTTTAAAACATGTCTTTAGGAGAACTTTAAACCTTTAAGTGTAATAATGTAAACAAAACATATCAGAAAATGACATCAATAATATTTATGCCAGTTTAACTGACTGTTGTTTTAAGATCAAATTTGAGCCTTCAGGTATTCACAGATTCATCTTTATTGATCACTGGTTATGACTCATGTTCTCTTCTCTATTCATACGCAAATTACAGAGAGCAGCAACACATATTCATTATCTGAATGAGTTTCAGTTTCAGCAAACAGTATTAACCAATTACCAAAATTAGTACAACTTGCGCTGTGCTTTACAGGCAATTCAATTCTGAATTGCATTGATTGATTTTTATTAAAGTTAAAAGACTGTTATAGTTTGACAAAAGTCAAAAAAATGTAGACATTAATCAAGTACTGCACAGTGTAGAAAATAAAACAAACACAAACAAAATGTTTTGAGTGATGGAAAATTAGATTCAGTTTATTGCCTCCTTGAAGCTATTTCCCTTCACAGCACATCCTCGTAGTTTTGGATGTTTGATTAAAAAAAAATTGCTACAGTTTAATACCGATATTTTCAGTTCCTATCGGGGACCATATATATTTACAGAAACAGAAAATCGTGCTCATGTAATATTGATTTAATTGTAAATAATACAACATTTCCTCTCACTTTCTAAGAATTTGAAGTACAATTTACATCAATAGTTAAGTCAATCAGAAATTGTCCAATCAGCCTGAATATGATTGCTGAATCAGGAGGAATTCTGTACAATTTATATTTTACTCTTGTTATCTTGAGATCATGATTGAAGTATCTCATTATCTCAACGTCAAATACTGTATTTTTGCTCATGATCATGGTTTAATGGTCTCACTTATGTGAGAACATTAAATGGTTTTCGTATAATCACAGCTTAATTAGGCAGCTGATTGAAGTTGCACTTTCTGCCTGTGTCATACATGTACGCAGTCTAAAATAAATTCTGATGTGTCACGGTATTTCCTTTAGACTATATCCACACTATGAGGCTTAACATGAATGGCAAAGTTGCCTCACAGCATGGGTCAAGGGCCCCTGTCCACCTGTGAAATAATATGTTATCCCTTTTAAAACGATTTGCAGGTATATAGTAAATTTTCCCCTTATGTATATAAAAGATATACTGTAGAAGATGAGAAAGACCTCTTATAGTGTAGCAGATCCTTGCCTCTTGCAGTTTAGTATATACACTGTATATGCCTCACAGACTCTCTGAATGTTTTCCCCCTCAAATATATTCAAATATTTCATATTGCGTATTAGACAACAATATTTGAAATTGAGTTGGGTATAAAGGATTATTCTAACTTTGGAGAAAACACGCTCTCTGATATTTTAACCTGTTTCACTGAATATAATCTCTTATCTGTGATTGTGAAATTATTCAGTGAAAGGGGATTATGAAGTTTAATCTTAACAGGGATTTTCATGGTGAAATAAATTGTGTTCCTTCCTTAGTTCATTAATATAAAATGATTGGAGAAAGGATTTTGACGCCTCTGAATGAGACAGGTACGAATGTAGATCTTCAACATCCCTTCAAACACAACAGAGATCCACACAGAGGCATCACTTCCCTTCCTCTGTTCTTATGACTGTGATTATTTCCTGCTCCATTGCTTTCATCAGCTGTGCGCTAAGCCTAATCATTCAAAGTGAAGATGAATCCATTTCTGTGAAAGCTACACACGACTATTCATTTGGTTTATTGTGTGGTAAGACTTAAGCTATCATTGGGCAGATTTTTTTATGTCTTCCTTGACACTGAATGAACAACAAATTCATAACATGGCCTCAATTATGTTGCTTAATAACTAATTATATATAAATTATACAGATTTTAACTTGAAATTGTCGATCATGTGAATGTGTAATGGTGTTAAATAATTTAGAGGCAGTAATAAAAACCCTTTTAGAAAAATATGAAATATTCCCGAGGATGATTGATCTGTTTTCAGGCATTTAACAGCACATATAACGACACACCACCTCTTCTTTTTAGATAAGAGTGGACTTTGTAAACCTTTATAAAACCTATAATACTCACTGTACCAGATAAATAATTGGCTTTTCCAGTGTTTGTTTTAATGTTTAAGCCATTAAATAAATTTGCTTTACTGCAATGGATTTGCAAAGCAGAACCAATAATAAGAGTTTATGAAGGTTTTATATCAAAATCATTATTTGAATTATTTATTTGGCTCCACTTTACTGTACCTCAATGCCAAAGGTCAGAATCAAAGTCATCCTTTATTATTCCAACACTGTGATCATATTCCTTTTTCAGTACTGAGAAATAAGCCATCCAGCAATCAATCCATCGCCCAAGCGCATCATAAATCATGAATGTATCATGAGTTGTTGCTGAATGTTAAAATCCTGTTGGTCAAAGACTCATCAGAGCTGCATGGCTGCTATCCATATCTACAGCTTACACCCACAGGTTTGTTTCCTTGGGGAACGGTGAGATTTTTCACAACTGCGTACACCATACCCCCTGAGGAGCAACACTGTCTCTTTATGATGTTGAAAGATAACCTTCGTGTATCTGGGTAGTACCCAAGAGGACTACACTTCATACTGTTCGTGGTTGTATCTCCTGATCATAGCTTCCAGAATCAGATAACCAGGCTGCTTAAACTCCCAGCAGAGACAGATTTTTGCTAAAGTCACCTGGTCTGGACTTATCTCACCTGGACCTGAGAATTTCTGGCCTTAATCTAAAGTCAGAATCAGACCGGTAGCATAATCTCCGAGCCATTCTCGACGCAGAGTCAAAGAAACGTTTCTAAAGAGCCCCTGGAGGAGATTCAGCAGGTGAAAATCCAGCTACTGAGAGGAAGGTGTTGAATTTGATTCAGCAGTGTAAGACTGTAAGATATACTTCCTGCATATTGAATTGTTCCATGAATGGTAGCTACTGAGAGACAGGAAAAAGATAGAAGGCAAGAGAAGGGTTGTAATTTTAGTGAGATGAGAATGGAGTTGGGTTTGTTGTTTTGGGGTTGTTGTTTTTTATAAGTAGACATCCTCTGATCTCTATCTCTGGATTTTCTCTATAATCCTGTCTTTCAATTTAGTGCCTCAATCCCTTGTTCACTGCACTGATGTAAACAACCTGGCCAGCCACAATTTCGTCTCTGTAGCTTGTTACACCCATCCTTGTCATGTTCTCACACAGATGGATGCATGAGCATCTTGAAATGGTCTGCATAGAAATGTCCACAAACTCAAAGATGGTAACGATATGAAAGAAAATGACTATTACGTTGTCATTGACATTTTGACCTGTCATAGTTAGAACACAACACGTGTAACTAATAGCACTAATTAAGGCTCCATTTAGATGTGCTAGTGAGCCTGGATGCACAATACAGTACCAGGGCAGCAAAACGTTATAGGCCTATTGGTAAATTCTGAAGTGTACTATAAACAGTTGTATCTTTAAAACTTTCATTGACAGCGTATGTTTTTCCTACAATAACAGCATTTAAAATACATCTTCCATTCGTACAGTAGCAAGCATGATTTTTTATGTTTACGTTTACACACTTCAAGGATCATGGACTTTGTTTAAAGAAAATTTTGCGGAATATGCTTATTCAATTTTTTTGAAGAGAGATATATGAGAATGGTAATACCACTCTAATGTCTATGCAGTAAATATGAAGCTACCTCCAGCAGCTGGTTAGCTTAGCTTAGCACAAAGACTGGAAACAGCTAGCCTGACTGTCCAAAAGTAACAAAATCTGCCTATCAGCATCTCGAAAGGTCACTAATTAACATGTTATATCTCGTTTGTTTAATCTGTACAAAAGCTTAGGTGTAAACGTGTTAAAACGACACATTGTGGTTTTGTGGGGGTCAAAGAAAGAGTCTGCCACATTAAAACCACAATGTGTCCTTTTTACATTTTTTGTACGAAAAACAAACATGTTGATTAGTGAGTTTTAGAGGAAATATTTTTTTCTGTTCCTCTGACCTTTAGAAAACCCAATACTGTATTTATAAAAGTATTGAAATCGTGACCCTGCACAAATTGGGCTTGCACATTTGATGAAGGGGACAAAACATAGAAATGACCATTCTGTAAAGCATTTTTATTACACCAAATGGCAAAAATGTATTTATAAACAAAGAAATGTACAGTACTGTATGTTGTCCTACATAATGACATTGGGGTCAATAAGACAAACTGATATAAAACTCCAGAAACTAAAAGCCACATAGACTACTGAAGTCCTGAAGGGGTTGTGCTGAGTATAAGGTAATGTTAACACCAGTCACAGATGGAGAGCCACCCTGTGTTTTACAGAGAACTCAGCTGTAAAATATGGTTAAATACATTACATGTGTGGACTTCTGAAAAATGTCATCAGTTCAAAATCATGTTTATAAGCAATGCTCATAAAATTAGAAAAACCAGTATCAAACTGTATCAAGCTGGTAAAAAAATGTTAAGTATGTTTTATTAAATTGTTAAATATGGTCTGTGGTCTCTAGCACCACAAAAGAACATTAGCGTTAAATATTTAATTGGGGAAACAGATAAGTAATATATAATCTGTATGAACTGTAATCATACATGCAATACCTATGTTTGCATATGTATCAGCCAGGCACCGACACTTGGTTTAATTTAGCAAATATGATAAGGAGCCATGCTGGTGAGCCAGGTTCCTCGCTTCCGGACTGGTGTGCATACTAGGCTAGGCACTGTGAGAAAGGCTCTGTTTGCAGGAGGACACTGAGTTTTCTGTCAGCTTGAATTATACCAAAAGTGGTTGTAATTTTAATACATACACACCCCCAGCTCGTTCTGGACGCCCACCTAAGTAGCTGGGAAATGTTCCTTTACAGCCTGTATGTACATCCAACATTCCTCAAAAATTGGTATCTAGTGGCAGCCTGTTTATCACTGTTGATTAATTACAAATAATCTCTCTATAAATTAGCTTATAAATTAAATAGTGTTTGGATTCCTGAGGGTCTTCCAGTGATATCGAGACAGCATGTTACTGATGAGAAGGGAAACCTGAGGACAGCAGCATCAGTGCAGCTGTTCACATCCATCCTCCTCCACTGTTTGCTTTCTGATAACGTGCAAAAGAAGTACCATAAAGTCACGTTGACTTTCAGTAATCACCTCCCCGACCGCAGCTTGTTCTCTCTGAATAGACCGCAAATGTTCCTCCTGGAACTCAGTGGGAGTGGGGCGGGATTCAGTGGATAGAAGCTTGGCGGTGGGAGAGAGACTGCTTCAGTGATACCTTTGTAATGGAAGATAATAGGGGATTTAAATCACTCACATCTATTCAGCTTGAGCAGCGATCACCTTTATTTTTTGCTCTCTTCATGCCATTTCCACTGCAGCAAATGAAATCTTTGCTAGTTTCAGCCTGGCATTCAGACTGAAGTAAATTGCATGTGATGAAGGTGGTTTTCAGCTGACTGCTGTGAGCTATTCTTATGTCTACAAATGAGGATTACATTAAATACATCAGGATTTAGCACTCCATTACTGATTGATTGATGATTTTAACCAACTGTTGCCTTAATTGTTATGTCAGCTTTTTCCAAAGTTGTTTTAACAAAGTTTGCATAGATATCTTTTGTCTGCAGTTTGATATATGAGGTTCAGTCAGGAACACTCTCGTCATAGATTTAACCATTTTTAGCCACAAATGGAAATACAATTATGTTTGGCGTTGAAGGCTCCGCTTTCAAATGCTCACTGGATGAGCCAAGCAGCAAGCTAGGCCAAACAGGGGGCACAATGCAAACCCCCCTTGGTATACAAGAGTGAGCCTAAGAACGACATAATACTGTTTTCCTTTGAGCCGTGTTAGGACTAAAAGGTGGAGGCATAGCTTTGCCAGCAGCAGTGGTGAGTGAGGCAACATGGTGTAGCGCAAATCAGAGAGGAAGGAGTCATGTTAAATGGACTGCCTTGTTGTAAGATTGAGCTGTGATTGGTGTGTCACTGATTAGTGACAAGGATTGAACCAGCTGGCTGCCATCTGATTACGGCAGGGGCATATGACTTCCGTGTCCTGCATGAACTAACGCAAAGCTTCATTTACAGCAAAAAGTAGGGCTATATATTCTTTTCTCCAGTTAGCGTTGCATCATTATTACTAAATATATACAGATCATCTTTAATAAGAAACCATTAATTAAATCTCTTGGACAGGTAGGGCAGAGACTAACCAGAGATTGTTATGGTTCTTTGCACTGTTGTGTGTTAAACTAAAAATAGTAAAGGACTAAACATAAGATGTATAATCATTTTTCAGTATTTATTTATGTGGTTTATTTCCTCATACAGTGCATCAGAGGTGGCTGACCAGAGACATTTAATTAATTACTTTCTTTCTTGTCTGCACTGATAATGATGACTTTGCCTTCAGTTCAGATATTCATGTTTGGTTGTCTACAATGCCACCAAAAAAGTGAGCTACAAGTGAAACTACAAAGCAAGAGAAAAAATGTGAGTTTTGCTCCAAGTCGATGATTAACAGTGAATGAGAAAAAGAAAATTGATGATAGGCCACAGACAGATTGCTGAAATGGACAGGAACTTATAAAGAAAAAAGGGTAGCTACAAATTATAATGGAAGAAATGAGACAGGTTTTATTAAATTAATTTGGACAGGAATAGTGTGCAGAGCTGGTTTCTGTGACAGCTGATGAGCCTGCAGCTATAGATAGCCGCTTTGGTAGGGAACTGGTCGGCAGTGAAGCAGCAGTCCCCTCTCTCTTTCTGTCTCCTCCACAGGCAAGCCTTAACACTGGCATTAAGCTGCTGGCAGCTCACACTCACACATAAGAGGAACATAGAACACAGAGGTCAAATGCCAGGCTGTATCGCCTGTCAGACACCAACAGGGGATCATCACCATGACAGGAGGAGAGAGAAGAGTAGGTAATCTGATAAGAGATCTAGACTAACTAAATACCATACAACAAAGTCAAGAACAATCAATCCGTGTTCTAGCATGCATTTGTTCTTTCATTATCTGTGGCTGTTTGAAGAAAAATGGATCTGAATTAATAATCTGTCCATCAGAAAATGATTATAGTATCTGTACATTTGGACATTGCAAGATCTAAATGATCTACTGACATGTTGAAAACCTGAAGCTGACAAAACCACGTTAAGTCCTCAGAGGAAAAAGCCATCATAACTGACATGTCAATCAAATAACTGAAATATGATGGTTTCTTTTATGCATACATGTGCTGTTGTTTGACAAAAGGCATCAAGCTAACATTTAAGAGTGCTTTATATTTTTACATTTTGATCTAATCTTACATTAGGACTCAATCATGTTCCATGTGCTGAAAATATCACTGCACAAAAGGGAACAGCCACCTCCAACTGTGACAAACAAAGTAAAGGTTAAAGTGTTAGCCCTCCATCCACCATGCCAGAATGGTAGAGTATCTTGTTTATTCCCTGCTGGTATTCACAGAGAATTCAAAGCCTCTGGTATATCAGATACTTTGCCCTTTTCTCTTCTCCTGCCATTTGGCCCCATCATTCTTGGCTGTCTTATCTCTGACGGGAAGGACCAGTGCCCTCTCCCTCCATCTTACACACTCCATCTTCCAGCTCTGACCTCAAGACAGATCTGCCATCAACTGAAAGGCATAAAGTACATGCATAATTCCATACTTCTCTGAACAAAAAATTGGACATGGAAAGTTATAACCATCCCCCTCAGGGGTACAGTGTTTGTACCATATTTCATGGTAATGCATGCAAAAGTCTCATTTCACTCACAAACCACAAACTTCAGCCTCATGGTGGCACGACAGTCAGGGGAACACCAAAGTCACTAGGAATCATCCTCCAGTCTGTACCAAATTCCAGAGCAATTGATTGATTGATTGACTGATTTTATTTATTTTGGGCAAGTGAACATTTTTATACAATGAAACATAAATAGCATCTTTTTTGACAGTTTGTGTGGTTAATCCACAAATGCAAAACAAAAAGCTTGCATTAAATGTGCAAGGTTATTTTCCCATTTGCCCAAAAAGGAGTGCGAAGAAGAGAACTTTTTTAATCCCACCCCCAATTCACATACAATATAATCAATCCAATAGTTAGTTTTACCTTCTCAGAGAGTGCAGGAAGCATGCAGATTTGGAGAACAATAACTAGCTCCTAGCTGAACAATACAAGGTGATTAAATCAGGTCAGGTCAGGTTTGACTTTTTCAGGCTCAATCGAATTAGAGTTGGTAGTCTGATCTGCAAAAGCATCAGCGTTGACATCCTGCTGTCACACCGGGCAGAGAGAAAGGACCTCCAGGCTGCAGGGGTACTCAGCTTTTATTGAGGCCACAGTGATAGTTAATCTTCAGGAGTGAAAAACTTTGTTTTAATGACTCCTTGTGAATATTGTGATACAACGCTGCAATGATATCAGCATTGCACGTCGAGTAAGAAAGTGAAAGAATTCTCTCTTTTCAACAGTATCCTTTTGTCAGTGTGACAAAGAAATCACGATGTCCTTACAAAAAGAGAGCAGATGATTTCACTGTTGCATGTACAGCACGAGGCAGCCAGTTTAAAGTTGGATTGAATTGCTGTATTTTTGGATTCTGAACGTACCTGCAGGACATGCAAAGATCTCTGTCTCTGTTCAATCACACTTTCTCCAAACCACCAACTGTATAAAACAGTAGTACTTCTCATTAGAAAATACTCGAGGGCCCAGATGCAAGCACTATTCTGATTTCATAGTTGACATTAGTTAGAACATTAGAACATTAGTTGTTTATGGTCTAATGCATTTACTGCTGTATTTGCGTGTATCTTGATTTGTCCCATAAAAATATTTAACTCTCCATTAAGTGCAAATATTTAAGTGTGTACCTTTCCATTCACTTGCCATTAAGCAATCATGCATTGGCTTAAACAAATAAATCAATGTTGTTTGCTAATGAATCCATTAGAAGGCAGCAGTAAAGCCGGTAACACCCCGAGCCATGTGTTAGTAGGAAAGGATGATTAGTACCTCATCTGATTTTGTACTGTACTAGAGAGGGAGCTGCACCAGCAGTTGCTTTCAATATAATTAAGGGATAATGGTACAACAGTAATGTCTTACAAGCCAATAATGGGGGCCTAATAATGGGGGTCGATAACAATTGATCTGAAAGTCACCTCATTAATGACTGAGACTAAACCTTATGGTGCTTTTGTCTTAGAGAGTCAAGGTACAACATTGTCAGAATGAAAACCATGTTAATATACTGTAGATTGTCTGGGCACCCAGCTTGGACAGTAAATCCTCCTCAGATTGTACTTGTTCACTATGTGCTAAAGGATTTTGTTTACATTTTACAAACCACGTGATAAGTCTCTTTGATTTCTTTATGGGAGTTTTTATTGGACTTTATTAGTTGTAACCGCAGAAGAAAATCCACAAATGTGTACCATGGATCACAAATATTTCACTATGCACAAACGTATTTCTGTATATGTGTAACTTCATATCCACAAATTTACAGAGTGATTTGCAAATATGTATAACTTACTCTGTAAAAACATTTTGATTTCACATAAGAACGATAACTAATGCAAATGGTTTCACTACAAAAAATACATGTAATGTGAAATTTACGCATTTGTGGATCCATTTTTACATGTAAATCGGGTTTTGCACATTTGTAGATTGCATCCTGTCCCTTTTAGTACACATGACATTTGTGACTTCCCTCCTATTTATTTGTGGAATTTTGTCCGATTCTTACTGCAGCAGATCTGAAAAAAAGGAATCCGCAATGAGAGGTGCAGTTACAAGCTACACCAGCAGGTGACGAGATTCCCCTCACATGATCTGACGGAACTACAGTCTGTACTGGAATAAGAGTCATCTGTAGACTCGCCCCCTACGCGCAGTGGATTCCCCTTTTGCACATCTGTTGTGGTAAGAATCGGACAAAAATTCCACAAATAAATAAGAAGGAAGTCACAAATGTCACTCACAAAAAAGTTAGCTTTGTTTCAACACGTACAACTCAGCTGCTTAAGAGTCTCTGAAAATGTTAAGCTCATTGCGTATGCATTAGTAAAAAGGTTTATTATGTGGATAAAATGCATTATGTACAATTTCTGAGGATTATCAATTTGTTGGTACACAGTCTTAATGTATCCCACTGAAACAAATGCTGTAAATTCTTGCAACGTGATATGAAATACAACCATTCAACCACAGATGACAATTATGCCAGAAGCAGCACGGCTACTTGCATTTGCACACAAATGCACCATGTGATTTTGGGAAGTGGCAACCAAGAGGAACCATCATTTAATGATTGCAGTTTGACATATTGTGTGTTTCTGCACAACTCACTTAATCCTCAGCATTGTAATTGTTGGAGGCACACAAGGTTGTCAGAGCATGGAAAGCCACTGATTAGCTCTCACCTTACACCAGTCAGCTCTGTTCACATTTCACAGCGCTTTTAGTATTGCCTTTTCATTAGTTACACAGGAGACCTGAGGTGCTATCCTTCCATTAAAGCTGGTTATTTACCTCTGGGGACGGGCCTCCTCTCCTTCATCGTAACGCCACGGCTGCTCTCAAACATAAATGGAAAGCTTGTGAATGTGACAAGGCAGACCAATTTGCAGCACAGGTTGAACACTCAGTCAAGTAAACAAAACATAACATTATTGGCATTAACTGCCTCATTTTAAATAAATTGTTATAAGTATAGGTAAAATTTCTTGCTGACAACTCACTTGTTTTAAACCTTTTGTTGAGTCTACAAAATTAAGAGGTAGATACAAAATGTGTGTACTTCAGCTTTTCACAACTAATTGTCCTTGTGGATTATGTGAATACAAATATAAGCTTAAGTTCTGTGACGGCAAAGAAATCAAAACACGATCATTTTAAATCTTTATTTCTGCAAGGATGTGATGTCAAGCGCATAAAAACATCATAAAAAGGATTTTTCTACTCTCCAAAATTAGGATTGTTTTGGGCTGTTCTGGAAGTTTGGATCCTATCACATGAGCTTCACCGGCGGATGGAGTTTGCTCAGTTGTCCTGGAAATGTAGATGTTCAAATATCCATATTTTTCAGGAACTTCTCACCCATTTTGGCTGAAAAGCTGAACATCTACAATACAAAAAAGTGGGAAACTGCTGATGAAGATCATGTAACATGATCCAAAGCTCCAGAACACCTACTAAATGGACCTGGTGAGATTATTATGTCAACTAGAATTGTCTTCTCGGGAGGGAATATACATCCATCCTGAAAAGGGAAAATGTAGGATAAAGAGTAGATAAAACGTATGCTGCATGAGCATGAGTGCTACAAAAAAGCTCTCCTTGACTGACCATATACTGTACACAGGCAATTGTGAGGATTTATAGTTTGAATAGCTGTAAAACACACAGGAAATTAAAAATGCTACTGGTGACCTTTCTAACTTGTGGGTGCTACTGCAAAGGCCTTTTATGACTCACCACAGTGTCATCTGTACTGTGAGCCTCATCCATGATGAGTGTGGGACTGCTTCAGACTCTCTCAAAGTGCCACTGCTTGTCAGCTTAAATGGTCAGGAAATATAATGCCACTGATAGAGGCCTGAGAACATTTCCTCTGAATGGTCACATTAATGCAGTGAACCCACAGACGCATATTAGAGCAGGCAGTGGAACTGCATTGCACCCTTTGTAGTTATCGGTGAAAGGGCAGCCATCTCTGTCTTCTCAATGTCTTTATCCACATTAAATAATAATAGAAATATCCAGAGTGCAAAGTTGTCACATGGCTAAGCAACTCTAACTATGCTTCTCACAACACAGAACAACAGGGAGAAGAGATTAAGCCAGACCACTGACTGCTCTTGGTGTATAGATTCACAAGATTTACATTTCATGAAAACAGTTCTGCTTACAGTGTGTGTGTGAGTGCGTGTGTTTTCATTGTCTTTTGAAGCAGGAACAGACTGTAAATCATCCGACTATGAAGAAATTTTGGTGTCAGCGATTTCCAGCCATTACAAGGCCTTTGACTGTTCAATAATAGATAAGGCTTAATGGCTTCTTTGCTGCTGCTTCTGGCTGTGTTTGACATGTAGTGAGATAATGAATGTAAAAGAGTGCTGGGGACATGGATCACATGGTTAACATCCTATTTTGGTGCTGAAAAGTTCCCCTTGTTTCATGGTACCTTTGACTACCACCTGCCTGTGTGTTTTCAACATGTGTCACCAATTGCTAAAGAGCTCTATGAAGTATTGAATATGCAAACAAGCAGTACTTTAACATCTAAAACCCCAGAGGACCACTTAAAGATAGTCAGTCATATCTACTGATATTTTCAAATGAGAAGTGTGAGCAGTCGTACATTTTCTTCATGCATGAAGAGCAACAGCTTTTGTTCCTATATTCATTTTATCAACGTATGATATGCTTCTAAACCCTGGTCAGTTTTGTCTGTACTTCTTAGGAAGGCTCTATGTTACAACAAGTAATAGCAGGAAAGTCTCCTTTCAGCTAAAGCTCATTTTGTCCTCCAGATAAAACAGTAAGACTGGGATATATCAGTTGTGAAACCACGAAAAGTGTAAGTTTTATCACAACGCAGCCGATGACTGCCAGTGGCATGTGTGGGCCACTTTGAAAGGAGTGAACAATGTTGGACACTGACTTAGATAAGACTGGTACTGAGCATAACATTTCAGGAGCCCCCTGAACCAGCACCTGTCACAGCACTGGAACACACACTCTGATTTACTGTAAATACCTCCTCAAGCAAAGCCAGACAATATGGTGACAGTTTTGCTTAGAAGTGACAGCTGATTCCTGTAACATTACCACGTCATAAAATCCAGTTGGATAGACAGCTTAAAGCCATCAGTACCTGACATGCATTTAAAAAACACCTCTTGGTGTTGGCATCAGGTTACCTTGAGAGAATAGTTCCAATAGGCCTTATTCACAGCAGACATTTTGACTTGTCATGGGTGTTACTAATAACATTAATGATGGCTCTGTTCTATTTAAGTGTCCCAGTAAGCCGTGACACTGCAACAGTGAGCCAGCATGCACAATACCAGCACTTGAAACTGTACTGAAAACTGGTGACTGTAAAGGCCGTAGCATTTTATTCACATCATTTTCAGACTCACAAAACCATTCAGTGAAACATCTGCATTTGATGTTTCTCCACTCTTTTGTTCAGGTTTTTCCTTCGATTTGTCTCTATGAAGAATTTGTGTGGATAATTGTACACTTTCTACAAAATATGGAGAGCATTAACAAGTTAAACTGTATATAGGCATGTCATACTATGCCAAATACATCGGTACGGTTGTAAATCATTGAGGGAGTTCTTTAATAGCTCACTAAATTCTGCACTTTAGTAGTTTCTGTTCTGTAGTGACAGCAGATGAAATATTCACCCATTCTCAAATAACCCAAACCTTCCCGATTCACTTGGTTGTATCACATCTCAACTTACAGTGCTTTCTAAATGTCTTATTTCCAATTTCCTGCAGCAATTGACACAAGTTCTGTGCTCGATTGATTTCACTGCCGCTGCCTTCTGTCTGTGTGTACATGCGATAAGTCAGGTGGTTGTTAAACATGGCTGACATTAGTCAGGAGGTAAGCGCTGAGATTGAGGTAAGGCAGAATCTCTGTTAATGGGTCCGTCCCTCTGGGTCTGCTGTGTACTGAGGCAGAGAGATAGCCACCGACCCTCCCATCCTCCTGGAACACTGCTCAAGAATTATTATTATCCAGGTTATTGATGAGCAGTTTTCCTGACTGTTAGATCATCCAGTGTGACCACGGGCACATTCTTCATTTCTTCACAGGGTTCATTAAAATGTCATGAAATCTAGTTTATTGTAGTTTTTTGAGTTTATTTGTATCATACACTGGAAAATATAAAGTCAACAGCCAGAGGCAGCAACACTTTATAACCAAAACATGTCTATACACACAGTACATAAAACCATTCATTCACTAAACCCTGGGATTAAAACTGTCTAGCTTTATCATTCAAAAGGTATTAGAGAGTGGTGGCAATGTTCACAAACATCACAAACGTAATTTCTTCAGCTCTGATTAGAAGAAAAGTGGAAACCCAAGCTATATGTTAAAACAGAAATCCAGCTATTTTAAATCAGAACCTTATTTTCCCAATTTTCTTTCCATCATGACAATTTAATGTGTTAAAAACTTCATCAGCGTTTCGTAGATCAAACTGCTGCTCTCCAGCACACATTCAAGGAGCAAAGCAGATCACAAATAGCTGCACCCAAAAAGGTTATTAAAACAAGACTTTTCAATTAGCATGGCATTTACAGTTACAATTGTCTGACACCATTCTTAAATTGCTCATTCATTTCACTGTGTGTCAGTTTATCTGTCTATAGAAAATCAGAAGGTGTAAAGGAAAAGTGCTCATTTTTAAAGTATGGCTCTTGTATGTTAGCTATACTATGCAGTGTTTTACTGCAATCACTTTTAAGGTTCAGTTCTCGGAGATTGACAAGACCTTATATTTCGAGTCTTTACGTAAAGCTCTACAATAAGTGAAGTTTTTGACACCAAATCCAGGATATAAACAACCTCTATTGTCTATTAAGGCATAAACTGAGACTGGTAATGTTTTTAGCAATGTCGATTTCTGAAATAACTGTTGGATGGATTGCGATGAACGTTTGTGCAGACATTTGTGGTCCCCAGAGAATAAAACCAACTGACTGCGGTGATCCCCTGACTTTTCCTCTAGCGCCACCAAGAGGTGGATTTTAGTGACATTTCTTGACAACTATTGGATGGATTGCCATGAAATTTGGCACAAACAGTCCCACAGGATGAATTGTGGTAATTTAGGTGAGCCCCTGACTTTTCATGGGATGCCATCATGTGGTGGTTTGGTTTGTTTTATGACCAAATATCTGCAAAACTAATGACATTCCCATCACCCTCAGCTGTACTTTGTGTTTTGTGCTAATTAGCAATTGTAAGCATGCTACACTAAACAAAGATTGTGAACATGGTAAATATTATACCATTAGCATTTAGCTCAAAGCACCGCTGTGCCCGAGGACAGCTTCAGAGAGCTGCTACCCTGGTTATAGTCTCTTGACCTGTTTTATTTACTTCCCTTTAGCGTGGGCCACACTGCCCACCTCTACCTGTGCGTGGCGGCTGCCTCGCCGAACTGCTGCGGCTCGCACGTGTGTGGTATCCACACACACAGCGTTGCAGTTGCAGCGTGCGACGTGCCGCTCACGTGGGCTGCGTGGCTGCTCTAATCTGTTAACATGGGCGTGAAATGAAAACCAAGAGGTTCCACAATGCAGTGTGGCCTGGCCGTTGGTGTTTTTATGATGATCTTTTATTGACAAACAGGTTTTAGAAAAACTTGTGAAAGATATTAATTAAAATAATCCATGAAATACTTACTGACGTAAACATATTATAATCCATGTAATATCATGTTTTTGTCTGTCATAACAGGCTTGCTGATTACCTGTAATTACTGCTTAGTTAGAAAGACATTTAACCATCTGCCTAACATTCACCCAAACCCCCTTGTACATGTTGCACATATACTCAATTATCATGTCTCATCTATTTCATCTATACTTTAGTATGGTGGCAAACACAACCTCTATTAGGGAAAATTATCTGCAAGACTGGTGTAGAAAGAAGGAGCTGTAGTGAAAAATCCATAGATTTTCAGACAGGTCACCTGTGCAAAGGTGGGAGGAAATGTGAAGGGGAAATTACAGGAGTGAAGGAAGATATTTTAAATATTGGAAAGTAGGGAAAATTAAAAGCTTTGACCATTGCCAACAAGCCGGGTACACTGAGAGTCTCTGTGGACGCTCCATCGACAGCTGAACACGTCTGATAAGAAGTGAGCCAAAGAACAGCAACAGAAGAGAGGTACCAAGACTTAAAGAGAGATGAGAGAGAAAAACAGATGGGGGGTGGGGGGGTCTGTGGACCATGATGCTGCTTATTTTACAGAACAGAACACAAATTGCACTCACACTTCGGTTTCTGAACAAGCAGACCTTTGACTATAATGCAGTATTCTTCTTTTTACGCCCAGAGTAAACATTTACATTAGAAATAGGGTAAAATTTTTTGGAGATGTCTTCTGAGTTTAGTTAACTTAATTAAGAGGAAGATATGTTATCTGACCCCACATTGTGGAGGAATTGCTTAACAAAACATCAAAATAATGCATGCTTCAAAGAGCAAATGAAGTTGGAAGAAGCCTTTGAGAGCATTATATACTGTATAGTACATCAATATCATATACTGTCTAAGATAATCCATTTGCAATCTGTAGTATACACATAGTGCTTTGTGGTGACGGTGTCTGTTTTTAGCATACAGCGCCTGCTCATTAAAGCATACAGTCCCTGTAGTTGTACTCAATATCAAATTCAGCCATCAGGGTTTTAACAGAGATCACATTAATCCACTCTTGGCTTCCCTGGTGACCTGTTAGCTAAAGAATTAATTTCAAGATATTAAAATTCATACATAGCTAGTGCCCGCCTTAACTTTTAACCCCATATGACAAAGAGTGCACCATAAAATTATATCTCTCTATTCCAATAACACAAATAATCTATTCAAACTCAATAATTATCTGACATAGTAGTGTGATAAATGTCCTATTATTAGTATTACACTTCCATTACTGTACTACAGAGGAGCACAGAAATCTTTATGCATGCATATTTGTTTTAGTTTTATTCTGCCAGGTCTATCAGAAGTCAGGAAATAAACAACATCCACAAAGTCGGCCCACAGGCCTTCAATGTGGCTGTGGAGATTAGAATGCAAATTAATTAGAAAGGTGTTTATTTTGTTCACTCCCAATCTTCACCTGAAAAACTCAAGTTTATAGAGGTCTGCTTCATCTTTCTTCCAATGCCTCTATCTAAAGCTGAACAAACATCATTTTAATTGACTAAGTGAATTGTAAAATTCGACACATGAAAGGGTAAAACCTTGTGGTTCAGAAAATTTGAATATTTTCTTTTGGACCTCCATGGAAATATTTGTGAGCATAGGTGACTCACATTATCACACTGAACATCCGACCAACACTCCCTTTTGAGATGGCACAGCAGGCAGCTGTTTTAAATAACAACTCCAGCTGATATAAATAATAGCAGAAAGATTTTGGTCCGAGTACATCTATGACAGAGCAGATGATGTTGCCCACTAGTGTTCACATCTGACTGAGGGTGTTTTGATCGTCATTCTTCCTGAACTGCTTTGTTTTTATAAAACATTTCCCTTTGCAAGCTATTTTCACAGCTGCACTGTTTTCTTCCTGTCTCCTCTGTTTTTCTGCTGCACTGTGGCTGGATGCAATGCAAGAATGAGCAGCCTCAAAGAAATGTCCTTTGGATTGGCTCCACGCAAAGAAAAAACACTTTAAAAGCAAGTTTTTGTCTCTGAGAACAAAAGGTGTTCTCACAATTTACTTCATGCTAGATATCATCATCCTCACATGCTCAGCCAAAGTGAAAGATACATTCTGCTGTTTAATGAAGGCTCATTTTCACCTGTAAAAATCTGTGTTCAAGCAACAGCTGATTTGATAATCTCCACACAGCCTGGATTATCTCCCAGTCTTTGTGTGTACATGCCAATATCCTGTCTCCTGGTGCCACTTTAAACTTTGCACAGTGCCATGTACACACTCAGCAATCCATGCTCATCAACCCGGTCCACCTTATTTCTTTAATCTATTGCTTACCTAAATAAACTATGTGTCCTCCGACAGCTGGGCTTGTCAATAGAACCAACAGGGTGGTACAGGACTGTTTCTAGTAGACTGGGTCTAACAAGGCCACAGATTGATTGAAAGTTGGATCCATATTTGTACCACCGTGGGCTGACATATGTCAGCAAAAACTCAAGGGGAGCTTACAAGTCAGCAATATTACAGCGCATTAACATCGTTTTTCTTACTCAGGGTTATGATCTCATCACAAAGATGACAATAGTTTTGCAAGTTGCAAAACATTCAGAAGGAGACCAACCCTTCTTCATTGTTTGCTGTATAGTCTTTGGACAAAAATAAGTGAAACACCAGCAGGAAAAAGCGTTGCCTTTTTTAAATCCTTCAAAAAATGAAGTGTCTGTTTATCTCCAGTGGTGATCCCTATTATCAGTTTGTTCACATTTAGATCATGTTGTAAAGTCATTTTTCAGACTGTTTCCCTTCCCATCATGATTTTTTTTAAGGTACTTGTAAAAATTGATTATTTTGTTTAGAACACTGTTACAGCTAGATTTACACCAGAAAAGTACATCATCCTATATCAAATTTGAATTCTTTACACCTTAAAAGAATAGTTTTACATTTTGGGAAATATGTTTATTCACTTTCTTGTCGAGAGTTAGATCATAGAAACATACTCATGTCTATACGATAAATAAGACATTACGGCCAATTAGCTTAGCTTAGAATAAAGACTGAAATGTCCAGGTATTCCTTTAAACTAACACATTCTGCAAATGTTGCATTTCACATTGTCATTCACAAATAAGTCTAGCCTTTTCCTTTGCTGGGACCTAGACTGTTCTTTAGGGAATTCCAGGGGGTCCCCCCAAAAAAAATTGATTTAGCAAATTAATCTGAACTTAGTATAAAGTTATTTAACCAGTTCTTGCATCTAAAGAATCTTTGATCCAGAAAAATCTTGGATTGAGTTCCATGGGCTAAAATATGATTAAAAACTCTATTTAAAAGGGCCAGTGGCCTAACGTAGATCTAATTGGGGTGGGACTGTAAATCCTTGATTTAGTTACTTCAAGGTTCAAACCTATTTTTTCAGTTGGTGAGTCTCTTATTTTGTTTTGCCCTTGTGGGTGACATGTATTTGTCTTCCACACAATGACATCAAGGGGGAACATTAATCAGGTGGTATTCATGATACCATTGAACATGATGTCTCAGGTGCGAGGGTATTTCAGGCCCCACAGGTCTGATTTGATGAAAATTGGCCAGATGATGCATTCTGGCACTGTGCTGTGGATATTGAAATATTACACAAACTGGCTTCATGGGGACATTACAATTTGTAATTTTGAAAGGGCCTAGCTCCTCCACTATACTTGGCATAGCCTATTACTCTCTACATGTCCAATCACAAAAGATTACCTTGAAACTGATTGACCTCATAAAGTTGTATCTTAGACAATCTTTGTTACAGTTATGATGATACATGGAGATATCCATAAATCAATTTTCTTTACCATTTATTCCTATTTAGAGCTGGGATGTATTCTACAATGCTTTAAACAAAATGCAAGGAAACTCTTTGTCTATTATAAACACTATAATCAAAGACTATTTTTAATAAAACCCGGAGGTCCTTCAGTAAGGCAAGGTGAAACTGCAGAAGGAAGTGTGTTTTCTGAAATTACTTCAGTGTTTGAGAACTGAGTACCACCATATGTGACAATAAGTACAGTGTTTGCCTTTGCAACTGCCACCATATGAGGGGAAGCACTGTGAAAACGATGAATAATACAAGGATTAATTATTTCTCCCCCATACCACCAAGGGAGAATCCCCATATGGAGTTTTTAGTGAATGAATTAAACTCACAGATGTTTCAGCATCTGGTTGATCCTTTTGGCATTTGCCATGGCAGGCTACATCACCAAGGGGGGCCGTACATGCTCTTTTCCCCTGTTTCCGTGTGCACAATTAGACACTTCAAAGGTCTAGCACTTAGTCTACACATAAGCAAAATAAGCACCTGACTAGCCCGCCTTCTGTAGTTTACTGACTGGTTGCCAGGCACGTCACTCAAACAGTAGGACCAAGGCAGCTAGTTTTAACCACTTGATTTTTTCTGTCACTTCTCTTTGTCTTCTCTAAATGTATAATGGTATAACTTTTACTCAGTCCCGTGAAGGCCAATGAGTGTGCTTGGACAGAGCAGTTCTCCTCCTGACCAATGGAAGAGCAGGAAACAAACAAACAAACACACTTCAGGTCGACAGGGCTGTGCTTGAGAATTGAAAAGCACTGTGTTTAGTCATATTTTGACATAAATATTAGTGTTTAGAACATATATGAGAGTACAGATTAGCAGTGGAAAAGTGGATTATACTGCAGGAGTGTGCTGAGAAGTTTTTATGGATGTTTTGATACTGTTTCTCCAGCATGAAAACGTGTCCCTATTTGAATCCATTGCAGCTGCTGTGAATCTAAGCTGACTATAGCCACAATTCCTCAGGAAGGAGCAAACTACAAACTTTTTTTTACATCCTTTGCAGTCTACTGGGGCTAAGTATTTCATACTCTAAAGATAGAGTTTGGCTGAGGTATCACTTTAATGTAAAATAACGTAATAGAACACACATATACAAACAGATGCACATACAAATTGTGAATTTCAGAGTACTTCACATGCATGTGAATTTGTGAGTGAGTTCAGACTGGCTCTCACAAGCCTCTCCATCTTATTGACTTTAACAAAACAGTCAGATAGAGAGCCTGTGTCAGTAGAGAGGAAGTATAACTTCAATAAGACAGAACATGTCAAATTTAAGGATTCAGTGCATCACTGCTCAGTTTTACAGTGGATTCAAGAATTCCAACATGTCGAGAAGAACTGATAGATCAAGGTACAAAAGTCAAAAATGGCACGATATGATGCTTTAAAGCAACACAATTGTTTCTTTTCTTGTCCCGCTTTGGCTACTAGACACCTCATGCCCAGCAGGTTTTCGCATAACAACATAGCTAAACACGTCTAGCTGCAATTCTACTGTTACCACAAAGGGATCGAGGATCGGAGCAGAACAGGGTTCCGTATAACAACAATGCTAACGCTAGCTGAGCTAGTGCTGCAGTAATAAAGTTCCTCAAAAAGCAACATGAAAAACCAGTTACCGGCATCTAAGCTACTACTCCTGTCAGGCTTAACATTCATGCAGTTTCTCTTGACTGTCCCTCAATATTACAACATTAGTGCAACATCACCTGGAGTACCACCGCAATAACGTTATTACTCTGCTGGCCAAAACATAACGTTGACAAAAATACTCACTCGTCTGCCCACTCGGCTATGCTGGTCTTGGTTCTCTTTTCCAGCTTATCTTTGGAATCATGAAGAAGGCCTCCAGCACACCTCTGTCCAAGTTCGGAGTAAAACTTTCTTGCATAGCACACGCAGGCATCCAAAAAAAACTGCCCATGCTGAAATTCATTGAAACAGTATGATTCAGTTTCTGATGGCATCAGAGAGCAAATTGAGCAAAGGCACCACCAGTCGCTGTTTGGTCTCGGCGGCTCAGATTCTGGAGGTCCCCACCAGCCATATCCTTTTGTACAGCTAGTAGCCGCAGCTTTGGCCTGTGTCCGCTGCATTTCTACGTGGTATACTCCGACATTCAACCGTATTTATTCAGTCAGAGTTAGCAAAAACACTCTACGATGCATCCTCATCCATAATATCCTTTGCATACATACTTACTTTGGGATGCCATTTTCGCTGTTGGAAACGTAGCTAGTTTGCACTACAAGTGAAAACAACAAGCATGTTCTGTCCTCTAGAGCACGCCCCCCCAGAGGTGGAAGCTCGAAATCCAAGCTGAAATCGCCTGTAGTTCTTCCATGCCGCCAACTGTGTCACCGTAGGCGTTGAATGCAGGAAGAAGTATTTGGCAAGCTCGGCTTTCTAGGTCAATATAACATGCACTGAGGAACTTATTGCTTCAATGGGCTACATTTAACATCAACACTCATTGGACATCCACATAGAAAGTGCTGAATTTTCCCTTTAACAAATGAAGGGATTGTGTCCACAGAAACCTAAGAGGGCTTTTCATGTGAAACAGATTCAGGAAGTGTTGAGTTAAATTTTTAAAAACATTTTTTTTCATGTCTGTGACATATTCTACGAAACTGTAGTGAAAGGTGTAATGTTGCTGGTAGGAGGTCAATATGACTATCAATATGACTGTGATCATTTTCACAGTCTATTGTTTAGGGCTGCCCCCTAATAGTCGACTAAACCAATGAGAAGAGTCTTAGTCGACCAAGTGTTCATTAGTCGGGTAGTTGCTGAAAGGAATCCTCTTTGCATTCGGGAACTGTGCCTTGTCACCAAGACGAACGTATCAGGCAATTGTTGCAACACGGACATTTTCTCTCGTAACACAGGAAGTCACTTACCGGCGCACTGCTGCTACATGTACTAGCTGCCATTAGCTAGTTAGCTAACTTAGCAGTCTGACTCTACTCGGGACGATGAAGACAGCATGTTCGGGCGGGGACAGGAAAGGCGTGATGCAGGAGAGGAGCGAGTTTGTAGCAAGTTAAATTGTAAATAACGTTATACATCATCCAATCATCCATCATATTGATAAATCCACAAGTATTTGTTTTTGTGATGCTGGAAGTTATTTAGTTTGAACAACAAGACTCGGGTGACGTTATACTGCGTTGAAATAAATTAACAAAATGTTCAGTCTCCTTGCACATTCAGAATCTTTAGGCTCGCTACCTGTACCTTGAAAAATGTATATTTTAAAGGCTCAATTTTACAGTTTTTACAGTGTTAACAATATTACTTACATGAATAACATTATTTCTCAGCCCTGGAACTCAAACAATTTTCTGATGCCGCAAAAATATACATTTAAATAATTAAATTCATGTAATAAAAGTTTGACGACTAGTCAAGTAATGGCTTGAACTACTATGACTACGAGTTGACTATGAAAATCTTTAGTCGGGGGCAGCCCTACTATTTTTGCTGAGAACCACACGCATCATGTGGAAAAATCGTAGAACACCAACAGAGAGAAAAAATATATGAATGGCACAGTACCATTCTGCCAAAAAGATAGAAATTGAAAGTGTATTAATTTTATTATTTGTTATGCTGTACTTTATAACATAACCTCTGCCTGGTGAAATACAGGCAGAGGTTATGTTGAGGCTGCTGATATATATTTATGTGGTGTGAATAGCCCAAAAACCCTAACCCATAATCTGCAGTGTTGTGAAATGTTTGAGATGTTATGACTAACTAGCTGCCAAAAATTGTCTGAAATAGAAAGAAATCCCTCTCCTATCACATAATTTAGAATAAATCTGAAACCATTTTCTCACACTATAGTAACTTCTTGGGCTCAGCAGACCATGACTTCCTTTAACTTTTGCAAATGAATTCCCCCATCACCTCAAAGGCGGTCTGCAACGCAAGCGCAGCACATTGCAACAGTTGTAGCCTGCCAGCATCAAGCTCAGTCAGAGGCGTACTAACCCCATGGTGATTCTCTGGAGGAAGTTGTAAGCATTTTGAATTGTTTTCCTCTTCATGACTCTTAAATACAAGACAGTTAAAGTGACTAGAAGGAAGTTAAATAATGTACATCTCCTTCCATTTGTGCCAACAGAACGGTATTTGCATACTTACTGTATATTTTACCAGATCCATACAAAGGACTACACAGAAAATAGTAAGAAGGGCAAACCAGTTCCTTTTAAAAGCTTCTTTTTAGTCTCTAAACATTTTTGCTACAGGATGTTTGTTAGTATGCATCAGAGGTTCTGATTAAATGAGGAATTATAATTACTGAAAATGACTTTTTTATTTCATTAGGTTCAGTCAATATTTGTCAAAATTTCTTTTGAAGTGATGACGCCGGGAATTGCTTCCCCCCCGCTGACGTTTTAATGTTTCCAGCTTACTTGTTTTAAAATAAGAATTCTATTAAGAGATCTTAAAGGGTAATTACAGTATTTTTAAACCTGGGCCCAATTTTTTTTTTTATGTTTTGCGGTCTAAATGACTAATAGGTACAAACAGTTTTGGAATTGGTCCAGTATATCGCCTCGGGCTGCAAGGGCTACAAAGCATCCTTTGGGGTAACTGTACCTGTCAAAGTACGTCCACTAAAAGTGCTTGTTTTTGCTACTGACAGGCTCAGATTAAGTATCTGGCAACATTTTGCAAGGATCCCTACAGAGATAGACCTTTTTGTTACACAGTAAGATGACTTACTGACTTACATTTCCACCATTGTCTTCCTGCAACTCACATCTCGCAAAATTACAGAGCAAGGCGTCTTTGTAAGCGAGACTTCTGTTTCTGGTTAAACAAAAAGTATTTTAGTTTGGTATCTTGGTGTGCTGGGGTTGGTGGAGTGTAAACCCCCCCCCCCAAGCCAATAAAGAGCAGCACAGAGCTGCTTACGTTTGCCTAAGGTCTGATAGCTTCCACGATCCATGGTGAAATACACCTCGAACAAGACCTTTTTTTAAATGTAACCTGTTACCCAACAAACTAATGTAGTCAGTTAATTATTGGCCTTGGAAGTAACGCTCTATTACCACTGTAGGAAGTTAACTAGTTAGAAGGGCATGCTAACAATTTACAAAGCAGACCAAAAAAACTGTTAAATGCAGTCCTTACACTTTTATTGATGTGTTTTTGGTTTGGAAAAACTAAAAGAAGACCAGCCTCCAAACTCTTTAAATGCTGAGGGTTTTTTTTGTTACAGCTCCATGAACAGTTTTGGCATGTTGAGAAATCTAAAGCTTGATGGTCCACTGAGCTGATGTTAAACTATGATTGGACAATCCCTGTTTGGGGGAAGGGTTTAGCAAACAGCCAATTACCCAAGAGACCAAAACACACCAATGACATGTTCATTATTTACATATAACACCAAATTGCATTATTAATATTTAGGAATATCAGTTCCATTAGTTCTCCCTGGACAATATTTCTTTCACCAGCTTGATGAACAGCAATAACCTACCCCCAATACATACAGTGTTAATGAGGTAGCACTCATTGTGCAGGGGGTAAATATTCAATCAGCGGTTGAATAGAGACATTTCCCATTTGGATACCAACATGTGTATCATTGATTATATTTTGTGACTGTGTAATTAAACTGAAGCTAAACAAAAAGGGGAGTGTTGTAATTTTAAGTGTCTTCTCTTTTGTTTGAAAAAATGGTTTATATTTTATTGCAGTACAAATGAACAAACACATAAAATAAGCCTGAGTAGACAAATTACACGGTTTTCATCAGAACTGCTTCCCCTCAGGCATCAGTAAAATCTGCGAGGGAAACCTGGAGTTGTGCAGTGTAATGTAATAGCCACAATTACATTGTGTTTCATTGTGTTTTTTGGTCTGTTCAGAGAAATGGCTTCACCCAGCCATCTGTTTGCTCTTTGTCTCTTTTTCTCTCTTTCCAACTCTGTGTCATCAAGAGTGGCTAATCACAAAACTGAAATGTGGACTGAAAAAAATGCAATTTAACAAAATAAACACTGCTGGAGAATATTTCAAAAAAAGAGAAAGAGGATTCTGTCTGTTAACATCCTTAGACATCCCTTATTGATGTTGTCTTTTCTATTTGTCTGAATTCCCCATCTTCAGGAAGATTAACTGCGTAGGAGATTGTGGCAAGCAAGCGGCAGGTGAAGAGGCAAGTCATTCTTAAGGGTTACCTTTATACTGAGCTGTAAAGGGTGAGTTTTGAAATACATTTCTAAAGCATCAAACAACATTTAGCCTCTTGTTTTGAATATCTGTTGATTATGATTAAAAATCTCAGTCCTCCTCACATGCGTTTGCACACAGACTTGCTTTTGTCACTTACACGCTTTATGTTTAGGGGTCCATGGAATTAATAGTTCAATGCCATTTCCTCCTACTATATAATCCATATTTTTATAATAACAATGTACCAAATGACAAAAGGTAATGCGAGAGGTGGTGATTAATCTATAGAGAATTGTCACCTGAATCTGCAGCTCTCCTTGGCTTTACAGAGCTTTATAGCACATTTCAGCTCATTGTTTGTTTGCTCTGTAACTGCTAGATGTGTAAAGTAGCAAGTATTTGGAAACACACATGTTCTCATATCAACTTAAAAGCTACATGTGGCACTCTCAGGATGGTCTCAGCCTCTTCCGCTGGTGATTGGTGGGGTCATCTTGACTTGAAAATGCCGACATATTTATCCAGGTGATCTGGGGGGGTGGGGGGGGGATGTAGGGCGTGTGTCATGCTGCTGCCGCACTTAAATGTTCTATTCGCACCTTTTCTTGCCTTTACGGGTTTAGCAGACCAATTGCATGCATTGTAAATCATCTCACGTGATGCTACTCAGCCAATCAAATCATTGCATTCCGATGAGCATTGCAACTTGAGACCATCAGTGAGTAATATACACACACACACACATTAACACAGACAAGAAATAATTTCACATGGCATGCTCTAAAAAGAGAAAAGTAGGCAGCGGAAATAGAGCTTTAAATCAAGAATGGACTGACTTGCATGTTCAATCTTCCCACAGGCAGTTCAAAACCAGTATGTCTCCTTATGTTATAAAAGCAGCAATGTGAAGCGCCACTACGAGACAAAGCACAGAGCGTCTTTTGAGCTAACAAGGGGGAGGGATTTTGGTCATTTTGCTAACAAGGGGGGTGGCATCCCCCCTCATATCTTCTTCTAAAGAACCCTCCTACACAGAAAATAGTGAGCGATCTTTTCAAGAACTTAACCTTTGTTGCCACCTTGGGTACAAGGCTATTTCTGTCAGTTCATTATCCTCACAAATATAGCATATAGTAGTGTATGTTGTGTACTCTGTGTGTGTGTAAACATTTCTTTAATTACTGTACTTGTACAGGTCTGTGCCAGCATGCATCCTGCCTGAAATATGTGTGTGTGTGTGTGTGTGTGTGTATTTACGGATCATTCACAGTGTGTGCTGTAGAAATATAATGATTGTATGGGCAGGAGAGATAATATTATCTAGGATGTCCAAAAGACCAGGCAATGTCACTTGGTGGAATAAGTGTGAGCCAGCAAATGAATAGAGGTCCATTATTGCCAGCATAGGATTTCTGATGATGTTTGTGAAAGCTATTATAATGCAGAAATTGAAAGAGTGAGAGCTCAATACAGAGTGCTCTCTACTAGCTCCGGCTGTTTATGTTAAGCACTCCCCCAAGGATAGAAAGCCATCCAGTGGTGTCTCACTTTGGAGAGGGGAGGAAGAAAGAAGAGAAAGAGACATGTGCTTCAGTTCACAAAATATGATTTCAATAAATACCACATCCTCCAACCTGGCTTCAGACTATTGTGCTAAAACACTTCTAATCAAAGTGAGACATAATCTGTTACTGGCTGCTGACAGCTGCTCTGTCACCATTTTCTTCTTAACTGAAGTGGAGGCTGCGTTTCTAGTGGCTATGGCATTCGTTCAGTCTTGCTACTGCTGCTCTGCTCTCTTTTGTTCACACCCCTTCAAAAAATCTCCATCTTAATATCTCATTTGGGCTCTTCAGGTTTAAAAATGAGCCACTCACCAAAAACAGTAAATTCCTATAATCCCTGCATGTTTCAGAGTCTAGCTCAAACATAAAGTTGGCTCTAGGACAAGTGACATGAATAATTTAAAAGGAATTGCTACATTTCCAATGCCATTATTAAACAAAATGATACAGGCGTAAGAAGGAAAATATGTGTATGGCCTCCTCTCACGTATACTTGAATGAAAATCTAAGTTTTCAACGCTATCTGTATAGAATGGGATAAGACCTTCCTAAAGGGATTTCATCAACTGCTGGGGATTTGTGTGTAGCTGATCAAAGCTACAGAGGACCATGTGGCTGTTTGGTTTCCTCTCAAATCTCAGCAGATTCAATTCTCATTTGCTATTCATTCCTTTCCCCAGAAACACCTGTTTATTCTTGATGTCCTGTATCCACAGTACCATATGTATACAGTACATCATCTATATATCAACTGTATCCATATGTACATGAATAAGGATAATACAAGAATAGCAAAACTATGAACCAAGAAAAATTCTGTATTTCACTGTCAGAAAAAGGTGCAGTTGCACGTTTTGGAGTATAAAAGCTCAGGGAGCTGGGGCAGAAGCCTATATAAGTACATTACAGCAGGTACAGTACAAGGACATGAATCCTCAACAGCTTCGCACCTGGGAACACTACCGGTTTTATTCAATGGGGCCAAACACCGCTGCTGGGCATTGAACCCAGGTCTTTGTAGTACTTTTTTCGCCCTGCACCACCCAGGTGCCTCAATCACTATGCTTCCTTTACTGACTTTAGTAATATGCCTTTAGTTCAGGTTGAATTGGAACACATTTGTACTTTCAATACTTTACTAGGAGAAACTATGTCATACTTTTACAGTGTATCAAAAGGTCTGTGTCAGATACATTATATGCTTGTATGGTACATTTGTGAAATGTGTGCATTTAATATTTTTGAGTGTGTTCAATTTGGTTTCTGGTGAAGCAAAAAGCTTCTCTTTTTCTTCTCATCTCTTTACCGTACATTTACTACACATCAGAAATTTCAAACCCCTCAGGCATTGGGGTTATACTTTGTATGGATGGCCATCACAGCATGTTGCTGTTATTCAGCTTTTTATATTGCTGCAAGGGTGGCTTTAATCATTCACCAGGGTCACATGCTGGACACATATACTGTATACTGACAGCACACACACACACACACACACACACACACACACACGATTCAACGAAAGATTGAAATTCCCACGAGATCTCATAGTCATGCATATTCCTACAACCTCTTGGAGGAAGCTTGTTAGTCACTGGGACACTGAAAGGCATGAATAAATACAGCTATGGGTGAGTGGGTCCGAGGCCAGAGAGGCAGACTGGCTGAATACAACAGACAGTTTGACATCTCTCTTACTTGGGTCAGGGTGGTACATTGGGTTGAACAGTGTGACACCTCTTAGTGTGAGGAATATTGTAATCTGCGTGTTTTTGTATTTATTTCTCAGCATCGTCATCCTGCTGTGTGTAGGAATTATATGAATCTGTAAGTTTAAGTGGAAAGGTAGCAACAGGATGTGGATTGGCCAGACAAAATGGATAGCTGACAAAGAAGACTATTTTAAAAGAGAGTAGCCTAAGGGTGCACTGTTCCTTTTCAGCCTGTAGCTACCGATTTGTCTCTAAAAATGTATCATTTCCCCCTTCAAACGGCATCCCATGAAACCCAAAGTGGGAGGCCCTCAAGCATAAAGAAGGTGCACATGCACAGAATACAGACACGTGTATAGAGGCGCGCACACACACACACATGCTTACTCAAGTTTCACCATTTACACGTATGGGCACAGTGCAGAGTAAAGGTCGCTTTTATGCTCATTGTGTAGTTTTAAGGCCACGGGTCATTGTCTCTGGGAATGTCATTTGCCAGAACATTTTATGACACTGTCGGTCGACCTCATAAGCCCCAGGGATGAGACTGCGAGGAAGAACTCATCTTTGTATTAAAGCTATAAATAAAATCATTGGACTTGTGATATTGTTTCAAACCTCTAGGCTGCTTGCTCACCCTGCTGCTGTGAAGGACAATTTTCTGGCTGTGACAGGTGTTAGAGGATTGTTGCGTACCCTCTAGCAGTCTAGAAGAAGCACTCTGGACATGGGCTACAGACCAATAGGATGCTGTGACTGAGACATTGGCCCCTGATCAGGTTGGTCATCTCATCTGATAGAGGATACAGTCTGTTGTACTAACATTCACAGTTCAGCAGCCCCGCAGCACTGAGCCACAAGCACGTAACACGGTGATAAAATACAGTAACTGGGGAGAGTTCCCCCTGATACTAAAGCTGGCAGCTTAAGGTCAGCTACCAGCTGCTTTCTAGCTTTCTAGCATTTAGCATCTTTACCACATCCAGTTGATTTTGCCTTCAGTTTGAATAGCTACATGCGTACAATTTGTATATTCAAGAATGTCGGGTTACTCGACATTACTGTGTAGAAACTACTACTAAATGTTTACGCTTCAAGGAAGAGTTTGACATTTTGGGAAATACGCTTATTTGCTTTCTTGCCAAGAGTTAGGAGAAGTTTGATACACCTGTCATGTGAAGCTACCACCAGCAACAGGTTAACTTAGCTTAGCTCAAAGACTGGAAACAGGGCGTGACACTGCAACATATCGTTTTACACTTAGGTCTTTGTACAAATTAAACAAACAGATATAATATGTTAATCAGTGAGCTTTAAAGGTGCGGGTAGGCGGATTTTGCTACCTTTGGCCAGAGACAGGCCAGCTGTCTCCTGTCTTCATGCTGAGTTAAGCTAACCAGCTGCTGGCGGTAGCTTCATATTCATCAAGGGAATAAGCTTACTTCCAAAAAAGTATTTCTACAACAAGCCTCAACATCACGCTAAAATATTTAGCTACTGTGTCTGCAAATTTCACATGTGTTTTTAAACTAGTAGCACCTTGTCACCGACTAACCGGCACAGCTGATGGAGGATGCCAGAGAGTAAAGTCAAGGTTGAGCAATAAGGTCCAGCTGCAGCCTGTAAAACATCAAGCCACGCCCCCTCCAACCACACCCCCTTTCAGTAGAGCCTGTTTTGATTGGCCCACTTTTTCTTCTTCTGTGCATACTTTTTGGCCATCTAGTGGCCATTTTCCATTTCTCTGCTAAAGATAAATCACATAAATATTTTTTGATTTTCAAAACTTGACAGTTATTGTAATTCTAAAACTTATTTTAAATTCTGTTCACACCCATTTGGGTCACATAAAAACATGGCGATCAAATAGAAAAACCCAAGAACTGATGTTTTTTAACCATACAACTATGTTAAATGTATACAGGGGTCAGAAGTTCATTTTAATATTTTCTGTTTGATGAGAGCTTGATTGGTGGAGAACATACATAATTTAAACACAGACTCTCCCAGCTGGACTTGGGCCACCTGGGGATCTCCCATGAGGAACATGAGCAAGTAAGTAAGTTATCTAGGCTGCTCTGCTTGCCTTTTTTCCACCATGAATCGGATCTCGGCAAGCAGCTAGAAAATGGATGGATGGATCTTATGAGACTTAGTCATGACAAATTTACTTCATTAATTACAGACAATGATAATGTTTGAGGAGGAGTCATAGCATTAGCATAAAGACTGAAATTAAAAGTAAAGTCTCAGTTGCTCAATTTGTACTTGTTTCCACAAGCTAAAAATTGCAAGGGATCAAATGACCAGGACACCAGTCTCTAATGTAGTATAAGATGCTCTTTACTCATGTGCCAAAGAAGTTTGAGCCTACAGTTCAACAACAAAGAAGAAGATCACCTTTTAATCAAAATTTTGTGATGACAACATGAGTATGAAAATATGCATAGCAGTAACCAAAATATTGTATGTAGTCATTGTGGACAATTTTTAGAACATTTTAATGACTTAGAACAACTATTCAGCCACACTGAGAAACAGAGATGTAATGTTGTTACATGCACAACATTATTAGCCAGTCCTGTTCCTTAACTAATGTAAAACAATAGAACATTTTTGTGGTATTATGCAACATACAACAGCTAACCTATAATCACAAGTAGTCAATAATTTACAATTGATCTTCACCATGTGTTACAAATAGAAATGGTTTGCATTGTGATACAATACACCAAAGTCATGAGGCCATGTGAAATACATGCTTCACACTCTTTTAGTCCATTGGTTATTGAAGCTGGACCCTTCTCAGGCGGAGCAGTTTCCATGTGATCCAAACATTTCCAATAACTTCAGTGTTGTAAAGTTGAAAAGTCAAAATATATTGAAAAAGATAGATGCAATAATTTCCAAAATTCACAACATGTTATTATCTAATGAAATATCTTGCTTCAATCCATGTTTGTTGGCATTTAACTTTCGGACGTAGTAGCCAAATCTGTGTAACAGAATTGGTATGATTTCAGTGCGCTTAAAATACAAACCTCTTCTCAATGAACATATTCCAGCACAACCATAGAGTACATAGCACAAAATCCAACCCACCCTGTTCTTGGCGGTTAAGGATATAAAGGTGTGCTGGATGGATCAGGAATCATCTTCTGTAATATCATCGCTCTCTCACACCTAGCAGACGACCAGGTTTAGACACCAGACAAGATTACAGGGGTTGTCTGTCTCTCACACGCTCTTCCCATCAGCCCAATCTCCCGTGTCCATAACAGGTCTTCTCAAAAGACTGTCTTTAGGTAAACTGTGCTCCAGAGAGTGGTAGAGCCAAAATCACTGTACCTCTATTCTCTGTCAGCTCCATTTGCTGTCGAGAAATGTGAACCTGATTGCTGTCAAAGAGAAAGAGAAATAAAAAATCTTGTTTTTTCTGAGTGAATATATTCTTACAGCATGGTTTTAATTCTGCAACACATTGAGGAGTAGCGTGAGCATATGCTTTAGGAATCCAGGTATTTTAAAAATGCATGTAGTCCATACTTGGAGCCACTTATCCTTTTAAAAAAAGGACAAGGAACACCTGGGTACTCAGCACCAGAATAGACCAGACTGCTTGAGGATGAGAAAACTCAGATTCAACAGATGGATAGCTTCTCTTCCCACAACATCTAAAGCAGATGGTGCAGCAACATTGACTCAAGGACTTTAACTTCAGCTCAGGTGGAAAAGCAAAGGGGCTGGATTACATGTGATTAAATTTTTTTTTTCTCTGAAAGTTTCCCTGGTTATTTGTTTAAAACTTGTCTCTCATTTCTATCACAATTTCTGACATAACCGTGCTTTGATGTTTAGAGATTTTCTTCACAGAGTCTCTGAATCGCTTTATTTTTATTTTTATGATGCTTTAGTCAGAATACTAATGGCTTGAGCCTACAGGGTACACAAGAACAACCAGCTGTGGGTGGTAAAACTGTAAGATCAATGGATTTTAACATGTTTCCTGTTAATTATACCCCAATCTTGATGGAGACTTTATTTGTACAGTCATAATGAGAGTTGTTTATGTCTTTGTTGAAGGGTCATTATAGAAGCCCTGGTTGGAGATCTATCCCTTTTTAATTATCTCTCCATTTCTAAAGTCCTGGTCACATAACCACTGCATCATGCTGTCAGCTGCACTGTTGAACTTGATGAGGATGAAGCAAGGTTAATTATATTGTTATTGCAAGGTTGTAATATACTGAATTAAATCTTGTGTGAAGGTAAAATAAAACAAAAGTCCTTAATCAAAAACTACCAACACTGGATATTGACAACAATAAACTTAGATGAACTTAGATTATGATTAGGAGATTTTTCTATGCAATAACTGGTACTTTGGATATCAATTTACATCATCCACCTTGTTAATTCTGTCAGTTTGGGGGCACTGCGCATATTCAAGACACAATAGCTTTATACTGCCAATGCACAAAGGCTTTGCTGGTGGTTTCAGTAGTCTGTCTGCATAGACTGTTAGGTGTGTTATGCTGCTTCTGGAGCAGATCTGTCAACACAATTTTTCCTTTTTTTTTCTTGTATGACAATTAATGGGTCTCCCTCTCTGCATTCTTAGTAGGAAAAAAAACACAGACCTTTTTGTCATGATAACATTTTTTTAATTGCAGCTGCCCATTGCTTTTCAGGAATCCTTAATGGGAATTGATTTGGAGGTCTCAACAACTAAAATCCAAACCCACACTATTCTTACAGAAATAAAATTAAATCTTTGTTACATGAATGACCAATTAAATCTGTGTGATCAAAATAATAGATTATCTTGGTAGTTGGGCTGAAATGGAAGCATTAATGTTGATTTCCCTTCAGAGCATGTACTAGTCGTGCTGAGAGATGATGCTTGAGTAAAGCTTAAAAGCTTGCTTGTCAGTAGCACATAGTGGTGCTAAGTGCCTCTGACTGAGTTCATAAAAATCATTTGAGCCTTAATTATCAGGGGTGTGTGGGGTGGGGGGTTCTGCTAAAGTTAGATTAATCAGACAAAAACCATTGTACAGCTTAATTTTGTCAATTTGATTTTACCGTAGTGTATCATGGTGATAGATGTCAAATAATGACAACTAAAACACCGTCTTGTCCAAAACTAGGCTCTTTTTTCACAGCAGACATTTTGCCATGTCAGAGCAGGAAAAGCACGGGTGGAATTACTAACATAATTAATATTGTACGCTCATGTTAACTTGCTGGCATGGCTTAAATAAGTTACAGAACATGCTGAGGGGAACAGAGCCATCATTAATTAACATTATTAGTTATTGTGCTTTTCCTGTTATAAAAAACAGTTTTCAGAGCATGGTGACTACTACTACTACTACTTCTACTCTGGATGGATGCAAGTTTATGTCTTAAACAATTGATAATCATGTGGGTTTGTGAAAGGTGATGATAGCAATAACAGACATTGTGTAAAACTGTAGGTAATCACTCAGATTCAAATTTCTTTCAATTATTATCTTGTGTACAGTAAGAAATGCTTTTCAGACAGCATGTTAAAAGTGCAAATATTTCAAGTATTGTCCAATATCACTACGTGATCGTAATGTGTATAGAGAGTTTTAATTACTTTTGTAAGTACTAAGTGTCATGTTGCGTGCCAAGAAGGGTAGCAAGGGAGAAACAAAAAATAGGACCTAAACGCAGACACTGAGACTGAGCAGGTGCAATTAAATAAATTTTAATGGTAATGAAGACTTACACGGGTAACAGGCAGGCAGTGGTCAAAACCAGGGAAATCAATTCAACAAGGCAACCAAATCCAAAGGAGCAGGCAGGAAATCCAGAGTCCAATAAACAAGCAGAAAGTCCAAAAACACACTAGGAACACTGGGAAAACTGGTTCCGCTTGACACAGTGTACAAAGACGAACTGGCACAGAACAAAGAAAGAACATAGACTTAAATACACTCAGGAGAAGCGAAACAGGTGACACCGTTCAAAGCAGGGCAAAGATTCAAAACTGGCGGGAAAACCACACCAGATAGGAAGTTAAACTGCACAAGACACATGAGGCCGAACACTCACAACAGGAAATACTAAACAAAACTCTTAAACCATGAAACTGAGATTTCTTGCAGTCCAAAATCATATTTTAGCCTACCGTCTGTTTTGTAAAAAAAACTCCAACCTAATATCTTTAACTGATCATTTATGAAAGACACTGATAACAGTGCATTGCAAGCATTTTTCTAAAACCAACAAAGCTAAAGAAATTGATTACAGTCTGTTGCACCATGCTACTACAACCTGCTAACTAGAACTTTCAGTTGGATCTGTGATTTCATTAGCTGCCTCTATCCCTTGCCTCCATTATCAAACTGTGACTCTATAATTTCTGACAGTTCCAGACCACCAGCTCTTCCTGAGACCGGTGGATGTTGTTGCAGTTCCTGCAGTGATAAAATGCTTATTTCATTTGTCTCTTGTAGTTGTGTTGCTGTGTTACCTCAACTATATTAAAGTACATGTATATTTTAAATGGCAGAGCTCACTCGCTTGTTTTTGCTTGGAAAAAGAATGCTTTTGCTACACTGAAAGGTTATGTACTACACTTTTCTTTTGAGGGCACAATGGACACCTTCGCTTGCCACTCTCCTGTCATGTCTAGTCTGAAATTACAAACAAGGTAGTAATAATAGCAAGAGTTTCCTGTCGTTCACCCCTCTCCTCTGGGGATAACAGTGTAACTGTGTAGCAATCTACTATGCTAGGACTCTACAATGGCCTGTGTGGAGGCACTGAATTTCTGCAGCACAGATTGAGTTCAAGCCCTCGGACTGCAAGCAACGAATCAGGCCATCTCTTTATATTGTGGGATTGACAGGATGTTAATAGTAAGTGGAACAAACCAGAAATGTTGTCTGTTCATAGTAAAGGACCAAGCCACTGTACCTGTATATATCCTGACAGCAAAAACACACCTACTCTTTGGCCTTCAACATATGCTCATCATTTAAGCTCCACATGCATTTAAGCCCATGCTGTTGCAGTTGCAAGTCCAAATTTGCAACTGCAAACAGGGCAAGTAAGAGACCTCACAGGAGACCTCTGCTGTGTACATGAATGAAACAGTCTGCATTTCCCTGTCTTGCAAGCCAGACACCTTGTCTGAGCGTGCCTGTGCAAGTGCAGGTGAATGCTTATGTCATGTGGGAACACATTTGATACCAAATATTAACATAGGAGACCTAATCTGTGACTAACAAAAATCACGTTAAGCGGATAAACGAACCTGGAAATGTTTCAGAATCCATGTGTGAAAACAGATTCAAATTATTGTCTCAAAAACACCATTAACGTCGTAAAGATATGTGCCAACGTGCAGTTTTACACTCTGATTGGCCACCCCAGATGCGATTCCAACATTTCTGCCATGTCATTGGCTTCCACCTCGGTGTGGTGTGATTTTTCAGTTTCTCCCGTCCACAAATTCTGTTCTGATATAGCCACATAATGCATCAGCTAGCTTTTTATAAACTGAAAGTTCTATTCAACCCTAAAGCCATGAAAGATTAGAGCTACTAAGATTGCCCATTTTATGTCTCAGTCTGAAAATTATGGATTATGTTTATTGCAGGTGCTGGTGATATGAACATCCCACTTGTTTAATCCAGATAAAAGATACAAATACTGTAAAATATCTGCACTTGTTAATCAGATGTCATTGAAGTGCTGCTTGTGCTATTTCTGACATTGTAATGTTCTCTAATCTATGTTTCTGCAATCTCTGATTGCACATCAACATAATAGGCATTGATATCATCCCCAAATCATAAAATACATTAATCATAATTATTTTTGCTATTCCTATTTAATCTGAACAATAATATGTAGCAAGCTCTTGGACGCGTATTTAATTATATGAGATATAGCTTTCATTAGGTCAGCTTATTAATATTATTATTCGTTATTTGTATTAATTTTTTTCAAAGTAGCCTAGCTTTTGGTGAAAGCCCTCATCAGCTCTTTGAATGGCTTGTTCCATTCAAAGAGCCAGAACTACTTGCAGAGTTTTAGTTACAGGTCAGAGCATTATTTATTATAATAAAGCTCAGGAACCTGAAGATGGTAAAACACTTTTCCAAAAATCCTGAATTCTGTAATGATGCGTGTTACTTATCCAGTCACTTCATGCTAGTGTCCTCAGATTAAAAGCCTATACATTGGTTTAATGTTGGTGTACCATGGCAGGGAGTGCTAAAACCTTGCAGTTTGTTCTGCAGAACAAAGTCCATAACTTTAACGGCATTAAATATGGTCAGAACCTGTTTTTTATTCTTTATCTAAAAACATCCAGGCTAATTGTTTTATTACATCAGTATATGCTATAATGTATGGTATACAGTATAATTCAGATTAGTCATTTTAAGTTAATTTAGAGAAGATAGAACCAAGGGTTTGCACAATGCATTTTTGTTTGGTGGTTTGCTTATAGCATTTGATTACGTAATAGCCTTAATGTTTGTAAATGAGCCGAGAAAAAGGTTCACTTATTTTTCATTGTTAATGTTAGCCTACTTGACTATAAAGGTTCTGAAAAATAGGAGACTGACCATCAACAGTTATGTGTATGCATGCACCCTATTAATTTATGTTTTAGCCTATTATTAGTAGAATATTAATTGACCCCCCTTTTCAGCGATCCCATTTAAAGATTCCTAGAACCGCCTCTGCCAACCAGTACCTCACCCTGAGGAGGCACTGGTGCTGTCACACCTCACAACAAGATTTATCGGCAGCTTTGTGAGAGGGTGCATGATTCACTCACACCTCTCTCCTGACTCAGGGGTCATTGACAGTGACTTATGTGAGAGGAGACAGAAGTGGCATAGGGAAAATATGTATGTCAGCTCACATCAGTTCTATTCTGCTCCCCTGAAACCCAATCACATCTGAAACAGTAAGAAATCCCTGACAGTGATGCTATGATACCTCCAAAACCTGTGGGGCTACTACAAATATATATATATATATATATATATATATATATATATATAGATA
>CM022486.1:16628538-16764871 GCA_011952105.1 Coreoperca whiteheadi | reverse complement strand
TATATATATATATAGATAGATAGATAGATATATCTATCTATATATATATTTGTGAAGGTATGGAAGACCATTACAAAGATAAAATTATTTTTTCCTGTTTTTCTACTATTCCAGTATGGTCCTTGATTTCAGACAGAGGCAGAAAAAAGCCGGCTTCTCATTTCTAGCCAGTGACCATTGATTTTTTCGGCTAGATGACATCTGTCAGTAGCAGCTGTAGCTAGCTGGCTAATTAATTAATGAAATGTTAGCTCATGTGTTGGTTCAAAACTCCGTCTCCAGCTGACTTTTCAATGTTTCCAGCTGACTTAAAAGTCTTAATATCAATTGATCCGTGAATATGCATACTCACCAGCTCATGATCTATATAAAGAAAGAGCAGGTTTCTTGTATTGCCGTGTCAAGTTAGGTGGTCCTTCTATTATAAGTATAATAAGGAAAAATGTACGATCAGACTTGTTCGTTCTAACATAACCCTGTTTGTCTGCTTTCATACATACTTGGAAAAGCAAGAAAGTGATTTATGAAATGTATACTGTATTGTTTGTATTTCCAAAAAGTATGTTTGATTTTTAACAATACAAGATGATGGCTACCTGTGTTGTTTCGAAAAGGTAACACTATCTTGGATAACGTGTTTGGCTGGCTTTGCTGGAGTCTAAACTCTGCAATTCCAGCAGGACAGACCCGCTAATAGCCTACACCCGGCCTATTCAATCCAGCAACTCAAGTAACCTCCGAGTGGCCAGGCATGCATAAATCTGATATGTGACAAAATAAGTAAACTATAGTGTATGGGAGAAGCTAACAAGTGAGCCATCTCGCTTCCTTCTCATCTCTGTTGTGAGTTAAACATGC
Source organism: Coreoperca whiteheadi (assembly GCA_011952105.1). Taxonomy (NCBI): domain Eukaryota; kingdom Metazoa; phylum Chordata; class Actinopteri; order Centrarchiformes; family Sinipercidae; genus Coreoperca; species Coreoperca whiteheadi. The sequence goes on along the minus strand of CM022486.1, from coordinate 16,764,013 downwards.
ATCGATTAGGCAGGATGTTTATGGCTGTAGCGACACTGCCAATCATATCTTTCACAAATCAACATTTTCTCATGTGAGTTCCGACCACACTTAGCATCTTTTCCAAACATCCGGTTATTGACAGTCATATGTGGCTCTACTGAAAATATCTGTCAACTCTGAAACGTAAAATTTAAAATGACAAAATCGTCGGTTTAACCCTGCCTGGACTGGCAAATATGTGTTTATTTTACTGCCATCTCCAAGCACCTGCTATTTTTGTACTACATTCATTTGCATTTGTTAAAAATGTGTCATAACAAAAGCTAATAAGGGTTTTAAATAGGCTGTTGAAAATGTCTGACCCAAAGTCAAAGTCTGCGTTTGTCTTAAAGCTTGTACAATGTGTAATACACAACCTTTGAAACCCATCACTGTGGTCCCCTATAAATGCATCCAGTGCAAGAGAGCTACCCAGACACTAGGCCAGAGATAAATCCTACTCATTTCCTGTGTTGACAGTCTGGGCCTGCTTCCTTGACTCGGTAAAATTAACGGTCCAGAACGTTATTTTCCCATCCAATATGCTGCCATCAATCATTCTGTGTGCCTTCATCACTTTCAAAAATTATGTGTCACTGTTTTCTACAAAGGCAAAGCAACATATTTAGTCACAAGGCAAAGAAGTGACGATATCATGCACAAGTTTGAGGGTAAAATGAGTGGAAGTAAAACTTCTGGATGACACGTTTGAATTTTCTGCCCATTCAGGAATGAAGATGTACAGCACAGCAATCAGTTCTGGGTAGTTAAGATGCGTTAATGAGAGTTTCAGGAAGTCACCACGGGCTAAATGTAGTTAAAAAATAAACTTGCAGGTACTGAGATACTGTAAGAAGTCACATCTACAGGTTTTCTCTGATCAACTCACTGACAGGAGAAATTGCAAGATATGTGAAATGACTGCAGTGCCACAGGCAAAGTATTAATAGTTTCAAAAAACAGAATCTTGGCAAAAGATTCCAAAAGCTGTTCATCTTTCAAAATACAGGCATAAAACTCAAATGGAATTAATTTTGGTTGTAGGCAAACATGGCAGACACAAATAGTTACATTTTACAAGCTTGATTCTAAATTGATTTTCATTGCGATAGGAAACAACAAATAGAAATGTTTTAGTATGTAAATTATTAGCCGAAGTTGATCTATTATAGAAAACTAATCTGCATTTGAGTAGTTTGAAGCTAGCCTCATGTAGCTCGATAGACAGAGAAAAGGGTATGTTATAACTGTAGGCTTTGACTACTCCTGCGTGAAGTATGGAGTTTCACTGCAAAGCGGGAAATTGCAAGTGCCAGGCAACAGAAGTGAATGACATCAAGGAGGATGGTATGGTAAGGGAGCATGTAAAGCGCATCCTCATTTCACTTCCAGGCTGATGCTCTTTCACTCCCTGATCACAGAAAAGCAAGGGCTGATGGGAGAGCGGATGGGTGGGGGAATGTGATTTGAGGGCATCAAGAAGCGGAACTGACAGAGACGGATTCACTGTGGCCCAAGCATGGAATTGCTTTTCCTTTCCCCTGGAACTGAGCTGGAAGTGCCTGCGGCTGCAAACAATCTCTAAGCAGCAGCTTTCACAAAGCCCAAGAGCCAGAACCATGAAAGCTCAGAGGCAGGTGAGAAAATGCTGAACTATTTAGAACAAGCAAAAACAGGTGGTGAAGAGGAATAACTAAAAGTTAGCTCAGGTCCTCAGAAACTGTTGAGTCAACAGAAATACCTAATTTTAACATATTGTGTGTCTTTTCTTATACCATATTAGATTAAATGTGTGAGTGCATGGGAAGTATTATATACAAACTACTGGTTTCATGGGTGTGTGAGAGCCACATGCAGAGGGTTTGAGTGTGTGTCGTTGTCAAGTTGCACAGCTAATTATGGAGGTGTTACATAGCTCCAGGATGGAAAATTAGGAAGACATGGGAGTGTTTCACTCTCTCAGTTTGAGACAAGGATGAAGTTGTACTATTCAATTTACACCTTAACCTGAGAGAAGGTCCATGTGGATTTTTTGTTGAGTTTAAAACAGGGAAACTCTCAGACAAAAAATAAAGTCAGAGCTATTTTTATTTGGAGCAATAGATGTACTTTATCATATGTTAACCACAGTCACAGCTATCAACATCATTATAAAGACAGTAAATTAACATTCTATCAATGCACTCCATGCAACAATGAGCCACAAGAGAGTGATGTTACAATGAAAAACATCATTAGAACCTATATGCATTAGTTGAAAAAATACAGATTCATCTCATTTAAACTCAATGTGACAAAAGCTTTTCTTAATGGGCCAAACACTTTGGAGTTAACATTTGTTCTAAGGAGATCAGATGAGAGCCCCTGTTGTTTCACCTCTAATGGTGCATGTCTGTGAGGAGATGAGGCATTGTCAGATCCTTGTCTTCACACAACCTGCTGTTCATATTAAACTAGATTTTTTTTTCTTTCTTTTCATCACTCATCATGTACAATCTCTCACATCCGGTCGCCGATGTTGTCAACATCTCTGACAAGGTAAAAGCAGGTTGGGGTAACGAATCAGCATATTATGCCCTGGCCAGTCTGAATCACTGAACATGTCAGAGACTTTCACCCTGTCAACCGACAGAAGCTGAACCGAGTTTGCCCACAGTGGGGCTGCGGACAGACACTAATGTGCAAGAAAGAGAGAGACACACAAAGAGCATTATCCTGTGCCTCTGCCTCTGTTGTCTAATACGATTGTATGTTTTTGTGTAGAGTGAACCCTCTTCATTTGTGTGCGTTTAATCTGCATCTGAGGCAGCTCCATCGGTGAGAGTTATTACGACCAGATGTCAAGAGCAGAACTGAAACTGAGATAAACATCAGTGTTGAACTAATAGTGAATACATTTGCAGACATGTACTCCCTCTCACAGTGGATTTCATCCTCCCATTGACCTAAAGACATGACATTTTCTTTATGAGTAAATTTGCTGTGAGAGGACAAGAGAAGAAGAATAGCTGCCATCTGGGAGCAATGATAAGAGGATCACGTAACTAGCTATTCTTCCATTCATAATGCAAGCATGCATTTGGCCATTCATAGTAATTACAATCAGTTGTTGCCACTTTAGAGACACGTCAAGCTCAATGCAATATGCAACACGGTTCAATGTTTTCCTATTTTTCTACTCATTCCAGCAGATTAACATCAAACACGCCGTTAGGAGTGCCACAGTGCATCACTGAACTCTTTAAATAACAATGCTTAAGCATAGAGTCAAAGTCCAGTTATTCTTCACACCTAGGAGAGTGCAACTTTTCTTGTCTGTTTTTTTGTGAGTGCACTCACTCACTCCCCCCTGTATCCCTTCTCCACCTCTCTTCGACCACTCTACGATCAAAGTTAAAAGTGAAGCAGCAGCTCTTCAAACAATAGTGACAACAGAAAACAAATATCTATTACGCTGCCAATATGGACGGATTTGTGCCATATCACTGATGCTAAATTGGAGTGCTCTGCATTGCTGTTAATGTGATGCTGTGACAGGTGCACAGTAGGCTGGCTGTAACAGTGTGTAGTGTGAAGGTGGCCTCCACCGAGGATGCTGTGTTCTCGCCACTGTGAGTGACACAACAACATCAAAAACATGTCTCCGCAAAGCATGTCATGACCCCGTCACCCTGGTCACACGGCAGAGCAGACAGCTGACTAGAGGGCAGGCAAGATCTCCACTCCAGCACCTGTCAGAGACTCCCACCTCCACCATTCTTCTCACCTGACACAGAACAGGTGAAATGCAGTGACAGAAGAGAAAAGGGCAAGGGGGGTAAAAAGGAAAGGGAAGGGTGGGGTGATAAAGAGGAAGATAGGAGGTTTACAAAAAGGGAAACAGTTACAGATGGTGGCAGAAAAAGGTTAGGAGACACATAAAAAAGAAGAGGACAGAAAAGGAAATTGCAAGAGCAGAAGTGAAATTGAAAAAAGGCTGCAAAGGAAAGAAAAATAGCGAGCGAGATAGTCAAATGTAGGGAAAACAGGGCAATGAATTATTCTGTTGTTATCCTGTCTGACAGCAGTCTCCAAACACTTTTTTTTGCAATGAGTTACTCTTCCGGTACAGACGAGCAGCCCGACCTGTGGAATGAAATATTTAAAGAGTTCATATCTGCATGCATTTAGATCCGGGGGCCCGGCTTACATGACACGACAGCATAATCCCCAGTGCTCTGTGGTCCAGGCACAATATTAAATGGAAAAGCCATGGAGAGAGATGAAGAGAAATAGTTCTTTCCTCCCTCTAATTAGGTCTGAAGGTTGTGAAAGATCAGAACATGACACTGACAGTTGCTCTCTCTAGGCAAGAGACAAGACTCTTAAACCCAGAGACCAATTTGTAGCCAAGTCAGTCAGTGTCACTTTCCCGCTGACCTGCAGGGGGACGGGTATAAGTAAAACCAATATGTCCCGCAGGTGTAAGGGTGATCAGTGGTAGCGATAGGACAGCCCAGTTTGACAAAATTAAGTGAGCAGCTGCAAAATGTAATTAAACCCACAGTATGTAATTTCTGCAGCTAAATTGAAAACAATAACAAAAGACGTAGTTTGATGATGTGAAGTAGCGTGGGATCATGGGAGTTGTTGTCTTTACCACCATTGTTAGCATTGCAGTGAGCTTCACCTGGCAAGGATTCTTTCAGTGTTCATCATTCAGGAGGTATTTGTTTGTTTGTTTTTTAAGTATTGCCTTTATTGACAGGGATAGCTGAAAAGAGAGAGGAAATATGGGAGAGAGTCTGCCGGGTGTATGGGCGGGACCTCGATACCGTGGCTCCAGCTCCCATCATGTGCAGACTCCGGTTGCAAATGATCTCAAAAGCACAAGATGGCAGCTTCTGTGTCTGGGATAATTTGGTTTCACTTTTGTACAGTGGGAGGAAGTTGTCCATCTTTACATACAGTCTATGCTTTTGGCAGACAACCACAATGCTAATGCATGTGCAAAGGGGATATGAAGCAGGCGACCAAATGAAACACACTTAAAATGACGGAATTCTCTAGGTTTGAAAATTGTTGGTAATATTTGGGATAATGTAAGTACACAACTCAACAAAATATATAACATAGGTCTAGTCGTTTTTAGACATTTGAATGCAGAAAAGTTACATATTATACCTTTAAATGAGCATTAAATGCATAACGCACCCAGAAAATGATGGGAGTAATAGTTTTACATTTTGGGAAATAGGCTTATTTGCTTTCTTGCCAAGAGTTAGATGAGAAGATCAATACCGTTCTCATTTCTGTCAAAATAAAAGGTACAGGCAACGGTTGGTTAGCTTAGCTTAGCATAAAGACTTTTCTATGTGACATGGGCATCCTAAAGTCTTGTCATCACTGTGAGGTTGCCAGGCTACCAGCGGAGACTCCAGGAACTCACTGCTCCCAGCTAAGAAATAGTCCAGCACATAACCCACCATAATGGGATGTTCACACCAGATGAGAATGAAGCGAATAAATTGCGCTATTCGTGCGAAGTTGGACGCTTGAACATTTTGAGTTTATTCGCTTCATTCGCGCTTGAAATTCGCTTCATTCGCGTGTGACATTCACTACACAACAGATGCGAATTCGCGTCATGGGAGGGGCATCTGCCAGGCGGCTTGTCTCATTGCGAAATGGAAATGGCAGACAGCTTGTAGTCTCAATATGTATATCTGTCTCAAATTGAGTAAAGAACATTTTTTACAACTTACCAGATTGTCCGACCTCCTCACTCACTTTCGTCCAAGCAAGATCCTTTTTATTCCTGCTTCTATAATGATACGAGAACGTATTGTACAGCTCCGGGTATCCACACACAGCCACAATTATTTTATCCTCCATTGTTGTTCGGATTTCTGCCTCCGCTCGTAATCACGTCACTACTCGAGAAAGCTCCTGATTGTTCAACGTGCCAAAATTCAGATTTTTCGTGCCGCAGAATGTCTATTTGCGTCTTTGCATTGACTTAACATGTAAATCACTCGTGCTTAAAGCTTCATTCGCGTCTGGTGTGAACGCCCCATAACACTAGAATGGGTCATTTTTACAATAAGGATTTTATAGGGATTAAGTAAACCAGATAAAAAGTGTTATTTAGGAAACTTTAGAGGTGCAGATAGGCAGATTTTGTTGGCTTTGTTTGGCTAGCTGTTACTCCCTGTTTCCTGGATTTATGCTAAGCTAAGCTAACTGGCTGCTGGCTCCAGCTACAGGTTTACCATGACGGGTATCAATCATCTAACTCTGCAAATTTGTGAATAAGTGTATTTCCCAAAGTGTCAAACTATTACTTTAGGCAACAACTATTTTTTATTGGAGTGCATTTTGCATTTAATACGCTCGACTTACATTTATCATTAAAATAATTTGCAGCCCGCCTTGATTGGGTCCCTTTTGGGCAACATATACCCCAACTTGGCTAATCAACAACATAAACAGAATTGTTATAGAGTCACGTTTTTGTTCAGTGTTTGCTTGAGCTGCAGTTGTTTGCTACCTTGCAGATGAGCTCCTCTACCTCCCCATGTGCAATGTAATTCAAATACAATAATGTCCTCAATAAAACAGATAAGAGTGATTGCAGGCATATTAGAAGTGTGACTATTCTCCACAGACTGAGGCGCTAACTGAAATGAGGACATTGTAAATGATACTACATAGGTGTGAAAGACAAAGTGTTGAGAGTAGTGTTGTGGACCACATTTTCATTGAGGATGCAGAGAACTGTTTTCTCAACTAGAGTAACATTACTCAGCCATGGCAGAATGAAGATAGGTTGCAGCTACAGGGCTGCATGAACCGGAGGACGCAGGACTCCAGGGATGTCAGAGGGAGGACTGGGGTTACAGCATCCTGCACTCGGGGGTGTCTGGTGTGGAAGAGAGATGAGAGAGTGGAAGACGACTGTTGTTCTCCCCGAGGTTAATGTAGTACTATCAGTTGCACAACTGTTCTCTTGTGGCTGCATCTATTTCAAGTGCTGGAGGAGAAAAGGGAAAAAAACGCGGAGAGAATGCGGGAGATGAAGACGAGAGGGAGGAGGCACAAGAGAAAGGTGGATGAAGGAAGAAGAGAAGGGTAAAGAGAGACTTCGAGAGTAAGAACCTTGAAAGCAATCAAAATGACGGGAAGTCTTTGCTTTGTTGTTTTGTAAGTGCCTTGAAAACGGATTATTTAACTAGAGTCCTGTGTTTGAATTAATGGTTTAAAAACACAAAACATAACTTCTGTAATCAGTTGCCACAAATACAAAGGCAGAAATCACCTCTAAATAGACTTAACTGGAAATGTAATTATCCACTGTTTCTGACAAAAGAGCATACAGCTGAAAAATAAAGGCTTACCGTTTAGTTTATTTACTATTTCTATAGATACTAGTTAAGATCTATGTGCAGTATCTGCTGTCTGCTTGGATCGTTTTGACAAGTTTATTATTTTTAAAGAAAAATAAAAGGGAAATGTTACACTTTATTGACTACAGTCTATTCCCAGCGTTTCTTCACTCCCCTTAAAGGAAATCAAAAAGACCTCTGTTCTTGTTGAAGTTTGTCAAGGATGAGAATGAAGTATGATTGATGTTAGTCCTCGCTTGTGGCCCCATTTTTCTGCTCTAAATAAACTGAAAGATAAATCCAGTTGCTAAGCCAGTCTCTCAAAGGGTTGACCTTTTGATAAGCCCATCTCTCAAATTTATGGCAGCTTGGAGATGCTTTATTGCCACAACCTAGAAATGGCCAATGTTGGCATAAGATCATTTACAAGCTTCTTCCCAGAACCCTCAAGGCTCAACATCGCTATATGTGTACTAACAATGAGATTATCCTTGGAGAAAAATAACTTCAGCCTTTGCTTCACCTGAGATTGTGTTGTTTTCAAGAGAGGGGTGGCAGAAACAGATTTTGTGTGTAAAACTTTGATATTTTAGCACTATAACTTCCTAAACTTTATTCTCTGCTTTCCCAGGATTTCACAGCTCTCCTCTGCCCTGTTTTATTTTACGGTGGCCATTTCATGTCAACCACTTGGTTTCCCTCCACTGGCTTAATTCAACTGTTGAATTCAAGGCCGCAAACTGATCCAGGTCAAAGCATCCTAAGTTAAAGGTGGTTGGTGTCTGTGGTGGAAGCAAACTACACTGCGGGGTTTCGTAACAGCAAAAGGTGATTGTGATAAAGAGGAAAGGGACGCTTGAGTCATTCATGTGTCCTCTGATTCTGGTTATCTGTCTCTGGCTTCTTGTTTGCCTGAGTGATCTGGGCTGGAACCATCAGGAGCTCCCTCTCTTCCCCTCGTTCATGTGAACCATGACTTTCACTGAACTGAGAGCACACTGCTGAGATAAGGGCTCCAGTCAGACCGACTGTGTCAATGGAACCTGTGAGAAAACATGGTGGACAGAGCCATCTGGCCAGCTCCTCTCTGTCCTCGCTCTGTTGAGCACAAAGCCGGGAGCCACCTGTCTTGTCTGCTGCACTATCCAGCAGAAGTTGAGTACCACCAGGATGGTACGACAAGATTACGTGTGTGTGCGTGTTCACATTTCACCGTGTGCATTTTATAGGAAAAATGCAGACAGAGGAGAAGAATTTCTCCTCAGAGAATAACAGTCTGTTTACAAGTCTGTATTGCTTCTAAGAAATCATATAATACATTGATCCAGATCTCTCTCCTCTTTTCTAATAGAATCTAACACTTTTTCCATGCCATGTTAAAGGATATGCATCTTCTCTTTCTACTTCAACTGAGGCTTAGGCAAGGTCATCTGCAAAAGCTTTTGTGACAATATTCTGCCAGAGAATATTGGATTTTATCTGCATCTATTAGCAAAGCATTTGGCATGAAAGACGAAACATTTAACATTTAGTAGGATATACCACTGTGCTTCGAAGCTTAACATTCTGCCAATGCTAAAACCTTCCAGAAGCTTGACAGCCTGTATCATGTCTCTAGCTATTTGGCACCAAGTGAGCACAATTTTTAGACCAATGATTCCCAACCTGGGGGACTTGTATCCTCGGGGGTACTTGTCCAGTTGCTGAGGGGTAGATGCAAAGACTGTGGAGTAACTCAAAAAATTTGAAGAAATTAAATAAAATCATTATTGTTATGATTATTAAAATGGATCCAAATACTGGTGTTTGGCCAGAAAATAACCATCCAAATATACACCTTCCACCAACCTAACTAAGTTAAAACACCTTAAAGCCATGCATTGCAGCAAGGGCATGAAAACCTACGTTGCTGGCAAACTAGCAAGGAACTTGAAGAAGTTAACTAAAAGTAGTGTGTAAATGGTTTAAAGGGTTAGCAAAGAGCAGATATAATATTTAAAATAGCCAAAAGTAATGGATAATTACTTCAATATAGCTAATGGATAAACTGCTGAAATAATGGATTTTCAAAATTGTTAGCTAAAAGTAATGGGTAAAGGGTTGACAAAATTAGTTAAGGTAATGAAAAAATGGTTGAAATACATTGTAGTCAGCTAAAATTCATGGTTTAAATAATTGGCTAAATGTAATTGATAAATGGTCAAACAAAAAAGGACCACTAGCAGCTATACTGTATATCGCCGTCCCTCCTATCAGGCCCCACTGCCGTTTTACAGAAAATACACGAAAGTGTATCTAGAGCTAGACTCCCCAGGGAGAGGCCGACATCCATCGAGCCTGTCAGTGAAGGAATTTAAAACAGGCAGCCCAGAGAGAAAAGACAAAATCCAGTTGGATCTTGGCCTACTGATAAGTTACCTTGCACACAGCAGTCATTACACCATCAGAATGAAATGATAAGATTCCAATTACCCACTAATTTAAAGCACCGGTCAAATATAGGGATGTATAAAGGATGATAGAGCATGCCGCTAAGGATTTCATGTTGTAATAGCTTTCTGCAGGTGAAAAAGGAAACTGAGAAAAGCTTGCAGGATAGTGTAAATGACCTGCCTCCATGAAAAAGCTCCTTCTCTATTTCATGTTAAATCTAAAATGCTTTCTTGCTCCTTCTCACTGACATGACAAATTAAAAATATCATCTAAATACTTGCATTTACCAACACACTCCTTTACCATCTCAAAGTTTCCTTTTAAGGCTGATTGACCTCAAAACAATCTAAAGGCGAATTCATATGGTCTACATTGTCCTCAACCCAACAGTAGGGGATCTTGTCCTCTAATTAATCTGGCTTGTCCCTCTGCTAAACACTGGATCCGTTTGCAGGACTGCTGCATTATTCAACATAGCTGCTGGTGAGAGAGGAAGTCTGTGTTCTGGAGTCACCTTACTCTGGGCAGAGCAGCAAAGCGAGAGAGATGGAGAAGGATGAGAGGGAGAAATGAAAGTGATGGAAGAGGAGTTGAGGATGGGGGTGGTGACAGAAAGTGGTGGTGGGTGGGGAGTACTAAGGTGAGGGATTAAAAAGAGGGGAGAGATCAAATGGTCGATGTGGTTCAAGGCGACGGGAACTGCTAAAAGAACACATCCGTATGAGAAACCACAGGAGGGTCAGAGGCTTATAGACAGGAAGTCCATGTCCAGCTGTCAGTTCTCTGCTTCTGCTGACAAACCAATTATAAAACCACACCGAATCTTCTAGCTGTGTATGCACTTTTGACAGAACACCAAATGATAAGTTGACAACAACACATCTCCTTTTCCCCCTCTTAGTTCTTTTATTGTTGATTGTTGTTATTCTTCAGAACAAACCCCTTCCTGACCCCAAATCTGTCTTCTCCATCTCTCTCATTAAATACACACCTTGCCCCCACAAATACAATGGTCAAAAACACAGTAGTCATGTACCATTGGTTCACAGACACACACAAGTGAAATCGAATGCGCTCTTGGGACAGTCGCCACCCCTCAGAGAGAAGACATAATAAAAAGCTTTGGAATGATAAAAGTACAATGCACTCACACAGTCGTGGCTGCTGGAAAACACAGCCGTTGAAATAAATGATGTAGATTGGGATATTTTGAAATGAACTAAATGAAATGCAACGCAGACATTGGATTCATACATGCTTTGACAGACTTTTTCTTGTCAGAGTGCTGGAATGAACACTCAGGGAGACTCGGTTCTTCAAAGTTATAAAGCAATAAACTCACAAAATGGTAATTTACATCACATTCACTTTCGTGGTTATGTAGTGGTTACTTACTGTATGTCTTTACTCTCGGCAAACATATAGTATATTATTCACATAGTATTCACATAACATAATATACATCTGTATGTACACATTCCTTCCATCCTCAAGAAAAAGTGTCCAGGCACTTCCTCCAGTGACCCTGCGTCAGATCACCGACTACACTGTAGCTACCTCATTCTTTCTCCTCATCAAAAACAAGCTGCTCTATCAGTGAATCTGTGGGAGCCATGTGATGTTGCAATACTGTTCGATTCCTCACATATTGTGGCGCTCCCCCCCGAACAGACTGTGAGCTGCAGTAGAGTTCACCTTGCTGACATTTCTCAGTTTCGGCGGGCTTCAAGGTGTCTCTCCTTGTTTATTAGGGCAGGTCCTGGAGTGATACCTTCACCGCCCTCCTTGAAAAGCTGCACTTAAAGGAGTTTCAGGAGATACGGTGGAGCATAACATATTTTAAAGGGTAATAATGGAGTGTAGAATAGATATTTTCCTGCTTCTGGGACAAACTGTTAAAAAACGAAAAGAGGATTGCTTGCTGTCTGTGTGTCTTTTAGGAGGATTTTTCAAAGCTGACTCAGATCGTTATGTGTATCACACATGCCAACCTGCCTGAGTTTCTTCCACTGATTCAGGCATTAACAGTTTCACTGGTCTACAGGCACTGGCCAGTAGGTGAAAAACTGTGGATTTTATTTGTCCATCATGTCAGGGATAGCTCAATAGCAGGGTCTGTGGGCAACTGATTCTTACTATTCCTCCTGTTTAAAATACCATTTTTATTTTTAAGATACTAAAAATGACCACCAATGTGAAAACACCAATATGTTCAGTGGTGGGTGATGACACAGAGTAGGATTTTTTCCCTCGCACAATGTCAATGCCCCTTTTTATTTATATGTATTTACTTTATTTATTTTACACCACTACGAAACAACAACTAATATTCATGTCAAAATTGGCAAAATGAACCCCCTACCTCAAAGGGTTATGATAAAATTCCAACTGGTTTAGCTTGCTTCGACAGTTTACAGTACAACCAAATGCCTCAGACAAGAAAGGAGTAAAAGGAGTTACAGGCTCAAACCTGTAACACAGCACTGGTCACCACAGCATTAATGGAACATAATTTTTCACACCACCACCATGGCATGTCAGTACATTTCGAACAGTGTCCCCTGCTGCTTTTTCTTTCCCGCTGGGTATAAAATACAAACAATCACTTTGGAGCGAGAACATTAGCTGATGCAGTACATAGTGTATGTTTGTAGGCATATATCAAGATGAAGCAGTAGAGCCAAGTAAAGAGAGGATTCAAGTCAGTCAGTGGGATTGGCACTGTGACAGTAATGAGACAGGAATCTCCCGTGGTGGCACCAGGCCCAGTGCTGTGGTCCCTGGAAACGTCCACCTATAGCACACATGGTAATCCAGCACAAACATTATGGCAAAAACACAACACATTGCACTACTGTACAGTTTCTGCATCAATACTGTTGAGGACTGGGCTCGTCTATCCTAATGCTGTAGGTCTCTTGTTAAAATCTCCTGTTGCTGTTTTTACACCAGCATGACAACCATTTTAGATTTATTCAGTGATTTGAATAAATCTGTCCTATCATCAGAGAATAAGGCAGTTTATGGTATGGTAGATAAGTCATGCCACAACCACAGTGGACCGCTGTTGTATGTAGCTCTTAAGAGAATAAAATGCTTCCGCATTTAGATAATTCTGCTGTAACTCTGCAGCCCCCTCTCTGTTTGAATGAAACGATGAAACACAGCCAAGGTGACCCTTCTTCAGAATAGATAGGTCCATTTTGTAGCTCAGAATATTGTTTTGCTGCTACAGAAACCCTTAGCACAAAAGAGCTTTAGTCCGGAGGCAAAGAGGACCAAGAAAAGCACAAAAAATATCAAAAGAGATAAACATCACCAACAAGGAGGAAATCACAGCTGTACATTAAAGGTTAAAAGTTAGAACCATGACCATGTTTTTTTCCCCCTCTCCTTCCTTTGCAGTCCTTTCAATGCCAAGTCCACAGGTCCAAACATTAAAGAAGAGGGGTCACTGGGTGGCCGTAAAATTGAATCTCCAGCGCATGGGATACCACCGCTGTGGTAAACATTTAGTTGCTATCTACCATCAAAGCAGTCCAAGTACTCCAGGACAAGGTCATAGCAGAATCGATACTGGTCCTGAGGAAAAAGACAATATTCTTAAATTAAAAAGTCAACACGTGAGAATAATTACAGGAATATTCTTGCCACTTCAGAACACATAGCTTTATTTATTTACAGACTCACTTACCAGGGACTCCACCATGTTGGGTTTGCAGTTGCGAAGAGTTTTGACAGCATAGAAGATGTCCACCATGTTCTGGTACTGGATCATCTCAAGGAGAATGTTGCAGGCACAGAACGTCCCACTGCGACCACCACCGTTACTGCTTAGGAGAAGATGTGTTCTTAAAAAAAACATCTTAGCTAGATACCTTATCTTTTTTATTTAATTTATAGTTTTAATCCTATAATGCTGTATTTTAGCAATTCTAGAAGCATGTGAATATATGTGAAACGACAATATTCGATGGATGGCCATACAACTTTTTGGTCCCCCAGAGGTTGAATCCTAATGACTTTGGTGATCCCCAAACATCAGCATGTTAGCGTTGTCATTGTGAGCATGTTAGCAGTCTGATGATAGCATTTAGCTTTAGCACCACTGTGCCTAAGTACAGCCTTACAGAGACGCTAGCATGGCTAGAGACTTGTTTATTAAATGTTTTTTAAATGTAGTTTGTGCACTTTAAAACAGCCTTTGTGTTTGAAATGTGCCATATATGCTTGCCCTGTTTTGCCTTCCATTACACGTAGTTTAGACCTAGACTGTCAGTATGATGCAATCCTGATGCTATCATATTGTATGAACGGCAGAGTATGTACTGAGTATATTCAGTAAATTTCAGTATATACAAATATATCTCCGTCTCGAGGGAAGGAGCCTCCTAATATGTTTAAGAGTGTTCTGGAGACAATAATACAGTATAAGCAGGACAGAATAAGTGTTATCCGATAACCATGTGTTTGTGTTCATGTCACCTCATGAAAAACTTGATACAGTTCACAACATGCGCACACAATATCTTGATACAAAAATAGCGACGTGAGAAAATTTGTAAGGAAGAGAAAATTGAGAAATAACAGCACAGTGTGGCATTTCCTTGGAAATATTGTCCTGGTCATCATAAATGAAAGGCAATATCAATAAACTACTGGAGGACAATCCACTTCCTCTCTCCTGAGACAAACGCAGGGGAAGGTGGGCACGAAAGCATCCGCAGCGTATACAAGCAATATTAAGGTAATCAATCGTCGTCAGTGCTTTGGCAGTCCTGGATTTACTGTAGTGAGAACCATCGCATTCTGTATTAAGCCATAATTGATTTGATCTCCATAATCTCTTTCCTGGTTGTCGTGGGTAACACTGTGTGACAGTGCTGAGTGATGTGCTTTTGGATGGGGGCGGTGGGGATGAACGTGTGATGGGTTGGCAATGAGTTGGACGGACCCATTCGCATTCATCAGCGGGTGATCGCTCTGGGGGCTTAGGACAACAGAGGAGCATAAAACACCACACACTGCACTACAGTACAGCACATTACACCACAATTTGATTTTCTACATTACAAAATACTAGCATACCATGGCAAAATATTTTGCACTGCATCTCATTGCACTAAACCACACAAAACACCACAGAGACAAGACACGACACAGACTTTCTCTCATCATCAAAGAGATCTGGTCATGATTTAACATGGTTTAACAGAAAAGCTTTTTGGTTTAAATGCACTTTTAAATGTCACTATTCAACAGCACTAATTCACTGTCTAAGACCTTTTCAGAGAGAGAGACTGAATGTATTTCTGCCTCGTCTCCTTCTCTTTTAATTTATAGTACATGATGTATGTAGCTAACAGATTACTCACAGGCAGTGGACAACAGTGCGTCCTTCTCCACACTCCCTCTGCCACTTGTGCACTTGAGCCAGCAGGTTGAGGAAAGCCTTCTTGGAGTCGGGAACGTCGCGATACGCCGACCACCGCAAGAACTGGAACTGACAAACGACCAGCTGGCCCTCTTGGAGCTTCAGATGCAACAGAAAACATTAAGCACATGGAATATGAGTGTACTGTACTGTTACATTTTCGAGTTGTTTCAGTATTTCTGTGTGTGCCAGTTAACACCCGTGTTTGAGTGCTCCCAAGGCTGCGTGCTGGCAATCGCAGCTGTGCTCACTCAGCACACTGACTTTGAGATATATGGGTCTGCAGATGTAAGTGGGGCCCGAGCTGTGTGTGAGAGAGGTCCCCGTGTGTTCATAACCTTGTCCTGTAGAATCTCACCTAATACTTAAGGATCAGTGGAGAACTGTAAGTCATGCAAATTGGGTTGGCAAAGACACCAACGATGCATGGAGGAATTGCCTCTGGAGACATGGGATTTACACAATGTACTTTTTTTGCACTACTCTCATACCCACACATACATATGCTTACAATGCACTTCCTTTGACTTTTACTCCCAACTCTTGTATATCATTGTCACGCATAGGAAAAGTACACACTAATGCACTGAGTGAGGGGCACAGAGCGGGAGAGGTGTGTGCTATTTCTGTGTGATTTGATTTCTCCCATGCTGTGTTAAGTTGCCACCTCCTTGGCAGTGGTGAGCGCTGAGTAGGGAAAAAAAGGTGCCATAGGTAGAGAGGGGAATGACAAGGGCAGTCAACAGAAGAGGTGAGGATGCCAATCAAGAAAGGAAGTTCTGGGCACTGCCTGTCGTGCTGCTTCTAATGGCAGTGGGGAAACGCATCGCATACAGATTTCTTCCATAATTGGTTGACAGCAATCCTGAGTAGAATGCAT
Source organism: Coreoperca whiteheadi (assembly GCA_011952105.1). Lineage (NCBI taxonomy): Eukaryota > Metazoa > Chordata > Actinopteri > Centrarchiformes > Sinipercidae > Coreoperca > Coreoperca whiteheadi. The sequence continues at coordinate 16,747,881 of CM022486.1, read as the reverse complement.
GCATGTGCTTATGTAAATTCCCAGGCTTAAACGGTACCTGCACTCACACACGCACACAATCAACACAATGAAGTGTGTGAAGTCAAAATGACTGATTCATACATATGCACACATCTGGAGAAAAAAACCCCTGTGCTCCCTCTACCATGACAGAACTGTCAGTGCCTTTATTTAGCCTGTTTCATGAGGTTTTCCTAATTCTCTACATGCCAGAATCTTTTTATTTATGTGTGACATGGTTTATGAACGAATCAAAAGAGTCTGATTTGCAGCATGAAAGTCGCGTCTTTAGTATGCCAACAGGCCCCTAAGAGAGGGAAGACGTCTATCTAGGTAATGCCAAGAAGAAATTGAAAAAGGGAGAGACTGACCTTTATTTCATCCATGTCAATGGGCTTCTCTTGATGTTTTCCATGGAAAGTTCTTATAATGTGTATGACTCTTATGGGAACACCTTATGGAAACTCTGTTGGCTCTGGTTTAATTTTCTGGACTGCTGAATATCAAAACAATGTCCTTTGTACTATGTATGATACAGTCTAAGGGGTGAATTCACAAAGAATGGATTGCGGCCGCTGATAGCACCATGAATTGCACATCATTTGCAACCGCTATCTCCCCCATCTTAAAGTCCGATTCACAAAAGATATTTCATCGAGAACACGCCCACAAAGTTTTTCAGATGAGTGCAATTTACCATTGTTTTGCGTCTGCAATTTTCGGCAGTGGTCCCAGTAATATTTTTTCTCAAGGTGTACTGAAGTAGCATCTCACATGGTTAAGCACCGTTTGAGTCAAACATTTTTATAAAAAATACATTTCACTCATAAGGGAAAGAGATGTTTAATTTGAAAGAGAACTTATTCTATTTATAATTATAACTATTCTAATTATCTAATAACTCCCCCTGCTCTTTCCTTCATTTCTATCTGCAGGATGTCTCTTATTTTTCTATGACTCACTCTGTATGTAGTGAATGTTATGCCTCTGGCTGCATGGAGAGCTGTTTTCTCTCCTACTCTGGTCCATGCTGGACAGTTACAGCACAAAACCATCATCTCCATTTCTCACAGCAGTAGGTTTTATGTTGTTTTACAGTTTCACTCCCTCAGGTTGAATATCAGGTATTGTACTGTCTGTGTGCCACCTGTGTGCATATGAAGCACTGTGATGCCCTATAGCTTCGCCTGGCAACAATCACTATTGCCATGATCACTGGAAAGTCCAGGTGTGACACCCCTTTATAAATGCGCTTCAGTTATCACCAACTCTCGGAAGACGCTGATAATTTCACTCTAACTGCATGTGGCTATTAGTGCTGGTGTTTGAGAATTTGACCTTGTTTTTCAATGAGGCTCATTTGCATAGAAACGGGCCAATTGTGCGCTAAATGTAACGCAGCGTGTGCCGAGACACATTCTAGAAGTTGGATATAAATTCAAATCATCATCTGAAGGTTTCAGGTACACATTATTTTCGCAGTTGAGTCTAAAGTACTTTGACTTTGAGGACTTGTGGTGAGTTTTTAGATGCACATTATAGCTGGCAGCTCAAAATGTACTGTAGGTAAAATGTCACATCTGAATTACCAGTGAGGACCACAGCTAATGCATTTCTAATGAGGTTCAAGTTATCATTAGTGAAATACCACTGAGTGGAACAACATGTCTTGTGCAGGTTTTTGTTGACTCGCAATGACTCACCCTCGTTACGTTCTTGACCCGAAACAGACGAGTAATGACATCCTCATCTGCTGACATGGACAGAAACTCCACTTCCATGGGCCCGTACTGCTGCAAACCAGGCTCCGGCCAGTACTGAACACATGGCTACAGGTAGAGGAGGGGGGTAAAATTGTTTTATCAGTGATTTAATGTGCCAACTACAGTACTTGGACTCTTGGACTCATGCATTCTTCAGTAGCTGTAGCCAAAAAAACTGCCATTGCTCTTAAAATGTTGGATTATCCAAGAAAAGACTACTTTAAGAAGCGCAAAATTATGAAACTAAACACGTAGGAGTGTGTGCAGGCAGGCAGTGGGGGGTCTGCATGCATGCACTGTTAATCAAAAAAAAAAGAATACAGTTGAAGAGACACGCAGACACACAAGTAGAATAAAAGCAATGGCTAAAGTGGTGTTAATATGTGCCTACATAGAACAGGAGGTGTTATGGTGCCACCCTGGTGTTAATAAGGGGAGAGCGGCAGTGCAGGGAGGGAGAGATGTAATATGCTTTGAAAGATTGCAACAAGAGGGAGACAGAGTACTCCAGTGCCACGAATGAACTCTATAACAGAGTTCATAACAAGAGCTTGCAATGAACAACTTAAAGCAGTGATAACTCAATTTTCAGGCGAGACCCAAAAGGCACTGTATTGCACTCAAAGAAATGAGAGAGAAAACATTTAAAGGCTAGTGGATTAAAAGTAGGATTGAATAGGGGTACCTCAAGTTTATTTTCTGTTTTCTTTTATATTACCAGACTACACAGGGTGTTACAAAACACCATGCAGATAAGCCAGCTCACAAAACCCTAAATGTCTAGATTTAATGTTTACATCATACACAATTATTCAAAATCAAGATAATTTATTGACATGTACAGTTACAAAGCCTGTCTAGGCCCTTAAAGGTCATTTTAGTGTTTAACTGATTTTGACATATATCCTTTGGTAGGATACTCTCATAATATCAGTGAAGAGCTGTATATCACTGATGCAAGAGGTGCATTAAGACAGACAGATAATACCAGTGTTTAGAATAAAATAAGTTAATCAGTGGGTATCTCTGGAACAGCCCTCAATTGGTTGGTTCAATTTGTTGAAAAACAAATTCTCTTTTCAACTGATGTATCAGCTAAAGAGTTAATGTGATTTATGTAGCATGGATCAAGTCTTGGGCCAGCTCTGTTCAGTTTCTGTCAAACACACTGACTTCAAAGGTTGGCCACACTACATAGGTGCTTAACTAATCTTTAAAAAAACAGTCCTTTTGGTGATTTAGTTAATTTAGAATTAATTTCCTTTTTTATAAAGTGTCATCTTATCTTTACAGATAACTTACTAGACTAAATAATGGACCCTTTACGAACCAGTAGTGCCACTGTTACTACTTACACTCAACACACAATTATATCTCCACCAGAGGAGCATTATGCAAGAAACACTGGAAAAATGTTAAGGACTGATTTTACAAAACTCTACCTTGGACAAAAACAGGTTCATAATTTAGAGAAAGCACCTGCATTATGAGGCTGTGATACAATGTGATACATATTTCACATGGTTAATATTTAAAGTTTGACTCTTTCTTCTATGTATGCCTAAAAAACAAAAAATCTACATTCTGTATAAGTCATTATCTACAGTATCTTTGGCTTGGTGATTCATTAGTTATTCATACATATATTAATGATATAGGTGCAAATACAAGGTCATATGAATGAGATTATACATTAAGTAATTGCCCTTGTAAGAGTTGTTAATGATCTGATGAATACCTAACGCTCTGTGCTAGAATGTCTGCTCTCAGTGCAGCATTTGACACAATGGATTAAAATATTCTTATTCAGAAGTTAAGGTATCTCCAGGACTGTCTACCACAAATTGTCTTGTGTCTGCCAAATGTCTTTCCTCCGCGCAGGTAGTGTCCTGAGTGGTGTACCACAAGCATCCATTTTGGGACCAATCTTATTCTCTCTTTCTATGTTTTCCTTAGGCTAAATTATTAGAGAGCATGTAATTTCTTATTTCTTTCCATTATAATGCCAGTGATATCAAGCAAGTACCTGTCCCAACATTGTTGAATTATTCAGCAGCATTGTCATCTCTGCACAACTGTTTATCAGCCATTTAGGACTGGATGTCTGCCATTCTCCTTCAGCTTAACTCCAACAAAATGGAGATCTTAATTATTCGCTTAGTCAATTCGTGCCAGCTTTTGGCTCTTTAACAGAGTATGTTGTTCCTTCTGTTAAAAATCTGGGAGTTACATTTGATCAGAGCCTTAGTCTGGAACCCCATATTACTACTGGCTTGTTAAGTCCTGTTTCTCCCACCTGAGAAACATCGGCAGAATTAAATAATTCCTTTTATTTCTGACAGTGTTTTTTTACATGCTTTCATTTCACATTTCTGTATACTTAGAATACACTTTAGATTCTATTACTGACTTTCACAGCCTTCTTCAGTTTGGCACCTGATTATCTGGTAGAGCCCTTGAGTCCTTATTTACCAGCTCAAGCATTGTCTTTAGAGCTCTAACCACATGCAGTAGCTTACCATAGGCACTCAGGATAGCAAATAGCTTTAATTAATTTAAAATCTCCACTTAAAAATAATGTTATGACATATTCTTTTAGTTATTTGTTACTGGTGTTCCATTGTGTTTTTAATTGAATCTTGAACTCGAATCTTGTGTTATGTTTCAGCTCATTATTATAGCTATTATTATATGTGTTGAAGAAAGAACAGGGAATATTGCAGTACAAAGACATATGCTCATGAGAAAAAGTGGGACGCCAACAAAAAGAACCCTGAGATGTGGCTGGAGGGTAATGCAAGCCTATTCTCCAGAGATGTAACTTGAGGAGGGGAAGGAGAAACTGGGGCGGGTGTTATCTAGTCATGCCTTGAGATCAATGTGGTCAGGGATCAAAGCCCAACAAAATGGCATGAAGGAACTAATCCTAAGCACAGTAAGATACAGAAACAGTAAAGGCAGTTTTTGTCAGGAAAAGTCTCAAGTAAAGTTCACATAACGTCGAGAGTGAAAAACTGTCAAAACTAGTACCGCAAGCAGCTGCTCTTGTGTGAGTGAACTCAAGCATTTTGCTGCGTTTCTCTTTTCTTATAGTGCCAACAAATCAATGGCAATAAAACTGTATATAACACTTTGACCTTACCCAGGCAGAGTTAGACTGGTTGAGTTGGTTGAGCATGACCACTGCTGTGCAGCCATAGTCAAAGACCAGCCTCCAAAAGTCTGCCGTCGTGCCCGGCAGAGGGTGAGGGGTCACAATAAAAGCAGCCTGCCGGTGGAAGCTGTCGGCGAGAGCAGCATTGATGTAATTGTTGCTCTCCCCTTCTGTTGTAACCAGGAATGCCAGGGCGCGATCAGGCGGCAGAACATCCATGCTGCGGTTCTTCTCTCGGTTTCTGGGCAACAGAGCAATGCTGCACTCTTCTACGTCCAGGTGGGGAGTCACAGAGTTGAGCGTCTGTAAATGGAAAAGTTAAAGAGGCGAGATGAGAGTGATGGGAGGATGAAACAAAATTGAAGAGAGCATTTAAAAGATGGAAGGCGTGAGGGGTGAGGAGACACAGCAGAGGAGTCAAAGATGATAGGGAGGAGGAGGAAAAAGAAGTGAATCAGACAGAAGGAGAGAGGAGTGGGACGCTGTGTATGCCAAGACTCCAATAATGTTAGTTGAAAGAATCTTTAATACTCTGAACATCACGATGACAAACTGATTTAAAAGAATAAAGGCTAAATTAGGCCAACTGCATATTAAAAGGAAATGTAATGAAGTTTCTTTGAGGAACTCTCTGTTAATTTAGCTGTAATTACATTAGACAACATGAAAAAATATTTGGATCATTAATACACAGCATCAATAATAGATCTGTGACTTGCTGATCTCAGTACTCCCGGTTGGCTGTTTGCTGTCTGCAGGATGACAGAGTAAAAGGCAAACAGAGAGCTCATTGTGTGGCGGAGAAGCTTTCAAAAACAATGTCAGACGGATACGTTTACAAGATCAAAGCGAGGCATGTAACATTTTCCTTTATGAAGAAGTAACAGTTTGTAATCGGTGTCGCACCACCTACAGTACAATTCCCTAATTCTAAGCAATACATCCATCATAATTCATATGTAGAGAATAAGGATAAAACGGTATAAAATTAAAGGGGGAGCGTGAGCCTTCTCCAGTATTACTTTGAAATGCAAAACCTAGAATCAGTGCGGCTGCTGGTTGAACACTGCAGGAGGGGGAGGGGGATGAGACAGGTAAAGCATGTGGGAACACAGCTGGCTCTCCTCTCTCCTAATCAACATCTAATAAAATGTTCTGAGACCATATTCTGACAAACCAGGCAGAGTACTTCAATGGCAGTCACACAGAATCAAAAGCGAAAGGAAACCTGTACACATACATTTATAGATGCATACTTGACACACACACACACACACACACACACACACACACACACAAACACACACACAGACACACACACACACACACACACAGACATATTAATCTATTCCTTTCTGCACTCTTTGTTGATTTCCAAATGTGCTGTGAGGTACAACAGAGGAGATGTAGTCATCGTTTATGTAACTGTCTGAATACCAAACAGACTGTTTTAATTTAAATGAGCAACTATACAGTACACAACAGAATCTATGCACTATAGACACGAAAATATAATACTCTTCAAGGTTTATACAAGGGATCATCAATATGGTTGCCTCTAGATGTGACTGTTTCCCCTATCATCTTGATATGCCAACCATCAGCTTTCAAACATCAACAGCCATTAATGTTAATTAATATAAACGTAGTGCAGACACATGCAAGAAGGAATGAAATTCCATTTGTTTATTGTCTTGTTGCTTATTTGTGCTATTATTAGTAATAATGTAGTAGTACTGAAGTGCATGTTGCAGTAGTCGGAGTGGTAGTACTAGTATCATATTGTTGTAAAAGTAATTCTAGAAGTGCTAGTAGTTCCATTAAGGTAAATGAAATAATTTGGTTTGTGATATTCAATAAATTGCATTATCAATTCAAATTACATTGTGTGGGCTGTTTAATACGTGTATGCATGTTTCATGTTTTAATGGGTGCATAGTTTAACAAAATGAAACAGTGCTTAGAAATTGATTGAGGTCATGATGTTGCAGTCCAGCAAAAGACTGACCTGAAACTCCTCCCGTAGCTGAGAGGAATTACTTTGCGAATCCACTCGCAGCATTTCTTTGTAAGTGACCGCAAACTCGTTCACCAAGATGGCCGTCTCTCCACACAGACAGGCCTCCAGAATGGCATCGTGGATAAAGATATACTGCTCCTGAAAGGAAAACAGGTAACATAATTAACATAATTAAGCTTATGCTGTGTACGTGCACATGTGTGGGCATGCATATGTACTCTAGTGGGTTTCAGATAACAAGCGGGAGTGTGTTATATGGTTGCAAACAGCTAAACCGACATTAGATAGGAGCCAGGTTCAGACAGAAGCTGGTTATGAACATATGTAAATGTAAATAAATAATAAAACAATATAAAGACTGGCAGAGATTTTTCATAACCTGTCTTGTTCTGAATTAAACATATGCTATAATGTTGTTGGTGTATCAAAGCTGTTGGAGAATACATAAATATTTCTAAGTAAACAAACACATGCGGTGTGCATTTAATTACAGCACCCCTGCAAATAACTACAAATGTAATAAGCAGCCAAGTCAATGTTGGATTTACATAATAAGGGGTGAATATGCAAATTATCTGCAGATCTAAAGAACAGCACGTGCCTACGCAGCGTACTGAGAGAAAATGTGAGTCTTTTCTCTAAAACTATTGCAATGACCTTTTCATAAGTCCCAGAGGGGGAGTATGATAATACACCCCCCTCGCTCTTTGATTTTCCAAACAACAGGATGGAAAAACAAATGTTTAAAAACCTGACTCTCCAGAAGTTTTCCAGTGGAGAGAGGTTACCTTATGATGGCCAGTGAATCAACCTCCTGAATATGTGCAAGAAAAAATTTGACATTTTTGACCTAGTTTGAATGTGAAGTGGTTTCCTGACTGTTGACCTGACCTCTGTCTGGATCATGTTGATGCGTCGAGAGCAGAGGGTTTTGACACAGTTGTAGATATCCACCACGCCTTCACACTCGGCCATGTCCAACATGACATCCAGCACGATGTAGCAGCCGGTGCGGCCAGCCCCCACACTGGCACACAAAAGGCAATCTTTCTTGAGGAATCATGCACAATCTTAAACCATCTAACTTTCAAGTTAGTAAAAATGTTGTTGCCATTTTTCAGGATACAGCTTTGCCAGGAGCACATGTTATTAGCACTGCATGATTTAAAAGAGAATGGGGAGAGTCTTGAAGGACCGCTACAACGTACAAGGCAAGTGTCATGTGATCGACGGAGTCTAGCGGTCAAAGGAGCAAGCTACGCTACACTTACAGCCACTATGCTAGGTATTATTACATTATTATCTTTTAAGCTGTGTGTTCAAATAGGGTTACATTTTGGCATTATATTATTGAAAATTTTGTTAAATTTTACTGCATCATGTGTTGGCCCTGCCTCCTGACACTCACACGAAGCATTTTGAATTCTGAGTAAATGTAAGCTTTAAAAGAAACAGAAAATTCGGACAATTTTGTAGTAGTAAAACTGGAACTCAGTATTATTAATCATTATTATTATTATTATTAATTAAAGGGATCAGCGCAAGTGATTTTCAAATTCTGAATAAATAGAAGCTCGGTTTGCATGAATATTCATGAAGGGCGCAAAGTCACATTTTGGAGTCCAGTCCAGATATTTATTTACCATCTAGGTTGTTTCTAGTCTACCCATTGTCTTTGCATTTGAAAATGTTTAACTCAGGATTACATTTGATTCACAGAAAGAAGGTACTTGCATATAAAACACAGCAGCAAAAAAACACATTTGAGTTCCTTTATTTATTTTTTTTATAACAGGACAAGTAGCCGAATAGTCGATCACGTGACCCTCTCTTTGCACATCGTAGTGATCCTGAGTCTCTAAATTACTAATATATTACTTGTCATACTCTGAGAAATGAATAGTGATTACACTCATATTTACAATATAACAGCAGTTGCTAAGTGTCCCATTACCTGCAGTGGACCACCACAGGGCCAGCGTCAGGAGGTGTAGAGGCTTTCACTCTTCGTATAAAGGCCAACAGTCCGGTGGCGTGATAGGGCACCCCATGCTCAGGCCAGGATGTGAAGTGGAACTGACGCACCTCGTGCTTGGTTGAGTATCCTCTCTGCCAACAAAAACACAGTACACATTAGCATTACATGTAAAACACTACATTTATATGGCTTAACCATGGTAGCCTACACGCCTTTTTTTCATCCAAGACGTGTTCCCATCAATTCAGGGACATTCCTCCTCCGTGATAGATGTGACAGATTTTTCGGTTCAGTGTGAGGACAACCAGGACATTATTTACGTGGGGTGTTAGGTCTTCTAGGACAGTAAGGCCTCTGGGCATCACATGCTAGCAGCAGCTGCAGTGTGACAGACACGCAGAAAGGAATTACTGAGGCTCTCTGAGCTCAGGGAGGGCTGGGAGCTTTCTCCTCTCTACTGGGAGGCCGCTGCAGTCACACAGAAATGTCCTCCTCTGTACAGCGACGACAAAGTAAAGCGACGCAAAGCAAAGATTTGTTGAAGACAGAAATCCAAAAAAAGAAAGGAAAAGAGCTATGAAAAACAAGCTGTCACCAGCTTCTAAATTCATGAAGATTTGAATAAGCAGCAGCGTGTGCCCATGGAGAGCGAATGTGACAGTGTGCTGATAAAGCTGTGTTTGTGCCACTGTCACTGCAGCATCGCTCTGAGCCCTTCCAATGAGAGATCCCCCAGGAGATTGACAGGACGGAGGCCATCAGGGGCACAACACTGTAACAGCTATGTTGGAAAGACGACAGGGGCATTCACATAGATAGTGGTGTTAATTCCTCTCAGTTTAACATGTGGGCCTCATACCCATCAGCGGTAAGTCCTGTCAAGTATCTAATACCCTCTATTAATGTTCTACTTCTAATTTTAAGAATATTACAACAAGTATTAACAAATGCGCATGACGGTAGGCAAAATGTAAATCTTAGATAGACTAACCCTCTCCAAGGCAAAGGTGCGAACTGTGTATTCAGCCAGTGTCTCTGTCTTCAGCAGAGTGATTTTGATGTCACCATACATCTCGCTGTCATCAGGCCAGTATTTGCAGCATTTCACCTGTTTAAAAAAAGTGAAGCAACAGAATTAAACCTCATGTTGACATTCCTGGAAAATCAACCTGTAAAACTGCACAATGTGTAACATGAATGAATCTGTTTGCGTGTTGTGAAGGTTGAATGTCTTTTTTTTTTCCTCCCATACAAAGCAGAAAAATTCTCTAGTTTCAACCTCATTTTTCAAAACACAGTGTACTCAAATCTCCTGATATTAAGGGTATCTCACAAGATTCATTTGAACAAATCGTTTGACAGAAAAAGATATACAAAATGATCTGTCATTATAATTAATAATGGGAATATAATTAATTTACTATAATACAACTATTAAGTACTTCATTAGGTGGTTCAACTAGAACAGAGTAATATTGGTGTGAAATGTAATAAGTTGAAAAAGTACAGAGGTTACACTTCAAATGCTGCGGAAGAACAAAAACAACCTTTTCCTCTGCAGATATTTCATCTCGGAGGGCAAAGAAAAGAAAAGCACAATAATCACATAATTTCGGCAAGCATAATGAGCAGGAGGGCAGCAATCTTCTTCACCAACACCAGGCACAAGGGAGGTAATTTTATTTAATGGATGGGTTATGGATTCAGCCACACAGACAAGTCCTCATTTGTTGACTGTTCGGAGAATTGTTAGGATGGAGCACCAACTTGGATGTAGGGCTACTGCTAGAAAAATTGTGTCATTTGAACCATAATATGTTTATCTTAGCTAGACTAAAAAGGATGGGGTGCTTGCAGCAGAGTTAATTTATTACAGGTTTTTATGTGAGGTGGAAAATAACAGTACTACAGTCTACTCTCATGTCTTTACTGCAAATATTAAGCTAAAACCAGCAGCTAGTTAGCTTCGATTAGCTTGGGAAACAGAGGGAGACAGCTAGCCTGGCTCTGTCCAAAGGTAACATAATCCACCTACCAGCACCGCTAAAGCTCACTAATTAACATGTTAAAACTAAATGGTTTAATCTATTCAAAAAGGGTGCTGGTATCTGGATTTTACTACTGTACCATTGCACAGAATGGGGCAATGTACATCACTTACCCTGCCAACCTCCACCAGTTTAGTGATCATGACGATGCTGAAACAATTTTCCTGCCACACCATCCTCCAAAAATCATACAGAGTCTCCTGCTTGGGTCCTAGTGGGAAGAGGAAGGAAATAACAGAGAAAGAGACAATAAAGTTATTGGGAATTCCAGGCAGAAGGGAAAGGGCGATGGGTGACACAACAACAGCAGTGGCTGATGATGAAAGCTCGCAGGACCATCAGTCACTTATTGTCATCTGAGGAGAAGACGTTTAGGAAGCGACTCGCAACTTTAAAACGAGGATCACGTAGGAAAGAAACACTCAGAGACAAAAACACTTCTGACATCTTTACATTTTTTTGGTCTTTCCTGCAAGTTTCATCTTTCTGTCTCTCTAACAGGGGGAAAAGGAGGTGCTGGTGCAAGATAAGCAGATGAGCAGACCTTGAGTGACTTTGTGATGGGAGCTCCCTGGAAACTGACACTCACTGGGGTTTAGAAACAGCAGAGGGAATTTTTTAACGCTCACACACACACAAACACACACATACAGAGTCTGACTGTCCATCAGATGTGACTTTGTGTTTGAGCAACAGAGAGTGAACTAACGGTTCTCTCTCCGACAATGAACACACCGCTCCACATGTCACAGAGATTGAGAAGCTATAATTGATGTGCTTAATGATTCACCTCCTCTAATGATGAATTCAGTTACATCCCTAACACAGCCTTCATGGGTTAGTAGTCACACTATCACCTTTGGATTTGCCAGAGAGATGGTTTTGGCAAGGGACTGGGCATGAGTGGGCTCATTGGCTGGATCATCTTCAATTTATTACGCCGCGACAAAAGGTCCTGTAAGGCATGCACACACACACACAAACACATACACGCAGACACATACACACTATAGCCTTGCTGGGATACTCACCCTGAGTGGCGATGAAGTGGTTGGATCGATGGTAGCCCTGAAAGAGGGAAGAGGGATGACATGCTGAGTAAGCCATCTGCGCCTCAGGCACAGCTGTATGGGAGGCTGTCTCTCTGTCTCACCCTTTTCCTCCCCTTCGTCTCTGCATTCTGCTCTCCTACTGACCCACTCTGTGCAACCGTGAATCGCATTTCCTGTATAATTTTCCAGCGCTATCTGACCTATTGCTGACTCCAGACCACCTCTTTGCCCTCAGAGACTCCACAGAGAGTTTGGAGCAGTTTGGGCAACAGATAGTAAATACTGCATCTCGACAAACTGCTGATAAATCTCTGAAAAAATGAATCCTACAGCGAGTCGGACTAGCTGACTGAACAATGACTGAATCCCTGTGACAGTTTGACAGCATGCTGTCCCATAAAAACAAATCAAATTTCATTGAAGATTCAATATGTACTATATCTGGGATGATGAATTCACAAACGAAAACCACATTTCTTTTTTCTTCCAGAAAACGTCATCCTTGAATTCTTCCACTATTGTCAAATGAGTGGAAGAATATTTTACCCAGGTTTCACATAAATGCATGATATCAAAATCTGACATGTACAGTGAAGTATTCTGAGATCCTTCATATCAAAAGACGAGACAGACTTTGATATAGATGACAGACATTTTCATATGGTGAGTATGGGATGAATATGAATGAACGATGAGATGTCACCTCTACAGCCTTGAGGGGATAAACACAACGAAAGACCACCTGAGGGCCTTTGAAGCATGAACACTTTAAGCACAAGCAGACTGTTGAAAGGAAGTCCTCCTGAAAAGACGTTTATCTAACCTTTCAAGGAGACACCTGTATTCAAGACACAGGTCTGTGAAAACATCACCTAGAAAACCACATGCATGTTGTGGTTCACTGTTTGTTGTGATTTTGAGAGGAGCAGCTGGAAGGATAATTGATTCCCCAATTACCGTACATGCCTCTGTGGAGTGGAGAAGACAGTTCAGGAATAATCTGAATAAACTCCCAAGCCCACAGTGGCTCTCATCAAATCAGTATGATGGGGCAATCCATGCTGATAACAGTTTTTACTTTTTGCAGAGGGCATCTTCCAAATATGTCGAGTCTGTCCACGTTGCTGATGGATTTCTAAACCGAATTACATCCAGTCAGATAAACGGGGACATGTTTGAAATGGAGATGGATGACCAGTGCTGTGCGGCCTGCTATCCACAATTCCTCTGGCCCTGGACAAACAGTATCAGCATGAATTCTGCCAGTCCTCCATTAAAGACGGTCACCATAGCAACTAAACTTCCTGAATCTTGGCCACTTGTGGGAACTAACAAAGACAGCAAGGTCCTCTTTCTGGAGAGGACACATCTCCTTGTGGTCATTTAAAATCATTAGCTAAAAGGGCATGTTTTTTGTTGTTGTTTGTTTTCTTTTTTGTCAAATGTGCAGAAACCTGAATCACACTGACCTTTGAGCATTTGTGGATAGAGGATAGTGGAAAGGGAAGAGGGAAGAGGGAAGTGAGAAGAGAAGAGAGGAGAGGAAAAAGAGCAAAAATAGAGTGATGGCAGGCAGAAGAACGAGCAGTGAAGTACTTACTTCCCTGTTAATCCGAATCTACAGGGTCCAAGGTCGAGGAAGTGAGGAGGGGAGTAGAAAAAGAACACATATAGGCTAGTTAATGAAAGAAGCTTTTGGTAAGTAGGAGTTATGGTTACAGACAGGCGGAGAGAGGTGTGAGGGAGTGTGTTTGTGTGCGCGCGTGTGTTTATGTAAGAACAGCAGGACATGGCTTTATGTGTTAAAGCACTCATTGTTTGTGGGAATGTATGACCTAAGGCCATCGTTTTTTCATTTACTCTAACCTACTGGTTCCTTTTTTCAAATGAAAATGACTAGTTTTCTTTACTGTTAAATTAGCATTTTCTATTCAAAGAAAGTAGACATGAGAGAAATCCTGCTGTGTTTCACACATACATTATGCTGCTAATTGGAAAATGAGGCTGGATCACTGTTCTAAAAATAAAGAACTAGTCTTTGCTAATTTTATTGGCTGTTGCATTGCAACAGCCTAGAGAGGACACGCTATATGACCAGGGCTTGTTTATGAACTGGGTAACACGTGTCTGTGACAAACTTATTTAAAAAAAACAAAACAATGTGATGTAAGTAGTTACTCTTTACTCCACCACGCCTTTAAGTATTTCTCAATAATATTAAATATTCATGACTAACTAAGCAATAATCAAAGTTAATGGGAAAATATATCATTTATTAATGCTTCATCAAGACTGTGCGGGCACAGAATTGATCAGATCTGATTAATAATAACCTGGCAACATAAACAAGCAACATACCAACTGTTATCAAATGCTGATTTATATGTTGCTAAACTCAGAGCAATGCACTGAAATACATGAAATCCCCTTTTTCCAATTGAGCCCCACTCACAACAAAAAATGTATGCAAAAATCTCTGTTCTAAACTGTAAAACTGTACAAATTGTGGTCATGTACAGTAGTGAGATATAGTAAGTTGCTGACTGAGAATAGTTTTCAGGGCCTTTAAGGTAATTGACAAAGTGATATATTATCTTTACATTCAGGGCATTTCAGCTTATTCAAACTTATTAACAGTATGACAGTGTGTGTGTGTGTGTGTGTGTGTTTGATTGTGTTTCCATGCTACACCTCTCAGTAAGACATTGTTACTCTTTAGAAGCAGATGAAATTAGCAACAGCCATGATGCACTGGACTGCTCTAGATTTGCAACAGGCGCAGGAAGCTGTCAAATATATGTAAAGTTCTGCTCCTATTCAAGCAACACACACCACAGCCAAGCAAAGACTCAGGCATTAAGTGACAGAGAAAGAGGAAACGGAGTGCGTGCACTTTCTCACCTCTGTTTTGAAAGCGCAATAATGTTTCAGAGGGAGGAAAAACTTTTCCATTTAACCTCTGGTTAAGTAATCGCAGGCTGCCCAAAAAATGCTTCGCTGTGGGTAAGTAGCTGCTATTCAGCTTGCAGGGTCGGCCTTGTCAGGGAGTAACATCACTGACTCTGACACTGTAGTGGCTGCTGAGTGGTGTTTTCCCTATAATACCTGCACCTCTGTGCCCTAAACGCTAATGGAGACCCTCACAATAACTACATTCCTAACAGCAGGCCAGGTTTTTAATGCCCTCTCAATGTAATGAACTCTCTAAAAGCATCTCACCACTGGCCATTATCTACAGAGAAATAAAAGAGAGGGAAAAAAGCCCTGTAGTGTCAAGCATTTATGATGACACAATTAGGCCTAAAGGAGGAATCCACCCAAAACCAAGTCAACATTATGCACATTGTAATTTACTCTCACTGAAAAAAATAAATCGGTTTTTCATCATTTTTCAAATGTAATCTTTATAAAGATTTTGACAGAGACAGGAGCTTTCAACCTCTTATCAGCCTCAAACAGGAGTGGGAGTACATCTGCTTGCTTCAACTTCTCACAGAGTGCAATATTTACTTTACAGTAGCCCCAATGAGAGGTGGGCAAAATAAATCTTATGAGATAAAGGAGTCATATCAGATTGCCAGACTTCCCTTGACATAACTCAAATGAATAGCAACAACTGAGGACCGGATTCACAGGGGAACTGTTGCACCAATATACCAGTTTCTATCTAAAGTATATCTGCTAGTAAAATTGTAGTTTTTTCAAAATCTGGGTTGATTTATTTTGTTATTAACCTCATTGCTGCCATCTGAATGTGCACTCCTGCTTTCTAAATAAACACAGCCTCCTCTAGTTTTTATGAATGGGAACACGTATGAATGAGACTGTGTGAGACACATTAGCAACATATACATGTATTTCATATGATCAGTGAGAATGTTACTGTGGCGCTGCATGTGTGGCAGACAGTTAAGGTGAATGGTGGAAAGGATCATCTCCTCCTGGCCCATCCGGAGATTGAATAAAATCAATCATGTCTATTTAATTTAGGGGGATTTGTGGCATCTTACAGAAAGGTTCATCTCCTCTGCAAGGCATTAAATGCATTCATTCCGATCTGTTTTAATAAAAGTGATAGCAGAATTAGTCTGGGTCGGGGATTCAGTGCAGCAATTGACAACCATGGCATCTGGCAAAACACCAATAGGAAGAGTGTTTGATTGGATGAAAGCCTCCAGGTGAAAGTGGGCCAGCAGACTGGTGAGCTTACAGGAATGAGAGAGATGGACTGTGGCTTTGCAGGGTGTGAGAGATAGAGTTACTATTTGTATCCCATGTCGAACAGAGGCAGAAAAACAGGATTAGACTTACATCAATGTAGTTAGCGTTAATGTAGTCTGAGTTGGGGTCTCCCAGGAGAGGGTGGAGCTTGACTCTGTGGCGGTCATCTGTGGCAGAGCAAAGGAATGTTAAATTACAAAGTTTCCATAATATTTAAAGAAAAAAAATGTATGCAGGATAAAATGGGTTGTGATGACTTACATCCCAACAACGTGTCGTGCCTCCCTTTGGTTTTGTCCTTCTTCTTTGTGCAGTCCCACCCATCAAAGAAACTCTACAGAGATAAAGAGACACTTGTTGGAGATTTCGGGTATACAGCCTCTCTATATTAACCATTTAAATATCTTAGATAAATAGTAATCACACCGTTAACACATCTTTTCTTTTGTTTCATGTGTGATAAGGAAAATTGTGTTTCAAATCAGTGCATCTCTCAAGCACGGTCATAGTGTTTAAGAGCGGCTGTATCCTACGGAGAGATTTGGTGGTTTATGCGTGATATGTAATTAAACAAAACAGTGTCATATAGTCCTTGCCTGATCCCAGAGCCCTCATGAGTCATGGACCGCCATTGGCACCTATTCTTTTTAGATCCTCTACGCCATGGGTTATAGTCAAAATTTTAACCAAGTGGCTAAATTCCGACTGGCTTAAAATTCTGTGTACACCATTAATAAGAGTATCAAGAGATACGTAAATCCATCAAAATAATCCCAGAATACAATTTTATCACAGCAGAGGCTCATGGAGGTAATGGTAGTTATATAGCTCACAAATTGACCAAACAGCTATTATCCAATCATAGCTTAGCAACCGTAACTAGGCACGACAGGTCTGCCAAACTGGGATTCTAAACATGCCCAAGTGTTGTACATGGAGCTGTAGTAAGAGCATTTATATAAAGAGTTTCGAGGGTGGTGTCTTTTTTATCCTTTCCAAAATCTAGGTAGCTTAGTACCTACTGTATACTGGAAGCTGGTCCAGGATGAGTTTAGGCTAACATGTTATGTCAGAAGGAAATAACAGTGTGAGGTTACATTTTTCCTTATTAAAATACTAGGACTAGTATTTGTGTCCTAGAGCAGAATAGCTTCCGTGTTTAAAGTATGAGGTATTTAAGACTCCTTTTATCAGGTTTTTCGTTTTAAAAGGACTCAGCTGGAAAAATTAAAAAGACAGCTGGAGATGCGTTTTCAACCAAATCCTGGTGCTGATGTTAGCTTTATTAGCTATCTAGCCATAGCTGATAAAATCCACCAATGGCAGTTGTAATTTCAACTGGCAAAATCAATGGTTTCCGGCCAGAAATGAGAAGCCTGCTTTTTATCTATCCCATTGATTCAATAATTACAAGAATTTACAGTCGTAAAACTGCCACGTTATCGTTATAAACTGCATATGTGCCATGTGAGAAAAGAAAAAGAATACCAAAAACATATGCTAGCCTCTTACGTGAGCTATATATATATATATATATTATTGCAAAATGAAATACTGTTGATGTTTACTGTTCTGCAACTTACTGAAGGTTTCTATATAGTATACTAAACTAAAGATGACTGGCAATTAGAGTTAATTCAGAGGAACTGTCTACCACCTGCTAGGTGGATGTCTGCTCAGCCGTATACAACACATCATACTGCAACACATCTCCTCATTCCCTATCATCCACCTGTCTGCATGGATGCACTCGCGAGCGCTTACTCTCACACGTCGTCATAAGCCACTTTTATGCGTCCACTGTAGGGCCAAATTAAGCCTGCAAACAGCTCCTTCAGATCCACGAACAAACACACACACACACGCACACACACACACATCCATACCAGTCCACCCCCTGTGGTTTTCAGCCACTAGGGGAATTTGGTGAAACTCTGCCCAAGTCTGCATGCTGAGCAGGGGATTACAACGCAGTTCTACAGAGAGCCAAGAACCAGCCAAATCCTGCCTGGGATTACACCCTCCTCCTCACTTTTTCCTCCTCTTTCCATGTTCTCTCTCTCTTTCTCTCGGGGTCTGCTTCTCACTTTGAGACCCTCATTCTCTTTACCTCCTTCTACCTCTCTTCATCACTTCTCTCCCTGTCCACCTCTTGCTTCATGTTCTTCCTCCCTCCCTTATATTTTTTACACTAGACCTCTGAGCTCTCTTTGTTTCTGAGCTGCCACCGCTCCTCTCCTCAGCCCTCTAGAGAGCAGATGGAAAAACATAAGGGTGAGGAAAAACATAAGATGAAAAACTGCGAAAGAGTGGCAGTATATTGATGGGGAGGGAAGGGAAACAACACAGACCCGTGGAAGATTGATTAGAAACCCTCATTGGCAGTGGGGTGGGTTGGTTAAGAGGATCATGTAAAATGAGTAAAATGAGATGAAGGAAAAAATGACAGTCAAGTGTTTTTACTCTTATATAGCACTTTTAAAATGTTAACATCTCGAGGTGCTATCGACATCCCACTAGATTGTATTATCTGCATTATTTGCTTCCCTTCAATAACAAGGCAACCATGGACATGCTGTCCTCCACAATTTCCCTTTCAGGATCACTCACCTCACTCTGACCTGTCATTTTTTCACCCGCATAATATCTAAAATGCCAAAAATAGTGATGAGATTCATAATCCCACCACATTCAATCAAAATCCATGTCTGAGATGTGATACATAAACCTATGGCAAATTAAATTGAGTATTTTAGTCAATAAAATATCATATACAAGCTTGATTCATAGCATGATGTAGCTGTTTTTTGTTTTTTTTTAAATAAGCATGGTAATTCAGTAGCCCCTGCTACAACTAAACTTTGAATCAATGAGTCCATCATCCTTGCTAATCTCAGCCTCAAGGCACAAAGTGGTATAATTAAAGTTTTGAGTTCTCCAGTAAAGCACTGCTGTTGTTTACTCGTACATTTCTGCAGTGGGAATATGACTGCAATGACAGCAGCTGCCACACATACAAGCTCCTTTACAACTCACTGTAAATTCTTGATCAATGTTTTTACAGAACATAGGTATTCTTCTGGGAAATAAAAACCTATACCTGCCAGGGGAGAGTTATATGATACTCGTCATCATTTTCCTACATAATGGAGAGAGACACTCCATCAAAACACATACTCTAGTACACAGAGAGAAAAAAACAAAGAGGTGTGTATTGATTTTTTGAGTGGAGTGTGTTTTGCCCGTGAGGGACAGTTTAATGAGTATACAAGCAGAGTTCCAGAGGGGAACACCATGAACCAGAGACAAAAGATGTTTTCTCTTTTCCATAAATGCTGTAGGCCGTGGGTGACAGGGATGGACTTCTCCGCAGGGTGTGATCTCAGCCTCTCAGCCACAATCTTGCCACTAGGGAGAGGTTTTCAGAGATCTTGGCCCTTCATTATGTACCCCGAAACATACAACTTGCGATAGGAGCCACTGCAACAGCAGCAGGAGGATAAGCAATGTTCTGCAAAAGAAACATGTCTGTACTTACAGTTCAATTCAGGAGTAAAACCCCACAGTGCATTGGTGCAAAAAGAAACTAAAGAAGCAGTGATCTGTCAAGCAAACTCAAGTGATTTACAACAAACAACAGTGGTGGTGCAAGCATATTTGGAAAACATTCTGGTAAGTTCCTGGACAATGACCTGGCTAATCATATTAATGGTAATTCCCTTCTCGATGAATGCAGAGCCACTTAGACAAATCGCCCATTACATGATAGGACATCTGATTTCCAGGATCTGACCATCAGCAGGAACATTATGGAGCATCATTAGACCTCAGACCATCAGACCTGTGTGAGGATACCCATTCCTGACCACATCTGGGATGCTCCCCATAAACAACATCTAGTGGTCCCCAAGTTTAAGAGAATTGTCTTATGCCTCACAGACTGATGGTTACCTTTGCGAATTATAGAGAATTTACGTTGCACCATATATTGCAGAGGGACCTAAATACTAACCTTTCTACTGGGAGGAGGTTATTTGGAGGTTACAGGGCATGGGAGCCAATAGCTCTCTCTTCTGACTTTTCTCCCTCTGTACCCTTTCATCTTTCTTCCCTTCCTACTCAACCCTTCCAGGCTCCCCTTTCCTCTCTTTGCTACCCTACAATCTGTTAGCAGTGGACAGGGGACTCACAAGCTTGAACACCTCCAGAGACATTTAACCTCATCATGCCTGCTGTCATGACAGAGGTCTTCTTTAGGCCCAAATGAGGATGATTTATTCATGCGAGCATCAACATGTGTGATCCGGATACCTTTTTAACCCTGCTAATTAATTTCAGTGGGTGGCGAGGCGGGCGCATGGATGATGTCAGAGCAGGATTGATGGCCTCCCACACCACACTGGCAAGAACCACTCCAGCTAACATGGCCTATTTAAGCTAGCAGTTATCCGCCACATGTAGTAATTGCACATGATCCTTCTTACTACTGGATAACAGCCAATAAAGATATCCAAACTACTCAATTTTTAGGTACCTTATCACAATCTCATCTGGATGGGACAGGCCATGGTGGCATCAAAATTGGAGGTGCTCTGAGTTTGATTGAACTGTATAGGCTTGCAGGACTCCACACTCACTGGGCTGTCGCCAGCATTGGTTAGCATTGGTCAGTCTGTCATGTGTGGATTATGTCTGTGACTTGTTTGTATTGTGTATGTTCCTTTTTTATGTCTACACGGCAAATCAGTATTTCTTTGAGGATAATAAAATGGATGAATCACTCACTCTGCAGTTCTCACGAGATATTTTGGAAGTTGTCCTTTCAAAATCCACCAAGAGAATTAGCAATTTTCAGTGACATGTCAGTTATCTATGGCAGGTTTCAAGGTGGTCCACGTTTCTGTGGTCAGGAGCACAGAATCTGCACTCTGTGGGGCTTGACATCAGTCTTTTCCAACGTGGGCACCTCTCACTAGTGTACCTTCCTCTACCGAATATACAAGCTCAGACACTCCCAGAATCTTCAAGCCTGCAGCACAGAGGGTTTGTCTTTAAGGGTTAGAAGTTCCTCAAAAAAGTCCTTCCGCCTCCTAACAATGTTGCCAATTAAGGTCAACCACTCCCGCTGAGGAAAGCCTGGGTACTGACCTGGCTTCTTCCCTGTAGTGTTAAAGCAACACCAAGTAGTGTTGCTTTATCAAGAACAATGCTTTCACTTCATTAAGAACTACACTAGCACTCTTTTTAACTTGGCAGTTTTCTCTGCTGTGTTAGGAGTGCCCACGTTAACCAGGTACGGAAGTACATCCCTGACTATGATTTTATTTCAGTGACACTTCTTAGGTGCACCACTCCTCTATGGTGCTTCTGCCACGACAGTTTCAGCATGACACTTGTGTGTCCACAGATACAACACAGAACACTATAGAGAACACTCTTAACAGGAAGTGGGAGACACCATGCAGGAAACATTTCTCTTCCCATGGGATATGAGATGCTCTTACATCACTGACAACCTTAGTACAGAAACAATACGTTCCATAAACGTGAAGGTAACTAGACCACCTTCTCATTTTCAGCATGAAAATTAAAGGTGAGAAAGCCTCCAACTGTGACAATGGATTATGTATATCACTGCAGTTTAAGTGTTCTTGCCTCTAGTTCTCTCACTCACTAAAGTTGGAAGGAATGGACCAATTATAATCATGCTGTTGAATTTATAGCAAAGGTTAGTCATTTAAGAATACAATCACAGTGTAAATGCAGACATTTTACATAACACCATTCTTTAGAATAATGCAGCTCTTTTATAATTGTCCACAGTACTTGACACTGGTCCACCAGCAGCAATACTTTGTAATTTCATGTTGTCAGAGTCTAAGAGCAATATCTGTCTATGCTGTCAGGGAGTAAGAGAGGAGTGTAATTGTGCCCTTTCACCTCATATTCCTGTTTAAAGCCATAGCCCTCGGCAGTCTTCATCTGGTTGATGTGCTGGAGAAGGTCAGCCACTCGGACGGCAGGGTGGAGCTGCCCTGTGTGGTAGGGGGAGCCTTTACGTCCACACTGGTGCCTCGGGGAGCCTCCCAGAAGGCTGCTGGCCTCGTTCACTGAACTACGAGCGTCGCCTGCACCAGACACAGATTTCAGTGCAACTCAAGCTGAAAAATGCATGTACAAGACAGGTTATGATATAAAACATTAATCAAGTTTTTTAGCACATGCGCGTTTAGTGTAGGATGACACACGCTGGTGTTACTTTTCAAAATATGTTCACATCACATAACGGCACCCTGCATGCTGATAGTGACACATGCAGCACAGTATATGTTAAAGGCATGTCACTTTGATAAGGTTTGTCTAGGCAACGATGTCTTCATCATAGATCTTATGTAGATGTGACAGCAGCTCTTTCTCGGTTGACGTGTGAAGCAGACAAAGCTCTGTACCAACTTTAGAGTAAACATATCTGTCTTTCCCTCTCTGTGAGACTGACAATATTAGAAAGGAGATCAAGATGAAATGTGCTGACAAGAATCCCAAATCATTTCATTCAAATATGTTACTTCACTTGTGTAATTCTCTAGTTTTTTGCAATCTTGTAAGATTCTTTATGTATCAGCTGCAGGCAGTGAATAGCCGAGGGTAAGTCGTACCAAAGACTATTTTTCACACAGGATAATAACTATCTTTCAGAATGATTCAGACATTTATGGAGTGAATGAGTGACGGTCAACAAGATTACAAAGTGAGGGATGATGTGTGCAAGTTTGAAATTGCATTGTGTAGCTGTGGTATACTGGTGGGTTTGTGTACACTGTTCTGTATGTGTGAGTCTTCATGCATTTGTCTTACTGCGTGTGCCACAGGTGTGTGCATCCATGAAGGAAAGGGCCATTCTTTCATCTTCCTGTAGGGTGCTCTGGTCTGTGAAACTGCGCTCCATGGAGCCCATATGGCTCTTCTCCTGCCGATAGGTAATGGGTGTCTTATTCATGTTCACTGGTTTCCTATTAAAGGATAAAGAAGAAGGAGGGGGAATTGCAATACAGGATAGATTGTAGTAGAGAGAAAGAGACAGAGAGAGGGAGAACAAGAAAATATTATGTTTAGCAAGGAATAATATTCAGGTAAAGATTGAGAGGAACAGAGAAAAAAGGTGAGAAAGTGTAGAAATAGTGAGAAAAGAGATATATAAAGAGACCAGCTGCTTTATTGCTTTCCCTCTACAACTTATGACTGACAGCCAGAGCACAAGCATGTATATGATGGATCACAACACGATGGAAAAGCAAAGAGGTGGAGTCACTTACGGATAGTAAGAGTAGTAGTCCCTTCTGGCAAGAGTGCAGGAGAAGGGGGAAACAAATCAAGAAAAAGAAGAGATGTGAGATGAAAGCAATGTCAGCTCAGGACAGAATGCATTGATTAAAGTGAAAATGAGAACCATCCTTGCAAGAGCTCGGCCGTACACGCAGCTATATGACGCATGCAAACGTACCAAGCAGGTGCTGACAGACCAAACCACAGCAAGGCGGAAAAACGTGTGTTTCCTTCTATCGAATATGTCTCAGTGTTACACTTCAAGGACTAGACCACGTGGCTTCCTGTCACAGCAAATTTAGCAATCAATTCTCTAAAAGCGAACTTCATGGTGGCTTAGCAGAGGAACCCAGGCTAATGTGCAGAGTAGTGGTGACTTTCAAAATCAACATTATTAAATATTAGCCCGGACGCTGTGTCAGCCATTTAATAATGATTGCTGGAGCTCTGAGTAACTTCCATTTGGCAGGACAGGTTCTTTAGATTTCAATAAATCTTATTTATGTAAGGCAGGTTAAGCCTTATTCGAGAGTTAAAGTCAGACTGGCCTACAGCTGCTGCTAAATAAATGTAGAGCAAGAGGTGTAGATAATCTACTGTAGACCTGTGGGATCATTGGGTAATAATTTCTAAATGCACACCTTTTCCCTCCCAATTACAATCTTATTTAGGGGTCAGGCCTCTGCTTGGTGTGCGTAATTAAGTGGCTAATTGAATTGCATCCGCCTCTAATTAAATACTTCACACTCAGATAGGCTCCACAGATGAGAGTTGTTTGGTCCCTCTGGTGCACCATGGAGGAAGGAAAACAATGCAGCCCTGGCTGTTGGTCCAGCATCTTCCCTAAACAAGCATGACCTTTTAGAAAGTTCAGCAAGTATAAAAACGGACTACTGAACTGTTCCAAAACAAAACATAAAGGGAAAAATTATGTGGGAGATGTGGTGTGATTGTGCATAATGAGCCATGTTTTGTTCTCAACACTTATCAGCAGACGTTTACCCTTTCTTAATGATGATGATGACGGCGCCCAGCAGAAGGATGAGGACTATCAGACCTCCAGCACACACCCCGAGAATCAGACCCATCTCCTCAGAGTGTTGGGACACCTCCAGAGCCTTGCGGTGATCTTTGCAGGCCGCTAGAAGCAGAAACACAAACGCACATTAAACAGGTACAATGCAAATACAGGACATAAAGGAACGAGGTTGAAGGTGCCGAAGAAATGATTCATAGGAACTTTTGGAAGGAGTGTGAAAAACTGAATATAGAGATGGGAAAATGGAAAATTCACAACTTGGAAGAACGTATCATTCATGCACACAAAACTATTTTCTCACAAATGTAGAATTTTCATATGATAATATAGACGTTCACACTGCTTACCCTGACTACTGTGAGGGTCCACTGAATTATAATGGACTTCTTAATGCCAAAGCTACATTTCAATAATAGAGGTATTTTCAAGATGTATTTTCAAATGGCTGCCAGAAATTTAAGAGACACACGAATAAAGAAGTGATGCCTTAAGCAAGGCAGACAGTGATTATTCATTTTGTCCAACACAACAAACCTTCAGTCCTCAGAGATACTTAATGACAACTTGTGCTGTGACAAACAAACTGATTGGCTTGCACGCAGAATAAAAGTTTGGCTGTCTGAAAGGTTTTAAACTGGCCATTTACACTGATGTTTTTAGAAAAAAAGATATGGAGATGGTAAAATAAACAGATTGGCATTAAGGACAAACAATTTTCACAGGAGTTGCAGATATTCCAGCATAAGAAACTAATTTGCTAAGACCCATTAGTCATGAACAAAAAAGTTAATTTTAAAGTTGAGCAACGACATCAAACTGACACCTTGTGATATTGCAATTGTACATTTTTATGGTACATGCACTGAACTTTTGAGGGTAATTTCTATTCAATACTGAATTAAATATTATATCTGTCCCAGTCACAAGTCATCCACACAGCCCTACAGTATAATCTCAAGGTGCCCCTGTGTCTGTGAGCTACTCGAAAGGTCGTTATCATAATAGCAGGTTATTCATTTCTCTGGCATAAAGCTTCATACTTATGTAAATGGTGCTGAGCAGTGGGCCTTTCTTTGTCTCGTTCGAGGGGACCACTGATCTAGTTTTTCTTGTGTGTGTCAGCCTGTCCTCCAGGCCTTGAAAGCCCTGAAACTAGCCCTTCTGAGCCTATTGGAACAGCACAACCTATCTGGAGAGCGGCATAAAGTCAAAGCGGGCCTGGGGATACGGCTCTATCTTGCAGCCTGCTGGGGAAGAATCAGATCTGGGGCATGGAAAATAAAAACAGAACCATGTTTTAGCCCAACTATCTGCAGCCGTGGGCCAATTATTGGTGCTTTAGTACAATCATCCCAAATAAAAGTAACACAAAGTAACATAATTTAATTTCATTATTTGGTAGGATGTTTAATCAATGATGGTGTCAGATCTGAATGGAGATAATAGGCCATTGGCTTGGTATTTGACAGGAACTGTTCCTCCTAAAACTGCTCATGAAAGGCTTTTTGAATTGCCCCCTCGAACATGTTGTTCGAAAAATGTGACATTTCTGTGTGTGCTGTTCAGTGTATAGACACCACAACATGTGACAGGTATACTTTACTTTGTAATAGTGGTAGGAGAGGGTTTAGTCAGATTGAATCAAAGATGATTTTTCTTGTGGTTTCTTTTCACACACAGGGAAACAGTATGATCCAAAGATACCTTTGTGTCTCTGAGCTACTGTAACTGAAAATAACGTAGACTTCAGCCCGTCTCAAGGTGCTCCATTGAAAAAACAGCCTCAGCCACAAACTCGGCTCTGGCTGTTAATTTTATGTTGTAACTTCAATCCAAATGACATGTACACATGAAATACAGAGATACTTTACATTGGCTAAACATGTAGGTGAGGAGGTGAAAAATCTATTTAATATCTCTGACATTTTGGACAGATAAGGCAGTTTTACCACATTTAGCCTTGAAATTTCTATTAAGCCAAACCCGAGCATGAAATAGATTTCCACATGAATCCATGCACCTGCCAGCTGCCAATGGTTGAAATTGGCACTTAGAGGAGAAATGGAAGTCTATTGTTGTGTTGAGCCTGCCAGAGGATCCTTAATTAAACTGTCACCTGGAAGTTGAAATGTAATCTCCAGCTTTGTTATCCAAGCCAGAATCATTTGCCTCCACTTTGCTTGTGATGGGCTGCTTGATAATAACGGCTTAGGACCCTATGATGCTGAGGCTATGTTAATGGTAGAGGGATCACAGAGATCACAAAAATCGGCAAAAAAAACCCTCTGACCTGTCGCACCTTGAAATTGGAAATCACTCCTAGAATGTTTTCCCATCACTTTGCCTTTCAGGGGTTTTTTGTTTTGTTACATCATCCTGCATGGGGATGATGTAAAGCTGGCAATTTTTTAAATCAATAGTTTCCATTGTGTATTTTTCTCTCCTCTTTATTTTGTCTTATATTCCCTTCTCTTCTCTATTTTCATTTCTATCTTGCTTGTTTACTTACTAAAATTAAATGCAATTGTGCATTCCTTTTTTTTCTTTGCTTAGTGTCAAAGAAAAGAGGCAAACACAGTGTAAAAGACCCATTGCTGTGCGAAAGCATAATTAATCAATGCCCAACCGGGTGTCTTTGTGGGGCAGATGGAGTGAGACACTCAACTGAAATGGCTGGCCATTTGGCTTTATGCTTCAGGAGAGCCTCATCTCTTTTGTTTTTCACTCACAAAAAGAGGCCTTCACTAAAAAAAGACACCCCGCCAAGACAATTTACTTGCAAGGCTCTGGTTACTGTTGTGGTGCAATGATAACTATAAATACATGACTTTTATTCACCATGATCTGACAGCGTACTATGGCAGAGGGGTTCTCCTGCCATCAGGACTTAGAGTCAATTTCCCTGCCCTTTTCATGTCCCTTTGAATCCAAAAGCTGAGGTACAGAAGGGGGAGGGGTGTGTAGGGCCTTCTCAATGTGATAGGCCAAGGTAACTCCATCTGGAAGTTTTGATCTGGATCTGGAGGACCCTTCTGGAACACGCTGAGGTCAAAGCCCTCAGATGTAGCCTTCTAGTGGGCTGCTGATGAGAACAAGGAGACTGCCTTTGATATTGTGTGTCTCAGCGTCTGGCCCCGAACAAACAGGATGAAAGCCTGACCTCTAATCCCTCCCTGCTTGTTGCCCTTTCCTCAGAGGCCCACTGCGAAACAACCAAAACCGTCAGAGAATATTTGTCCAGATACCCACCTTTGTACTTGAGAGAGAGGTGAACAGCGGTGCAATATAGACCAAACCCAACAATATTGTTAAAATTACATTGTTAATTTCTTATTGTAGATTAATGGGAGAGTAGACACTTTTGCAAAGCACCCAGAAACAATGCAGGAAAAATCATTCAAGGTCACAGTATTTGTGGGAGGAGAATTATTCATGCTGAATTACCTTTGCGAGCGATGCGGATGCAGTTTATTCTGGATTCCTGAAAGAGAAAGAAAACACAGGCATCAGAGGGGAGAGTGTCGCTCTGCATTTTGCATAAAAGAGATGTGATAAAAGAAAAGAGGATGATGTTAAATACCGAGCTGAGACACATATATCACATTGAAAATATGACCATGGCAGAGATATACACTGTGAATGAAAATTTAAACATGATGATTACTCTGCTGACACACAGAAAACACGTGAAGTAACTGACTGGACCACATCTGGAATCACAGTACGGTTTCTCCTCTCTGCTGTTTCTACCCTCTGATTGAATATTCAAATGACTAAGCATGAGTGGGTTGCACTACTCTCCTCTAAAAAAGCATAAATTACTATATGGTAGAGACATAGAGAAAATACAGGAAAAATGACTCCGACTCAAAGGACAAATTACCTCTGATTTAAGAGGCCTACTGACGACACAAGGCTACAAAATATCTCATAACTGAGAGCTGTGAAGTGTTTGAGAAGGAGATTCTTGCTGAAGGAGCAAAGCTGAAAGTTGAAAGGGAGTGAGCATAATTAAGAGGAGGGTTTCAGACCAGTGCACTACTGTGAAAAGGAATTAATTTTATTCAAATTTCAGCTGATGACATCTCAGTGTTATGAAAAGGACCTTTGTCAAACAGCACTAATGAGATCCAAGACGGTAATCCAATTCTATCCTGCCACCTCTTGGAAGAGATGCATTATCAAATTAAGATTTACAGATGCTAATTTCGGCATTATGGGACAATTATGTAAATTTGCACATTCAGAAATGAGCAAAAAGCGCTTTCCTCAAACTCCAGTTAAATTGCTTTTTTAAATTGAAAACCCATTTCAGGCTGACAGACACTTTAACAAACTCTTAACCCGATGGTTTGATCTGAAAATGCAGACTCAAACAGTAGACAAACATGTTCTCTTTCAGACAGACTGTCGTTTTATTTCTACAAACCAACAGCGCAGATTCAGAGAATGACCATTTTATTTATCAGCCTCTCAAAGTCATCTCATTAGCTTTTTGCTCATTTTCTTTTTCAGAATAACAAGGGCTATTTGCAAATGAAGACTTATTTGTTGTGAATAGTTGCATTCAAGATGGATTACACATGAACTGTACATACATGTAGAATTTAGGTTCACCGAGAATTTTTACAAAATATATTACATCAGATTTCTGATGTTATCAAATATGACAGCTCATTACAGAACAGTAACACATCTAAGTGACATCTGTGAGGTGGTTCGGTGAAACTGACAGCAACAATGAGCTTACAACAGCATCATAACCAATAAATGAAACAGACAAGAATTGATAAAAGTAAAACAGGAACTATACTGATTTGTTAATGATGAGGCCGTTCCTGAGTAACTTCTCACAGTTATGTGTACTGTGTTGTAAAGTGTTGGGATTTACCACATGACAACTAGACAAAGAGTCTACAGTCATGCTAGCAGCTCTGTGAGACTGTACTCAGGCACAGTGGTGCTTTGAGCTGAATGCTAACATCATCTTGCAAACATGTTCAGTATGACAATGCAAACATGCTGATGCTAAGCAGGTATAATGTATACCATGTTCACCATCCTATTTTAGCGTGTTAGCATGCTAAAATTTGATAAGCACTAAACACTAAGTACAGCTGAGGCTGATGGGAATGTCTTGAAGGTATATCACGAACATATTGGACAAATTAATGAATTTTGACCTGATGATGATAGTAGAGGAAGTCAGGGGATCAAC
Organism: Coreoperca whiteheadi; assembly: GCA_011952105.1. Lineage (NCBI taxonomy): Eukaryota > Metazoa > Chordata > Actinopteri > Centrarchiformes > Sinipercidae > Coreoperca > Coreoperca whiteheadi. Next base: position 16,718,065 of record CM022486.1, on the reverse strand, counting down.
AAAGTCATTAGGATTCATCCTCTGGTGACCATGAATGACTACAACCACCAATGACTAGTTGTTGAGATATCTCAGTCTGGACAAACAGAACATGTTGCTAGTGTGGCTAAAAACTATACTGTTTTATGGCTTTTGGTGAAATCCATTTTAAAAGTGGGTGAAAAAGCCATACTTCAAGTCGAGAAGTAGTAGTAGTACTTTTTTATGAATATGCATTTGTGCTCTACAGTATAATCAAATGTGTCTCAATGGCTACTGATTAGCTATTTGTTTTAATCAATAATCAAATTGTTAAAAAGTGGATCCCTGGCTATTAAGGGACTTACTCAGTTATAGCAAATAAATAAAAAATAGGCGATTCATCTGAATTCATCTATTGAGATGACATTTAAAATCATTGCAAACTTTGGCTAATTAAGAGCGAGTACATTTACATCTATTTACTGTAGATGATAACAAAATAGGCTGTTGTGATGGATGGAAGCACATCTGAATCACTGTGTGCCTGCTCAGCAGAAAGAGTTAAATTGGTGAGCTCCAGATTGCGGGACACACATCACACGTCTAGCCGTGCTGTGCCAGTAAAGCCAGAGGGGCCGGTGGTTCCTGGCAACTCTAAATACAAAACACAAATGCCAACACGCACGGCACACACTCATGGTTTTTACAGTGTGTGTGTGTGTGTGTGTGTGTGTGTGTGTGTTTATGAAGTTGGGAGAAGTAAGAGTAGATGTTATAAATGACCATGCTGTGGCCTGAAAAGCTACAGTCTGTAGCCACAGTTTTGAAGTACCTCTTTAGATGAATCAATCAAAACAATTACAGAGGCTTGACAACCACTCTGCAGATAATAAACATGGGTTAATGCCAAATATTATGGCTCCCATACACTGTTCAAACGATTCCCATTGCTGCCACTGTTGTAGAGAATTAGGTGCAAAGTTGCCCCTCCACAAATATATTCAAGACAAACACAAATTCAAACAGACCACACTGACCTTGATTTAATGCACTGTACAATTAAATGATAAAATAAGTAGGCTGACAATTCAGTTTATATTATATAAACTGAACTGTAATAATTACAAATATAATTGTAATAATGTGTAGAGTGTGCAAATACTCACTGTGGGACAGTTCACCCCAAAATCAAAAATACACACTTTTCCTATAAATCCATCTAGATTGTTTTGGTGTGAGTTGCCGAGTTTTGGAGATATCGGCTGTAGAGATGTCTGCGTTTTTTGAATATAATGGAACCATATGGCACTCAGCTTGTGGTGCACAAAGTGCCAAAAAAATACATTTGAAAAACAGCAATGTCTCTTTCCAGAAATCATGGCCCGCTTACTCAAGTTAATCCACAGACCTTGTTGTGAGCAGTTTCATGTAGGAACTAGCGGTAGAAAGAAAAAAGTTCCTACATTATGATGTTAATAAAATCATTAACAGCCATCAGTGTCAAACTGTATTATTTTTTGGTCTGTTAGTGAAATGTGTTATGCTCTTATATTTTATCTTACTCTATGTAATTAGCACTTTTTCTACCACTGCCCTCATGTGTCAGTTCATGTTGTCATAGCGCTGCTGTGACATGTCTTCTCTGCCCTGCTGCTGACTGGAAATATGCCCAGAAAGTGGCTTCCCCTTAACTGGGCTGAACTGATTGAATTAAGCTGAATCACAAGCTTTTTACCGGACGTCCCAATTAAAAAAAAACCTTACTAAAAAACGTGACACTAGAAGAAAGCAGAATCTGTAATTATGTATTTCCAGGAGTAAGTTGTCGTTTTTTGACTAACAGTCCTTTTGCAGCCATTAAAAATCGAGGATCCTGGCCTCCCAACACGCTGCTGTTCCTTCAAGAGGAATTGTTTCAGACCTGCACCACCAACACAGGATTCAGCCCAGATTTGGACAGAGACTGCTACAGTATTTCCAGGCGAAGGCAGCAATGTTTGAAAGACTGGGGACAGTACTGGCTGTGTGATTTGGCACTCCACTCTGCTCATTGTGGGTCATGGATGCTGGCCCCCTGCCAGGCAAAACAAAACCTAATCCCATCCGCTGGTAAAGCCAGGCCTCCCCTATCTAATCCCATGCTTAGTAGCCTAGTTGTGTGAAGTGCTCACACTGCAGTCCCTCCGTGTATTTCTCCACTGGGTTGGAAAAAGATGCTACTGGTGGGGATGAGCCTGCCAGCTCTGTTCATGGGACTTTATAATTCACACATAAATAAATAAAGTGACGTGATCACAAAGTAACCACTGACAGGACTCAAAAAGTCAAACAGACCAGTGGCCCAGCGTGTATGTCGCCTATGTATTTATTCCCAGTTGATGATCACAGAAGTCTGTGTTACCTATGGCAACCTTTCTCAGTCTGTGAATATTAAAGCAGCAGCTTTCTACCTCTGATCATCTGCACCTGTGCCCAATTATCTTTAAGTAATTGCCTCACCCAGGTAGCAGCTCTTCCTGTAATGGAATTTGGAAAGGTAATTTGGCGTCCTCTGGGTATGACTGGAGAGTGGAGGGCTCCATGTGCTCAAGAAGGGTGACATGGATGGAAAAACACAACAATGTGAAATAATGTACTGCTTCTCAACTAACAAGGTCTACAACCAAGATTCACAAGGTTTTTGTTATGTAGACACAAACGCAGAAATGTAAAAGCTTTAGGCCTGGTTTTGTGTTACCCTGGTCTACACTCACAGGCTATTTTCAAAAATACTCAACTGATTAGGGGGATAAAGAAACAGAGGAGTAGATAAGGACAAGCATGAAATAATGAAAGGATCTTTGAATGAGGGACATGAAGTAACAGGACAAAAAAGAAAGCAACAGGACAGAATAGGAGAAGCATAGATGAATGCAGTGACGTGTGTTGTTGACTCAGTAATTCTGGGTAATCACAGCTTTGCTAGCTGTAAGTAATGCATACAAGTAATTCCTTGTTTCAGACATGCTTTGTTTGAAAAGAATCAAAGCGGTTGGATATAAACATACATCATTTCCAAGTAGTTAACACTGCCAGCTCAATATGTTTTCATACAACAACCCCTTCCACAGCACAAATACTCTTTCAAGGGTTGTAAGCCCAGACAATGGCAAGTGTTGTACAGCGTCAACCATAGCATTAAGAAATAAACATTATCAACTCATTAACACTACTCATCACTGGCGCAGAATTATTCTGAACACTAATGTCTACAGAAGGGTTGCCAGATCTTCTGGACTACTGGTAGGAGTTTACAATCACTCACCCCTCTGAAGTTGCTCATAGCCTGGAAGTAGACAAGGTAGCTTTTGCGTGGGTCCAAAGGGCTGTTCCAGTAGCCGTTGTAAGTGTGATTGTCGCCCACAGTGAAGGGGCTGGCCTCTGGGAGGCTGCTGGGTGGCAGCTCAGCTGTGTAGTAGTGTGGTGTGCCCCGGGCCTGCGCCTCACCATGGGACATGGGAAGTGGGAAACACTCCTGAAGCCCCAGCTCTCTCTTCACTTTCTTCCCTGTCTCCTCTTCGACCACCACCTGGTATGTACTGTACACAGGGCGGATGTGCACCTTTAATAAGCCATGTTTGGTATAAAAAAAAGATCTAACATGTACATTTGAGATTATTTCCTCACCTGACAGGTGCCCCTCTGCCTTGGGCAGGTCGCAGCAGGACAGTAATTGTGCTCTCTGTCTCACTCAGTGGGGACGGCATGTCTCCATAATCAAACGTGGGAGCTGAGGACGCACAAAAACACACTCACATGTCAAAAATAATTACAGCACATACATTCACACACATTTCCTTATCCAGTGTTCATTTAGGCCACAGTAATTCAGTTAAAGCACAGTCTCTGCTTATTTCCCCTTCCACACAAACATGTGCAGCCCCTCGATGTCTCATGAAACTAACAGACCTTTTAGAGCCATCCCTTTCTCCGCAAAAGAGTGCTAATATACCCAGTACCCATATCCTCGTATTTAAATACACTGTTTGAATTTCCCTTCTTGTTGTCTTGGATACAAGTCCAATTAAAAGTCATGGAAGGGAGGCTAAATTGAAAGTGTTTCTAATTTGAAAGGATTTGGCTAAAGTCGTGCTCCTCCCTGGAGATGTGTCGGCACATTTCTCTTTAATATCAGTTGTCAATTAGTGAGGGGAAGGAGAGCAAACAGTTCATGAGGAATCAATGATTGATGTATCAAAAAGTAGTTTGCTAATACCGCAGCAGAAAAGAGCTGCCGTCATTAAGGGAAACTGAATGTGCATTTGTTGACATTAAAGGTCTGTTGCGGTTTGTAGAACTAAAAGAGGGTTTGACGCCAGCTGCCAGATAGAGTCTGTTTGAAGAATGATCGTGTGTCAGCCATGGCGGTGCACACGTTTTTGTGGTGTGTGTGTGTGTGTGTGTGTGTGTGTGTGTGTGTGTAGGTGTGTGTGAAGGTGTGCGTGTGAATGAGGGAACGTGTGTAGCTGGATACTCTGCGGTGGGTATTACTTGAAGATGCTGACGGTAGTAGCTGTTGAAGGTGTTCAGTGTTTGCTAGCTGTCAGTGCAGATTTGAGAGATGCTCAGTGTAAGTGAATGTTCTGCACCGTGGGCCAGTGGAGGAGGTTGAGGATGATCTGCAAAGACTTTTGGACTCTATCTGTGGTCTGGCTTTGTGCCAACGTTCTGACTGACATACAGCCAGTAAAGCAGTGATTGTGCACTAAATCTATAATTAAACAAACCCGGCCTCTCTGTAAAGAGAAAGGGGCAGACGGAGTGAGTAAATGTGTGAGCGAGACAGGGTGGGAGTGGCTGTGTTGTGCGTTCCTAAGAGGTGTAATCCGATCCCTTAACAAGCGCAAATGCATCATTAAAAGGAAATAGAAACACCAAGGCTGGATTTCTATCACCAGTAATAAGCTCTGAGACTCTCGGAAGTGACATTCTGGTCCCAAGAATGTACTGCATCTTTCTTTATACATAACACCCAGCAGTGTCCCCTCTGTGGTGTTTATCTGCTTCCTATGAGTTAATTTATGTCTTGAGGACTGTGAGATGACAGTGTGTCACTAGTTTGGAGAGGCAATGGAAAATAACTGTTACACTCTGGGAGCAGTAGTTTTGCCTGTGCTAGAGAAGAAAGATGCAGAGGTCAAAAGAGAGAAAACCCGCATCCTAATTATAGCACGCAGTGGGTGAAGTCTAGTGTTGTACCTGTATGCTGCATCAGTGATAGGCAGTGATGGCACACAGAGCAGCCTCTACATGGAGAGGCCTGTTTCCATTTCTATCTTACAATTTTATGGCAGCTTTCACACTCCCTTGCAAGCACGGATACTCAGTCAGTCAGCAGTGATAATACCTGAGATGTTAGTGGTGATTTCAGTGAGGGCAGTCTGGCCAAAGCCCTTGGCTGTACGAGCTCGAACGGAGATTAGGTAAGTTGTGCCGGGGTGGAGGTTGGAGAACATATGGTAGGTCTCATTCTTCAGCTTGGACACAGTTCTTCTAGGTCCTGGGACGTTGATGCCTGGATCAGATGACTCAATACTCTGGTAACTGATCTGATGTCGGGTGAGGAAAAAAACAAGATGTTCTCAGGGTAATGTCATAAAAAACAGAGTCACCTTAGCACTGATTTTATGCTTCAAATTTCAAGTGATTCATTTAGGAGTTTCATACTGATCAGTGGAGCATTAACTCAGTGCACAAATGGGTCTGTCATAAGTAGTAATTTTAAAGTTTGATTGATATGATTCAATTCGCTCAGAAATTAATTTGCTTCTCTAAATCAATGCGCTAATTGCTCATGTGGATTTATAGTTTTAGATGAATAGGACTTGATTGGCATTGGCGTGGTTAAGTCAAAGTCATATAAGCAACCTGGAGTTTTTCAGAAAGTATTGTGAAGGGTAAATTATTTTCTGACTAAATAATGCTTTATAAAGGCCACAGACACCACAGTAAAAAGTGAATTCAAGTGTGCTAAGTGTTTATAAGTTCAATTAACTCTTGTTAACACTCATAAATTGCTATACATGAGCGTCCTTTAAAAGTGAAATCTTTTCTGAAGTTTTTTTCTTGAGAGGTGATTTGCCTTGCCTGCACGGCTCTCTCATGAGCATTTCCACTTATACTCTTTGAAATAGTGGAGAGTCAAATGAGATGACCTTACTGCAATCAGACAAGGGTGAGCATATTAGGATATCCGTTTGAGCTGGAAGAGATCCACTTCAGTGAAGGAATGAACACACTCGCTACTCACTGTATATGCTCATATGCACATATTACACACACGTACACACACTGAAGATGCCACAAAAACCAAACCAAAGGCTTTGCTGATTATCATAGCAAGAGCTTAATGCCTGTTCATGCCTCCTTAGTGTAAAGATAGAATTATGAGCCATGCAGTGACTTAACACAGACAGACCTCTGTGTTTCCTCTACAAAGGCAGACATAAAAGATGCCCGACAGTGCACAGAGCGGCGAGGAGGGCGTGCAGGACAGCATGGCGGTCGATTGGCACAGTCAGAGTGGTCAATGGTTTAATCTGAGAGAAATGAAGAGGATTTCTACAGCTCTGTATAAAGCTTTCGCCGTCAGCCGAGATCAACACACTACAGAGTAAAAAATCCTGTGCAGTTTCCACTTTATATGTTAAACCACAAATCGTATCCTTGAGGCGACATTGCAAGAGAGGCCAAGGAAAGAAGGCTTGAGGATAGGTAGGCAGGGCTACTGATGGCTTACCACAGACAGAGGGTACACAGTAAATCCAAAATCATTATCCTGCTAAACGTAAGGCCTACAGCACAACAGATGCATGCAAGTTATCTATTAATGACATAGGGCTTTATTTTAATGGCAAAGGTCCAACGTTACATGATCTTAGTGAGAGCCTAAGCATCGCTGCTATTTTCGTTCATCCACTAAACAGTTAGGTGAAGAAGAATACAAATTGGAGCAGAGTGGTTTGGTGATTAAGCACGCATCTGTACTGTGCATTGGCACTTGAAGAAAATGGCTCACTAAATAGAGAGGAAAGTATTTTTGGACTGGACACTAAAATACCAAAAGAACAGGCGCATTTCAATTCAAGGAAAATGCTAAAATGTTGTCGCACTGCTCGAAAGGAACTTTACACTTCCATAAATATTGAGTCCAAAGTGTTACTGGACGTGCTGGTTATGTGCTATTTGAGTTTTAAAATTCGGTTAAACAGTTAAAAGACGGTCACAAAGTCACAAAACAACACACTGTACCTTCAGCTGCTGAAAACCAAAAATACCAAACAATCTCACACAAGGTCCATTTAGTACCTGTTTTGGAGCTTTCTGTTATATCACACATCTTCCTCAGCAGATGGTGTTTGCCCAGTTGTCATGGAATTGCATTGTTAAAAATATAACTTTTATGTTCAATTAATGGTCTTCTCATCAATGATGGCTAAAAAGTTGAGATTAATTTTATTTCACTTAAAAAAAAGAAATCTGAACAACTGCAACTGACTGTTAGCTGAACCCTTGCCCCATACATTGATTGTCCAATCCCAGAGTAGCATAGGCACGGCAGTCCTGTCAAGCATTAGATTTCTCCAAATGTGAATAAGTGTGCATGGAAGAGTCTTTGTCTGTTTCTTTATAGCTTTTCCATAGTAGTGACTTAACCTAGTGTTTCTCCCAAACATGGGCCCTCAAGGGAAAAGGGTAGCATTAGCCTGATGCATGCTACTATATCAAAAGTTTAGGATAACGTTAGCGGCTCTATCTTGCTTGTTATTGGCTTAGGTGAAGTCCAAACTCTAGTAACCTCAGCCAAACTCCTTATCCAAGATAGGGTTAGTGGTTAGTTCACATCCCCAAAGCCTTTTCATTTGAAACATACTGTTTAAATATTTGAACAGTAAAGCATAAATCCAACATCTATCTTGCTCATCCAAGTACATAAGCTAAGCTAAAAATTAAGCTAACAACGCTAACAATTTCTAAAGTGACAGGACAGAGAAATGCAGTAGAGGGTCTCTCTGGGCTCACCTCATATTGGGTAATAAGGCCATTGGGCTCAACAGGCTCCTCCCACTTCAGGAAGACCATGTCATCCAGCGGGGTGAAGGTGAGCGACTCTGGTGCTATGCCTCCGGGAACTATAAGAAATTGTCAGAACAAACATTTGTCGGGGAAATTGAAGTGCTAATCCCACAGTGAGCCTCTCCTGTCAATATCACAGAAGTGAATGTCACAGTGGCTCAGAACAATGCACCACATGAGACAGTCAGACAGCCAAAGAGCAGCAGGCAGAGGACATCAGATAAGGACACCGTTAATTTATGAACCGCAACAATTATGTAACCACAACACAGACAAGAGAAAGAAAATAAGAACGATATTATCATTTCATATCAATCTTGAGTCAAAGTTGAAATATCTTGATGAATATGTCATAAGCTTACTGTTTCTGATTGGCAGTGAGAGGACTCTGAATGCCCGAACATTCAAAATTAGACTATTTTAACAGTTTCTTGGCCCATTCGGCTGCAGTCCCCATGGTCTGTGTGAGCGCCGTACAGAAGACTGTTATGTGAGATTCAGGCCTGAGGCTAAAGCAAGAGCCGAATAGCTGAGTCGACTGTTATTTTTGAATTGAGTTAGTTTGGAGGACAGAGTTGCTTATTAAGGCTTTTGGAAAAAGTGTTCCTAATTGACGTGTATTGTATGTATATATACATATATTTATCTTTTATCACTCTCTCTTGCTTTCTAACTCTCTCTTGATCTTTTTCTATCTTTCCCTGAATATATCTCTTTTGGAAAAATCTTGTTTGTTTTGATTTTTTCATGGCAGAATTGATTTCTCCCTCAGCCATCATGCAGACAATATGCTACAGCACAAAGGAATAATAGGAGATAAGAAATAAGCACAAAATCCTATCTCAGGGTTGCCGGAGACTCGGATATAATGTTTTCCCTTTTATGTTATTTTCATCTGAAAATGAAAAGGATCTTTTGTAATGCTGATTCAGCCTCAGTCAGATGGTCACCCTCTCTGTATTAATGTGTTAGAGGAAGACAGAGGAGCTGGCAGAGGCGTTAGAAATATTAATGTTTTGAAATATTAAGGACATTCACCACATGATCAAACAAAAAAAAACTAAGAAAATTATATGTACTGATTGATATATGCATTTGTATTTTAACCTCATGCTGTGCACTTGTTTGACAGTATGTTGAGAAATCTCAAAAACAGTCATCACCAGCAACAGCTAAATGTAAAAGTAAAGTTCTGGTTGTGGGCACTCTCAGGCCTGGAGAATCTCCTTTCTGTCATTTATTATGACAATACTTTGATAACTGAGGTGTACATTTCAGATGTAATACTCTTCCAAAAAATCTATCTAAAGAAGTTCATTTGATCATAATTTAAGATATGACAATGATAAACCCGGGTCTCTCTGAATAAAAAGTTAAGAAAGTAAAACGCACATGAAGCTGTAAGTAATAAAGAATACCCTCAGTTATCAGTATATTTGGTACACCTTGCTAATACAACAGTCCTGCAATAAAACCTACCTTCATGAAGATTATAATGTTTAGTTTTTGTTGAAACTGTTTTAGAGAGATGTTGATTCAACTTCATGATCATATTGGAGGCTGCAGATTGTATTGCTACTAAACTGTATCGTGTTATACTGACATGTGTTTTTATTGTTTTGTCCACCCCATTTATGTCAAAGATGGTGGGATAAATGGCAACTAAGTGTATATTAATATTCAGGTGGTAATTTCTCTCAAAATGTTTACCAATTTGTAGTGACACTTTTCATATTTAGATTTTCTGTTTGTTTCCATACTATCTTTTCTGTAACCTCCTCCCAAGACTTACTGTCCTCCTCGGTCTGGAAGGTGACCTCTCTGCCCTCTTTTTTCCCCTCTGGGTTGGCTAGTGACAGACGGATATAGATGCCATGGTAGGGTGGCAGATCACGCAGCGTGAAGCGTGAGGCGTTGTGTTCCACTGCCAGGCATTCGCGCACGGTGGTGTTGTGGCCTCCACCGCCTCCCGCCGTGGTGTAGCGGTAGCACAGGGACACTGAGTAGGTGTGGCAGCGTGTCAGGTTGAACGCCAAATTCTCCCACTGCAGGGACAACTGCCTGGACTGGATATCTGTGGCCGTGAGGGCCCGCAATGCACGCATGGGTTCTGGGAAGGAGGAAGAAAGAGAAAAATTAGTAATAAGAAACCACAGATGTAGTGACAAAAACAAGCAATGTCATTAGAAAAGTCCCGAAGGCACAATACTGAATTTTAGAAAATGATAACACAGGTAACTTTGTTTTATTGTGAAATATTAGATTTAAGACTGGGACACCCAGCAAATGATGAGTCACTGATGTCCTAGTACTACCCTGGCAGTTTTTTACTTGTTCCCCTCCTACATGCCGCCATATTGCCCTGCCACAACATGGAGGTCAACATTTTGCTGCCAGCCCAACACACCCACATCCCCCATGGCAGGGCAGGAACTCATGCCAATTGTACTAATTAATCAGATGGGCTGCGGGTTGCTGTCGCACTCCCATCAGTCCCCGCCTCCGTGTCGGAGAGTAAATTGACTATCCAGTAGTTATACTTCTTGGCCCTGAGGTTTGATCCACACACAAAAATGCCAGCGCTATACAAGGGCATTCTCTTCCGCTGGTCACTTTTACTGCTGGGTCATTGCAATGGCCTGTCGCATATTTTTAGAACGCACCAAGTTAATTCTGGTCACTGCCGGGTTAACCCTGACTTTCTCTGACTCGGACTAAAAGAACAGCAGCTCTGTCTTTGATATCCTCCTCAAATGTAATGGCTAGCTGAAAGATACAGAGAAGCCTCTATACACAGAGGCACAGACCAGCCACAGTGTTCAGGAGGACGTCCGAAACTGAAGAGAGGCTGGTTAAGCCAAGGACATCCTCGGTATCAATGGAGGCATTTATCAGTGGCCATTATTAACACAATCAATGCCTTTTTGTCAAGCAATATGCTACATAATGTATTGTATTTCTATATTCTTTTAATAGGGCATGTTGAGTAATGGGCCAGGGAGGCAGGGAATGACAGCAGAGATATGGGGTTCAGGGAGAGATCAGTGGAGTTTGAGGTTACTGGCCAAGGTCTTCGTTCCTTCACTGACTTGAACACTCAGTGGGATTCTCACTGCAGCTCAGATTAGTGCAGGGAACTTAAATAAGGTGGCTAATGCATCACTGAGAAGGAATGAATGCACTAAAACAAGAATTATCTGTACTGTAGCCTATATGGATTTGAAAGGTGTTCAAGGACACGCTAATACACAGATATGCACACATTTGCTGTAAGAAATAATTATTTAGCGCTATCTCTTTATCATCTTTTTTTATATATTTCCCTCTCCCTTCTTCTTCTACATGTATGTTCAAACACACATAAATTAGCATGCTAACATGATCAGATACAATAGCTCTATGCAATTTCTTATTCACGCATTACTGCCTGTGGTGGAGCTATTCTTTAAAAGTGAAATTTTATGACACTTCCAATCCATACCGAAGGCCTCTGCAGTCACCAGCTTTCTCTTTTAATTTGCTGTCTGGCATCTCATACTAGATAGAAATATGACCAGAGCATTGATCTGAACCTCATCCAGACTAATGTGACGGCAGATAAATGGGTGGGCACGGTAATCTCAAAGTAGTAGACTGCACCCAGCAAGAAATGTTAATGTTCTATTGTTCAGTGTGACTGAGAATTGTCTTAATGGTGCAATTGATAGTCTGCACAGTCTGAGAGCTAAATAAAGAGAGGCATTTAACTGCTGAGTTGATGAAAGTGCCGCCAAAGAGGCCACAGTGTGCTCATTGTGGGTTTTCTCAAAGTGGACACTTGTGCCAGCCCCTTCCCCTTGCCTCGTCTTATTTGTCTGTATGCCACGGGCACCCATTCTCTGGCACCCTGTGGCGTGAAAACTGCAGCCGCCCCAACGTGGCCAAAAGCCCAGAGCACCATGTTGATCCTTGGAGATTGGAAGTTAGAGTGGATGTGACAGGTTCTGGTTTATTACCTCCCCTAAAACTGTGACATGGGACAGCAGCGGGACAGAGCGGAGCTGCCTTAGATTGCATGCATCCGTGGAGGGGATCTAGACTGACTGTGTCAGATGGGAAAACCAAATTTATACAGACATGCACGCCTATAACCATGTGCGAGCAAAAAAACAAGCACACATAAATCCAAACATCCTAAATGTGAAGATATAGGGAATTCTGGCTCACAGTGGAAGACATGATGAACGACATGCCAAGAAAGGCAAAGCACTTGTGTTCCTAATGTGCCTAATTTTAGCCAGGCTCCAGCGTTGGCTCCCTCTAACAGACCAAGAGCATCATGGGGCAGAGGCTTTCCAGAAGGTTCAGTGACCCAGCAGCAGGTAGAAGCCCATTAACGTAGTTTGGGGACCACCTGCAGTACAAATGCTTGCCTCTCCTCCGTGATTTACTTGAGGGGCTTCAAGCTGTGCTAATGCACCGTGCTGATAATCACAGCAATGGCTCATCAAGCACACCTGCATGGCCGTCAGAGCCAGGCGGAGACCATGTTCACATTCACGGCCATTAGTTTTACAGCACCCGCACAAGGACAGCTCGATTGCGCGAGGATGTGTATGTGTACAGTGAAGCCAGCTAGCCAACATGTTTGGGAAGAAGGGAAATATTCAGCATGACCATGGAAGAGCGAAATTAGTCACAGTGGTAAGACACAGCTTCTGGAAGGGAACTTCACTTTCCTCCTAAATACAGAGAGGGTCCAAATATCCCTTCTGTTCACTGGGTAGTTACCACCTCCCAGAAATCACCACAACAACCCCATCATCTATTTTCTCGTGCTTAAACCTAATCAGGCCAACAGCAAAGGGGGACAATCAGGATTCAGCCATGGAATGTAGGGTCAGTAGGGGTAGTGTAGACCAGATGGTTTGGAGGTTGGGTCAGGGGAGCTCTGGGAACCCGGTGGTGATTAGAGTCTCCTGGAGGGTCAAAAAGGTGAGATACACCAGGTGGAAGAGGTTTCCATTGTTGCAGCTTACTGTAAAGTGTGTAACACCTCAACACGCCCAGGTAAGTAACTGTGAACACTGATCAAGCCTCACAGGAGTCAATGCAGATGCAGCTGCACTACAAAAAAACTAATTCAACCATCAGTCACTCGCAGGTTTGTAGCCACCTAAGGACAAAATACAAGACTGGCTAAATTAATTTCACCTATACATCCTCTGTATTGAACTAGTACTGCATCTAAATGCCCTTTTTAACAGCTCAGCAAACACAGCAGTATTACTTATCCCACACATGGTTGAACAAGCTAATGTCACAGTGGTTGAAATGTAAATACATCATTAAAGGCTGAGTTTAGTGACTTTCACAAACACTGATAGCAGTAGCTGTGAAAGCAATTTCCGTACGCTGTGAGTCCTCTCTCGCTTCACCTCTCACACATTCACCCTCCTCATTTTTACTGTTTCACTCTCTCACTTTGAAAAACTACCCTCGCTCCCACACACATACTCCCACACGGCAGCCTTCCCTCCACTCTTCCCTCTCTTGCTATTGAATTTTTAAAAACTTTTTTATTGTGAATTTTCGGTGTGTCCCTTGAGTTGGGGCGGGGCGTGCAGGGACTGGGGAGGGAGGGTTGTGAGCTCACTCATGGTGCCTGATGAATGGGGGGTGTCTTTGGCTGTTGGGAGAGGAGTGCAGCTTTAATATGTCATTGGAGAGGGAGCCAGGGAGGCTCTACTGGAGCAGAATAGGGAGATATGTGAGGGATGGTGTGTGGCAGGAAGAGACCGTTGGGCATAGAAAAGAGTGATGACCATGGAAGACACAAATCCACAGACGGCCTTTGGGTAACACAAAGCTCTCCATTCCGTGTGTCTGTGAGCGCTGTGCACACACTGCAGATGCAGGCAGAGGTAATGAATGCCTGCATCTCTGTGTGTGCATCTGCATCAACACAGTACTCTTTGTGCTATAAATGTGTACATATATTTAAAAGTAAGCATGGGTGTGGCCTGCTGGTATCCTGCTCATCTCCCTGGGTGGTCTGTGTCTGCACAGTGACAGATGACAGGGGTGCACAGATGTGAGCACTGAGCAGGCAGTACAAAATGTTCAATTGAGGGGGAAAAAGCCTGATAAGAGGAAAAGCTTCACCAATGAAAAATAATATTTAAATCTGAATATTACTGGAATGTTAGCTGTTAACTGCAGTTTAAGGGGAAGTGACGCTTTTGCTTGTGCTCCTTGAAACATCCTTGATTTTCTTTGTCATATATGACAGTAAACTGAATATCTTCTGGTTTGTGTTTGCATAAAAAAAGCAATTTGAGGACGCTACTTTGGGCTTCTGGAATATATAATTGGCATTTTACACTATTTCTTACATTTATAGAAAAAAACTATGAATTGATTAATAGAGCACATAATCTGTTGTGATTTGTTGTGAGCAGTTTCATGTAGGAACTATTTTCTCTCTACCGCTAGTTCCTACATGAAACTCCTCACAACAAGGTCTGTGGATTAACTTGAGTAACCGGGTCATGATTTCTGGAAAGAGACATTGCTGTTGAGGTTTTCAAATTTATTTTTTTGGCACTTTGAGCACCACAAGCTGAGTGCCATATAGTTCCATTATATTAAAAAAAAAATCTAGATGGATAAATAGCACTACAGGTAAGAGGAAAAATATGTATTTTTGATTTTGGGGTGGACTGTCCCTTTAAAGAAAATAATCAGTTGCTTCAAATGTATCATGAATATGTGAAGTCCTACAGATAGTATGTTGTCCATAGCATTGTATGTTCCTCATTGTTTCTTTATTTTAAAACCATTTACAGTTTGTATTTGTGTGTACTGGGATTGATATGTGTCCACCACTGTCACCTACTAATTCTTGACCATTTATTGTACCTGCCAAATAAAATGTCTATCCTCTTCAGTAGATACCAATGAAGCCTGCTTAAGGCTAGCTACTGTAGTCAGCCAGCTGTTATCTTTTAAATAACCGTCACACCAATATTCCCATGCTGGCAGCAAAAAAAAGTCTCCCTTTCTGTCTCCTCAGCTGCAGAGTTCAGAGAATACCAGTGATAGCAAATGTGCCTTTTCTTATGAGATAAGTATATGCAGTGCGTGAGTCAGAACTTTACTATCAGCTTCTTTCTGATTGAATTTTAGCAGATTATCGTGACAGATTCTCTCTGAAGTTACGGTGTGTGGCTGTTGGGCATCAGTACTTTGAGCTGTGGATCTTTCATGGAATTAATTCATTAAGAGCAAAGAAGACATATCTATAGGTTTTATTTTAACCTAGATTAAATTTACAAGCCTATGCAATTTGGAAAATCACAGAGCAGCATCCTGGTAATGGTTGCATTGAAGACTGAACAGCCAGGTGTTCAACACACTACATTCCCTTATCCAGGGCTCTAGGGCACTGCATCACCTAAACAGTGCACACTGTAATTCCCCTAAACACTACATGTTGCATAATGGGTCCTTTCAAAGGATTGTCTCTGCCCAATTAAAAAAAAAGAGAAAATATAAAACCCTAAACGAGAACAGAGTGAATAGACTGTTGTAGCCTGCTATCTCTACAAACGTGACAACATACTACAAGATTCAAATATAGCTACAAACCCCTACCATAGAAAAGATGTAAGGGATAAGGGAAGCAATATTCCATAATTCATCTTTAAACAAATAACATAAGGATAAAGCTGGGTGGTGTGTTTTCAGCTTGCAATGCAGTAGCAGCTACTGGCCAGTGAAAAGGAGTTTGCAGTAGCAACAACACTTTTATGTTTGGAGTCAGGCGTTAAAATACACTACTCTGTTATATGAATGAATGTAATTGATGATGATAGTTGATGGTTGTGTTATACTCACCTGAACCTACACACCATGCTCTATTATCTAACATAGCCTACAGTCAAATGATGCTATATGACCTTAAGTACAACATTCTAATACATTAGGCCAGTGGTTCCTAGCCTGAGGGTCTCGAGATGAATCTGAGGGGCTCAAAATTATGTTTATTTGTTTCTGACTTTTCTCTAGTGAAATAATTTCAAAATACTTTGAGCTCTTCGAGCCTCTAAAAATCCTTAAAATTAAACAACCTGAGTAGGAAAAACCACTCTTTAGCCAAACTGATCACAAATCACGTGTACACTAAGATCATAACCTGTCATAACAATGCTTCATTTTAAGGGGTCACAAGCCAAAATAGGTTGGGAACCACTGTATTAGGTGACTAAACCTTGTCCAGTTGTATGGTGTTAAAATGTCAAAGCTCACCTGCACACTTGGTCCGGCTTACAAGAGGCGGTCCAGGTGGGCCAGTTCCTCCTTCTCCAGGCCGAGTCAACAGCACACTGATGTGGTACTCTGTGTCTGGATCTAGATGCCACAGCTTATAGGTGACCATGTTGACTCCATGCACCTCTGACCACGGAGACTGGCTGGCGCGGTACTCAATCTCCTTCCTGATAATGGGGCCATCTCCCAGGATAGAGTTGGTGTTGAGCTGGATGATCAGGTAAGTGGAGCCGGCGCGCAGCAGCTGGGGTGGCGCAATGGGGGACGGAGGTACTGTGAGAGGAAATGAAAAGCGATGTTTTTCGTTTTCCTGTTCAAACACACATTTGTATTGGTAAAAGCATTGGCTGGCGGGCCCATAACACTGCTGCACAGTCTAGGGAGGTAAAGTTGTGGTATTACCTTTATTAATCAGTTGTATGCAAACAGATTACTCACTATGTTAAAGCCCACTGAGTCTTAAATGATTCTCTAGAGACTGCAGGATGTGAGCAGGTCAAACTGCATACAAATAGCAGATTAGTCATACCTATTAGCAAGGCATTCAGAGCCTTGCATACATTTTAGCAAAGTAGTGAGTGAAGAAACAGCTGTGCATGCAGTGCATTGAATGTGTATGATCTTTGTGTTTGAAGGATTAAGTGCTGTACATCTTTTTCTCTAACTGAGCACTCTGTCCTCACAGCTGGTCACCATGATGAACGAGGAGACTCTGCATCACTGTCGGTAAAGATTGCCAAACCACGGATTAATTCCAGAATCCACCGGTCAAATGTCACTTACTGGCAGATCCAAGCGACTGAACAATTACACAGGCAACAGTGTGAGGGAGGAAAGGGAATGCAAAAGAAATGAGGACAAAGCATGAGAAAAGATCAGAGTTAGATCTGTGTCTGTGACTAATCCTTTATCCCAGCAGAGGCGCCTCTGTCTTTTATGGCCCTCCTCTCTGTGGGCTTTCAACATTGGCAGAACCTCACCTCCACTCTGTACTGCTTTCCTATTCCTTGACTTAGCCTGCAGCAGCTCATCTTTGGGCTGTCAGGGACTGCATCCATAATGAAAGGCCACATTTAGGCCACAGGCAAGCAGCCAGTGAAGCCATATTTAAATCAACTCACTCACTGTTAAAGTTCACAGCTCTAGAGTTTTTTCTCTTCATTTACTTTGTTTATTATACAATACTTTTTTTTTCTCAGTATATTATTAGTTATCTTTTTCATTGTTTCCCTCTGTATACAAAGCTATTCTCAAATTAAACACTGCTCTCAGTGCTACTTTCTGTTTAATTAAGGATTTCTCTGTACTGAAATGTATGCTTTAACAGGCTGCAAATCCCTGAAAACACAAATATAAATGTGGTCAGGATCAAATTTAAATGTGGTCAGGATCAAAATATAACAACTATGGGGTGACAACAAAAGCCAGAGACATACAGTACCTTAAGGAGGAAAATGAAAATGTTTTATTCATTATGTGGACATGTTGCTGTCCTCTATGGGCAATAAGAGAGCTTCGTCATGATTCCTGCATGCAATCAACGGTCCTGAAATGAGTGGATCCAACTCATTAAGGGAGTTATTAGGCTCTTCTCACCAGAGCAGTAGGGGGAAAGGGATTTATGAAAGTCTCGTTAAGGACTCGGTCTCAGCTCCTGCGAAATAGATTATAGAGTTACAGCCAGTTGACTTGAGCATGACTTACAGCTGGCCATCACATCTACTCGTGGCGCGGAATGAGCTGTGCCAAAAATAACATCTTTGTCCTGATTTTAAAAAAGCAACAACCACATGGATACAATACTACTTATTTGCAGAGAGTGTGAGTACACTAAATGGGATTTCATGGCCTTCTATGAGCAAATTCACTTGACTCCTCATTTACTGGCAGCTGCTGGTTAGAAGGTTAAGTAACATTTTGGCAAAAGGGCTCCATGTTGTACTGTGGCAATCCTGCCTGTATCATAATACTAAACCGAATCCATGCTTCTGTATCAATCAAAGGGATTTACTTCATGCTTTAACAAAACAAGACTAAGAGTCTACAGCCATGCTAGCAACTCTGCAAGGCTGTCACAGGCACAGCAGTGCTTTGAGCAAAATGCTAGCATCAGCATGCTAACATGGTCACAATGATAGTGGTAACTTGCTGATGCTAAGCAGGTATAATGTTTATCATAGTCCCCATCTTAGTTTAGCATGTAAGTATGCTAACATTTACTAATTAACACTAAACACAGGTCCAGCTCAGGCTGATGAGATTGTCATAAGTTTTGCAGGTATTTACTCACAAACCAAAGTATTGGACAAACTGAAATTCTGACCTGATGATGGCACCAGAGGAAAAGTTAAGGGATCACCAAAGTTATTAGAATTTATTCTGAGGGGAACATAAATGTCTTCACCAAATTTCATGGCAATCCATCAAACTGTTATTTAGTTATTTCAGTCTGGACCAAAGTGATGGACAGACCAGCCAACTGATCATCCAACCGACCGACAGACAAATACTGCTGTCCATAGAGCCATGTAGCTTGCATTGCTAAAAATGCATTTTGCACTCTCTAAAAATGTTTTTTGCACTCTCTCTTACTCTCTTTTGGCTTTACGTCACTCTTTAAATAAAACATGATAACAGGGGGAGCATACAGTAGAGGAAGAGGAGATTGGGAATCTTTCACATCCTTTTTCCCCTTCGCATCTTCCTTTTGCTGAGGGCTGCAGTTTGTTATGCCATCAAACCACCCCACAGCCATGTCATTACTATGCTGTCAAAGTGGTGTCAGGCTGTGGGGTTGGAGTGAGTAATAGAAGTGAGGTCACCATCTGTGGTACATGATATGACAGGGGCTGCAGGAGTCCAAGTCAAGTGAACAGCTTTATGACAGAGCTGAAGAGCTGAGTATGGCAGCCTATTTGACAACTCCAGCTCAGAAAACAACACACATCAAAGATATTGTATTTGCCATCCAAAGAGGCTCCATGTGTGTCGAGCACCTTATAATTCGTGATTATGGAGTTATGGAAACTTAAAATAGGTGTCTATGGTTTTCACCATCACGCACAAATGATGTCCCATGGGTCATTTGAAATGTGTTCACACTAGTGGCTTGTTATGATCAATTTAATTTTCAATTCTCATTTGAATTACATGCATTAATCTACTGTGACCAAGAGGAGCATAAAATCATGCTATCTTAAAAAAAAACAGGAGGATGGTTGGGATGAAAGAAACAGTAGTGGGAATAGAGAATAATAAGAGACAACAAAAAAAGAGAGTGTTTACCTTTGACGACAAGTTCAGCAAAGTTTGAGACCCCAGAGCCCCTGGGGGACTGAGTGACACAGCGGTAAAGGTCTTGATCTGTTCGCTGGACGCTGTCTAGCTGGAAGGATACTACAAAGCGCCGGTGACTCAAGTGCTTGACTGAAGCCATTGTTAAAATGTCCCCATTGTGTCTCTGGAAAGCAGGAAAGGACAGGGTCAGAGAAAACAGGAGGGGTCATCTTGTCCCCCTCTCTCTCTCTCTTTCTCTCTCTCTGTCGCTCACACACACACACACACACACATACACACACACACTCATACAGTGCATCATGTACAATAGCTACACACACAAACATAAGCTACTTACAAACATGCATACACAGTTATGGAAAATGAATGGTCGGAGTCGAATCAGCAGAGGCCAAGGTATCTTGACTGTTACTGTAGTCCCTTGTATGAGTCAAGCGCCCATAACCTGGATCCTAAATTTCCCATAATGCAACTACATATAGTCTCTTCATTAGACCCTCCCTGCCTAGTAAATGCCAACATCTTTCAAACTCCATGTTTGTAACACAGGGCTCCAAAGCCAAAGAAGACATTTTACAACTGTTTTCATCTGTACATCAGATGATGTATATACAGTCAGTTGAAAAAACGTATTTGTATTGTTCCAAGTTCCAAGTTCATTTCTTTTTCCTTCTATCCTTTTATTTCCTTCCTTCCTTTCGTGCTTTGTTGTTTTTTTACTGTGCCCATATTAGGTTTTTTAGATTAACTATTTAGTTACTATAACTAATTACATTATTTTTAGTAGTAATTTTGTATGTTGCATATATTGATGTATTTTGTATTAAAAACATCCAGTTACACACACCATCCCCTGTTAACACACACACAAACACTCATTACCTATTACCTACTGTAGCCCTTGTACACAGTTATTGCCCGGTGAACTCCCGGGACACTACGCTAATAATGTAACAGACCACACTTAAATGATTGCTATCTGGGTCAGTTCTTATTAAAGCTGTGTGATTAAAAAGGAGGATTGTCCAATTGTGTGCAATTTAATTAGAACGGCAAGACCATCTCTCTGATTTAATCATGCAATATGACAATCAGACATGCTTTAATAAAAACAAACTGAATCTTGTTAAAATAATAGTGATTATGGGGGTAATACATGTCATGAGTGTCGTCCCTTAATGGAGCCCATCTACAACCTCAGTTGTCCTTGGTGTGCCATGTTATTGAACTAAAACATTTAACTGCTCAGCAGTTAGAATCAGGAGGCAGATGGGTTTTAATGCACTAAGATTTAATCAGTTTAGTAAATAGGCTAATGGATACATAGCAGCGTGTTTGCCACTTTGCATTTTGGCGTGGAACTAAAAAAGAAGAAATGGATGTGAGACAACTACTCGTTTAAGCATAAAGCAGAACAACACAAAGCAGAAACTGAATATAAACAAAAGTGAGTTGGGGCAAAAAGTGAGAAACAAAGAGAAATAGTGATAGAGAAAAACAGAAAAGAGTGAGATTCAAATGAATGCTGTATGATGCACCTTGCTGTTGCACCATGAGAGGCATTTCTCACATTGTTCCACACCATTAAAACCACTAGCATCTGTCAAGTCCACATAGTCTCAACAAAACACATTGAATCTGACATTTTTTTTCTCGTGTTTTCAGGCCATTCTTTTTGTGTGAAATGGTGGACATGAATCTTGATACTCATCCTTTTGATCTGCCAGTTTCAACAGAATTCAAAGCATGTAAGCATGTTGGGATTAACAAGGAGACCTTTGGGTTGTGCTAGGTTATCTCAGCTTCTGTTGTACTTCTGATTTGGGCCTTCAAAAATCCACAGACCACACAAACCTCGGGAAGAGGCTTCGCACACACATAAACACACACCCGCTGATTAGGGTTAAGCAGGCAACAAATCTTGTGACCGCAAGGAAAGAAAACAAAAGTCAATCACACACTCCTGCATCCTCGCTCTATCTTTTATAACTCTTTTTCACTACCTTGCCTTTGGATTACAGAAAGGAGGCAGGGGAAATCAGGATAAATCAAATAAGCACGAGATCACTTCATGTTACATAAACAATCTGGCTGTAGCTAATTGGCGAGGAAACGACAAAACGATCTGTTAATCTGGCAGGCGTGTGCAGGCAAGACTGTGCTGCAGCTGGTACGGCAGACACAATGACCACAAAAGGGCACAACAACAGAAAACAACTGGCATATGAGTTCCTATGCAGAAAACAGCTCAGGCAGGCATGTGTGAAGCAGACAGAGCAGACAGAAAGACGGTGAAGAGGACGGTAACACGTAGAGGAGAGGCAGGGAAAGATCATCCCTGATCTCATTACAGCAGGCACCTGTATGGTTATGCCAGCTAATTACCCAAAGCATTTGTATTCATCCTTGTGTTGTGACCAAATGAGTGAATTGATAAAAAGTGTTCAGAGAGGTGGGAATTTGGACGCTACAGTTACATAAATCACACATCTCCCAGTTGCAAACAATACAGTATGTTTACCTGAGGTCAACCGTGATTAACACTTGCTGTAGTGGGTAGTAAGATGTTGGCAAAAACAGTGAATGTGTGACTACGTAATAATTGCAGCCTAAGATGAAAAAACACGGAGCCCTACAGCTACAATGACGTTTATTCCTTTAATCAAGGCTACATAAAGAGAAGGACTTTAAGACCACAGAGTTATTCCCACTAGAGTTAAGGACCGTATGCACTGTCTGACCTTCACACAGCAAGCCATTCTAGATGAAAAACAGATATCTAAGTACAGCACATGATCTGAATAAAAACAGGTGACAGTGGGGAAACCAGAGAACGCAATGATCCCATAAGCAATGTAACTTTTCAAAGGCAGTAAGGGGAGGAGGCGTCATGGCCTTCACAGCATTAGAACTATTATCTGCAATCTTTATTTAAGCACAAACACATCTGGGACACAATGTTTCAAAAATAGAGAAAACCTTGTTGCAATGATTATTTAGGGTAACACCCTATGTAGTTACACATTGTGATTTGGAATGAAGTCTTCAAATTAATGATTTACCGCGAAGTGTCAGGTATCAGTAATCAAATGACTACAAAGAGAGGCACATCAACCACAAAGAGATGCAAACGACTACAAAGAAGGCATAGTTTATTAATCCCTCTAGGGGAAATTTTATTTTCACACACACACACACACTCACACAGAGGCCTGAAATATACACAGGCAGGACTAAAATGAGACGCAAAGCAACAACAGAGATGCAAAACGACCGCAAAAAGATGCAAAACAACCACAAAGTGCTGTCGTGTTGTGTCTCTTTTAGTCTGGGCGTTTTGCTCCTTTGTGGTGGGGGGAATTTTACATGTCTTTGCCAAGTTGCCCATTGTATCATAATCTGTCCATGACATGAAGTACCTCTAAAATGTAAAGGATTCAGTCAGTCAAGTGTGAAAAGTACCAAAACATGTTTTCCTTTGTACTGTTGACTGTTTTGGAGGTAAAAATACAACAAACTCACACACATCTAAGTCAGACGCAGAGGTCCCTTTAGCTATAAACTCCACTGTTGGACCACTGACCTCCAGCAGGAACATCTCAGCCTCTGATGCCCTTCCAGCAGCAACACACTGGAAAGTAGCATTTTGCCCAGCATTGACCTCTTCATCTCCTAGCCTGGAGAAGTGTGGCGCCTTATCTAAAGAGACAGAATGAGAGAAAAACAGTGAGATCAAAAGACTCTATTACCTTTCAGCCATTCACAATGTCAGTCTGCTACATCAAGGCACATTTTTATCAAGGCTTTTGTTTTTTTCAAATACATAAACAGGAATTTCAGGCATTTATGTTTGAGAAAACAAGTTTTGTCTAATGCTTGTTCATAATTCATTGGATATCACTAACATTCACCAAAGACACAGTAACCGATTTTCTCAGCTGAAAGTTTGAAGTAGCACTAGACTTCAGTACTGACATTCTGTACCTATTTTGTATTCATTGTGCTTTGTGCGTCGATTGTTAATTATTGCATATAACTTCACATTATCTTTTTACAAATTATTATTTACTTGTTTTTTGATTGCAAAAATTAACTTATAGATGCAACTACAGAAATAAAAATGAAAAATGAAAGATGAACAGTAAAACAAGTTTGTTTCTTTTAGCTTTTTTTTTGGATATATTTCTGTACTTGTGTTGACAGTGGTGGAAAGAAGTTTTTACATACTTGCTTTCCACTTCCAGATTCTCCACAGCACATTGTGTACAGAACTTTGTGTGGACATGCATACTCTGCATATTAAAATAACATTCAACATTGGAATAAAGTGTTAAAATGCAGTTTTCATAAGATAAAAAGTGTGTATTAGTGTGTAAATGTATGTGTTGAGAGGGTCACTCATTGGCCATTACCATATAACTTGCTAACAAACAACACACGATTATGGTCAATCTATAGATGAGCAGAATGTGGGAGTGAATCTGCAGAATGAAAGCCACTGAATAAGCATCAGTCGTCCACAGTTTGACTAATAATGTCCCAGCATGCTGTGCAGAGCTGCCAATGAGTCAGTGTGTGGGAGTAGCCCTCTCACCCAACTCCGTGATTAACAATAGAGCAGTGGGAACCAGACCCCTGCAGAGCCAAATCACTGGGTAAATGCCAGAAGCACTGCCTGCCATCTCTGAGAAATGGGGTAGGACAAGTCGACATGTCACTCTGGATGACTGACAGGATGAGATGGCAGAGCAGTAGGGAAGCTGAGGCATCAGGGAGAAGCAAGTGTTTGGGTCTTACACATCTCCTGCTTGGTTTTGCACAACACTGTGTCGCTATATCTAACAGGGGGGAGATGATCATTTGTAGATCTTGTTTGTGTACAGTAAGTAGTAATGGGAGAGTGCTCACATCTGTACCCCACAGGTGGCCATGTTTCCTTTGAGTAACTCTCCCTCCTAAGCTTAATTCATAATTCATGCCTGAGAGCCAAACATAAACAAACACTGAAATGAGTGTGAATGGAAAAAAACAGCCCTTACAGTTGGCAAGAACTAGGGTGTTATACAGCTAAATGTGTCAGATCTTATCCTCAGGACTCTTTAATGTGATAAATATTTCATTGGAGTGCAACACTGGTTTCAGAGTCAAAGAATAAGACTCAGGAGAATAAAACAGAAATGTCAACTATGCTTTATCCAGAATTCACAAAAAAGGAGCTTGTTGAGCTTTTATTTGATTAGATTTTTTACTCTGCGACACTTCCCTTTGGTTTTTTGCTCCTTCTTTCCTCGCACTGTTTGCTGCCAAGTAATGCAGGCTGGCCATGTGCCACATCATAAGGCATGCTCAGGTCTTGATGAGAGTCTTAATTATTTAATGGCCACGGTGGGAGCACTCAGAAGATGCCATCTGCTGTCTTGGGGAGAAAGAGGGTGGCTGACTGGGTGGTATGCATACAGTAGGGGTATGAACCAATCTCACAGCCGGTGGTTATTTACAGTAATAAAATCAATGGCGGTATGCTCAGCAACATGACATGCCTGAAAAGTCCATCTCCAAACACTATTGTGATAACAATAGGGGATATATAATTATTTACAGGGAGATGACACTGAATCCCCGTGAGAGAAAAATATTCTTCAAGCTTGTGTCAGTTATATAAGTCATTTGAAAGCAGTGTGGACTATGGGTGTTAAATGTGTGATGAGCCATTGTGTTCTGCAGCGGGCTGTACAGGGAGTGCACAAGTGACACTGAGAGACTTTATCCAGGTATTAAGCTCAGGAGAGTTAGTGAATATGTTTTACACAATGTCCTCAGGGGCTGACAACACAATTAACTGCTACCCTCACTTTTCCACCACTGACACAAAAAACCCTGCGCTGCAGGGAGCCATTGGGTACCAAAAAACCCCACGCTGAACAGAAGGCATTTTCATAAAGCTTTGAAATGTAGTGCTTGATGGGAAAACCCCTCTGTACAAAATGACTTATGACAAAACTCTGCACTGCATTTCCAATCAGGCCAGAGAACATGAAAGTGTGGAAGCCTTCAGAGAGAGGATTGAAGATTTCAATCATTAACAAACACATTTGGCTGTCAAACAAGGCCGGAGGCAGAACGGCAGGTGTGTTTTCAGGTGGAAGGAAGTGTTGGCATTTGAGTGTCACAGTGTTTTAATAGCACTGCTGTTGTCGCAGGATGACTCAGGATAACCTGCAGTACCAATATAAAAGGTCGATCAGCCATTACTCTTCTCCTCATCCTATTTATGTTTCATGCTGCTTTGAAGTACATTTTTCCCCAAACCACTAAACCTTTTTTTTTTTCCCTCCAGCCCCTTCTGTAATTGCAATTCATTGACAGAAGTGGCACTTACAGCAGGGATAGTTGAGCACCATGATGTCATCTATGGCAATGTAGCCTCTCCGCTCCCTGGAAACTGTTGCCTCAATCAATACCTGCAAAAGTGAAGTGAGCGTGAATACATGATGAACAGATTTAATTCATAACCGCTACAGCATACACTTGTGGCTAACCTAATGCTCTCACAGCTGAAGTGTAAGAGCAAATTTCTAAAGAGCAGTGAGGCCTGTGTGAATAACATTGCTCTTGTCCCCTTTCAGTGACAGAGGCATTAATTGCAAACAAGCCCATCACCACATTGTTGCACGTCTGCTGACCCAAAACAAAAAGCTAGACAATGAGAGAAATAAGAGAAAGATACAAGCATGAAAATAGAGAGATGGATACATTTTTCCTCAGTCCGCAGGGCCAGGAAAAATAATAGCTTCATCAGGAAGCACACAATGTGGCGCCTGAGTCATGAGCCCCATTCTACATTCAGGGCGCAGGCTGCTGTGAAGCCATAACAGCAGATAATACAGCTTGCACAGGGCCACGAGACTCAAGGGAGGACAAAGCTCTATACCGTCCTATGGAACAATAAGCTGGATGAGCAGTGAGCTCTCATGAAACCTAATCAATATCAAATCACCATCCTCAGTAATGGTGAGAAAGTTATGAGACACAGGGGTGATGTTTGTTTTGCGCAGCACCAAGGACAGTCTTCCATCCACACGTTTGATCGAAGGCCAGCTTTGAGTTATTGTTTCTCATAATCCTCTGACCAAATGATTACAACATGGTTCCTCTCACTGGGTTTTGATTTTTACTGGGGCCGCCACACACTCACACACACACTCAAAATATCTCATGTCCTCCAAGCTACTTTAAATGTGTGTGTCTGGTCTCTGCGTTTACACACTGTAGTAGCTGGAATAGGTAATGCAAGACTGGAGCTCAAAATAAAGTGATTATTTGTCTTGTATAATTTGTTCTATTTTTCTATACGGCGTTGGAGCTGCCAATATGAAAACCTGAGTTGCAGTGCTGATACAAAAACAAGACTTTTTTCTATGAACATGAAAGTTCATTTGACAGTAGTTTGACAAAAGGTCCGCTAATTAGCTTGTCCAAAGATTTCAACTGCATCTCATGGGCTACCTCAGGGAATGGAGTCTTTTTTATTATCTTTCATGTGACGATGATGTGGTTGAAAGCTTTGATAAAAGATTGTAAGTGGACCTTGTGTAAAGATTTCTTTCTCAAGATACTTTCTGGGACATTTAAACCACATCTCACTACTTC
The DNA here is from genome assembly GCA_011952105.1 of Coreoperca whiteheadi. Classification (NCBI taxonomy): domain Eukaryota; kingdom Metazoa; phylum Chordata; class Actinopteri; order Centrarchiformes; family Sinipercidae; genus Coreoperca; species Coreoperca whiteheadi. The sequence goes on along the minus strand of CM022486.1, from coordinate 16,690,732 downwards.
CTCAGCAAACTCCTTAAACTGAGGAAAACCTTGATATGTGGTTGAAAGCTCAGGAAAAAAGCTAGAAAGTGGACCTTGTGGTAAGATTTTTTTTGTCAATACCTCACTTTACAAATAGTAAAAGGATTTTCTACAAAACTCTTTTTCTTTTTCACAAAATAAGCCAAACGTCTCAGCTACATCAGTCATATCACTAAATCATATCAAAAGGTTATAATACATTCGAACCAAAGGTTTTCGTGTTGTACAGCAACAGTATGACACAAAAGTATCAAGGGAAATTTTTGATGCATGATACCTGATTTTCTGTGCCGATATCAAAATGATACTATACAAAGCTTCACTTTGAGGAATTTTCTTTTTAACAAAAGAAGTTTAATTTGGTCTTAACGTTAAGAACTTTGCCCAAATAAAATAATCTACAATTAGCTACATTATTTTTTAACTTGTGAAATATCTCATCAAAAATTAAGTAAGCAAAATGAACAATCTGACCAGAAATTCAGTAAAAATTTTTGATATCACACTGTTTTTTTAAACACATTGCTGAAGATACACTTCACGTAAATGGTTTGGAAGTTTGTGACCCATAACAATAGGACACCCGGATTATCTTCACCACCACAAACCGCTTGTTTGCACACCTACAGTAATTTAAGAGTCACAACAACACCAGGAACTCTGGCGCCAAATTCTAGTCTTGCACAGTCAGCAGGATAGAGATAGTCCACCTCTCTGGATTTGAAAAGAAAATGTGTGATTACGGCAACACTTGGTGTGACAACAACCCTGGCCATGCACATCCCCTAAAGGCCCCTACACTGACACATCATGATGGCATGTGAGGAGATTGGGATCAGCTAAAAACCAGGTGACAGAATGAGACGCAGAAAGCCAGGTGTGCAGAGAGAAGACAGGGGAGGCTAGAATCTGACAGAGGGAAAGGTGGAGTGGAGAGGTGAAAGGGACCACAGGAGGGACGGTCCTGGCTGCTGGGTCCCAGTATTGGAGGGTGACCCTGCTCTGTCTATAGCTGGCTGCTCTCCTCGGGCTCAGGGAGGAACACAGAGGCTAATCTCCTTCTGCCAGAGTCAATTTTCCTGTTTGTTCTCGGACACTGCTGGAACCTGAGCTGGAAGATGCCCCCACTTTAAAAAAGGGATATTAACATTTCCTGTTTTCACCGTTTCCACTTTCTCCCCAATTTCAGGTGATCTATTTTCTTTAAAGTCTGTGCAGGATCCTCTTCTCTGATTTCACTCTTTCTATCTTTCAATTTTTCATTGTCTTTCTTTATTTCTTTGGCTGTCCATCTTTTCCTCTTGCCACCTTCCTTCCCTCCTATTGTGCACCTGCATAAACATACAATATTTACAGCAATATGTTGACCTGAATTAACTGCGTAAGCACACACAAGACTAACACCAAAATTAGCCAGAAACCCTGATTAGGCTTCATGGTCCACAAGGAAGAGAGAAAAAAAGTCTTCAAAGTCTAATTGAAGGTGTTATTACTCTGCTGAGCTAAGGCACTCAATAATAGATTGATTACTGGTTCATCTTCAGTCTTCTTAGCCATTAGGATAGGAGGTTATAAAGAGGGAGACATTCAGAGCATTTGTTTCAATAAACAGCCTTCCCAGATTTTTATTGAAAGCCACTTTCCCAATGAAACTTTCCATATGCCTGTACTTTATTCTAATGAATGGCTACTTTACTTCCAAAAGATAACAATGCAGGAATCATCTTCTGAAGAAAAAAAATAAAAGTGTGACACACAGTGATTTATGGCAGTTATAAAATGCACATTAGGAGAACATATTACATTACCCTGTAATATTGGCTTTTAGAAGCAATGGTAATGTATACAAATGTAGAGACGATTTATCTGGCCCTATAAACCAGCTTCTACCTTTTTTCACTACACAGAGGGCTTTCACTCACCATTAGACGCGGTCATAGATAAATAACTCCTTAAATATTCACAGACAAAAGGTCCCGCGCTGAAGTAAATCTGTTCAGGTGGAAAATGTCAAAGGATAACAGTCTGTGACTGAGAATATGGTGTAAGCGTTAGGAATCTCAATTCGCTCTCTACAGTATTTCTCAAACCCTTTTCCGTAGCCACAGGCTCAGCGTGCAGGCCTCTCAGCAGGCAGCAGCGGGGAAAATAGGAGATATTATCAGACAAAGCTGAGACATGAGGATTTTCATTTACAAGTCTTTGATGTGTCTCCCACTTTCTAAATAGTTTCTTTTTGTAAAGCAATGAGTCTAATTAGTAAACAAATTGGGATCATGGGAAAAGTTATGACGTGGGCTAGTCTGGTTTAAGATGTAGAAGAGCCTAAACAGGCTAGATGTGTACAGAATGTGACAAATCTGTACGTCTACAATGTTTCTGTTTTGGTAAGGAACTAAAGTTTGTCTTCAACATTTTGGGAAATACGCTTATACGCATTCTTGCATGTTAATAATAAAGTGTATAAACAACAAGTTGTGGTTTTACGAGGGGTTATGTGCTGGGCTATTTCTTGGCAGAGTGCAATGACTTCCTGAAGACAAAAATCTACAATCCTCGTTCCTTCAAAAATTGCATTCTGAAGTTCAGTTAAAGCTAATCAGGCCAAAACTACCCACTTCATTCAACTAACTTAAGACTGCTAAAGCCTCATATTAGCTTCTGATTAAATAATGTATGTTTGCAAGGAACAAGGACTGCAGATCTTATCCCTAATTTCTTACGGTGAATTCTTACTGGGATAAGACTATTTCATAACCAGCATGGACAGGGGCAATGAAAGAAACAACTCTCTTAATGTATATTTGACATGAAATTTGAGTGTTGTATTAGAAGAGAGGGGATAAATAATATACCCAATATCAACATGTGGAAAAGGTAATTCAGCACAGACAGAAGAAAGTCTGAAGAATATTCTGACATTTTGTAGGAGATGAAGTGTTGAGACGGTGGGAGACGGTAAAGAGGGGAGGGGGATCTGTCTCTAGCTCTAGTTGGCAGTCTTGGAGGAGCTGGATAACATCTTTAATATTTGATAACAAGGTTCTCCAGGTATTGCAAACACTTCTACCAATAAGAGGCTGAGAGAAATATGGCAATGTACACCAGACACACACGACATCTTCAGTCGTGATATCTTAAAGTGATCATACTCTCTCAGATTTCCACCCCAAAATCCATTGAATTCCAAATCCCAGTTTCACAACTATGGTATGAGAAAGTGATGTGTGTGTAATGCTTGTCATCCCCTGATATTAATATAAAGGGCAACCTGATCCAAGAACATAACTGAACTCACGATTTATTAGAAAATAAATGGCAACATGGACATGTTGAGAGAAAGACACAAAGCCATGCATGTATGATAAGATCTTGAAAAGAACTGAAGCTGTAAGTAATCAAGAAAATAATTTTTCACATCACCAGGCAGGTGAACAAATAAGATTGGGGTGATTTTTGTATTTTTAGCACATTAATTGTTTTAGTTTTGGAGATTATCAGATCACTGCTTTGACTGTTTTGAATTACATTCCACAATGACATTTTCAAGACATAAACAGCAGCTGTGTGTGCTGTAAACATGGTATTTCATTACAACCTAAATCTTGAACTGAGCAACCTTGAGATTAATCTCATATCTGTATCTGTGCAGTGCAAAAGGTTACAGTGACATTTTCTATCCCTGTGCTGTAGGCAAGGAACTGGGAGCTCTAATATGACCTGAAATCTAATAAGGCGGAAAAACCTGCAGATTTGAAAACTGTCTGCAAAATGATGTGTATTCTCCTGGGATTTATTTTAACTCAGAGACAATGATAAGAAGTGCCTATTCTCCACCTCCGCTTCAAAAGAGTGCTTTGCTAGTTTAATGACAGGGTAAATCTGCCTGCCTATCACTTAAAATCCAAAGTGATTGTATTAGACTCGCAATGGAGCTGATATAACCGTCTAGTATTTAAAGGCACACAAGCTGTAGCGAACGTGCTTTATAGCTAAAAGTCTCAGGTGAATTTCAAGCGAACTGTGTTTAAGCAAACTGTGCTATAACATACTGCCATTGTTCTCCTTTTTTGTGTTTACCAATCTATCTGCTTTCATTGCGCTGTTGCTGGTTAACAACAGAGGCTATAGCATTAAAATACTATTAAAGAAGACATTACTTACACCTCCCCACTTGCCCTTTTCTGTTTTGTCTGTGTAACACAGAGCAGTGACGTGTTGCAAGGCAATACCCACAGTGATGAGGTTTTTGACTGCTGGGGGATTAGCAACGTAAGCTGTGGTACATGTGACTTTGAGGGGGAAGTTTGTTTTTTTCTCTTTTTACTGAGAAGCAGCACAAGCTCAGCTGAGTTAAAGTAAAATGTGAAAAGAAGAGGAAGAAAAGAAAAAAAGCATTGCTTTAATTCCTTACATCCTGTAATTAGATACATTTTCTGTAATGGTGCCAATACCTTGTGACCAAATCCCTAATATCATAAAATTTAATCCAATTATTTGAATACTGTTTTCCCCCCACATGACATAAAAAGTAAGCTATTAGCAGTTTAAGCTGTTCTATTAAAAGGCTGTACTGTCAATACTAATTTAAGTGTTAGGCCCATCTTCTTCTCCTGTACTGTTTGTCCTGTCTTCAGAGTCATGTACTCCTCCTCATAAGCCCATTATAAACCTCCTTGTCCTGATTGGAGCCTCTTATTGGAAGCCACAGCACAATTCTGACTCACCTATGAGCCATGTTTACTGGGATATTTACTGAACTGTGAGACAAGAAAGTACACAACTCCACTGAGGAAGAGTAGAGCAGAACTGCTAAGCACACAGGCAAATTCAACAGTACTTGACAGAAAAAGAGAAGGCAGGATAAAACATGTTATTATTGTATTCATGACTTATCTGTCCTGATGTGGTGACAGGGCAGAATAGTGGTTAGTGAGTCCGTTATATAACAGAAAGATCACAACTCAGCGCTCACTGCCTTCATCAGCAGTGAAGTGCTCCTCAGCAAGACACTCGACCATTTTCAGCTCACTCATTGTTAAACATCCAGAACAAGAGCAAAAGCTATTGAATACATTTAATAAGGGTACTGTAAAAGTAATGATTTACATTGAAAATGTGATTAATTATTTGTTTTAAAACTGAGCTAATGAACAGTTTCACTGGCAGGAGTTCTTGTTAGCCTGTTTGTGAGGGGTAAAGCTCAAGAGAAGGTGTGACTGGCAGTAGCACTGATTACTAGAGCTCACAGTCTTCTTGCATAGTGATTTTTAGCTACTGAGATGACACCCACAAATACAATATATAAGAGCCAAAGTCTTTAGCCTCAGCTTCACTAGCATCTGTAACTTAATGGGGTTTCCCCATAGAGGGTTCATTTCAAAGGTATTTCTAAAAAGTTGAGAGTTCCTTTGGCTGACTGTCTATGTTTCCATTTTAAATATATAGAAGCAAATGTAATGAATGCAAAAATTTAACAAGACAAAAGGAGGATTGTTTGTCTGCATTTAAAGGAAACCTTAACATTTTGGGGAATACACTTATTCACTTTCTTGCTGAAACTTCGAAAATAAACACCTACCAGCCCTCTAAAGCTCTCTAATTAACATGTTGTATCTAGTTTGTTTAATCCATATAAACTGGCCGCCTGGTAACCTCACAGTGACAATCAGGCCAAGAAATAGTCACAACCCTCTGTAAAACCACAACGAACCACAATTGTTTTTACACTTCAGTTTTTGATCAGATTGAACAAATTAGATATAACTTGTTAATTAATGAGCTGGTAGACTTTTTTTTTGACCAGGATGCCTATTTTCCCCTGTTTCCAGTCTTTATGCTAAGCTAAACTAAGGTTACCCGGTGTTCACTTTATATTTGGCATGCAGTTAAGAGTGGTATAGATCTTGTCATCCACCTCCCCTGAGGCTTTGACAGTGTACCAGTGGCTTTGGCTTTTGGGATACTGTCTCTTTTTGAAGTAAACTAAATAATACCCATTTGACCATGGTCAAATTGACAAGGTTATCAGGAAGTGTAGTAGATATTTATTCAGCTTAAAATTATATTTCTCTCTATTGAGACAACATTTGTAACACTTTGTATATGTCCTCGTGCATTGACCACAGTTACACAACTTTCTCTAAGATGTTCCTCTATGTATGCTGTATGTATATTTGTTTGTTTCTATTAACCTAAGATAGTTTACCTTATTTTCTGATCATGTGATGTTGGTAGAACAGTGTACAAAGGACTATTATTTACATAGTGAAGGTCAGATCTTGCGGGGCTGAACAGAATTTAATTAAGTCCAGGGGATCGACAGTTCTTGATAAAAATGCACACTACTCAACTTAATTGCTTTTTGACAGCTCTGCAGAGTTTGCAGAAAAAGGAAATTGGATTAATAGATAGATATCCCCCCGTGCTCACCTGACTGTGCCATGTACAGACCACAGCACATCAAGCATCCACAGTAGATGCCAGTCACTGTCCGTCTACTGTAAGTAGGCAATGACATGCCATGCAAATTGTTGGAGTCGGCTGAATACACAGTGCACAGGCATCAGTGGGTTTAATCTCTACCAAGCATTCCCACATGAGACCTAGTTAGGGCCCTGAAGCACTAACATTGGCTACATTCACAAGGGAATCAATACTAATTAAATTGCAAATGCAAGTAATTAACACCAGATTCACCTCGAGGCTAAACTGAGTGGTGATCACCCAAGCTTTACTGCGTAACATTTTTACGCAAGATGTCGGTCAATGGGACTGCAGATCTTCATCATGAAAATGAAACATCTCTTGACTGTTCCAACTCCTCAAAATCTGAGGAGCATCTGGTTTCATTATAGCATCATGAAATCAAAGTCATAACACTACATGCCCGATGAGGGACAATGAGTTAAAAAGAGACATTAGTCACATCATCACATGTAAGATTACAGAATCTCTTCTTTCATAAATGAAATGTTCAGGAACATTTTCTGCATGGGGTCGTGTGTGAATGGGAACAGCAATCAATACTTAGGGAAAACTGTACCTCTAATTTCCCACCTCAAAACCTAGTAACATTTCAGGGACAATGCCTGTATAGATGTGTTGTGAATGAAAGCAATAACATTGCATGGACAAGCATGTAAAGGGATATGTCCATCTGATGAAAGATGCTTTCGCATGGAGCAATTGAACCAATCACAAGACTGATGGAGGATGTAGTTGAATCTGCAACTTGTTTACGGTTGCCTTCCTTGCCAATGCTTTCAGTGGTGATTTGATAAACAAGCACTACAAGTTATTTTATTTGCAACGAACGAAGAAACATTACTTGTCTCGCAAACTTGTTGAATATTAAAAACAAGAGCACCGGACAAAAACAGCTCCTCGCCTGCATGCTTCTGAAAATAACGAGACATCTACAAGTTCCGCCGTTGTCATGAACACGTACATCCAGCCTTCCCCCATCTTCTTCTTCTGTTGAGTTTTATGGTGAAAATGACTAGCGGTGCCTGAAAGGTTGTGCCAGTAATTTACTGTGAACTGTGTGTGTGAAAAAGGCTACTTAGAGATGTAGCAGTAGTAGATCTAGTACCAGTACCTGGTATTCATTAGGCCAGAAGGTGCTGACAGCCAGCTCAACCTGGTGCCACTGCTTGGCGTGAGATCCCGACGTGTTCCACACTGGACTGCCGAGCGGTCCGCCGTTGACCCGCACATACAACCGTAGGGCCCCTGGACTGTGGCCATCACGGCTGTACAGGAAATAGCTGAACTGGACGCAATGAGTGTCATTTTCACTCAGTGTCTGAAGCAGCAGCTGAGCACGATGACCCACGGCATGCTGGGAGGAGTTCACCAACATATAGGATCCTGGAAGAAGCAGAAGAAATGCATCAGTTATTTATAATAATCCAACTTTATGGGTCACCACAACAGTTTATCACTTCTGCCGTCTGTTCACACTTTCATACATGTTGCCATTTTCTGTAAGCTAAGTTCAGCTTAAGAGAACAACTCATGTTCTGAATGGCATATATTAAAAGTCACAATGATTGTTTTGAAGGCACACTATGTATATTTTAACTGGTAAGTATCAGCTACTTTAATCATTGCGTTCCCTCTACACCAGCTGTCATATATGCATCCACAAGTTTTGCCAGTGAAGCATGCATTTTAAAAAGTTAACAAGCAGCTTAAATGCCTGCAGTGTTGAATCATTTTAAATTGGAAATTGAAAGCAGCCAAACAGACACTTGCACTGTCTGCAATGGCCATCTATGCAAAGGCAGTAATGACACCATCCTTTTGGTCAGTGTTTTTTATTCACGTATTTTATATTAATTTATGGTATTTAACAATTTGTTTACTTTGTTGTTTTCTTTAACAACGAGAGCCATTAAAGTAAAAATGTGACTTAATGTACTACAAGTATGCACGGTGGAATAGGTAGTAAGATTCACATATCGAAAGGGACTATCAGAAGATGCTAAATATAAATTGAATGTCGAGTTAAGAGAAATTGCAGAATCTTTCCTTAAGTTAAACTTGATTGACAGAAAATGTAAATGGATTACTATGAGATAAAATGAACTATGATCAATGCAGTGAAAAAAAATTGAATAATGTGCATAATTCAAAAATATACAGCCAGAATGACTAGAAAAATGAGACAGAGTATAACGTATTCAAATCAGTCTTTGTGAATATGTCTATAGCACAGTTTTTCAACTGTTACTGATTTATAAATAACTGGTGGAGCTTTGTATATGAACCACAAATCTGCTTTTAACTACTTTTAGCAGGGTGAGTTCACAAGAATAAGTAGTCTACCACAATCCATTGCTATGTGTGTAGGTGGCTGATAACAGGAAAAGAAATGTTGAATAAAAAGACACAATCGGTGTTGGCTATAAGGCACTTCTTGTGAATACTGGAGAGAGACAGAGAAGAAAAGGCTGACAGACTGAGCGAAAGAAAGAACCGATGGCAGTTTTCCCTCTGCAAGGTGACGCCGAGGTAGGAAACAAGATTCACAATAAACCCCAAAGCCTCCTCTAATCAGGATAACATAACCCCATTGCCCTTTGCCTAGAATCTGTCCCGCCTTGAGTCTGTGCCCGCTAACGTGATTAGCACAACAATGTTGGGAGACCTTCCTGTGTACTCACATAATCAAGCCTGTTGTCCTTGTACTCTAAGGTCTTTCTGTTCTCAGTCAGAAATGAACCCAAGAGACCAGACAGTCACAGCCTTGGCGCCAGGTGTCCTGAAGACATTTATTCTCCACTCAGATGTAATAGCATGTGAATGCTGAATTGCCAGACAGAGAAAGAATTCTTTACATCCCACACAGTCTGCACCTCTAAATTAGGAAGCATACCCGATAAATAACCCACACTATGCTCCTTAATGTTTCCACACCCTCCAAACAACTCACCATACAAAGATAAGTACTACGAGTTATGAGTACAGAACTCTTACTTGTTCATCAGGCACAGAAAAAAGTGGATTTTGTCTTTCTCTCAATTGACTATGTGCAAAAAAAGACACCTGATGGAGTCTTTCACTTCTTCACCAGCACTACCCGGCTACTGAGAAAACATTAAATTACCTCTTTAAGTGCAAATAAGACAAAACGGATAAATTCACAGGCTGATGTTTTACATAATGAGATTGAGATTCACAACCCTTAACCCTGAGCTATAAAGAAAGTTAAAGTGAGGACCACAGAGAAGTAGGGATGGTCATTATCTGGAGGCTAGAGTGTGGCCTTTACTGCAAAGCCTCATTGCCCTGCAGCCTAGTGTCATCAGCCCCTGATTTGTGTCTTGTCCTGGGCCGGGGATCTCAGCACTCTCATTTTGTGTTGCTTAATTAGATCTTTCAGAATCCCTCTCCTCTCCTGCACCCTCCAGTCCCACAAGGGAATCATAAAATAATAGCAAAGGGCTGAAGTGCTGCAGCCATAGTGTCCTCCCTGCTGGATATATCCTGGATGTGTGCCCCTAGTTTTATATATAGACATTATCAACACCTTTCTGTTGACTTTGCAAGTTACTATAATGTCACATGGGGACACATGAAGAAGTCATTCTACTGCCCTCTAACCTCTTTTGAGATTCAAATCGAAGATAGGTGAAGTCATATATTTAATAAGGTACTCTATGAGAGTGCATTATGATGTATGAAAATGAAAATGTCCATGAATTAAACATTCTGACAAATTAAATTGAGGTCCTGGACACATTCTATGCAGTAATCTTGATATACTGGGAGATAATCCGTGGTAGCCAATTCAATGTGGAATTTATGTATAATTTTAGTTTTAATATAATTTGGCAAAGACCTTCTTTTGGAGCCAACTACATGGTTCTTAAGAGAATGTTTGTATCTAAGTAGTGAAAAACATTAATAAATACACAAACTTATGAAAAAATAAGGGGGATGTTAATTTACTTATAATTCATAAAATATATTCCTATAGTACATGGTTTTTGTTTTTTATTAATCAATTTATTTAACAGAGAATTTGAATAAGGAATATGCCCTTGTTTTCTTGGTTAGATGTCCATGTCTGTTTTGTCCAAACAAAAGTCCAAAACATTGACATTTAATTTATATAAAACAGATAAAAGCAGCAAATCCTCACATTTGAGGGACTGAAAATAGAAAATGTTCGAAATTGTTGGCTATTGATGGACTAGTTAATATTAACGTTAAGGCTGTTGTAAATGTAGCTTTATCTTGAGATGGGGACACTGAATAACATATTCAGAAGAAGTTGGGGAGATGAAGTAAAGAAGAGGTCAGAGTGGTTGTTGCTGCCTTGCCCACACAAAGAATGAAGCTGTTCTGCCACTCATAGAAATCCATGGAGTTAACCTGAGTAGTACTCCTCAAGTTGTCAGCCTTTATTATCATCAACTCCATGATTGTACACTTTGACTGTAACCTGCAGTTCATCGGGCACTTAAGCCTTCATAAGTTTGTGTAGATGGAGAGTTCTGACAGTCTCTTTGTTCTTCTACCATTTCAGCCGTCGGTTCAGCAGGACTTGAGCTTGCAATGCATTCATCTACCTTCTTATATAACAGGTCCAAACAGAGTTCATTTGAAAACTGAATTGGTCGATGGAATAACATCATACTATTAGCTACATAGCTCTAATGACAAATGGCCGCATTTCAATACATTTACCTGATGTGCCTATGTAGACTGATGTAACTGCTGTGCTTAATATTCCCATTTCTTAATCCGTTTTGTTACTTACATTCAACTGCTAGCATTCCATGAATATTAGGTGCTATTATGGATTAATGCTCAGGTTTTGTAAAATTATTAAAACTTAACACAACTGTGTTAAGCTCTTAAATTTAAACTTGAACAAAAAGTGTAAAATAAAGGATACCTTGATGTTTCTGAAGACATTTAACTCAACTATAGGATATTGCTAATTAGATTGTCTTGATATTACCTTGCTTCCAAGACATTTGGACAGCATTCTGTTTAAATAAACATGTTGACCCCGTTCTTATTCAAAATAATCTGCTGAGTAACTAACAAATCTGAAACTTATGTGACTGTGGAATGTAAAACTTTCCAAGGCATGAAGGTATTTTTATCAAATATTTTAGGAACAAAATGTTGCCACCCAAATGGTTTCCTGCATATTTAAAAACGTATTTCATGGCACCCAAACTGCTCTCTTCAGTGTTACCAAAATGTTCTTGAGTGCTACAGGTTCTGGATGTTGTTTAATTTTAATTCCCTTGATTTCATCTCCACCTTTGATGTAGTTGACCACTCCATTTTAGTTGCCAGTCTAGAAAAATAGCTCTACACTAAGGACTAATCTCTAAACTGGGCTTGCTATAATGCTAGTTGAAGCTTTTTAGTTTTTCACAGAGAGGTTTTTCCACATCTGACTCCATCCCACCTGTGGTGTTCCCCCAGGGTCATTATTAGGGCCACTATTATTTTCTATTCATATGCTGCCACTGAGTCACATAGACTTGTCTTCTTGTACAACAACATGGTCAAATGATCTGCTCATAATTTTCTTCTAATATTTAATTCCTTTGTTTTGAAAATTAAGTGACTTCAGTGGTACAGTCTTGTTTCCTCTAACTGAGGACTGTAGCAAAAATTAAATAATTTTAATGCTCACAGATTTAAATGAAGTCATCCTTGCAGTTCAAGTTATTTAGGCTTCAGCCCAAAGTAAATCACCCACCTCTTAGCTTATTCACAATGTGGACAAGTAAACATTACCCCATCTCCTCCTCCCTTCTGCCTGTAAGTATTAGAATTGATTTTACGATTTGACTGATAACTTTTAACACTTTACATGGTCAAACACCCAGGTACCTTATAGATACAGTATGTCAATCCCTCAAGATTCTCAGGGCAGCCTAAGTGTCTCCTTGTTGTTCCAATCCCTCAGGTTTTAAACTACATACATGAGAGTCTCAGGTTACAACCAAACCAATATAATCTTTTAAATCACTTTTAAAATTGCCTTTATCTGATGTCTCTCTTGGTTTTATCAGGTCACTTTTTAAATGCAGTGGTCACATCTATCACTGTGCACCTAGCTTTGATTTTGTTTAATTTTCATCCTTTGTTATCTTATAATATTTTCAATGTTTTACTCTGCTTCCTCTTCTGTTTTTCTTGTAAGGGACTTTTCATGTTTACATTTTTCTTAAAAACGGAATTGTAGTGTTTAGTGCTACCGTGCACCCCCGCCACCTCCACCACCAATTCCACACACACACACACACACATACACAAGGCAGCACCTTTCATGAATTATACGCCAAAGCACCATGAAATCTGATAAAGTCCCATCCATCCATTGATGCCCCTTCCAAGGGCAAAAGAACATGCATTACAAGATTAGGACTGATCCAGCACATCATAATTCATACAAAGCACTGCTGGACTACAACCTGGTCACAGGCTGTAGGTGACACTATCTGTGGCAAGCCACAACAAACGTGGAAAGTAAAGGAGGATGATAAACAGAGGGTGGGGTTTGGATTGTGCAGAATTTATACATTAGGTGAGGTCACAAACAAGGAGTTAGGAAAACACAAAAAAGGAAAGTGCAAATAAGATGCAGAGCTGTTGACATGGATGGATGGAATGGAAACTACATGAAAGCAGAAGGCTAAAGCATAATATTTGTTTATTTCCCTCCTGCATAAAATGTACACACCCTTTCTCTGTATGACCCATTCAGTAAACCTTTGTTCGTCTGACATCCGAAGTCAGAGTCCAAGCAATCTCAAATACACAAGCGAAATAGAGGGACCAAAGGTCTGAATAAAATGGGATCAATGGCTGTGTTAGGGTTTAAGAAGCGTCCTTGATGCTGCTTGCTGTATCATTACTGTTAAACCCTGGCCAGCTCTCAGCACATCAGCCTTGATGTCGGTCTTTTCACCAGGTGCCTTCTTTCTGCCCTGTACTCTGTTCTGAGAAGGTCACGTGGGATTTCAGACTCAATATCTGAGGGGCCGATGTCCCCAACTGTCTGTTTATTTGCTGCTGTCCTCAATAACCTTCAGCACAAATAAATAAGTTAAATAAATAAAGTGCTAAACTGGGGAAAGAGTGCAGCTCTGGCTCTGGCCTGAAAGGCACATTAGTGTTGTCATTTGTCTGATGTTATTTCCCTGATGTTTGGTTTCACTCTGAGAAAACTCACAAATGTAAAATTGCCTCATCATGTAGTGAATTTGTTCACAGAGCAATAAGAGTTTTCAGTAGAAGACACTGCAATTACAGACATAAATGCCGTATGGCTAACACCAGAAACAAATGTGTTTATTAGCCATTAATGTACAAAGTAAATTTTGTACACTTTGGTGTTTTTTTTCCTGCCTGACCTTATGGCTAATTCGAGGCAAGCCTGGAGGTATCTAAAAAAACATAGATGGAGGCTTTGATAAAAGGAAACCCTGTTGAGAGGATGGAAAAGTTCCCTTCCTAATGGAAGATCTCATACAGGGACAAACCAATAATAAGACATCACACAGACTTAATCGACTTATCACAATGACACGCAATTACAGCGTTCCAACTAGGAGGCTGAGGCTGACCTTATGCTCAAAAAGAAAAGCAGCACAACAGTTTCCTCTAAACATACAGCAGTGACTTTGCCAAGGTTTTATCAGTGTTTCCCCTTTAATTACACATGTCAGCATCCCCTCTCCATATTTTGGAGGTATAATACTCTCTTCATTTCAGAGGATGCTTTCTTCTTTTACTTCATTTACTCTTACAATCCCAACGTGCCTGAATCTAATTCGTATTTTGCTCAGTTGTGTTAAAGGAATTCTTATCCTTCCATTTTAACATCCTTATTATTTTACAACGGACTGTTTGCTAAGCCCTGGCTCCGTGATAGTTACCATCACTACATCTGTCAAGCTTTTCATTGTAACACAGCCCATATGCAGTACAGTGATAATGGGGGCAGATTTAACACTAGTTTTTAATTAGTAATTAAATTGGTAATTTATGAAACAATGGGCCCTTGATATTACACAGAGATAGATAAAAGCAGCTTCACATTTCTCGATGACGACCAAATTCACCAGCTGAAATGACATCTGTCACTTGCAGATTTTATTTGATGTAGCTAGCTAGTTAGTTAAGCTAATGTTTTTTTCTGATGTATTTTTGGTTTTGGAAAGTTTAAAAAGACACTACCCTACATAGGCTACTCTTAAAATGCAGAGTATCACTCTTAGAACCGCCCCTGGCCCACCGCTTCAACATGTGGAGAAATCCAAAAATTGACACTCGCCTAGTTACAGTTGCAAAAGCAGCAAACAATCATTGAGTTGAAACATTGGGCGTTATGCAACTAAATAAAAAATCTGGCACTTAGTGTAACAGTTCACATATCTGCTCACACTCACCACAATGTTAGACAAGTGAAAACACCAGTGTTGTCTGCATAGGAGCCTTCTCCATTGCAGCTGGATCAATAGAGATACCTACCAGCTTTGCATCAGGGCATGAAGGACTGACAGGCTTTCCATTC
Organism: Coreoperca whiteheadi; assembly: GCA_011952105.1. Classification (NCBI taxonomy): domain Eukaryota; kingdom Metazoa; phylum Chordata; class Actinopteri; order Centrarchiformes; family Sinipercidae; genus Coreoperca; species Coreoperca whiteheadi. The sequence continues at coordinate 16,675,653 of CM022486.1, read as the reverse complement.
CCAAGGCTGACGCACCACCTGAAGTGCGGAACCTCATCTCATTTTCACCCCCCACTCATTCGATCATTCACAGCTCCACCTCTGTTCTTCTCTCCTATTCGTATTATCAAGCAGCTTCTCTCTCCCAAAATTTGAAAAATATTCAAAGCAGTGTACAGACGGTATTGACATTTTCTGTTCTTTGAAACCATCCGCCCCTCTGGCTGTGGTATTTCTCATTGACCAAAGATCAATTTCAAATGACTTCTTCTCTGTCATTTATTTCTAAATGTTAATAATAAACAGTATTCACTTCATCAACTTATCATTTTTTCATCTGTGCACCATCTATCCTATCTGGACTTTAAAGCATTTTCAGTCATCTATACCACGTATCCTCAATTTTTCAACTTCACTGTTCTCCAAAGCCCAAATTTAAAATGCAAAAACAGACCAAAAGGTGACAGAAAGTATTTAATTAGGCTCTATGGCACCACAGGGCACTCTTAACCTTTTTCCAGTGCGTTTCCTTTGTCTACACTCATCCTCAATTTCTGCTCTTAACTTAGCCTTATCCTCTCATTCTAAGTAAGAGCTGTGACTGGTTTCTCTGCAGGTCTTTATCGCCTCAAGTCGAGGGCTAGCAGACCATTACCCACGCCTCTGGGGACAGCCTGGTGTGCACCGGGTAGAAATGGGCCAGCTGAGGACTGATGTTCGAGCAGAAAATAAATGAAATACAAGTGGTGCTATTGTCGAAGTAGCCTGTGCCTTCCAGCATTTGAGAAAGATAAGGCTACGTCAGCAAGTGTTGTCTTCTTTCCAAGGAGAGAGAGGGGGAGAGAGGAAAGGTGCATTTTCTCAACAGTCTGCTTGCGCTGACCTTTTGTATTGTCATCCAGGCAGCTCAGGATCAACTGCCAGATTTGCCCTGGAGAGAGGCGAATGAGTGGGCACACTCAGGAAGGAAGATGTACACTTTTTGTATGCGTCCATAAAACACACGTTATTTTGGTCTGTGTCCAAAACAAACTCCTTCATTCACTTAATTCACTACACCCTATTTACAGTAATAGACACTCTATAGTGAGCAGTAAATAGAGATTATACAAAATGAATAATTTTCATTTTGCATCTGATTGACAGGTGTAGTGTAGCACAATTAACAAGTAATTAGCATCGCATTGAGTGATTGACAGCAGAAAGTAGTGTAACATGGCACGGACACTGCTTTTTCATTCCACTGTGGGCATTTTTGAGGGCACTTTATAGAGCGTGAAATTCACACTCAGAATTCATACAAATAAAATGGCGGACAGTAAATATAGCGTAAATGTGATTGTGGACAGAGCAAAAGAGTCCAGACTGTTGTGCTTCCTTTTCACCTTACACACTGTGGGAGGTGGGAGTGGTAGAGGTGGTTGGAGTGCCTCAGGTGAGGCGTGCCAGGGAGAGCTAATTTTCACAGCTGCATTGTATGGACTAATTATGCTCTCCCTTCTTTAAGCAGTAGTGCTCTGGAGCTGGGGACACCAACACAGAGCCAGCAAGCGCACCAAGGAGAGCAACAGCCGAGGGAGCAGGCACCAAGGGGTGCATGTGTGGTTTTGTGCGTGTGCGCTAAAACAATAAAAGATGTTACCGCAAGTACCGAGTCTGTGCATCTGTGTGCTGCCAATACCTGCGGTAGCTCGGAAGGCTACACGCACACAAACTGCAGCACACAAACACGCACCTCTTACTGATACTGTTACGAATAGCCAAAAAGTTCATTTCAGGGGGAGCCCTGGTGGTCTAAAGGTTACAGCACTTACTGTGAGCTTCAACATCTTCATTTAATATATTTTAAAAAAAAGGTGCATTCTTTCCGTGTCATTATATATAAATAAAAAAAACTTCATCAAATTAAAATGGCGTATTCTTTCTTTGTCATAATATTGTTGGAGTAGTTCTGTATTAGTATTTCTGATATTGATTTTAGGGCCAAAAGTACTCAAATCCTTAGTAAGTCATGATTTTCACTTCCTAACTCCTTAGTAGAAACTTCCAAGGTGCACTTAAAGGCAAAAAACTTTCCAAACACCACAGCAAGGGAGTTCACTGATTATTTCCTCCTCAATGCTTGAAAGCGTGCTAATCAGTAAAATGACCTACTGTAGTCCTGCGTACTCTCAGCACTGCATGGTGCACGATTGACCATCCGTGCTGCAAGTCCTAATAAGGACAAGCACTTTGGAATTAATAGTGGAACTACTTATTTCTAATTCCAAGCCAAACCAACACAGGAATCACTCAGGATTAGCAAAAACATTTCCTGTGCAGGTGTGGACATCTCTGTTGCACCAGCTGCACCAAAGTGTTACAAAGCAAAAATCCAACATTGCAACTGGGACGAAAATAACAATTAGACAAAGAAAACACACAGACTAAACACACAGTGAGGGGAGACACAGGTGAAACTAATCAGGGCAAAGAAAACAATCATAACTGGAGGAGAAACTCCATTGGCTGAAAGTAAAGTAAGAAAAGACACTATCAAATTAAAAACAGGAAATTACTAGACAAAATCCCAAACCCATGACACAGTCAGACAAACAGAGGTGGTGTCTGCTGCACTCCTGAAAAAAACGGAATAAAATTCTTCACAAACTTGTGCCGATCTTGACCATATGACTGAAATTAGGAACTCATTAAAAGAGATTACTTCAGCTTTAACTGCCAGAAATGCAAATGAATAGAATAATTGCACATTTGTCTTTTAATGCATTCTGGACCGTTAAAATTCATAAGATCCCTTCAAAACGGTGCAGTTATACACTGATGAACTGGAAATGCAACTTTGCTGTTTGGTCCAAGATGCCAAATGATTCTTAGAGCAATGGTTCTCTACCTAACAGCAATATTGTGCAGCAAACATTTGGTCATATACACATGTAATATTTGGTTAAACCGAGCACATCGCACAGTCAAAATACTTGGACAAACATTTTTTATAGTCTGATTGCGTGTAATGCAAAAAGTTTACTCGAAGAGCTCATACTTAATTTCCATCTCCTTGCTGAGTTTACAGGAGCTCACTACCTGCAGTGTCCACTTACACGCAGCAGCCTTTTGTTGCACAGTGTGCTCTATGACAGTGTGTGTGTGCACACATGACAACGAGGATAAGATCATCCCTGTGGCGCTAAAGGTTGATCAGGGGTGTAATCAACCATGTGGTCAGGCTATAACCTCTATTGCAGACAGACAAACTAGATAACCAAGAGGCCCTGTTTAATTTTGTCTCCATTCAGTCTGTAAAAAAAAAAAAAAAAAAGAAATTGCTCACCAATGAGCCATGCATCACCATTAGAAGTCTGGTCAAAGTGCAAGCCCGCACTGCTGTTCTGCAGAATGAACATGTCATAGGGGCCTCCAGGCCAGCAAGAAACTTAATTTAGCCAATTGAGACTGCCGTCATAAATTAACTGCATGACAATCAAAAGAGAAGTGTTTATAACTGAGATATGGAAAGACTAAGAATTGTTTTACAGGACACCAATCACATTCAAATATCTTTCTTATTTCCATCTGTGCCATGCCTCTATAAGAACTTTTGATGCATCGTGGTTCACATTTGAGAGTGTGCAGATGACGGACGGCTGTGATATGTCAGACTGGTTTGCTGCCTCCCTCTGGAACATACTGGAGGCCAGGAAAGTTGAGAAAATACACAGCCTGAACACGTGGAGAAAAAGGCTGGGAACTTGTTGTCGTCCAGCTCAGCTGTGGCTCTAGGGTGTTGCAGAAATCCATAAACCTCGCCCCCTAGCACTCAGCAGCACTTTATCAGCCAGTCATCACCCTTCGAGAACACATCACATGGCCCTGAAAGATATGCTTTCTCCCTATAGCACAATTAACCAAGAGCTTCCAGAATAGTAAATACATTATTGATAAGTGCTGCGCTTCACTACAGGTTCAAAGGTATTTTTATACCACAATCCATCATGATCAATAGATTGTATTTTTGCCATTAGGTAAGTGAAATATTTGATGTATCAGTATGTCTACTCAGCCAAAAATTGTATGAATGTTGAAATGTTTGTGGAGACATTCCTAAATTAACATTTACATAACATCTAATTATATGCACGTTAGATTAACTGCTGAGCATATGTTAAAATGTAACTCAGGTGCAACTCTCCGACATTACGGCTCCAGACGCTCTACATGTAAGGCTCTCCATTGCTGTCCTGCATTTAACGCATTCGCGCACTCCTCTGTAAAGCCTGTCCATTTATTTCACTGCAGCATTCAGGCCTTGAGGGCTTCATCCCAGTTAGCTGTTCCCCTGAGCAATACTGCCACAGACAGAGAAGAGAAAACACATTGTCCCCCATCATGACAGTGCAACTATATGCAAAACTGAATTGTTTGTATTTCAGCAACTGTTAAATGAGTACAGGTTTAACACTCCGTGTACAGATCCATCTGACCTTCTCTGCTGGGATGTTTAAAACATTATCTTGGCCTTAGCCTTGACCTACTCTTTGTCCTGCCTTTCAACATCCCAGGAGGAAGAAGATAAAATAGAACAAATTTATAGGGCTCCATTAATTCATTTCCTGTATGCCCCTTCTAACTGAGAAGCTAAATTTAACATTGCTGCAATGGACAGACACCTTGCTCAATGTGTCTTCCCATCTATTTCTGATAGTTGGGAGTCAATTCTAGCCCCTAAGATACTAAAAAGGATTAAATAGATAAAGAAAATGAATGAGTGAATAAATAAATGACTGAATGAATACTACATTTTTAAAGGATGACACTGCACATCATAACAGCTAATGAGACCTGAGAGAATTTTTTTCTCACTGGACACAGAGGAGAGGCAGAGCAGCTTTGTGTCTGCGGCATTCAGAGAAGGAGAAGACAAACCAGCGACAGGCTAGTTTTCTGATTAGATTTTCATTAGCTCCTTGTTATCAATGACTGATCTCATTAACACGTCAGCATGGCGTGAAGCATGCCCCTGTGGTAAACTGAGAGGCTTCCAGGGATGGAGGGCGCAGACGCATAATAACGCACTGCATGGTTTGGTCATCTGTCTTGACACGAAGCTAATGAGCTAGTCACGAGAGGAAATGAATGGCAGTCGGCAAATGCTGACGTGCTTGAAAGTCTTTTCCAAAGCACTTCCTGAGAATGATCTATTTTAAGAAAACATAATTGTCACACTACATGTACTTGAAAAATATTTGTAGGTTCTAAAGCTCCACTCAAAGTCAACGTTGTAGTGATTTAATTGTATGGCTCTAGGCACACTATATCCCAGGATATTAGAGTCAACAGTGATAAATCAGCATAATAAGCCATTCAAGCAAAACAACCCTATATACAGTCTGCTCGTTTTCTCTCTACACGAAAACACAGTTTGCTCATACACAAATACACCTAATCTTGAAATTCGTGTCACAGCGGTGTCAACAGATGCAGCTTAAATGGCCTTCAGCATGCTTTTTAGTAATTACTCAGATCTTTTAAAAGAGCCTTCACCAGTGCCATCAGCAAAGTTGTCCACCCACACTATCCCTCCCAAAACACTTAAGTCCCAATAAACTCTGCCAGCTTTCTCCGTGGTGGATGTAAACACAGTTACAGTGCTCCAACAATGACAAAAGCGTCTCTCTGGCTCTACAGATTTGTATTGTAGGAGCACATCGCCTCGTCCACAAACATTGTGTAGCATTTATTTAGTTGTGCTTGCTGAATGAACGTTGGGAACAATATTATTGCCATGTGGCGGCATGGTGCTGTATAGATTGTGTCCACTGAGTCACAGGAGGACTTTAGGGGCTGATGGATGGACAGGTGCCAAGCTCAACCCAAGACGAGGCCACAGTCTAGTGCCGGATAGATAAATCTGAGGCCGACACTGATAGACCTCAGAGTCATCATAATGACAGGCAAGCTGGAGCCAAAGGCAGGAGGCTGCAGTTCCGCCCATCCCAGAGGTGTAATGTGCTTGTGATTAACTGTCAATCCCCCCCGTTTGGTGGGCAGACGTTCTATCTCAGTAAGAACCACTCATCATTGTGACAGCTACTGTATCCCTGACCTTGGCCTCCACCAAGAATGCTGCAGACACTTTCTTAGGAATTCCCATAGATACGATTAATGCAGAATCATTAGAAATGTGTTTCTTTCTTTTTTATCTGAGACATATATACCTGCGTTTCAAGCAGAGTGATAGCGGTGCAGGTGCAGTACAGTCAGGTGCAGAACCCCAGAGGAGGTAGGACTGTGCTATATAGTGCCTTTTGTATTGAAGACATTTTGACGCGTCACAGTAGGAAACACACAGGTGTAATTGATGATGGCTGAATTTCATTTAGTTGCTTCAGTCCTGGGGCTGGTTTCATAAGGATATAGGACAGGCCTATAGTGATAGTCGAGGGGCCGGTTTCACAAAAACAGACTTTGACTATGGCTTATATCTAAGTAACAGTCATAATTCAGATCTAATTCCATCCGATGCACAAAGCTGTCAATTTCTTAACTATCTTAAATCGGACTAATTTGCTATGAATTCTGGGTAAATTAAGATCATTTTCAAACTAAAACACATGGCTGCATTAAATCACTCAGCCCAGTTCACTCCAGCAGAAAATGTTTGATTTCCGGAAGAATTGAACAGTTACATGGCATTTTACTGAGAAAATGCAGCAGTGTAACAGCACAAAAAACTTCCAGTAGCATAAAATATTAATGCAGTGCACACCTACAGCAGAGCTATAGTACTTCAATCAATCAGTACTTGAGACTCAGGACAGTTTCCTTGGACAAATAAAAACAATTGACGATGTCCTCACCTCTTTATATTTCTGTCTGCAGTATGTAAAAACTCTTTCTCTTCTCATTACTAGCTCCACAACATTGTTAATAAACCACAAATTAGGAGGCAAGTTTTCCTGTTTACCCAGAATTCACAGAAAATGAGTCCTACTAAAGGTACTCAAGAACTAGACAGCTTTGTGCAATGGATGAATATAGACGTCAATTTGAAGTCTGACTATTAGTTAGATCTAAGCCATAGTCAAAGTAAATTGGTGTGAATCCGACCCATGGTATTGTGCATGCTGGGACACTTGAATAGAACAAAGTCATTGTTGATGTTATTAGTAAAACCTGTTAGGGGTTGGCGGTATACCGGTTTGTTCACCGTCACAGGTGTTATGTTCTGCCACGACATGGATTTTTGCAATACCGTCATTGTGATGAATGTTTTAGCATATTAAAACATATGTGCTTTACTGTGGCTGTGATAACATGCACGTTGAGAGCTATGCATGTACTCACAGAACTGGAGTTACATCCAGTAACTACTATTTTCCTCACTAACATCGACTGCGGTAATACAAAGATGTTGCAGATAATGTAATGAGCAAAGCATGCCCATTTCTCTGTTGATGGCTGCAAATACCAAAACCATCTACTCCCACCATTCAAGGAATTGAAGACTGAGTGGAATTTATTTTTGATGGAAATGTCCTCAGCTGGCTTTGTTGTTAACCTACACGAAAGCCCCTTCTGCTCTGTGATCCTCACTGATATGTGTGTCTGTTGCTGCGCATGCAAAAGTACTTGATAGACATGCCCAGCGGTACACTGACTATTGTACTTATATATTTTGAGTTTTCTGCCAAATGAATGCTGTTGAGATGCCTAGTCCTACCTCTTGTCTAACTCTGAGAATTAATCACATTACATTTACTAATTAACCTACATTATGGGTCAGGCTACTCCTCCCAAAACACGTGCAGGCCTATACCTCATTTTCATTCCTATTTGGAGCCAATAAACACATCTGTTTTTCAATCATTTTGTCTTTCTTAAGATATGTTCCCTTACATTACCAATAGAGTGAAAAGAGGAAGAATCATGTATCCCTTTTAGTTTTTTAATACTGTGATATGATACCATCACCATAAAAAATATATATAAAACAAATTTTGATGTAAATTTTAGGTCATATTGCGCCAGCTGTGCTTTTCCTACAATGACAAGTCACAATGTCTAAAAAGGTCTAGGATTCTTTCTCAAGCATCAATCACATAGAAACCCTCCAATCACTATGTTACCTAGCTGCCTTTAGCTGACATCTCTTTCCAAAAAACAATGTCAAGTTACACTTTATAATCCACAGACCTCACTGTCAACCATTTTCATTGGAACTACTTTCTAATGAGGAAGTAGTGCCTATAAAATTCTAATGTTAATGTTTTGTTTTTCATTGCCACAAACAGAACTCTGTTCACCTCTATTGCATGGGCATGATGGCAATTAGTGTACAAAACACATGCACATCTTTCTTCTTCAGGTGCTCAGTCCAAAACTGCGACAGTGATTTCTGCTCGCCAAGGACCTGCAACACTGTAGTATGCTTCCTTTAAAACTTTTATTTTATCACACTAAAAAAAGTTTGATGCCCAAATTAGCTCTTTGAGAGGTTTCAAGATTGGCAGACATATCCTGAGCAAACAAAACCAAAATTACTGTACGTTAGATACCACTAAAGGTAAGTGAGCAAAGTCCCCAGCCAGAATCGAACCATGGACAGTTATGTGGTACACCTTAACCATTAGACTATGAGGGCACCAAATTGAACCTTTTTTAACAAAACCTCTGTTCCCTTGAAGTGTCCTAATATGTCATGCAAGTGAGCCTTTTTAACTGGCTCACCCTAAATTGAAGGCAGATAGCTTTTTGTGACATTCAGTCCCAAGGCAGCACTGTGGTGGCAGTTCTACTTTACTGTAGACCTCCACCTTTACCTCCACCTCCTCACATACATCTAGTGGCCGGGAGCAGGAGCACAGCCGTGCTGGCAGACAGAGCAAGGACAGGGGACGGGGGAAGGAGAAAGAAGAGGGGGACGAGGTGGGTGGTGTCAGTGCCACACACTGGCGTCATGACCGGCAACGCTGGCAAACAAAAATAACTCGAGTTGTGGTGGCCCTGCCGGTTTTACAAGATCTTCCCCTTCGTTTTGTTGTCCTCCTGGAGGCCCCCAGTTTCTGCTGCTCCAGGCGCTGGTGGGCCTCCCAGTTTGCTCTCGCCTCCTCAAACACGCGACTCTTCTCCTCCAGCTCCTTGTGCTGAGCCTCCAGGTTCTTCTTCATCTGCTCATGACGCCGCTGAAGCTCTGCTTCAGAGTCTTTGAGCTTCTGCACTTTTTTTCTGCTTTATTGACCCTCATAGGGAATTTGTGCAATGCATTTGTCCCATCCCAACAGGCGGGTAGCATTACTCCTCATACCTGACATGTCTTTCGGTGTGGGATATAACACACAAAAACAGTGGGAGGACATCCAAACTCCACACAGAAAATACACTGTGAAATACACAGCGCTAACCACTATGCAGAGAATATGTTCCTGCACATGCAAATAGTCAGGAATTCAATATTCATGCTGTTGTAGTCTCAAGACATTTTATGCAAATTAATAAATGCAGAAAAATGCCATAAGCACTCCTCAGTGACTGTGGTTGTCACTTGAGGAGAAATGCCTGTTGTTAGAAAACAAACACCTTGTGTGTCTTTATGGTTATGTGGCAACATATTGAAACACTATGGAAACTGTGATGACTTATTACACCACCATGTTTAAAACAATAGGTGCTAAATTTGCACATATCATATACCACTATTCTCCACTGCAGAAAAATCTCATCTATATACATCAGACAAGCTGAGCCAGTTGAGACACACTTTTTTTTCACCATGAAAGTGGTTTCTGTTTTCCACAGCTTTGCAGAAAGTGTGCTTTTCTTCCTCTGTTTAACGTCCCATCGATTACTACCTCTGCTGGCTGCGAGAGTGGATTTTCTTTTTTTCCTGCCCTCTTTGTGGTGCCTGTCTGCAGTGTGACATCCTTGTCCTGACAACAAGACTGCGAGAGAGAAAGAAAAACCTTCAGAAAAAAAAAGAAAAAGACAGGAATGCAGTAAGGCAGCAAAGCAGCAGAGCCAAGTACTCACTGAGTCTTTGTTTTCAACACACTGCCATTAGGTACGCAACTATGCACACTAAATACAATGGAGAGTGATTAAAACAGACACAAGGAAAACAAATTTAGACAGGAAATTCCTCATGACTTTCTTACTTTCTTCCTCTTTACTGCATGTAATCTGTTGCCCTTCTGCTTTCTTTCCAGATTTTTTGTATATTCATCTCCCAAGATCAAATTCTGTTTTGCAGTCTTTTTCTCTATTTCTCTCTCTTCTGTCTGTGTACTCTGAGGGAACTAATTACAGCTGGTCCAGTATTGGGATGTCTGTCCTTGCAAAGCCTCTCGGACTGGATATATATTCAGTGCATGGTGAAACAAACAGTTATTTACGTAACCTGCATTTTGATGCTATAGTGTGTGCTTGTAAATGGCCCATAGAGAAATAAGAAAACAATCACTTCTGAACATGAGTATACTGCACTCCTCCTGTACTGTCAGTATTCTGTGGATCTGTTTTCTGCTGTCAGCAAGCCGTGAGGGAATTTCATGCACGCAAACTTTGCAAAGTGAAACATTTACAGAATGTGTAGCCATCTCCAGCATTTCTGGAAAGGCACTGTCGTTTTTACAAAGCTCACTTTAAAATAATCAATAAATTACAACACACAAAACCCTTTTTTTGCCAAACTCTCCTAGTTTTTAAATCTCTACGGACGACTTAGACTCTACTTCTCCACGTTGTCTGCCAGGGCTTTATCTCTTGCTTAAAAGGGATCAGAAACTGTCAACTGCCAAACTCTGAAGAGCAGCAGCATGGCCATTAGACAACCGTGGAGACTGCTGTGCTCGCTTTCAGAGGGTTTGCGAGAGAGCAGCTCTGAAAAGCCCTGCCAAGACCCAGCCTAAGGGAGCTCCTGCGAGCTCAGGGCCCTATTTCTGCCTCTACATCCAGGCTTCGCTCATCAGCCAGTCTGTCTGCAATCAACAATAGAGCCAGATGGACAGAGACTGAAGGATCCACTGGCTGACTCTACAGTATATGCAGCCAAGAAGTATAATGCTCAGAAATAACTTTGTTAAGCCATGAAGACCTTAGTTTTCGAGTTTTGAACAGGTGCACATGCAGAGATCTGCTTGGTGCTCAAAGAGTCTGTTTGTAACCTCTTTGGATCCAGAAGTTTGCTGAGCATGCATGTGCTTTTTTAAGTACATACTCACACATATAAGCTTCTTTATTTTCACACCATGACCCTTATGCACACCTGGAGGCTGCATAGTACAAACACAGTCCAGTGTGGACCAAAGAGTTGTATTCCCTGTCCAGATTTTCTCCGCCTGTCTGGAGATTTCCTCGCCACAAGGAATTTCCAGGACTTCTCCAGGACAAACTATCTGCTATACCATATCACATAGTACAATAATTCTGAGTGTTTAAAAGAAGAGTTAATATGCTATAAGATACAGTTTCACCATCACATCATGTGGAAATATTTGTATAATTTTGCAAATGTCATGTAGACATAACTTTTATTGTTTTAACATTTTTGATGCATATAAATGTAATCTTGTGCAACATGTGGGGGATGAAATTCAAATATAAAATGCCATATGAGAACAGCTTTGAACTGTTTATTCAAAATGCATAATTTATTCACTCCAGTCTCTGAGAGAGGTAGAGTCTAACATTAACCAAAGGGTTATTTATATTTAGGGAGAAGGTGGTGGGAGAATCTGTTCAATCTGATGCTAGTCTATTTTGCAATGTACCTGACAGAGACAGAGCTGAGAATGAGAATGCCCACTTGTGTCACGGAGACACACGTTTTCTAAAAGCTGTATGTGCTTATTTTAAGTGAGTGGAGTGAGGCAGAGGTTTGGCACAGATGCCTGTGATTTGCCCATCAACGTTTGTGGGTCATAAGGATAGCAGAGTCATATTTTCTTTAGGATTTTACATCATATGCTCAGGTATCACTTTAATTCCACTCAGTGCATAATAAGCAATGACTATACAATAACACAGCCCTGACAAATATCCCTCAGTTAAACTGCTCTATGTCATGATTCCAACACTGATTCTATATGATTTTCAGTCCAATCCCGCCACATATTGTGCTTACAAATGATCCTTCAGCTAAATTTTGCTAGGCTTTTGCTTAAATCGGTATTAGAAAAAACAAAATAGCACGAGTCCCAAAGTAGATGGCTTACTAATGACCAAAACAAAAGCTTCTCAGCCATCTGCTTGCTGGTGTGTGTTGCGTTTAAAGACCCGGAGGTCTTATGAGACCAAATTTCAAGCGCGCCCAGAACAAAGTGAGCAAACTGTACATTTATGTGTGGTTCTGTGACCTGCCAAGCCTCCCAGGGCGCCAGGTCTCCATGAGATGAAGTCGAGCAGAGCTGCAGGGAAGGGGGGTAAAAAATAAAAGGACGAACCCGAAAGCCAGCAGCATTAGAGACGAGCCTTTGAACTGGGGAGTGGGCTAAACCTTCATGCTTAAGACGTCAGGAGGATTTACAGCTGCACCCTGATACTGTAAACAACCAGGCTTGTGTCCATCCACATACACACATATATACACATTAATAATATGTCCTGCAGGGTGTTATTCTAACACACTGTATAAACACATACATACGCGCACTCAAACACAGGCAACAGACAGTAATTATACTGTACCAATACACATGCTTATATGTGGGTGCTGATTTAAGCCTTTCCTCATTCACCTCGTCTTTGAAGTATGCTTCTTCTCCTCTCGGTAGTGTAAGGAGGTTCGACCCGCTAAAGCCCGTGGAAACAGGATTAGTCGAGCCCCGCTTCCTAATTAATTGTCGGGATGTTTGGCTAATAAATCTTGGTTATCTGGTCCTCTAATCGCAGCAGGAAATAGCACGACTCTGACCCAGCCGCTGGAATTTTGAACAGTCTGTGCTTTCTGTAATCAAGCTCCGAGAAATGTGGAGGGGATATCTGCTTTATTTGCTCCTCTTCTAATTCAATTAAATAAGATAGGGCAGTGCATTGCGGAAATTGTTGTGCATCGTTAGATTAGTCTCTAATTTGCTGGATTTTGCAGCACATTTGGCTTTGTGTGTTGTTTTTAAGAACTTTTCTTGACATGGGGTAAGAGAGGACAGGATTATGAGGAGAGACAGTAACTTAAGTAAGTTAAGTGAGGGATTGTCTGACTGCAGAGCACCTGAAGTTCAGCTGAATAGGTACACATTGTAGCGTACTGTAGATGGAGCGTCTTGAGACTGACATACTAGCAGACATTTGAGTAAATGAAAAAAACGACGCCCTCACACCCAGAGGCATACTGCCTACAGCAATGAGCAGAGGTAGCTGGTGTTCGGCTGCTCCTGCCCTGCCACAGACAGCTTGCCTCTCTGGGGAACTGCAGCCGAGATCTTAGTCTAGCACTCGAGTTCTGTTGCAGCATGCCTGTGTGAGTAGGCATTTATAATGCACCAGCCAGAGCTCAGGAACAGAACTGCCATGTCATCTCGTTCTCAATATCATTCTACAGCTGGGTGTGAAATAGAACTCAAAGAGTTAGGCAGGGATGGAATATTCTGGAAAAAAAAGGAGCAGTGAGCAAATGAGTGAGAGATAAGCTGTGGAAGAGCAGAGATACAGCCTGAGACTCGATGAAATGGAAAATGTGTGGCAGTCCGTGTGTGTGTATGCGTGTGTATAGAAATTGGTGTGTGTGATCCTAGGCTGGGACGACTCCTCTGCTCCCAAAGAGGCCTCAAATAAATTAGGTTAAGCGACGTGCAAATCCCCCAGCTGTTTGTGGGAGCGTTTTGCAGCCGTGTAAAGGGGCATCCAGCTGAGTATCACAGACTGTCCCTGCCACCTCAAAGAGAACACATCAGAGGATGAGAAGAGGGTTTTTGCCTCCCTACAGGAATCATGTTCATGAGAAAGACTTTGAAACGTTATGGTTCCCACAAGTTGGATTCCGAAATTCCCTGTTTTCTCTGCAATGAAAAACATTACAAGCAAAGCGTATAAAAAAATATGAGTTTCCACTGAAGTTATGATTACGGCTTTTTCTATTGCTCCCTTTAGAGAGCATGGCCCTTAGCAAGGTGACGAGGAAGCAGCCTACACAGCAGTGGGAGCTGGAACTTCATAATTGTACTGTCACAATAAAACTGATGCAGAGCTTCCAGATTTCACTTTATGACACTGCCTCAAAACTCACATAAACTGACACGGAGGCAAAGCAGTTGATTTTCCGAGCATTGTGGCCTAAATCAATTACTGTATACTGTAAAACATAAGTCAGTGTACTGTGTGAATGCATGATGGTTTGCATCTGAGCACCCATGCCAAGTTTATTCACAAATTCATGTGTTGCGTTTGTGCAGCACCAATTTACAGCGTGTGCCATTGTCTTTATTCCCATCATGTGATATTGTTATCTGAGCAAATGCTGTCAGACAGCTCCTAGTGGAGAACCCCCAGCAGTCATTAGCTGTAACAACCTGGGAGTGTTCCTCGGAGGGACACGCTCTTCACTACGATTACAAACAACACCGAGAAAGCTGGGACCACGGTGCCACAATCGAGCTACCTCGCCATCGTCTCTGATGTTTTTCGTTATGCTACAAATATTCTGACTTTTTTTTTCCCTCAGAGCAATTGTGAGGCCTCAAGCTGCGGCTAGCGCAGCCGTCTGCAGCTACATTTTGATCACGATCGCAAAAGACAGTCACTGTTTTATGTCATTCACACTCCATAATTGCAGTCGATATTTCTAAAGGTAGGAGGTGCGGAAAAGATTTGATCGAGGCAGTAAAAACAGTAATGACTGGGACTGTGAAAGAGGAATCCAATGTAGTGATCCTACAGATGCCATAAAAGCACACATGGCACTGCTAAAGACAAATATAACTCATTTCAGTGGCTGCCGAATAAATCATTGGAATACTTATAATGATTTAAGAATGATGATGTTTTGAACAAAAAGATGTATCTAAATTTTAAAAATTCAGTGACTTCACTGCATCTAATTCATCTTTGTTTTATTCTTCGATGATGTCCCTTCATAAATTAATAACTCATTTGAAAGGCAATAAGCCTTTCATATGTGTTAATGGATAATAATAAAGTTTGGTGGAGCCTGAGAAGCTAATTGTCAGCAGTCTGGTTATAAGCACAGAGATGGACAGCATACTAAACAGATTGGCACATGCGAGCGAGAAAAAGACCTAACAGACATCACTTGGATCATTTTCAGACACCTCGGTTATAGTAATGCCTAAAATATCACCACCCTAACACATCTCGGTATGTTTTTTTTTGTCTCACTTCTAACATCTGCGGATTTCTACATATTTCTAGCTCCCTCCTCCCCACATATTAAGAATAGTAAGGAGAATGAGGATTGTAGGAAGATAAAGAAGGAGATGCCAGATGTGAAACAGTATATTTAAGTAAGTAACGATCTTAAGTAACATTGAAGAAGATTCTTTAATTTGTTGTTGTTTTTAGACGTTGGTTTTTATTTTATTATAACCGTCTTATTTATTGATGAATGTATGGTTGGTTTGCTTGTGGAACTGTGTTACTATGTAATCTTCTGACTATGTTCCTGTCTTGGCCAGGACACTCTTGCAAAAGAGATTTTAATCTCAACGAGTTTTATCCTGGTTAAATAAAGGTTAAATAAAAAAAATTTAAATATTTATGTCTAGGCAGCCGGGCCGATCCCACTAAAAGACAGGCAACGAATGCAGACAGAGCTGTGGACCCCTGAGACCTTATATAATATATTACTTATTGTGTATAATTCAAACAGCCATACATCTCCAGTTCCGCATTCTGCTTGCATCAGGCCTTTCACGTTCATTATCATATCAGTTAACACGATTTAATGCAAATGGCTCCACCCAGAAGCAGTGTCTACATATCAATTACTGACAGAATGTATTATGGTAACACAACTGAATTAAATTGCACCTGAGAGGAAGTATGTGAATGAGAATGGCAGGAATGGATGAGAGATTAAGAGGGAACATGAGGAAGAGGAATAAAATGTTTTGTCCCCACTCCTTTATTCCCTGAAGGACCCTCTTGGCACTTCACGAGTCCCCAACCAGATGCCATCTCAAGAGGATCCTACATCTCAAATCAATGTTATTCCAACAAATGGAGATGAAATAACCTACATGCAGAACCCCTCCTGGCAACTGGATTGCCACCCACTACATCTGCAGAGAAAATACACTGAAATCATTAAGTCTCACAGCAGAGGATCAATGGCTGCATACAAATTCTGCTCATGCCATTTGCAAGGGATGTTTATCTTTGCCATTATCTAGAACCCCGATTATGATAAGGATGTTTAAACCACATACTGTAGTTTCAGTCTAAGTGATACAACCATCACCTACTCAGCCACAGTGACAGCTGATATGAATATGGAACAGATAATTAAAACAAAGCCTTAATATTATTATAAAGTCAGAACAGATTAGTTCTCAAATGCTTTATGGTTGTGAAACTTAAAGAGTTATATAGATGCTTTGTGAGAGCTGTTGCACAGCCATTTTATGAATCCTTCAAGGCACAACAAGTTTCCCCAGGGGGATCTTTGAGGTATGAATTAGGGATTAGGGTCCCCAAGGGACACAGGACACCACATTTATAAGCAGATGTTGGTTACTTCACACTCCCACAGGAGAACACTACAACACTTCATTTTCCCTTAGGAAAGCAGTCAACCTAACAATGGAAATAAAGCATATGCTGGAGAATAAAGCCATTCAAATAGCAAGTCAGCAAGTTGGCAATAATAAGTGCAACGTTCTGATCCCATAGAAAAATTTGTTTAGTGTCAGAAGGGCCTGTTTCTGTCTAGAATTTTAATAAACTAGGATGACTCAAGTTTTGAAGTAACTTTTTTCATTTAAAAAACTTCAGTGCTTTGACATAGATTACATTGAAATTAGCATTGTTCTAAGTAGAATTTTCTGTGGAAGCGGTAGTACGTTCTCATCAGGCTACATAAATGGCACACTACAAGCTGCAGTGGCACTAATTGTTGACATTGGATGTAAATTGTGCACTGCAGAACCATCCAATATGAGCATAATACCTAGGAGTGTAAACAAAGCCCTGGCAGCTGTCTATTCTGCTATGTGTAAAGCTTAACTTATTAGGAAATGTAATCATTTGTTTTGCCTTTATTAATTGATAAGCACCCTATGACTAATCTTTAATTGAAGAGCTGAATGCAAAAGATGTCTGTTTTATGTCCTACTCTGTCAAAACATCAAGTTTACATTTATTTATCGGGCACAATCTCAAACAAAAAATCTATTCA
This sequence comes from Coreoperca whiteheadi, assembly GCA_011952105.1. NCBI lineage: Eukaryota > Metazoa > Chordata > Actinopteri > Centrarchiformes > Sinipercidae > Coreoperca > Coreoperca whiteheadi. The sequence goes on along the minus strand of CM022486.1, from coordinate 16,658,333 downwards.
TAAGTGCTGTACAGACTGATAAAACCATAGAAAATTAGTCAAAACATTTTAGATACAGCCTAAAGACAATGCAACACATTACAATGACCCAACAACAACACATTGTAAAATAACATATCCAAAATCTGACCAATTCTGGATTACACTGCATGATCATGCATTAATTATTTCCTTTGACCGAAAACCAGCAGTGATATCGGCCTTGGCCGGTGAGTCGCATCCAACCCACACATGACCACGAAGTAACCCAAAAACTACCTTCTAGGTCCAGTGTTTGTTATATTGCTCAAAGAAAAACTGTACACTAACAGAGAAGTTTATTTCCTAAGCACGAAATGAATCAAGCATATAAATGCAATAAGACACAACATGGATCAAGGATTGCTGATGTTTGGGGGGAAACTGTTTTCAAGATAAAGTAGTTATCAATCAATGTGCATTTTTATTCTATAACTTGTTTAGTTCATGATTAATTGCAAATAAATCTCATCTGCCTGTTTTTTAGTACTCACAAAAGATCAGAGACCGTTTTTCCTCTATGAAAACCGCTGCAGCCGAGAATGGGTCATGAATGAGCTGTTGTGGATACGAACGCAGAACTTTCACTTTTCTGCACATTTTCGACTCCATTTTGAATTCATGTGTATCGACAAAGCTAAATGCAGATCTATATGTATATACAAACAGAATTTTAAGAAATACTTTTAATACTTACGAATCTATCTTTTTCTGGTTTCACACAACTTGCCAAGGCCCACAAGCCTGTGATCTGTGAACATTGAGAGAGAGCTGGAGCAAAGTGTGGGCACAGAGGAATAGACAAGTGCACAGAGGTTGGGAAATATCCAAATACACATACTAAAACTATCCACACCAGGCACTCATACAAAGCTTACTCCAATCTCAAGATCACCAAAGAGGGAATGTGTGATTAGCAGAAAAGAGGAAGATATCAGAAGAAAAAAGAGAACTTCAAATATTTGAAGAAGATAACGTTCAAAGTCAGCAAGCAGGAGTCGAAATGTCTTTAAAATTAATTCAAGTGCTCACATTTGATTTACAAAGATACTTTATATTATATTAAGTTTGTTAATATTTTGCTTACCAAGAAAGTAACAGAGAGCCTAAGTTGGATTAAATGTCCAAAGCTCTGTGCTCTGAGCTGACACTAACTCAATTTTAGCTCACACACATTAGAAGCTTTAAGAAATATGTATTATTTATAGTCCGTAATGGTGATTAGGAGTCAACACACCCTGAAATTGTGATTTGATCTTCTGCACACTTCTAAATTCATTTTGTGTTTTACTACATGCAAACACTTTTGTTTCTGTACATCTTTATGCATTTATTTGTTTGAACATTGTATAGGACAACTTATTTAATTTAAAATGTAATTAACTGTAGAGTCTTACACTAACTCTGTTGTTGGTTGAATCCTTAAACGGTGATTCTAATCCAATACACATCTTTTGTCAAATTTAGCGAATATCTCCTCACGGTTCGCTAGCTGCCCATTCAGTGTGTGCGCTGAAAAAGAATCTGGTGTTTGTACACAGCCTTGGCTCTGTAAATGAGAAATAAACAAAGTGGCTTGGACTGAGCCACACAACACTTTTCCAGCCATGATTTGTGTTTCAGGTAATGTTAAATGACTTGCCCACCAACATTCAGGTTACTTTCTAGTTTGTCAAGACATGCTGTTGTTGTGATGTTTGCTGTAGTAGCAGGAGAGTTGTGCGTATCACTGTCAAGTCTCAACAAGCATATTAGCATTGTCATTGTGCCATTAGAATTCTGACGTTAGCATTCAGCTCAAAGCACTGCTGGGCCTAGTAGCTACAGTCTCACAGAGCCGCTAGCATGGCTGGAGACTCTTTCCAAAGCGTTTCACAAAGATTTAATAAAGGGCTGTGAATTTTCCAAATCTACAGACAAAAATGTAATTGTTCAAAGACATTAAAAATGAAATAAATTACATTATTTTGGAGAGCTTTTCCCCAAACAGAAAATATGAGAATAGCTACACTAATCACATGCTAATGTTATAACCCTCCAGTTCAGCATGCTTTACTATTCACTCCCCTACAAACTGTGCTGACATAGTTTAAACAGCAAGATTATTTGAGAGCAAAATCCAAAATTTCAAATTTATGCAGCAAAGATGCTCCAGCTTAATTGCAGTTGTCACCCACATGGCCTTTTTCATGAGCTTAACTATTACTCTTCAAGTGACCGGCCACTTCATCTCACCACAGTGAGGGTGATTCACCTAGTAACTCTATTTGGATACGATTGTGCTTTCTGAGCCTCAATTATGTTGTTAAACCTGCAACCTTACACATAAAAGCCCTCTAGCTGTCCTTCTAAAGCTACGCTAATTAGACGGAAACTACAGCCAAAAGGGGGCTGCATTACCATACCTACCTATCACCTGGGTGCCTGTGTGTGGGTGAGCAAAACACAGAGAACAAAAGAACTGGTCGCAGAGTATACCGGCACAATTTCTGATCTGGAAGCCATTCCCAAATGTGTCTCTATCATTCACATTAATGATTCCCCTTTACCTTGTTGAGAAGTCATAAAGAGAACTGATGCTTCCTTCCCTGAATAACAAATCAATTAATTTGTTATAAAGCTTCTGTGTAAGATGCTTTAAAAGGAGACTGAGCCTTCAGACATTTATATAATACATCGATGATCAATATATATGATCTTCTTTGCCTTGAAGTAATGAGTCGTAAGCAATTATCCCTGTGAGCCTGGTGTCAGATCCTGAGCCATTGAAGACTCTGCAGGTTTTCATACTACAATACTAAAGCTGCTGATTTCACTAATTAGTTCCTCCCTCTCTGACTGAAGGTGTGTTAATTAGGGAAATCAGCTGTTGGAACGTTTGGCTGGAACAAAACCCTGCAGACTCTTCAACAGCTCATAACCGGACACAGCTCTCTTCAAGGGAACAATTGTCCTCTGTAACCCAAGTTAAATGATAAATATAGCTCTCTAGCAAGAAGATGTTAAAAGGTTCCTCCTCTCTTCATGAACAAAAGATGCAATGCCTTCCCTGAAATTAAACAACAGACCACTTTATCTCATCTCTATTTTCATTCATCATCGCACAGTTTTAGCCTTGGAGCCAAGCTTTCCCGTAAAAGCTGATACATTGCTTAAGCCATTACATGACTTTTTATTAAGATTTATTCAACCGTGACTTCAAGCTCCATATATCTGCTCGCTCTTTCAGGTTTCTCACTGGTTTTTTTCAAAACATGAACAACAGTAACATACTTCATCAACTTCATAACAGAGAAACGGTTCTTTTTCCAAGCAGGTGAGGACAGCTCGGGCTGTTTGAAAGACAGGTCCACCAACTATTCTCCTATGCCATGCTACGACAAGGAAATAATATCAATATCAAAATTGCAATTTGAAAGAGCGCAACTTTAAAATCCCAAGAGCAATTTTAATTACAACTTTCATAATTGGATTACAAAAATATCTGAGAAATGTACAATCCTGACAGTAAATACCTGATGTCATTTGAAGAATTAGTTGAGAAATATAATACCTTATAGTCATTATTCGTCAGTCAGAATCATCCATAAAGAAGTTAGAGGCTTGAAGAGAAGACCCGCATGAGGACATCTTGCATCATGCGAGAGGGCATGCATTAAAGCTCAGTCACAAACAACTAATGCACGTCTAAAACTACTGCAGCATAATTGGCTGATGGGAACATATATAACCCCGGTAAAAGCTTAATAAATATAATAGTTCTATACCGGATATATATCAAGTGTGGAAAAGAAAAGGGTACACTTTTCCGCTGTCTTTGGCAGTGTGCTCAAATAAAAGGGTTCTGGGAAGCGGTGAGAGAGTGTATCCAGGACATATTATCCATCCAAATCTCTTTTCATACTGGGGCTTTATCCACCTAAACATAAAATTAAAAGGAAACAACAATTTTTTGGGGAAATAAATCTGTTACTGGTTATTGCTCTTTAATGGAAAAATGTCAATAGGCCAAGTATAGGCAAATGGATTTCTGCACGGTCTGTAACTCTGCCCTTACAAAAGATTACATATGCTATCAGGGGTTATATATCACTCTTTTACAATATCCTTTTAAAAACTATCTAGAAAGAACAAATTTGGCACTTGCGAACACCTCTGGGAATACATATCCCTCGTAGGTTTCTTTTTGCTTATAGCTTTTTGTGTCTTGGTTATCTGAGAACAATTATATTTGAATCTGAACCATCCCACACTTTACAACCAATGATTATGTGGGGTTTTTTTTCTTTGTTTGTTGTTGTTGTTGTTTTGTGTAGTGCAGAGTTTGATCAGATCTCTGACCTTCTTGTTCTATGAATGGAACAATTAGCATTGAGATGCCTATATTGCTATGCATTTCTCAATGTAATAATTGTGTTAAATCAATAAATACATTGATGGCAAAACTTTCATAATCAACGGTGTCTTAAAAAGCTGTAGCTGAGCATTGACATTTTCCTGGTTATAACGACAAATGTCCCCATTAAATTTAATCAACTGTAGCTAATAAATGTTAATTCTGTGAGTTGCTGAAACAACTGTCTTGCATTCCTGGTTGATATATTTCTGCATATTGTGGTCTCTACATTTTGGTCAAAATGGAATAAAAACAACACTCACTGTATCATTAAGGGCTGAGTCTTTTTTAACAGAAATTATCTTGGTGACCGCCTCTCATCTTAGTTAGCAGCTAGCTCGGCAGTTGAGTCAAGTATAAATGACAGATAGGTGGTGGAGAGTTGTCGTAATCTCTCAGTTAAACTTTCAAATACCTCATATCATTGTTTGAAATGTCCAGTGTTTAGTGGCATCTAGTGGTGAAATTGCAGTTTGCAACCATTTAAATACCGCTCGCCTCATCCTCTCCCTACAAGCGTGTAGGAGAAACTACGGTGACAAAAAAAAAGCGAACGACCGAATCTAAAGCCAATGATTGGCTTGGCTACTGTTAAAACATGGTGGTTCAACATGGTGGCCTCCGTGGAAGGGGACCAGCTCCCTCTATAGATATAAATCATGAATGTATAAAGAGAACAGGATACTGTATCGGAACCATTCATTCCTATGAAAGCTGCTCAGCGGCACTTAAAGCCAAAACATTTTGAGATGCGGGTATAAAATTATCCGGATCTTCGGCATATGCTTTCGCATTGTGTGGCCACACAGCAAGCGCACTTGAGACTCCGTCTGCTAAGCCGGCTAACTTCCAGTTTAGCCCTCCGCTAACTTGAATGGGAGTACAATGATTTAATTTTGCAGCTCTTCTAGACTTTACAAATGTTATTGGACCAAATGGATCAAATTCGGATAGTGAAACAAGTCATTTTGCAGGGGTTGTGAAGGTAAAAAAAAATTATCCACTGTTTTACAGCCGCTTCTTTCACAATGTAAGTCTATGGGGAAATGTCTTGTGGGGCCAGTGTGCATCGGACCAAAAGCTGTAATTCCGTTTTGGACGCTCTGTCAAATCGGCTTCAAAGTCTGGTGCACTTCCTGGGGGTTTGATATAAATGGCTTATTCTAAGGTAATGAAAACACAACAATTCTTATTTTCAGGTACACTAATGAAAACATACTTATAAAAATTATATGCCATTTCTGCCAATTGCTCCTCCTAAATGTTACACACTGGACCTTTAAGATTAACAGCTCTGAAATGAGACCTTCAGGATTTAGGGTAAAGCTGTCAGTCTGTGAAGCTAACGTTAACATGTTAACACAACAACAGTGTGCAGCAGTCAACTGTATCATTATGGGAAATGTATTTACCTACCAGCCGTTACCATAAGAGGCCAACTATGCAACTTTCATCAATAAATATAGTTCCTCTCTTGAATCCATCCATCCACCCATCTTCTTCCGCTTATCCGGGGCCAGGTCGTGGGGGCAGCTGTCTAAACAGAGACGCCCAGACCTTCCTCCCCCCAGACACTTCCTCCAGCTCTTCCGGGGGAATATCGAGGCGTTCCCAGGCCAGCCGAGAGACATCCAGTTATATTTAAATATTATTGTGTTAATATTAATGTCAAGTTTTCATATATCTAAAGCATTATCTTAATTTGTCAATATTTCTTTGGAAAACTAGGCAAGTTTACTCAGAAGTTGACTTTTCTCTGACTGACAGGTATAAAAAAAAGAACCCCTTAAGGTTCTTAACAACAGGCAACTGAACTATGTGTGATTGTTCCTGGTACAATCATATCTAGTTTAATACTAAATAAATCACAAATGCATGCGTGTAGTTCCATTTATAGAAAATAAACACAATTTAAATCGGAATTCCAATATTGGTCAGAAAAATGGCAAATTGTTCCTTAAATCGTTTGCAGAGATAATCAAAATGTGGGATATCTGTACCATACTGTACTGCAACCATCTTAGCAGTTCCATGTATTTATGTTGTTTAATACAACAATACAATAAATGGAGACCTTTTAAAGTGGAATGATATTCACTATACAGGTAGACATATGGCGACAGCAGACTGCTAGAAGGGAAGGGTGGAGGAGGAGGATGTAATAGGATATTAAAGCAGTGAGAATGGCTGGTCAGCACTGATAACAACAAGTCTCCTACAGCAGATGTATCTGTCTCCTCGCTATGCCTCATCCTTTCACAGATTCTGATGAATCTCAGGTCGCTGTCAATGACACGCGCACTCATGTGCAGCTGGTCGGCAGTGGGCGCTTGAGGCCAGGCAGGGGTGAGAGGTGATGGATAGTAAAGGCCAGAAGATATGATATTGTCCTCCATAGCCGACTGGTAGAGGATGCTAGAGATACAGATGGGGGACTGTCTGTGTTTTAGTGTATGAATTAGCCCTGTTAAGGTCATTACATTGAGCCTGCTGCTACAGTATGTGCCAATTGACCAGGCTCTGACCCCAAAACGATGCTCAAACCCATGCTTCATGTAAGCCTTAACCTTCCTTAGACCTGAGGACCCATTCAACATTAGAGTCCATTCAGAATGTCTGTGGGCATTTATTTAAGGATTTATTGTGCAAGTAGCTAATAAAAAAAAAAACAATCAATTGACTTTGTAGCTTGTTGCAATGTGATGTACAAATACACAGATGAAGATGATTCTAGCCTACAGCAGAGCCTATTTGTAAAAATTTACCTTCACTGTATGTGTGCCACTGGACAGCACAGGAGACATTTACAAACAAACAAAGATAACCACAAAGGGGGATTTCCAAGATTAGCATGCAACACATGGTGAGGAAAAAAAAGCAGTAGCATATTTAAACACTCTATTTCAGTACTGTCAGTAGTGAGAATTTCACTATGACTCAGCTGGAAACTAAAGCCCCAATTTCTGCACATCCAAGAGACACAGTTTTTAATGGCTGCTGAGGTGGACAACTGAGCAAGGTTTGTGTGTCTGATAAATTGCCTCAAGTGACACAACTTAAAGCAGCGTAGGTTGGCTATCGAGGCTACATGAGCCCCTTCTAGCAAAACACACCTGAATCTCTGACTGAACTGTCGGCAGTCTAGTTGCATCGTGGGTAATATATAGTAGTCACCCGGTTTTGACAGTGAAAAAGAATCGTGAAATAAAAAAATGGCATCTGTGGATCTGCGGCATTGTGAGTCCAACAATGTTATAGAACAGCAATGCTAAAGCGGTGGGGTATTCTTTTAAAGGGTCTGTATTCAATTTTAATTCAGACAAATGCTGTTAGTCTGTCCTGTGGTTAAAATTACAACAAGATATTGAAGATGATGATGTATTTTGCAAACTATCAGCAAGAGAAGCATGTACATGCAAGCTGTGGCTGCATTATGCTGCTGTCACTGCTGTTACCCCTACCTCTTCTTAAGTGCATTTCTCGATGCTAAATGTTGAGTCTATAAAGATGCCTGGTGGCTTCTGGTGGGCTGACAAGAACCTGATGTTGACTGTTGATGTCAACGTCCTGAAGAACTTCTGCGTACAATCTTAATTTAGTAACGCTCGAAATATCTGGACATCATGTTCCACATGTTTTATGTGTTGTTTATAAGAATTAGAAAAGTACAACACCTAACAAGGTGAACAAAGAAAAGCAAGATACATTGCCATAAGCTTGTTCAAGTCTGTAATGGATTTTTGTCCTTAAGGCCACCCTGATACACTATAATGGATATTGCAGCAGACCCATAACTTTTCAAGCCGATGAATCTACCTTTCAGAAAATGAGTTACACTTCACATGCAGACACATTCTTCTTTACAAGGTTATCATCCTGCAAGACTGACTTGTTCATTAAAACAGCAAGAGAATTTAGGATTACCAATAGCAACCAGACATTGCCGATTTAATTCAAAATAATGGAAAATGTGATAAAAATGGGCCATTCTTATTAAGATCTCACTGCATTCTATCTTCTTTTTTTCCCAAGACTATTTTTTCTTTCATGGGAACGGTAGTCTCTAATTTCTCCTGGGAGCCACAAGCTGCTGCTATCTCAGCTGTGTTTACTAATCTTCCCTCGACACCAGTTACTCAGCCCCACAAAGTTAATACTGGTCCAATGTAAATAGCCTTATCTCATAAACTCTTGTTATCCCCCCACCTTGGCTGCCCAATGTGATACATGGTTAGAAGTCAAAACAGGGGGATTAAGTCAGAGAGAAAGAGGGGAAAAGGGGGGGGAAACATGTCCTGTGCCAGTATCTACAGTAAAGTTATCCATCTAAAATAACAGTGAAAATGTCAAGGTGCACCTAAGGAAGGAACACCACTGTCACTATACAATGACACCAATCAGATGAAAAACATGAGTAATACGTTGCTTCTAGAGCGGAGTTGAAGGACGAGTAGATAATAAATTAAACTGAATTTGTCACCTGGTTCTCAGATCTTATTGAGCAAGAGTTGATGCTTCGAGCCTCTCATGCTATCTCGTCAAGTTCAGATTACAGTAACTGCCTCATTCCACCTGTGCTAGTCTGTTCCACTGAAGGCTCCAGATCACCGTAAATGCCATGGCAGTAAGTTTTAATTAAACCCAAAGGGAAAAGTATTAATTATCCCATTGCCTGCCATGAATTGGCTGTTGGCTGCAGGCAGATTCTCAAATGCTGATGATATGGAGGTGAATGAGATGTGGTTTAAGTTTAGAATTAAATTAGGGATTTATCAAGTAAAAAATTGTATTTGGATAGGCGCCTGTGGATAGAACGTTAGCACTATAAATCTAAATCCAAACTTTGCAGCTTTTAAAAATAACACCATTTATCCCTGAAGGAAATGTTTGACCATTTTCAAAGGCCATTCGAGTTGATATTCTCCAAAAGCATGGAGTATTCCCTGAGGCTTACAATTGTTTATTTTTAAATTATCTACAGTGTCTGATTATATCCTATCTTGTCTTCTTTACATCTGTTCCTCATAGCTTATCTGTCTTTATATCTGCCACATTAGCAGTCTCTTCTGCTATAAAATTATGTGTCCTTTCTTCCAAGCATGTAAAATTGCTGCCACCATTGAACTTGCAAGATTGAAATGCATGTTTTTGTCATGGATTGGTCGAATTCTCATTACCATATCATAGATTGATTGATTGGTTATTACCAAGGGAGGTTGGTTCCTTAATCATTATTGCAAGTTTCCACTGTAGAATACTTCAGCAGAGAGCCCACTGCTGCCACTGATATTTCTGCTGAGAGGCTGAAACAGCACTCTTCTCTTTGTCAGATCCCTGTAGGTATTTGTTAATGCAGAGATGGAGGAGAGCCTTATAAACTATGCATGCCATCTCCCTCTGGCAACCACCAGTAGAGAGGATGATGGCAGGAAAATGCTGGTTTCCATTAGTCCTGTGAGGCTGGTTAACATAAAATTATCCTTGGGGTTAGCGGGAAGCAGACAAAACTGGGGTGAGTGCTTCATTAAAGCTGATGCATAATGGACGCTGGACATGTATAAAGGCTGATTTGCAAACAGCTGCACTTTTCTGATATATGTCAGGCACACTGAAACAAAAGTCCATTTATTTCTCAATTTAAAAAGAAACAGAAGCACACGCCATCTGCTGGCTCATCTCAAAATATAGCTTCTGATCTTGTGCCCCATGAACTCTCACTTGCTGTGTTTCAGTGTAAGATTTATAGTAAACCAAGCTCTTGGTCATCTCTGTCTAATCTAACATCTACATGCTTACAGACATCTAAGACATCAGTAAAGTAAGAAAAGAGGACCACTCACCCCGCAGGAGGTCAGAGCTGGCATAAGGTGAACTGTATGTCCGAAACAGCAGCCAATCAAAGTCATCCTCCTCCCCCTGAGTGAAGTCACACAGACTGGGGTCTGAATCCTCTTCAAACGTGCAGCCTGCCGCTGAAAAAAAGGGGGAAAATGAAAACAATCATTGAAAGAAAGAACATTTATGGTTTAACAGTTCAGATATAAAAAGGTAGATTTACCTCACAAACAACTGAGACACATTAAGGACGAAAAACACCGACGGCACTCAACTAGGGCTGCAGCCTTCATTATGTCAATCCTTTTCTATTTTTATTCAAACTGCTCATTTTTGTCTGACCATCAGTCCCAAACCCAAACATCATTCACTGACTATCACCGAGTAAAACTGAAAATATTCCCATTTGAGAAGCTGGAACCAGAAAATGTTGGAATTTATGCTTAAGAAATTATAAAATGAATTGGTTATCACAACTATTGCCGCAGTCAAAATCTGAGTTTCAGGTTTTTTTTCCAGGTGTCCATAGAAAAACACTGCAATAAATTTTAGATGCAAACAGATCGTCTACACCAAACGCTGAATCTCCAGGATAAAAATAGAATTGCAAACTCGACATTATCAGCACAAAGGAACTTTAAAAGGTCTTTGGGTTTTAACAGTGTCAGCAATTACCAGGTATTAACAGTACCTGTGACCATCAGCTTGATTTGAATGGTCAAAATCAGCCTGAATGCGAGGTCACTATTGTATAGGTCAATTGTAATAAATGAAATGTGTTTACATGTGCACAAATTCTCTCAACCAACAGCAAATCAAGCAATGAGCTATAATTACTTCAGGCTCACACAAAAGAACACAAACCCTGGAATAAGTAATAATTGCCCCTGCACCTGAGGGGAATTACCCCTCCCATAAAGCATTCACAAACAAGACTACATATCCCAAAACCCATTTACAAAGGCATACAAACAGTAATAACATTTGGGGAAAGCGGGCACCCTGGGGAATGTAGTGATTATCATAACACCTCACAACCTGCTATTCCATGCGCTAAAAAGCTAATTTTTTCAAATTATATTTAATAGCTATGGCTTTAATGGCCCTTGGGTCCTAAATAATGTGCTTTAGTCGTTGCTCTCTGCATCTGTTGCCATATTTCACATTAGTCCATCAGTGTGAGAATTACAGTCTAACAGTGGACAGTTTGAACAGCCCAGTCATAAGACCATAGCCTGTGTCAATGATAATTGGAGCAGGACAGCACGAGATGTGACATGCTAATGATAGGAATAACCATGAGCAGGTCCTGAAGGTGACCCCTGTGGTCTACAGCTTTATCACTGCTCATTCTTTTCTCTAATCTGCCATTAAACAAATGGTCTCAATATGACAGACTGCAGACAAAAATACAGCCAGCGTCACTGTATTGAAGATTCATAATCCTCTGTTTTACTACCGATGTAGAAGATAGCCACAGCTTCCAGTCATTAACAGGTTATAGCGATTGTTGGATTGGTTTGGTATGTTACAGGCCAAATAAAATGGAGGGCATAAAAAGACTATAATAGAGCTGGTAACCATTTGAGATTGTTTGATCCCAACACTATGTCTGGGTTTTGGCACCAATATCACCATTTATTGGTGCATTGTCTTTCTACAAAACCAATTTTTAAAAATGTAACAAATTATAGTTTTCTAAGCATCTGTGTCCCTAAAAAAAACAGCTATAAAAATAAATAAATAAAATATAGATTAAAATTAGCCAAATGTCCCTGTTTCCTGATTTAGTTGAATATGTTTAATTAAAGAATTAGTAAAAGACCAAGCATTTGATGCCAACTTTTGGTATTTGACAGTTCTTTATACTCTATGCTAAAAACACATTTTGGTTGATACACAAAAAGTATCAAGGTTCAACCCAGCTCTCTTTTTTGGCCGTTTTTCCAAAAGCTCTATATAGCTTGCTTTAATTGCTTTGTCAAGCCGGGAATACATGCGTTTCCACTGCAGGGGATAATTGCGCTGACCCGCCCCACTGGGCTGCTGCTTGGTACTGGGGCAGACAGAGACAAAACAGTGATAGTTTCCTTCCCCCGAACCAAGCAGTGTCTTCTGGGCCTGGCTGTGTTGAAGGCTAGAGAGAACACTCTGATTATTTTTGAATATTGTAACTGATTGTTTATAGTTTTGAGATTTGTTTTCGTCCTACATTTCTTCTGGTGCTTTCAGGTACCTGCCTTATTTTACTATTTACAGCTGTATTGGAGATGTGTTTTCCACCACTGACCCAGTCGGAGGCTTTTATTGTGAAAAAGCTATAAAAAAATGCAATGTATTTTTCACCAAATTAGCGGAACTTCATTATCCGTGCTACTGTTCAATAAAAATATATAGTTATGGACACATATAGTGCTATGCAATCAGTGAATTTGTTAAATATTAATGTAAGAGATGGCAGAAGAAACAGCCACACTGAGCTGGTTAGATGAAGAGCTGCAGACGATTGGCTTTTGCGGAGCCAACTAGCAGACCTCCAGCTTGTCATCAAGGTAAATTAAACCTTTTACAGAAGGTGTCCTACAGAAAGCCATTTGTGCCTTGCCAGAAATCAGCATGAGATACCAAAGAAGATGAGCCAAGTTGTTGCTCTTTGGTTTTAAAAGATTACACTTGGTCCAAGGTGTTGAACTTTCTCCAGATGCTGTATTCACTGCAGCACAAAAACATTCAGGCGGCCCTTGCCTACAGCCAACCTATTACATCACTCTTGCACCGCCAGTGATTATACGATAACACCGCAGCATATCTACCATCATGTAAGCTCGGCCCATTGGGTGATAGTAGCAGCCAACCAACAAGGGAGAGAGTGTGGGTTTCTCCCTCTAGGTTTGATTTATTGCCCTGCGCGGGGCTGTTACTGCACTGATCTGCTGCTGGGGCCAGGGGTTAATTGTCCCGCACTGGGGTCTATTTCTAATAGAACAGCCAGAGATATGGGACCTGACACATCCAAATGCTGGCACTATATTATTCCCTGCTGCTTCGGTAAATGAAGCCTGTAGACTCCTCCCTTAGAAAAATCTCATCATCCAGAAGAAGGAAGTCGGGATGCGAGGCCAGCGCTGCGCGGGAATGTCATCTCCTCACAACCCACCGGGAGAGATCCAGGTCATCTATCATGACAAACACACTCCCTCCTCACCTCCTTCTGGAAGACCAATGGGTGTGTGGGGTGTCAGTGGTCATTTTTTACCTGAATAATTACAGCATAATTTAGTGCAATGACCAGTGCAAGTCAGACGCTGCCAAGATTGTGTGGCATGCTGTTGTTAGCTGTTATAAATCAACCTCATTTTCAAGGTTTGTACACAATGTTAATTTGATATCAAACCTTATTTTTTTTGTAAATATAATTATTTAATGCCACTACTTTGTTTTTGGAGAAACCATTTCTGGGGAAAAAATGAATGCAAATCATAGGGCCCCAAGTCATTGTTGTTTGTGAGACTTCTAAGGCTTTCGGCTAAGTCACAATCGATGTGTTTGATCTACTGGCCAGGCTCGCGAGCATTTTGAATGTATAAGGTAGGCCTATGGAAAGAACACGCTGTGTCTCTTCTTGGGAGAAAAATGGAAGAACATGTTAATCAAATTTAATTACAAACACGCAACACACTACAAATCACGCATTTCAAGTCAATACCAGTAGAAAACATGTTGAAACAGCTCAGCAGTGCCAAATCAGCCTGCTGTGGTGCCCCACCTGCTGTACAGCACTGCACTGTTAAGAGGAATACCTGAGAGGGAACAAAATGGAGAGGGAGTGAGAAGATGAGAAGGGTTTGAAGAGGACGAGGGGGAAATTTGGAGACTCGGGTGAAAGGGATTTTTGGGACTTTTTGGTTTTGTCACTTTGTTTAAACGCTAATCTCAGTGTTTACTCTGCATTTGATCTTGAGAGTACCAACGCAGATCACCCCATGAATAAATTAATACATAACCTCTCTGACTTTATAGCAAACCAAAATAATTCCAAATCTACACTGTGGAAGTGATGAGCCACGCTTTGTCAGAGGATAGATGCAGTAGCTCCTCTTTGATTTCATAAGGACATAAATGAAGGTGGCAACTTGTTTACAGACAGACACTCCAATTTGCCGCCACATTCATCGGGATACGTAAAAATGTTACCTAGTTTTATATGTGCAGTTAATCAAGGCTGTGAGTCTCTCTGCTCATATCAGTTGTTAGTGTCACATGTGTTAAGATTTGGTATCTCTTCCTCTGTTTACTTGTATAATCCCCTGCCTTGCTATCTAATTAGAGTGTCAGATATGCACAGTGAATACTGTCAGAGTCTCTGCTTATCCCCTTTATTTGCATATATTTTAAGCATAAGGACGCTGGCCTAAGCATATTTAAGGTGCTACTACTCTGACAACTTTCCACTTGAATAAATCAAACACAGCAAAATAGGGAGAGGATGAAATGAAAGAAGTGGCTGAGCCCTACCGCATAATATCAACAACAGTTGAGGTGATATTTTACATCGGAGCCATAGTCAAGACCAACTAAATCAAGAGTCAAATCACAACATGTACACTTCTTTTGTAACATTTCAAAGAAAAGGAATGATCTGTCATTAAATACAGAAAAAACAATCATTTGATCGGAAACACTGCAGTTAATCTTTTCACTGGCTTCTAAAAGATTCAGATACAGTGAGTGAGCAGAATGAAACAGCAGAGTCCAACACCACAGGCCAGTATTTTTTACAGACTGTAAAATAGTAGTGTTTGTTTGAGTACTATCAGCCACTCACAGAGGTCGTAAAAAAGCTGCATGTGAGAATACTGTTGTAAATTAGCTCAAGTAGGGTGCAGTGTGCACATGATTAGAAATGCTGGGACCCTTGAAAGCAGCTCACCGGGAGTATAAAACAATATATATCTTATTCCTTGGCATGTTACAAGACCCATCCAGAATATGATTTAAAAATATAAATTACATGCAAGATGGGGTGGACAACTTGAATAAAACCCTCTATCAAAGTAAATTTAAATGTTTATGGATGAAATAACAGATGGGTATGTCTGTTTTTGGTTAAGCCAGTAAATTAAACACCTGACAAATACAGATGCTTCATCACATTAATGCAAAAACTATATAAAAATCCATCATTGCCATAAAGCAGTTCTGCTCATTGATTTGCAGCATTGCCCACATGGCATAATACAATCAGTGATATTATTGCAAAACCTTCCATGGTATAAATGGAATAGTGAAATCTCTGATGGTGAACAAATATTTATAGTCTCACACTGTACAGTATATCAACACATCACCAACCCTACATGCAGTATTAAATAAGTGGAAAAGTGAATGCAGTAAACATAACAGAATTTACACAGAAAGTGCCACATTCTGCTTTGTGTCCACTTAAGGGAGTCTACAAATTACTGTGGTAACTCGCAAATTGGCTGTTGTCAGCAGAGTCCTTCATGGTACTTTCAAATAAAGCAGCATGATCAGTAAAGTGCAGATATTGAGTCTAAATGGGGCAACTGATGATTGAACTGATGTTTCTGCACATAAACGTGTCAGTCTTTAAAAGGATGGCTGTTTTCAACCAAGACCATATTTACCTTGGCTTCACTGTAGATTTATAGTATCACTACATGCACTATACCTGCTGTAAAACTAATTCCACAAATTCTGCAAGTTACCACTAAGGCCAAGAAAAGTTCAGCAACACAACCTCCCGGAAAAGCAAAAATTGTCGTTTTCATTTGACGTGTTAACTAACGTGCTTTCAAAGTGCCGGTAGGCAGACGTTACCTCATTTCCAGTTTTTACGCTAGGCTAAGCTACCTAGCTGCAGTCTTATGATAAAGACCCCCTGAAGGGGACACACACGAATCACTTTGCAAGGCATTCCAGGTGAGGCATTTGAATAACTGAAATTGACAATTGACAATAGAAAGAAAAAACGTGCCTGCCGCCTACAACAAAAAAGCAATGCAGTGGTGGGTCAGGCGGTTTAGTCGTAGTCTACATACTGCAGAGAAGATCATTATTGTTCTTTCTGGGATGCCTCTTTTCTATGTCCCTGGCCTCCAGGATTACAGATACAAACAAAAATGAAGTGCTGCTTGGCCAAACTGTGGGAAAAAGAGGAGGGTGGCTTATATACACAATGTTTGCTAATGAGCAAGCTACTCGCTGGCTTGCGAGCGCTTACACACCTGACGCGATGAGCGAGAAGTGGCGGAGGCGATGTTTTCGGGTATTTGTTCGCTTCCAGTGAGTTTTCTCCGTTACATTTCATAGACAAATATAGTAGTGATAGTGTTATCAGTCTTCTCAGCCAACCATCAGCAAGAAAGCGAATCATAGTATTTCTGAAATTGTCAAACTTTTCTTCTAACACAAAACAACTTCAAAATATATTATAAAATTAAGATCCAATTTGGAAAACAACCGCAATTTATCTTATATTCCAAATTCTTAGGATTTTGGGTCAATATTTGGCATTGTACATGAGAGGTTCGCATCCAGTCTCAGCATAAAATAAATAAAACAGTGCGGAAGCAAGCGTGATGAACGCACACAGCTGTGTAGACATGTGGCCCTGGAAATTCAATGCTCCAGTCCTTATTGTCTGATACTGATCAAAACCAACTGACAACACAGACCAAAACACTTAAAACCATGTCACTCATTTTTTACAAAAATAATAAAAGCTGATGATTATGCTCAAAACAACCACACACAACCTTTGCTTTTATGTCAACTACAGTCTCTGCCCTTAATTATCTGGCAGCCAGGATGGGCAATGACCACCAGAACCTGTGAAGTCACCTGGGAAATGTAGCGTGATGCTGAGGCAAGGACGCTTGTCATATCATCATAAACAAATGGGGACCAAACCATGCTGGGTAACGCAGTCCGTCCCTGAGAGCTCTTCCACTCCACACAGAAAGCTCTGAGTCTGGGGTGACTGAGTGTCTGGCTGGTGGGAATCCAGGTGGGAATGGGTGAGTAATACTGGATGTAGTTAGGGGGAGGAGAGTGGTTGATTTGCATTTCAGTGAGTGTGGCCCGATGCATCAGCAGGAGACAGGTATATTTATTCTCTACAGAGGCTCTCCTCCCCAGCACTCCCCTGGCTGCCTCTGAAAGCCATCCATCCCCACACCTGAATACGCAATGAAATCATTTCTCTTGCTCCCCGGGCATTAATAACTCAGCCCTGGTGGCTGGATGGGCCTGGTCACAAAGAGAGGGCCAGGAAAGAGATTGAGAAAAAAAAGGTTGGAGATGGTGAACAGGTACAGTAGAGGTGCTGAGCTTCAGGGTAGACTACATTTAAATATGCTGTAACAGAGCATCTGGAGGAGAAGAAAATAAGGGACTGTACACAAATAACTGGGGGGGGGGGCTCAACGTTATGCTTCACTTTATTCAAAGGAGCAGTACGTAAGAATTGACACTACTCTCCACCTGTCAAGTTCATACTCCAAAAAAACTGTGGGAATCATATATCATGTCATAACTGCTGCTAACTGCCTTTAGCTAGTTAGCTCAGTTAGCAGTGCAGCTAAACTAGCGCCCCTATTAGCTGACAGAACAGAGCCAGGCGAGCAGGCAACTGGGATCAGCAGCCTCCCAGTGAACACTGCCAGACCGGGACCGAACACAGCCTCAATGACTGACGGAGGCCAGTTTGACGACAGGGAATACAGGGAGTACTGAGGTGAGTTATTGCGGCTCCGACCAGGACTCTGACTCTGGGGACGTCACGGTGGGTTCAGGCCGGGACAGGAGAGGTGAGAGGAGCAAATGGAAAGTCGGCATCAAAGAGGCAGCGAGTAGAACCAGAATATTTTTCACAGCTCACTCGTTGAATTTAGGATTTATTTTCGACATAACCAGAGTTGGTAATTGTTGGAACAGTGGAAAGACTAAACAAGACAGTTTTAGTGAGTTTTCTTTTCTTTTCTGTCTCGTTTGAATGAAGTTTGTTTTAAGATGCGTTAACATGGCAATTAAGCTGGTCTTAGTATGATAAGAGAGAGAAACTTGAATTAAGAAGGTGTATGGTTGTATTTTTCTGTTTGATAAGGAAAATGCGTGTACGAATATTTCCATTCTTGAAATTTTGGTGAGTTTATTTTGTTTATTCATTAGACTAAAAAAGCTAAGTGAGCGTGTGTAACATAGCGAACATACTGCTTGCAATTGTTATTACAACACAGGATGTGCCGGGGCTTGCAGGTTAGGATGCTAATTTCAGTAGATATCTCAGCAACACAATACAATGATGTCATAACTGTTACTTCTTCATATTCTGTTGATAAGGTGAGTTCATTTTTGAATGTTTGAAAATAACATTCTGGCCAAATCTTACATATTGCCCCTTTGAAAATTGGTAAAACTCACTTTTCCATTAACAACCAAAAATGCACCGAAAATTGAGATGGTGTATTTTAATTTAAACATTTAAGGAGTTCTCCACTGATTTAGCTTTGCACTATAGCATTGTCGGATTGTTGAATCATTCAAGTATGAAAATGAATGCAGACCCAGGGATATTGTCTTTTTTATTCTACACATTTCTTTTCCTTGTCAAAATTTGGTGGAACAGCGGTGGAATAAACAACTGCAAAGATAACAAAATGATGCGTCCTGTTTACCTAATATTCTAGCCATCCTTAATTTTTTAACCAAGAGCTGTCGTTTTTTTAACATTTTTTGACACATTTAACTATTAACCACGGGCGGACTGGCCATCTGGCCCACTGGGCACTTTCCGGGTGGGCCGATGTGTTTTTTTGGGTCGACCGCAAATTTTTAAGCGCAAATACGGGTGGTATTTGTGATCTTATGTGGTGGTGGGCCGGTCTGGGCCAAAATGCCAGGGCCGATTTTTGATCCCAGTCCATCCCTGCTATTGACTGTATGTATGTATCCTAAACTGAAGGTCATTTGATTATTAATAACAAAAAAATACACATCTACAGTTTCTCAAAACTGATATATTGATCCTGTTAGTGTCTAGCTGATTTGGATAGGAGACTATACCCCTAATACAGAGACACGATTGTTGTTGGCAAAAGGCACCTTTAAGACCTGTGGTGCACACAAAATCCATGTTTCTTATGTAATATTTTGTAATATTTTTGAGGGTGAACAATGACACAAAGGCTTTAAATCACACTGAATCCAAAGATACCAGTCAGCTGCAGTTCATCTTGAAATTAATTTTGCCTTCACTTTAAAAGGACTGGTATATGTCATCTTTGATGCTGGGTTGCTGATAAAAGTATCTCAGATGTCAGTAGAATAAGAGTCAAAAATATTATTCTTCCAATATCAGCCTTTCTGTGCTATTCTGAGGACAACACAAAGGGAAAATAAGAATGCTAAGACAAAAGCAATCTGAGCTTGTTGTCTCCTGTTTCTCCTTCTAAGAGAAAAAAAGAGAACATCAATTATTCCGCTTCCTAGTTCCTGTGGGTTTAGGGTAGGGGGTAGGAGAAATATCAGTTCACACTGCTGATAAGGAGTTCATTTTAATTATACATTTTTTCTCAATGTTGGTCTATTTTGAGTCGATGTGTTTTCTCAGGTAAGACTGGATTGCTGTGCCTGCATAACATTAATCTCTTCTTTGCATTTCTCTTCACCTCCATACAGGATAAGATGTGGGACACCAGTGGATCATGACAGCAAAGCAAATTTAAAGGCCGATATAACGAATCAGTTGCATTAGCAAGAGGAAATCTCTCCTGTCTGGCAGCTCCATTTTCAATATCTGTTTCATTTTAGGATCTAGTTTCATGAATGCTCTTTTAGATTTGAGAGACACATAAAGGAACTAATTTGCAAATGTAAGTTCAAAGGAAGGGAATAAGGGCCTTGACATAGTGATGGACTATGACACATGTCTCTAGGATTAAAAACACTTTTTAATTCAGTGAGGGACTGAGAGAATTGTAGCAGAGGGGCCTTTATATATTAGGGAATATGCATTATTTACTATATGCAAGATGGTGAACATGTAATGAGATTTTAAATTTAGCATTTATCCAAATACTGCATTGTTTTGATTCAGAACTGGGCTTAAGTGATCAGTCAATTAACTGAAAATTAATCGACAACTAGTTTGATAAATGTTTAAGTAAATGCCATTTGCTGGTTTCAGACTCTACAATGTGAGGATTTGCTGCTTCTTCCGGGTTTAGATCATTGTATATTGACTTCCTTTGGGTTTGAGACTTGAGCTGCATCCACCAATTGATAAGTCAATCTACAGAAAATATGTCAGCAGCTGTTTTGATAATGGATTAATCACTTCAGTGATTTTTCAAGCAAAATTGCCAAATATTCTCTCATCTTTGCTTCTCAGATGTGAGAATTTTCTGCTTGTCTTTCTCATATATGGTAGTAAATTAAATATAGGTCAGAAAAAAAGCCAACTTGGGCTCTGGGAACTTGTGAGGGACATTTTTTGTAAAGACCGGGTTTTTATTTTTACTTTTAAGGTTATTAAATTAAAGTAGTTTTTGAGTCCATGTCATCGGTGTCATACATATTTTGTTGATGATGTAATCCAAAAATGGTATTTTAAACCTGTTGAGTAAGTTAATCCTTTGTCAATCCCTTGGTGAAAAAAGTAAATAACCGAGCTTGATGGAGCCTGAATCAAAACATTTTCTCTGAAAAACATGATGTCATACGACAGTTTTAGTGCTCATAAAAAATGACAAATTCTACACCATGACACACCTCACTTGGGAAATAATTGATGTCTTTCATTTAGATACTAATCGTTTATGACCTAATCATAATGATTCATAATCCATTTTAGCGTTATGAATCATATCATTACATTCTCTACACTATGATGTAATTCCAATGTGCTTAAGGGCTGATTATGATGCGTCAAAGAAAACCCATATTTCATTGTAAATATATTACTTACAAGCACACTAGCACCTCTAGGTCGTTGGTTATTTGCTTGCAGTGGAAGATATGCACAACTGGAGAGAGTGAAACTATGTAGACTTTTTCCACCTGTAACATACTTCCTGTATGTTAAGTAAATATTGATTCATTCCCTGGCTTGGCAGCAACAATTAGAAAACCACTTTCTGGTTCATGTGTGATTTCTATCAAACCGCCTGCAGTGTGAATGTGCTCTGTGATCACCATCGTATGTGCAATGGGGCGACCTTAAGGTCCATTTAAAGGTCATGGGCACAGTGTCTGCATTTAATGTATGCAATTATTTAGGGTAAACAAACAATCTCCCACACAAACCTAAACTACAAGACTCTTATTTCCCAACCCCAAACTGACCTCAGCCAATTGCATGCAACTCCTGACCAGCTGAGCCAACTCCATTTGACTGTGCATCCTAATCAAACTGCCAGTAGCACCCTGACTCGCTGGGGGGAAGAAGTGGTGTCTATATACTTGGCTAAACCACATACCCTGTAGCAGCTTCACTACTCTGCTGCCTGTCAATTCCACTAATACAAAGACAGCCAATTGCTGTCTCCACAACCTGCAGCCTTTCAATTCCACTAACCCACATATAGGATCGCATGAAGGGAGGGGAGTGGGAGAGGAGCATTTCAGTGAGTATTTTAGTTCACTATGCCTTTCTCTCTCTTTCTGCCATTGTTCCTGTTGTGCATGTAGCATGAAACGTGTGTGCTCTTTCTTGCTCTTCTTTCTTCATCTGGCATGAATAAGGAGGAGACAAAGGGCATGTAATGTTACCCTTTTTAAAGGGTTTAATCTGGAAACAGTTTACCAAGTTTACTCAACTAAGAAACATGACCTATGTTCGCTGGTTTTCAAAATGTTATTGTGAGCACTAAAGAGGAACAGAGGTCATCACAAGTTGTGCTCTCTTTATCACCAACAACAACACCACAGGCACACACGGCCGATAAAACATCCGAGTTCTGTGGAACGCACTGGTGTTGCTTGATGCAAAAATCCTACAAGCTGTGTCGAACACATACACCAAAGGTGAATCAAATGTGATGCACTCGAAAAACTGTGTAAAATTATAAAGCATTCTCAAGCAAGGTTTCCGCTAAGCCAGCCAAGATTTTAATTGTTTAATTACCAGCTTACAGTGAAGCTGAAGTGTAGCATTGTGTCTGCTGAACCTGTGAATATTTTTAGCACATTTTAAAACCGCTGAGAACTTGGTTTAAATTTTCAGTTTTCAGGGGAGCCCTGGTGGTTCGCCTGGTGTTCGACTGGCCCAGGCCCTTTGTTGCGTGTCATCACCTCTCTCTCCGGCGCCTTTCCTGTCTCTCTCCAGCTACCACTATCACAATAAAGCAGAAATGCCACAAAAAAAACCTAAAAAGTTTTTAAGTATTTCTCTATAACATTAAATATTCATGACAACATAAGCAGAAATCAAAGTTCAAAGATGGGGGAAAAAATATGCGTAGTGATTATTTATCAAGACATTAACACTCGAAAGCTAATCTGCACCATCAGGACTGTGAGGGTATAGTTTGATCAACCCTAACCCTAACCCATTTGACTGACAGTAGCACATTTGCTTGGGGCACAGAAATTACATGACGTCACCTTTTTCTAAATGACCATCACGAACTTCAAACCAGTGAGAAAAACAAAAAAAAGACCACAAAATTCTCCTATGGGAAATAAACAAAACTGTTGGCAAAAAAAATTGTGCTCATGTAAGAAGCTGATTAAGATAATAGGTTTTCAGGGTCTTTAAGAGACGAATCACATTAAACTTGGCACTCAGGTGCCTGCATAACCGGTGAAAAGGTTTAACAGGACCTGTTCTAAACCACAGCTATGGTAGTCTAACTGTAACTGACAGAGCAACCGCCCATGTAAACCTATCACTTTAATGAAAGCAAAAAATCAGCATGACAGCAAATGTCACAAACACAGCGTTGATTGTTGAGTCAAAAACATGCAGATAATTAATTAGACTGCACAATCATGTTGGCTTGTCATAGGCTGAAAAGCGTTTAAATAAGTCTGGTGACTCCACAGCTAAGCAGACAGATGGCATCCTCCCATTTCGGCCTGACATTTTAAGGATTATCAGTGAAGAAAGGCAGTGCCACCTGTGCTACTGGTGCACAGAGAGGGAGTCAAGAAGTCATTTAAGTCTATTTAATAAAGAAGCTAAATGTGTCCAGTATTTGTGCAGGGATAGGGTTGTGATCATTCAGTGTTGTTCAACTGATTAGCAGACCAAGATCACACTGAAACCAGCCCTGAGACAGGTGCACTGTCAGGGTCTCTAGATATGAGACATCCACTGTGTTACAACATCTTCAGTGCCATATTACAATTAGGGCACAAAGTTAATGAAAACAAAGTTTGGACATTAGTAGTTAAGACCTTGGCCAAAACCCCTCCCTATTTACATTTTTACCCTCTGCCATTTTACATGACTATCTAAATTCCCAGTATGAAAGTTGTGCACTCTATGGCGCCCTCAAAAATTCCCACAACAATATGACAAAAGTAGTACCATTGGCATATACACAATTTTATATTAACAATCCCATAAGTTATAATGCAAAATATCGATGATCCAAAAAAAGTGTACAAAATCCCGATTTAGTGTTCAGTATTGAGTCTGCTACTAGGTGTCCATTATATAGGAAGTAGTGAATCACACTCCACCATAAATAAACTTGGGTACAGGGAACTTTCTGTTATGCCGGTTTTTGCACATTATCATACCATTATTTTTGTATAATACATGTATATAACGGAATCTTTTTTAATTGTATTCTAATTTTACATATTTGTATATACTTTCTGTGTGTGTAGCGTAAAGGGGGCAACACCTTTCATTTCATTGTGCAACCCTGTGTTGAATGACAAATAAATTAACCTTGAACCTTGAATGAGGGTACAAGGGAGTGGTTTCGGAAGCAGCTCTTAACTCATAAAAAAAAAAGAAAACAAATGAAGGAAAAGCAAAGCAAAGCAAACATGGCTATCTGTTTGCGTGTGAAGGTACACTGAGGGACCAGCTTCAGTTCCCGTAACAATAGACAACCTGGTACTCCAGATGGCTCAGTGCACTCAGTAAGTGTCCTATGGGGCAACTTCTGAGCAACAATGCTAATCTGACTGACAACAACGTCAACAACCACAGCACTTAAAAACGAATGCCCTTTTTCCCTGTTTCGGAGAGCAAAAGGTCAAACTCAACTAAAGAGACACACTTATTCACCTTTTAACAGTTTCCTCTTCCCCTTCCAGCTTTCACCTGCTATGCCACCCAGCCAGCCATCAGTGTCCACCTGATCATCTAGTATCTGGGTAGCTCTTATGAGCACATGGTCCTTTGGCCTGCTGTGGATCTACTTCCTGGTGCAGCTGCCACCTGCCCACTCATGTGTTGTTTTGCATCAATCTCACTGTGGCTGGAGCCAAGTGGCCAGTCCAGTGTGGGCTCATATATGCATGCCTGAGTGTCTGCAATGTGTGCCTCTGTCCGTAAGCATTCATTTATAAGGGTGAAATACGCTGCTGCAGCAACACTGTGCAGACAGGCCGTCACTCAAACAAAGATGGACGTGTAGAGAAATGGGATTAGACATCCAGCAATCACACATGAGGATGTCCTTTCACACTCAATCCGAGGAGAGATGGCCACAGAGACACCAAATAAACCTAAATCCTAACTGTCCAAACTGTCATGGCGCATAAACCCCCTGTCTCTCTGTTAATTCTTATTCCTTCCGCCATTCTTGAGAGGTGAAGCAAGGAAGTGATTAAACCCCAAGTCTAAAACGGTTCTGTTAAATGTCACTGCTTGTGTATGTGACTTTCAACTGTTATTGGTTTGGTGTTCGGCCACTTAACCTGCCCTGAACCTTGATGTCTGAAAACTCCAGACTGAGATACTAGACTTCGTTAGATTAGCTGGTCCTTGGAGCAGACGTGGAATGTGTAAAATCATAGTGAAGTGTAGTACTGGCCACCTAGCAGCCCACTGATACTCCACATCAATCTGTGGTTTGAATTTTTTTAGTCATGATGAGTTCCAGACACACAATGAGAAAACCTCCAGCGTTACGTTGAAGCCGGGGCCGAGTGTTTCCACTGGTCTCTTGGGGACCAATCAATGAAATTCTGACTGTCTGGTGTCAAAACCATGTGAAGAGAGAAAGGAGAGGATTGGGGTGCAGAGAGCTGGCTGGGTGCGTCAATGGCGCGGGGAGACGAGATGAGGACAAAACCATGTTCCAGCCATGTTAGGCCAAGTGAAGACGGCAGGAACAAAAAGCCTTGTTCAAAGTGATTAGCCATGCCTCAGTCACAGCACTTTGAAGACAGGCTCAAAGCTCTCTGGGTGGAAAATACCATTTTGAACAAATCTACATTTCCATGTCATACTCATACACATCAGACATTATGAAAAATCCATGAATATCCAATTCACACCCGTAGAAATTGCATGGACAAGGGAAATATTTAAGAAATATCGATAAAACATATACATACTTTTTAATGTAAACCAAATATCAATGATACTAAGGTGATAATGAGTGTATATTACTCACAACATATGCACCAAAATAGAAATGCATATTTCATTGCTGTGCTGTGAATAAAAATAAAACAACTGAGTGTGTTTGCTACAGTGAGCACTATAGAGTGAAAGAGAGAAAGATCATAGGGAGTGAGTGGCGCTGTCTATTGGACTTCAGCCATCCAGTAGGGGACAGTGTATGAGGTGAGAAGTCCTGGGGGGAACAGAGAGAGGGAAGGCTGCCAAGACTTGCTGTTATAAAGCTAATTAAACTATTGGCCCATTGTGAGGGAGGTGAGGGTTGAAGAATGGGCTCAAGCTCACCCCAGGAAGCACCTTTGTAGCTTCAGAGCTGAGGCAAATTTTCCAATGAGTCATACAAACAGGCCAGCAATGGCCTTTCGATCACTCGGCTCTGACTCTCTGCTGATCACCGTCCTCTCTCTCTCTCTCTCTCTCTCTCTCTCTCCAGTTCAGAATCAGCTTTTGCCAAAGAAAAAGCAATTCCAGGAATCCCTCTGCAGCTTCAATCGCTGTGCCCTGTGTGGGCTGTGATGAGCTCCTCATGTGTGCGGAAGATGTTAAAAAGGAAAACACAAATGCACTACCACACAATAAACTCTTCACAAAAATTGGTGGCCATGCTTTCAGTGCACTGACAACCAGCAGTGCTGTCTGTAGCAGGCATCTGTGTTTTTATACTGAAAGTGGGAGAGTCTACCACCAACTCTGAATGCCGCCAGCTGTCTTGCTTTGAAGAAGTGACACAAGAGGCTGCAGACAAATGACTTAATGGCTTGGCCACTTCTTTTATTTACTTTGCAAAATAATTTTGAAATATATTGTATTGAAATACTGTTACTTTCAAACTTTCAACAGTCACAAACGTTAAGAGAAGATTTTACAGGTAGGAGCTCAGCACATTTGTCAGACCTTTCTGCACAACATCAAATTCAACATGAAAACACTCCAAGAATACAGAGAATGGTCCCTTTGGGCCCTGCAAAGCATTAGTCCCTTTACACTCCATTTCTTTGAGAAATCCTGTGATTCTGCTGCTGAAGACAACTTAGCAGGTTCAAGAAGTTCTAAGAAATCTGCAGAATAAGGACATTCTGCTGTCAGATGTAGGGTTTTATTTGTTATAAATGGCTGCTGGCCAGAGGAATACGGGCAGTGCTCACTTATGTGGACTCTGACTGCACATCCAAATTCCTCAAAACATTTTTCTTCTTTAACTGACAGCTATAGTTAAAGTAGTCTAACTCCTGAATGAAAAGGAAAGACATTACTTGCAGTTTATTATTGACTGAGATCTACCATTTCTTTTTTAATTCAATGCAAATGCCAAACAATATGTAACAGTTCATTCAAACACCTTTTATTCTCCAACATTCATGAACCTGAAACTATCCACATGAGTTCCATGATGTGTATTAGTAATGCAGCAAAAAACATTTCTCAGATATTCCAAGCCTGTGGCAAACTCTCTGTTCAACTGTGTTAATGCGGGGTGTAACCCTGAATATTAACAAAGCCAACACAAGAGCATGCAGAGCCTTCAGATATATCTGCGCCCTGCTGTGCCTCAGTTGTGATTCTGCCCTAGTAGCTGATGGAAGACCCTACAGGCTACTTCCATCTCCTTCTCACATATTCAGCCTCAGTTGTGGGACACATGCAGAGGGAACTAGAGGTTGCGCAGCCACAGATGGCTGCGAGCTCAAACTCACCAAGAACTTCTACACTGAGACAAGACGTGATGTTTTATCAGTGCTGGACTCACATAATTTTCAATATAAGTTTGTGTTTAACATGGCATGATAAAGGACCAGCTTAAGCTATGCATATGAGACATGTCTTTACTTACCAATTAATCTGTGTGTATCTATTTTTCATTTTACAGCTTAAGATGACCTAGTTTTTCAAGTACTCAGTATTCTCTTTTGAACGTCAACAACTGTAGACATCAAACACTAAATGAAATGCCCACAATCAAATATGTATCATATCGAATCATCCAAATCACAGAAATGTGACTGGTATGATATTTATCTTCCAAATCCATTCAAGCATTTTTATTTTTTTTTTACAAATCATGCAATAAAAGAACCATGCGTAACTTTTTTTTCCATGTAACAATATTTTGCAGTTGAGCAAAATATGCCATTTCGTTCCCAAAATGTACCTTTTAAAAGGCAACAGTGTTTTAGTGAGTAAAAATTAATCAGAACTCCCTTTGCCACACCTGAGCTTAAAAGAGGGATCATTTTCCACAGGCCATAAATGCACCTCAAATACATTCTCTTGGTGGAACGTTGTGAAAGGTTTTAGCAGCTTTCAAAGACCAATGCGATATGGTAAAAGGTCAGAAAATAATCCAATCCTTTCATAAGGTGTCTACTTGCTAATTTTGTACCCTTTTATAAGTACTGCACTTTGGTGTGATAATATCTTCCAGGCAGGTACAAACTTGTCTCTGTAAAGGTCTCACAGGGGGAAATTAATAGTTCAGAACAAGGAAACATTGTCACTCTGTAATCCTCCGCACAGTGTACATTTTTAATTTGCATTAAAGTATAGTCATGCAATTTGTGTACAACTCGATCAAAATCTATACTTTTAGAGTTGAGTTTTAGAAAAACACAACTACATAGTGCCATCATCTAAGGAGCCATTTTCAGACCAATCTTCATACAGGGACTTTTAAAACCTCATTACACAGCCAAAGTAAAATAAGATGAGGGTCTTAATCTGGGATCAAGTAGATTTAGACCTCTGACTGAGAAGATTAAAGGTGTAAATACCAGAGGACACCTGGTAGTAGCTGGCTGAGCGGCTTTTTATGAGGCTTCTTTCTCTAATATCCTTCTTCCATCATCCGATTGTTTTCTATATAGGCGGAGTGTCCCTGCTGGTACACTTCACATTTTCTCAGCGTGTGTCTGTCTAGCTTATGCTCAGGAAGATGTTCAGAAAGATCCATTTGTCTCCTAATTATAAAATCTAATTATGTTGAAATTGGACTGCTATTGTTATGTCTGGCAGGTTCTATGAAATTGCAATTTCAGTCTGAATGCAGGTGTTGATGGAATGTGTTTTTTTGATAAACGCAGGAATCATTCATAGATTCCTCATAGAGTTGTGTTGTGTAGAGATGTGTTAATTATGTATGTCCTGTGTTCAAAAGCATTGCTATCCTCCATTGTTCCAAAATGATGTGTGTGTGTGTGTGTGTGTGTAGTTTGGGGATTAGTTTTCCTTAATGGCACATCAATACACATCTCTCAGCTATCACACTGTGGTTTCATTTAGCTGAAAGTTGAAAAAGCAACAACTTGAAAAAGGTTTGACCAGAAACTGAAACATATCTTCATGGTCCAAATTATCAGAACTAACATTGATAGAAAAAAAATGCCAATAGCTTCCCAAGGGTTATCTCTCAAGGTTAATTGCTCTAGGACCTCTGGGAGCATGTCTTGTAAAGCATGTCTTAACATCACATAAATTTGCGTCGACATATACATGAGGCTTGAGGATGAACCTACAGATGAACCCTGGCTCAATAGCTGAAGATTTAAAAGGTCTAAAAGCATATCATTAAAAATACCTTCACTGTGGTAGTCATGAAAACAAAAGGACTTCTTGTCAGAATCTCTCTAACAAGCCTTGTGAGGAGACAACTGCTCAGATTGGTGAAAACAAACACCAATTGCATCTCTACAGCTGCCATCGTGAACAATGTGAGCCTCCATTTCATTAACACATGCTCACAGAAGGATGCAGACTGATAGGTTCCCAGTGTGATGTCTTGGGACTGAGATGTTTCCATCATGATGTCCTCTGACAACATAATTATGCACTGTATCTCACTTCGCACGGCTTGCCAAACCACATCAGCTGCAGCTCAGAGTCCAGCATCCCAGAAGCAGCAGAGGAGCTGTGGGAGGGGGGGAGTGGAGGGACGAGGGG